>CM019754.1:9165565-10365565 GCA_009761765.1 Phenacoccus solenopsis | reverse complement strand
TCGGTAACTTAAAAATTACTCACGAATTTAAATTCACAATAATTTATAGGTTTAAATATCGATCCTCTAAATAATCGACAGTCCATTTATAGAATCATATATACCCAAAATAATGGAAAACGCGACTATCAAAATGATAACGATCGAAAATATGATTTCTAAATAATTAGATAATCGTTTTTCGACAATTCTCATGATCGATTCTTCAAATAACCATCACTCAATTTTGAATATATAATAACTACACAATTAGACCTTACTTTATTTTCAAAATGATATTCAATTTCGTAATAATCGATAATTAAAATCGATTCATAATGAAATCATCGAAAGATTTTTAAAATATTCAAAAATGTTTTTTTAATCGATAATCGATTTTAGAAAAAATCGATAATCGATTGTTCAAAATTTTAATAATCGATTTTTTAAATTTTTTATAATCGATTTTTGAGATAATCAACAAGGGAATTTCAATAAAATTATATTAATAAACTATTCATTTTCCATTCCCTAGAGACTTGATTTCGAAATATCTCGTACGACGTCATACCATATGGCATAATCTACAGTGAAATGTAAGACGTCGAGTCTACATTGATTAAAACTCTGCAGGTAAATTCGATCTATCCTTTTCGGGCAAAATTAATCCATAAATCGATTTCTGAAGTAATTGACTAATAGATTTTAAAATTAAAAATAATCGTAAAAAAATCTTCATTAATTTCATAAATTTAACTAATTATCTTTCACTATCATTTCGACTGCCGCACCTACTCAAACCGTTAACTTCGAAATTATTCCTCATATTTTCGTCGACATAAATTTCGCCATTTCACCGACGCTCGAACGTACCGTAACGAAACTTCGACGTTAAAACAATTTTCGACAGCTACATTTATATTTCACTCGCGTTTTATTATCCTCGCTCATCGCGGAATATAAATCGTGTTTTCCCTTCGATGAATTCAGAACAGCACGACCACTACAGCCAACAGCGAAAGAGCACGGTGATTCGCTATAGCTGTAATTTCGTCGGCAGAGTTTACAAAGTTTTCCGAAAATAGAGAAAAAAATACGCGGCAAGTTCCTCTGAAATGAACTATTCAAGAACTCGGTCCAATAAAAAGGATAAGATGAGAAAAAATTTTAAAAGAAAATGAACGAAGTTGAATTACGTACAAAAAAAAATTCCACACAATTTATAATCAAATAAAGGAGCTTAAACGTGACTTCAAAAAAGCGAAGGTAAATAAGATAGTAAATGAATTAATGATTCAATCAAAATCTACATTAAATGTCTAAAAAAAATTATATTACCAAACGAAAACTCCCTAATTACAAATAGTACTCCCTTGAAGAGTGAGGGGACAGGGGGGTAAAAATATAATTTTTTTTAAATGACTAAAAAACACGAAAACCGAAAACAATGGAATTTAAAAAAGTTAATCCAATAGTTGAGTTTATTTCGGTGAACGAATGAGGCTTTTATAGACTCCAAAAATAGACAAGATAGACCCTATCCCCCTTCATAATGTAGATTAAGGACCGAAATTTACAATAAAATACATCACGAATTTTTTGCGCAAATTTTAGCATTTTTTCACGTTCACAACAATACCGCTAAGAGTGATCAGCCTTTTGTAAAACAAATCACAGAATTAATCCGCACAGAATTTCTAATTCTACGATATGAAATATGGCGCCTATCCAGGGTTAAATGTTATTTTCAACTTTTTTGTCCCCGCCTTCGAAGGGAGGAGTGTTATGATTTTTAGAAAAGAGGTCATTTTTGGTGTCATTCTGTAGGAAATTAAATGCAGATTCAACAAATACTTTTGGTTTTGTGAGGCCAAAAATCAATTTAGAGGACAAGTTTAGCTTTTCCAAGAGGTTTCAAATGATCTGGAAACCTCGAGTTCATTTTTTCGAAAATACTTTTCCCCACCTCAAAGCATAACTCACAAAAACCTGGACTATACGAAGCAAGAAAAAACACTTCTCACGTTATTTCGATTCGCTGATTCGAAAATAGGTACATTTTTCATCACACTTTCCAACAACCCCTCACTCTCCACGAACATCTCCCATTCCAAGTCGAGACCCAATTTGTACGAAAACAAAGAAAAACTTTCCCTCGTCTTCATTTCCGCCTCGCGATGTTCCATACGCGAGCACGCGAAAAAACGTAATCCCTAATTACCACCGTTTCCAGACACCGTACGTGTGATTCCGAGAAACTAACGTAACCGTTCATAAATCACGTATAAACGCATGGTAAACCGCCGAAGCGGAGAAAGAGGGGAGACGAAAAAAAAAAACGAAATGTATGTCTATTTAATATTCATAAAAGTACGCGTTCTTCGCATACTAACATACTTTACGAATCGACTCGACAACCGCTTTTCGACGATACGTGGGAGAGTAGAGCGCGCGACTATACTCGCAAGCTCAATATATCGTGTACGTAACCATCGTTACAATGCATCCTAATTAAAGGGGAATTCAAGTTGAAGGTTTAAAGGTTATCATCGAACATCGAAACGACCGAAAAGTGCAGATGTACAGTACCATCGCGCGACCACCGCCGTCTATAATTTACTCCTATCAACGGTTATATTACTCGACTAATATTATACTTCACGAACGAGTCTGCCTAATGTCGAATAACGAATACGTGCAGCAAAAAAATAAAACACGTAAGCGACCATACCACATTATCAGAGCCGAGTTTTCATCTCCACTAAATCCACTCGAGAAGTTGTACGCATATGCTATACGTCATGGTTTCGCAATAATCGTAAATTAGTCTATTGTATCTAATTTGAGCTATGTAAGGCTCCTCATGCTTCCTTCAAACACAGATCATTCGCTGTGTCGCATAAACGCTGAACCAAATCAAATAATCGTACTGTAGTAGCCAAGTAAAGTTTCAGCTTTTTAACTCATTTGATGAGGCATACCACATCCATGAAGTATTGATTCTTATATTGGGTATTTCAATTTATTATAATTTTGATATTCAAGATATTCGAAATATAGAACTAATTATTTATTTTATTACGTTGATTTATTTATTTTTTATTCTAATCAAGTTTTAAATCTATGGAGTAGTACTGACCCAAAGAAATTATACGAGTTGATATTCCTAAAACTCTGGTGTATTTGGTGAGGAGAAATGGGCCACTAGAAAAATTCTCAGATTTCATCCCCGCCTTCTCCCCTCAAAAAATGATCACCAGTTTTTCTTTATCCAAAATCGCTAAATTTGAGGTAACTGAAGTTTCTCAAACCTTCCTTAAATTACCATCATCCATCAGGCATTAGATCCATTTTCAAAGAAAACTAGGGCCTCCTCGCCCCTTCGGGGCTTGCAATAAAAATTAAATGAAGAAAAAAAAGTTATTTATCAGATATTTATCAGACAAGTACTGCGACATTCCTAACTGCACAACTCAATTTATTCTTATTATTTTGTTACCCTCACCAAGAGTTATTCCTTTCAGGATGGGCTCGCCTCTTTATACCTTTGTATACCTGCCATTTCAAACAATTTTACAACTTTACCCTTACTCTTGCCTATGTACAAAGCTTTCATTGAAATTTATTACCTTTTTTTCCTTTTGTATAGCTGCTATCCTTTATACTTTTTATACCTGCTACTCAAAACAATTTTATGACTTACCCTCGTGCATGTACAAGGCTTTTATTAAAATTTACAACCTTTTTTTCTTTGTATACCTGCTATCCTTCATA
This sequence comes from Phenacoccus solenopsis, assembly GCA_009761765.1. Classification (NCBI taxonomy): domain Eukaryota; kingdom Metazoa; phylum Arthropoda; class Insecta; order Hemiptera; family Pseudococcidae; genus Phenacoccus; species Phenacoccus solenopsis. The sequence goes on along the minus strand of CM019754.1, from coordinate 10,361,812 downwards.
TACCCTTTAAGCAAAACAAGGATGCGCGCGCATCTCAAAACCGATTTTATTTTGATTTTAATATATAGAGAGATATATTCTCCCCTCCATCCAACCATACATGAACAATTCTAAGTTTTCTAACCAAATTTAACGATGACATAATTATGAAAAATTGAAGAAATTTCACCACTCCATATTTCCTTTAAAAGTCATTTTTGATGTTGAATGTCCCGCGAATTGACTAAGGAAAATGAAATTTGCATAAGTCAGGGTCCAACGCTTATTCTGTCACGAGAAATCAAGAACAAAAATTCCGAGACTTTGGAGCTCTCTTCATCCGCTCTCAAAATATTTTTGTAAACCATCATTTCGAGCGCAATCAAAAATTCGAGAGCTTCGCAGGAACAATTACCAACACTTGAACGTGATACGAAGTTTGAGAGGAGACAGAATATAGATAAATGGCCGTCTTTCAAAGCTTTTATCAAAAACTCACGTACGAATTCCCTTAAAGTATGCAAAAGCATTGTAAAAATATCCTGAACACTGCGTAATAAAATAATTACATAACTCGCGTGTACAGTATTGTGTGCTGAAATTACTTCGTGTCACAAAATTACTGTATTTTTACAGGATTCATTATCTTATTATTTTCTATTTGTTATAGAGAAGTACAGTAATGAATGCTATTTATGGAGATTCAAGTACATTATTTATCAATCAATACTATGTATGAAGTACTCAGTACTGAAAAGTTCAGAATTTCATACACTTCTGCACAGTAATTAGATTCGACATTAATCATTATTCAGTACTTTACTCCTTTTTTCATTTTTCTCAGTGTACAAGTTAAATTTGCTCCAGAGGTAAAAAATTCAACGTCAGTATTTCAACCCCCTCCCCCCCCCCTCCATAAAGGACACTCGGAAACGTCAGTAATCAAGATACAGGACTGTAGCCAGGAAGGAATTTTGAAAATTATTTCTAGAACCTGCATTTTGCAGATCCATCGCCGGTTTAATTTGGCGGAGAGAAGAAGGGGGATTAATTTGGCAGGAGAAGGGTTGTAATATGTACGAAGGCATAAATTTCTTCAATGCACGGAAATTCACAAATGTACTTCAATACATAATTTAAAATATATATATGATTTTTTTTTTAAATTATTCATAGCAATTAGAGTAGTCATAAACAATTATTATTTATAATTTTTTTTTCTTCAATTCAAGAAATTATTTTAGCATAAATTTAGACGACTGTTATCACAGAAGAATTACATAATTCAACAACATTTAAATATTCATGAGGGGAGGTTCTCACCCCCCACCCATCCACCTCCTTGACTACGGGTCTGCATGATGCGTAATTTGAACATCGTTTACCTCACAAAGCAACACATTGCACACAACATGATGTCAAAAAGGACAAACCTGTTCAAAAAAAAAGAAAAAAGAAATTGACAATATAATGTCAAAAACGACATATAATGATTTTAAAATATCCAAATATGTCGTTTTCGATATTATGTTGCGAAAAAAAATTCAATTTTTTATATTTAATTTCGTTTTCGACATATGTTGTGCTATGAGGGTTATCGTGAATTTAAATCAACATGAAATAAAAATTTTCTAAAACTATATAACAATGTGTCACATACTTACAATGACTTATTTCAATTTTTTTTCAACATTTGGACATCTTATACCCCTTCCCCTAACCCAAAAAAGCATAAATGCATTTTGAAAATACTGCCATTGAAAACACATTAATAATTCTTTCACTTGACACTTTTTTCAAATTTTCAAAACTCTACCCAAATACTTGTTTCAAGAAGTGAAAGTTGAGCTTTTTATACTAAAGGTTCAACTTTTGATTAATTGGAAGTTTTACGAGTTGACGAGAATTTTCTTTGCATTGGCTACTGAACAGCGAAAACTCTTCATTTCGAAGTAAATTTGTGCGTGTAATTAAGGAACTGATTTAATTCACTGTTGGCGTTGTTAGGCATTTTGGACTGAAAATTTTTTATTGATGAAATATTACTTTTACAATAAAAAATAAATAAATAAAAGAGCCAAAAGTTCGTCACATTTTGCAGAAACTAAAGGAAGCCAAAAATTAAGGATGTATCTTCTCCTTTACCCTTGCAGTCTGAGGGATACCTAATGATGATTATCATACCTTCGCAACAAAACCAATTGGTAAAAAAAAAAAGATCGAAATCGAAGACTACGAGGTCAAAAATCGTATTTTTTTAAATGAACTGATACGTAATTACCGTACTACGATCACGTATTATGTTACACAATTAATTCCCAGTAAACACAGATAAGCTCGCGTACCGAGGCGATAAACGAAAGATAGGGAAATCGGATGATTCATTTACTACCGATCTAAATAATTAGGTATTATTTTCGACGCGTACATCGGTAGCATCGTTCGCCGGCACGTTCCATAAACGACGATGATATAATTGGAAATGAATGCGCCATCGAACCGTATCACGACCAGTAATCATTACGCTACGAAAATCTCCTTCTATAATCTATACGTGTAGTACTAACCGTAACGTGATTGTTATATTCCTTGCGACCATCCGTATAAATCTATTAATCTGAATAATGCTGCTAATTTACATCTTAATATTTTCTCTCCTTTAGCGTAGCCCATCGCTTCGACGCCACGGATATCGTTAATCGGTACAGCACAACTAGTATCTATTTGCGGAACAGAAGGAGGTTAGAAAGAAAAAAGTGCAACGAATTAACGTTAATTATCGTTATGCATACATAGAACAGGTAGTAATTTCATTACATATTAAGTATACAGACACGTGCTTCGAAAACCAGTCGCACTTACTATCGCACCGAGTATATAATTAATATCGTCTACATACACGCTCTTTAGCCACTCCACACTAGCGCTTGTACTTCATAAATACGGTTATTAAAATAATACGAAATAATAACGATAATTCGTCGTCTACATTGTACTCGGGCTTACTTCTGAACAGATGATTGTTAACGCCGCTGTACGTGGATCCGACCATATCCGATATCTGTTGCAACAAACCGGCCGAGCTATTGCCGGCTTTGATTTGCGATTCGATTATTCGTTCTAATTCTTCTCGGAACAGGCGACTGTTCATGATTAATTCGACGCGTTTTCGCCTCTCCATTTCGCGCATATCCTGCGTAAGCATAAACAAAAATAATAATTAGCGACTCTTTCGAGACAAGGTCTGTCTCGCACTCGAAAATAACCAAGTTCCTCGTATTTACTTCGGTACTCGCCATAGCTCCCATCTATTACCTATTAACTCGTCATCGCGAACGCTTTCGGCCATCGAAAGTCGTAATGAATTAGCGCAAAACAAGCGAACGTTGGAAGCCATGATGAGGAGAATAGCACCCTGAGGCGCTCTATTTTTTACGAAACGTAACAGCGTATTCGAACTAAGCAAAATAATCGATATAAGAACCTCGAAAATTATCGATACGCCGATTAGTCAAATAATCGATTAAAATAATTACCGAAATGAGCCACGAACCAATTTTGAAAAAAAAAAAAATATATAAAGATGTATTATATCGAATCAAAGACTGCTTTGCATTGCTTAAACATTGCGGATATTATATCGAATTTAAAAACAATCGATGAATCATTTTTATCGACTTAAAAATTATCGATATTTCAAAATCGAAAACGATCGATGAATAATGATCAGCATATTATCGATACCAAAATGATGAAAATATCGAATTTCAAATCACTAAATCGAAAACGATCGATGAATAATGATCAGCATATTATCGATACCAAAATCATGAAAATATCGAATTTCAAATCACTTTATATCGACGACCGAATTATCGAAAAATTCTATAAACCTGTTCGATATGAAAGTTTCAAAATCATCGATTCACATCAATTACAAAATTTGTAGATAGCCAAAATTCAAAAATGATCGATAAATTCTTCAAAATTAATCGATATAAGGAGCATAAAAATTGTTGATTAATTTTAAATAGGGTCGAAATATCGATCATAATAAAAATGATAGAAATATCGACTCGAAGAACATTGAATATTCGATACTAAATACAAAATTACAGATAGATCAAATTTAAAATCGATCAAAAAATTCTTCAAACTTAATCGATATATCGATATTGAAATGATTGATCGATATTAATCACAAAAATAACGTACACATCGAATTTAATTTTCAAATGCATAAAAGTGGAAATATCGCATCTAAATTTTTTTTTAAATTGATAACAAACTTATCGATGACAAATTCAAAAATGATCGATATTAGCTACTAATTTATTCAATATATCGATTTCCTTCAAGCTCGATTTATATCCATTTCCTTATAACTCGATTTATATCCATTTCTTTATAGTTCGATTTATATCGATTACGGAAACAAATGTTGAATTAACTTCAAAATAATCAACATATCATCTGCGAATTCGTCAAAATTAATCGATATATTTTTCTCAAAATGATAGTATCGGGTATCAACATGATACTACATAATAATATCATCTCCGAATTCATCAAAATTAATCGATATATCCATTTCAAAATGACCTAAACATCGATTTTAAGATAATTTAATATCGATTAATTAAATTTTGAATATCGATAAATTCTTTAAAATTAAATGAAATACATCGATAACAAGTATTTTTGATTTATCGATTTAATTCAATTTCGATTTTCGACACGAATGAAATATCGATATTAAATGATCGAAATACATTTTATTCGAAATACGGTTTTAATTCAATTTTCAAATCATCGAAAATATTGAAATCAAATGATCGATAAAAAGATCTAACTAGAATTCATATCGAATAAATAATTATCGATACATAAAATTTCGCAATGACTGATTAAACTGCGTAATAAAGGTAATCATAAATCGATTACAAAACGATCAAAATATGCGATTTATGTGATCGTTTAAAACGATTTTGATAAATTTCAAAATTTTAGTAATAATATCGATTTAAAAAGTTATCGATTCAAATCTAACACAACATAATCGATATAGATTCAGTTTGAAGATATTCTGATCTGAAAATCATGCTTTGGAAGTTTATTTTTGAGTATCTCATTGCGATTTGAAACTTCTGAGCCAAACAATTTCTGATCACTTCCTTCATACATCACTGATAAATCGATCAAAATCATCGGAATTATCGATTCAGTCGTATAAAGAGGAACTTTGGGGACCTATATTCGTCGATTATGATTTGACAGATTTTGATGGAAAGCAGATTACGTGGAGCCTTAGCCATCATTTTTAGCTGTCTTGATTAATATGGGGAAGAGATGATGGAATTGGAAGGGGTAAAAATTTTGAAAAATCAGTAAAATCATAAACACGCTGAAAACAATATATATAGGTACAGAGTGAAGATAACTTAATAGTTTCATTAGAAAAAGCTCTGCAATGAAAGGTACAACCCCGTAGGTGATTCAATTAAGAAGTGGAATGAGAGAACAGGAGTGGGAAGAGGTGGTGGGAAAATACCGAATATGAGTAAATATTAAATTTGTTACCTAAATCTTTTATTTTAACGATCTAAATCCATCTAACCTATTTTTCGTTCATTTTGAAATCTACTTCCAGTACAGACACTTATAATTTGTGAGGAAGTGCCTTTTTTCTTTTTCTTTTTTTTTTTGGAAAAATGCTATAATTCGGGCAGATCTCTACTTTGACAGCTATAAATGTCTGGATCGTTTGTTATGATAATATTTCACTCATGCAACCTATTTTCAATCGGTTTTGAATTCAACACCACATGTGAGATATATCTTACCGCGTCAATATCAGCAGGTCTATTCTTCGATTTATCATCTTCGTCGTATCCGTCTTCTATTACGCCGTTCGTATGAGACGGAGGAATGCTTTCAGTATTCACGGCCGACATTTCTAACAATTCAACTTATTCGTCAAATAATATTTATGGTTATATCCTGCAACAAGACAAATCAAAAAAAAAATCCAATTAAACACACGTTATATCAACTCTAGAAAGAAAAAAAAAGGTGGAAAAAATCGTCAGCGCCACCGCGTCAACACCATCGTTAAAACTTAATCGAGCGTAACTCCGAGGTTCGTACCAACCCAAGCCTTCTAGAATACCGATGTTACGCGTGCATCACATTCTATGCACAAGTACATCGGAAAAGAGCAGTACGCGAATATCATACTCATTCGTTCGCGTTTTCGATAGGTGGCGTAAACAAACCCCCTTTCATCCGGCGCTCCTTGAAATTTAATTTTAAACTAAAGATAAGTATTCTGTGCGCTTTTTCCCGAAACGTCGTTTTCGTCATCGACCGCGAGACGCACGTACATTGTGTTCAGTCTCAAGGTGATCGCCGCACACAGCCACCGCCGTTCGAATTTCTTCGCGACTTTCAAGATAAAACGTATTCGTGTCACACGAAATAATCGCTCTACAGACACGAACACATTACGAGAAGCGATCGCGGAAACTTCCTCGCAAAGAAATAATAAGTAATGACGATGATAAAAACGAACAACAACATGGGGATCTCCTTCGTCGCTAATCCATCCTTTTCTTCGCGTACCCTCGCTTCCGCCTCAAGTTTATTTTTACGCCAAAAAACCGACGCCCGTCGCGTCGCTCCATTCAATTCGATAGGCATACGATGAGAGTAGACTATCGGGTTAAGAAATCTCGTGTACCTGATCGAAATGCCAAAAAGTCATCGTTCTAATTTTTTTCTTCATTGTTATCTTCATCCTCCAGCCCCTCTTCGGACCATCACCCCATCACGACTCGTCGTTTTCGTCATTCAATGACTACAACGTCCGCTAATATTGGTTATTACGCTTGTTTTCGAACAACGTACTATCTTTCGAAGTCTCGACGCTGGTGTGAATAGAAAAAAAGATGTAAGCGGTCATGCCAAATAATGGAGCCGAGTTTTCAATTGGGAAGGGGGGGCGATGATGTTCGGACTCGCATATGTTGTTAATATCTCAACTAGCATACCCACGACTTATGCTGGACACTGGGGTGGGTCGATTTTCACTTTTTTTTTAAATTGAGCAGACACTTCGTTCAGTTGTTGCAAAATGATCACAATAGAATGTAAAAAAAATTTCAGCCCTTTAGGTTGATATTTACCCCTCCCATAATTGGGTCAAAGTTTGCAAATAAGCAACATTTTTTCAAAAAATTTGAAAAAATTATGTTAGATCTATTTCAATTTTTTTTTGCGTTCAAGCATCATGTTTTGCTTTTCTAACTTCGAGAAAAAAATTAATTGCCAATTTTTCCTCTATCCAGGGCTTCCAAAAATACCTAAACTATGTGCTAAAATACCCTATTTTACCTGTTTTTCCATTTCATATTTAGTATCATTTATTTCCTAATAATCAATTAATACTGTATGAGAGGTAAGTAGCTGAGTACAACCATGAAGTATTCTTTAGTCTTTAGGCTCAAACAATATAAATGTAGTGGTCCATTTTCACTATTACTCTAATATATAATTACAATTTACCATTTCTACCTACCTAAGAATTAATAACTCTACAACTCTTCGCTACAGTTTTCTTCTAAGCCTATTTTCTTACAACCTCGTTTGAATCACCTATCATAGCCATAAGTAAAACATCGGGATGAGAGTAATACCCGTTCCTTGTAAAATTGGATGCATAATTTTCTATACACTGCTTGATAATTCGTCAATTAGACTTATTTGTTCGAAGAATTGATATAGGCTATCCTCATATATGCAACTTTTTTTAATTGCGTAACACATAGATGGTTAAAACTTTTAGCTCCTCCTTAGGTCGTTGATAGCGATGTAAAGTCGTAATATGCGATTGGTTATGGTAAGTCATCGAGCTCTGGACATTGCGTCTGGATTTCTTTCTGCAAGATCTTGCGGATTATGACCATTATCAATAGCGCGAAAGATTTCCATTATATATTTGGTGGGTGCTGAGATCAGAAATAGAAAAATGTTCAATTTTATCAAATTTGCGATGATTTCAAACTGAACGACCGATAAATTTTGGCACACAGAACAAAGTTTTCCAATCATTTTCCAACCTGAATCTACAATGAGATGTAGTAGGGGCAGTTCATTTAAATGAGTAAACAAATGAACCCAGGAAATGGAGTATCCTAAAGCATTTACCAATTTAATATTCATTCCGCAAGAAAAGTGTTTTGGTTGTTTCATTTCCACACGATGCCATCTTTCGAATTTAAAAAAGATTTTAAAATTTGAATTATTCGACAAATTCTCGCCTATTACCCAGCTGGCCGGAGGCACTCGCATCACAGCCACCTACGCTTGGTGAGTTCTGGTATAAAACAAAGAGTTGTGGAGTACAATTTGCCATCAATAATTTCCGATATGTCTAAACAAAACTATTGATACTCTCATTGCTACTATCGATCATCGCTCATCACTAATAACTGATACTGTAGTCCGCGTACCTTCCGATGGACTAGATTTTTTGCTCAACTATTTCATCAACTTCTCGAATACAGTGATTCATAACTACGTATCTCCTTCGGGATTCGCATCTAGCGAATACGAGCATGGCAAACCCGAGGCACCTAGCTAGCTCTAGCATCATTTCTTATTTCTCCACACCAGAACTATACATTTTTCAACTCTACTGGGACTCTGGACTGTAGTTTTGTGTCAGAGCAACTGTGGTTGCGGGAGCGGGCTTTGTTACCCCGCAAAATCCCAGCTCCAATGGGCGTAATTTATCCATTAGTCCCAAAGCACACACTGTTGCTGGGTTGCCTATCCTTTTTGAAACGAATCTTTCTTCAACCACTTTCCATACATTGGCCACGGGTATATGTGGCAGCTCATCAACGTAAAAGTTTGTTGTATATTTTCGTAATTTTATTTAAATTTTATCGTGACAAATATGAAATATTGTGAGTTGTGTGCCACCTTTTTCGTTTCATTCAATACAACACTCACTGGAAAAATCGATCAACATTTCGTAAAAGTTAAAGAAAAAGCCCTTAAAGGGTTTATGAGTGCTACTACGTCAGATTCCTCAAGTGCTCCATCTAGAGTCTTAGAATCTGGCAAAGTAGGAAATGGAATGGAATGCTCCTACTCGGTGAAAAGGTAATATGTCCAAAAAATTGGTTTTTGACTTTTTGGTATCATTAGAAAGAGGAGATCAAGCTCTATCGTCTGACGTCATTCCCATCCCTGAAAGCCCCATACCTAATGAAATAATACCTTGCGAAAGAAGGTAGTATGTCCGTAGATTCCTCAAGTTCACTGAGCAAAAAAGTAGGAAATGAATGATGTCTACAAAAGGTGAATTGGTTTTTGACTTTTTGGTATCATTAGAAAGAGGAGATCAAGCTCTATCGTCTGACGTCATTCCCATCCCTGAAAGCCCCATACCTAATGAAATAATACCTTGCGAAAGAAGGTAGTATGTCCGTAGCTCCTAAATTTCACTGAGCAAAAAAGCCGTATGTCGAACATGTTGATGTCTACAAAAGCGTGGAAGTTGAGCGTCTTTAGTGATTTTTTTTTTAAATTGAAGATACTTAAACAATATGTCAAGAGAGAAAGAATTGTCTCAATCAATATTCGCGGAAGAATATCAGAAATGTACTCGTAACGAAGATCAGAAAGCAATCTCAAGTGAAGAACAACAATCGCAATCAATCTTAGCAGCAGAGTATCAAAGAAAAAAGTCATGAAAGGGCCCATAATGGGGGCCCAAAATACATTATTTTGGAAAAATTTATTCATATGTGCGCATATCTATTATCAAGTGACCTAGATAGGTCGTAAATTTTTCCAAAATTAATGTATTTGGGGCCCCCATTATGGGCCCTTTTACGACTTTTTGGAAAAGTTTTTCATGTACGTTATAGAAAATTGAACAGGGGATATTTTTTAATATTAACAATTTTTGCGTACGTCATACCGTATAGAAGATATAAACAAAGAACTGATTTTCGAAAGGGAATTCTAAAAATTGGTATATTTTGACCTCCTCAATTTGGGCTTACTAATGACTTTTTGAGAAAACTGTCTCACTCATTCTGTAGGAAATTTAGTGGGGAACATTTTTTGATATCACTTATTTTGACGTAGAACCCTTATTTTCGAAGATATTGGCAGAAAACTGTTGAAAACCTGTTTTTTGCGGGGTTTTAGCCCCCTCCTGGGGTTAGCTCACCCGCTAGGGATGACAACTTTTTATACCTTGTTAAGGGCACCATTGTGCACGTATAATGTGAAATTCAGCTCACTACCACTTTTCTCCAGGTTCGGTCAAAAAATGAGCTTATTTCCCTGTATTAAAAGCAACAGCTCAGGAAAAGAAAATTCTTCATCCTGAAAAGATCATTCCAAATATTCGTTACGGTAAAATAACACTACGTCAGTTATATTCTGCTAAACGTCCCATCAGTATTGCTAAAAAAAGGGACTGGATGAAGTTATTGAAGACATTGGAAGGGCCAAAGGATGTGGTGGACTCATTCCTTTATGCCGAGGTGATGGAGGAAGAAATCGAAATTGAAGAAATATTTAATTGAATTTTCATTCTCTTTATTTGTTCCTTTTCGTACTTTTTATTGAATAAGTTTTGTTAAAACCTCTATTTTGGGTTACCTACTTGACTTTTTGGTTACCCGTGAATTCAATGTTGGTTTGATATTTTTTGTTCGTGATTAATTTTTAGTGTGATTAATAAATCTTTCGTGTTCAGTCTTCATTCTAGATTTTCATCGCCAACCATTACTTCAATCTACGTATTTTGTTCAATTTTTTAGCGGGTAACATGTCCATGAGTTGGTGATCATGTTGTTCGAACTGTAGGGTAATATATCCATGAGTTGTTCAGCTAAGAAGTAGTATGTCCGAACCCAACTTTGTTTTTTCAAATAATTTTATAAAGGCTTGGATTATTGCAAAAAATGAATTTTACAAACAGTAGTCAAATATCAAAAGAATAAGATTTTAATGATATCCCACCATATTCCATTTTGCAGTGAAAGAGCGTTCATTTCAATTTTATTTTGTCAATATCTCGAAAACTTGTTTTTGTGACATATCATCTTTTCGCCGAGTAACAGCGTATAATCCTTTTAATAAAAGTTGTATGGTTACATATAAGTTGGCGCTCCATAAGGGGACTCTTATTGATACCATTCCACTCATGTAACTGTAAAGCAGCTCTTTTATCATCAGCTGAAACTTCTAAGGGTCCCTGATATCTAGGTGACGATGAGCTGTGAGGCACAATGGGCTATGAATGACCGAAGTACACGGTGCTTGCACCACCCAAGAAGACCTGAATGTGAACTACATATATTTGCTATTCCTGGAGACAATGCATCACTCGTGTTTACATCATTGAATTGTTTCAGAACTATTTTTTTAGCCCAACCTAGAATTTTCATGTATTGGTAATTTGGGCTCGTTCCATCATAATACACTCACTAAATTTCGAAGCTGATATCCCTTTCCAGACCAGTAGCTAATTCTTCGAAAGGGTCCACTTCTTTTTTTTTCGTTGGTTGGTAGTTACGTATTGAATATAAAATTCAACTTCGCCCACCTCTCCATTCCATAACAGATGTACGTTGCAATAGTTACCATAGCTACCATTTTCACTAAAAACTCGGCTAAAAATTACGCTACGATACATCTCGTCTCACGAATGTAGAACAATCTCGTACTATCTAATTATCGCGTATTGTAAGCTCCATATTACACGAACTGGTTCCCTCGTTGCATAACGACCAATAATACGTACATTATGAAATGCTCGGCACAGCGCTGCGATTAAATAAAACAAGGAAAAAAAACATACTTACGAATTCTCTCCCAACCCCTTCTTTCCCAGTAACCGAATTAACAGGGCAGTCACGATGTTACGCTGAAATTGGCGATGAAACGAAGAACTTTTCGCCTCATTCTACGACCTCACGAAATCCGACGAAAAATCTCCACTCGACGAACGATTCCACGAAATCTCGATTTCGGCTGAGCGAGGGGGTACTCGCGAGGAAAAAACTACACGAAACAATTAAACTAACGTACTGTTTCAAGTTCACGACGAGTTGAAGGCCAAAAGCTCGCGTACGCGTAAACCGGTTCACAAAGTTTCCACATTTACCGCATCCATTTTCCTCCCCCGCCTCGCCAATTACCCTTTCACGCCGTTTCGAACGCGCTTACCGGATCCTGCGTGAGTAATGGCGACGACCGCCGCCGCGTTCCTAATTAATCATTCGTCGGCCTGTTGAAAATTACTCGCAGAGAACTGGCATTAGAAATCTTCGACTCGGCGAACGCGTAAACGAAACATACGAGCGAAGCCTATCGATGCCCGTTTCGTCTTTCGGCTGGTCGTCGCGCGCGGTGTTTTTTTATAATGCATACGCGCGTACCCGCGACGTAGCCTCTTCAGCCGGAATGATGTAATGGGTTATTTATACTGTATAGGACGCGCAAGATATATGTACATGCACATCCACGTACGTACAGACTTACGCGCGCCGTATATACTTCGTACAGCTAATGAATACACGACAAAGACGGACGCGCCGAGCGAGTGAGACGACCAGACGAAATACTCTCTTCTGCGCGACGGCGTTTCCATTGCACCGGCGTTTCGCGATTTTCTCGAACGTCAATGACGGCCATTTCCAGTTAACCGGTTTCGTCTCGTTTGATGGAAACATATATTCGATGATGCGGATTCTATTTCGACTTCGAAAAATGTCCTATTTGGCCGAGACTTTTACTTCAACACGAATTGGCAACGTTGGACCACGAAAAAAAATTTCGTATCGAGAGGTTTTCGCGTTTCAATTTTTCTCGAAAATTGAGCCAAATTTAACGTCGTTCGCAAGAAATTTTTTTCATGAATGGATTTCTACCTTTCGAATGCAATTCTCACCTAAATTTTTTTGGGTGGGTGGGGGGAGACTGCGAAGTTGGTTATCGAAGGTTTAGCTGATGAGTTAAAACAGTGATCACGTACATTTAATGATTTATTTTGATTAAATTTCAAATGATTTTTCAAGTTTGGCATTTCTTACTGGACATTTGCTAACCCGAGTTGCTTCTTCAAAATGAATTAATTTGCGATAAGTTCATTTATTGAATTCCTTTGGCCAACTCAGCGCTCTTAATTCGTACTTCAATCGTATTTTAGGTATGATTTTGAGATCAACTTGATCGACTAGTACAGTTGGTCATTCAGCATCTTTTGGCTGGACAAAATAATGCCGATTCTCTTCGAAAATATACTGGCCAATTTTCCGAGTGATCGATTTTATAAGCAAGCAAGCAAAATTTTTCACGTGCGTTTTTGCCATATGCTCTCGAAAAACACGTTCGACTAATTGCGGGGCATATTTGATACGCAATAATTTTTGAAAACGTCTTCAAAATAAGTAAAACAGCGGGGAAAATTATTTTATAAAATCATCTGATGATCATCTGGTCGATAAGTGATAACGATTTGGTTCACCAACTGGTCCAATCTAGCGTGCTCTACAGAATAACGATTAGCAACTACATTTTTTGTTTTCAATGTCATTATTAAATTCATACTCAAAGTTGAAGAATTTGGGCAATGTTGGTTTTTTTTTGGGGGGTGAGGGGGTCACTTCCATAAAGTCAAGCGGAAAAAAATAAGATTTGTTTAAAATTAACAAAAAGTTGATATGTACCAAAAAAAGTGTTAGCGTTCCGCTCGCTACATTTTTAATCAAAAAAACACATTTAAAAAATGTAAGCAGCCATACCGCATCACTGGAGCTGGTTTTTAACAGTTGCTCGTTCAGATTTACGAAAAAAATTGCTAACCTCACATTTGCCAGATGATTACAAATGGTCCGAAACGCAAAGATTTCAAGATCCCACCCTACTCCGAACCTCCCTTCCCAAATCAGGTGGACTGTAATAGCTATTGTTCTTAGGTTGAAAACTCAGCTAAAAAAAACCTCTTGGGGATTATACACTGAAACCTTCTCACACTAAAACCAGATATGAACTTGGAACGAGTGCAGCACCCAGAAAAACTCGATCACTCTTTGAGCTTTTATAAACTAGTTCATCAAGTCCACTGATAAAAAAAAAATAATATCGAAATATTTTCTTCCTTCAAAAAAAAAAGTAATAATAACTTCATTGTTTAGATTCCAACACATGAAGAGAAAGGAGACTCCAAAAAAGTGACCAGCGAAATTCCAACATAAACCTTTAAAATGGTTCATAGTCTCGCTATCGAGATTTCAAAGATTCAACATGAGAACTTGCGAACGATGAATCAAAAATGGTAAAAAAAAAAATGTTGACATAGGACGAAGAAATTTTTAGAGATTGTGTTTTTAACCATTTAGAAATTTCGATACAATCATGGGGAAGGAAAAATATACGATAAAAATAATGGAATATGCATATATTTTGTGCGCTGAAAAGATGCAAAATATTCCTTTTTTTATTCTCTGAAAGTCAAAAATATCTCCATATAATATGGCCGTATCACCTGCTCACAGCATTATTTACACACATCTAAACATCAATATAGATCGTACGCTTTGGGAACTATAACTCAGGTATGCAATCCACAAATCACAAAACCGTAGTCGACACAGAGGTTGTTTGACAGTTTGAGAAGGGAAATTTCACACCAACAATTTACTTTTCACATTTTTAAAAGAGAAAATTTCAGTGAAAATTACCAACTCGAGAAATATTTTCGAAAAATACTCAACTCGAGGAAAATAGCCGAAATATATTTTCCAAAAAAATCATTACGTCATATGAAGTTATTTCTAAAATAAACAAAAATTTGCGCAAACATACTGGGCTCATTTTCATCAGATTTGCAAAGAAATTATCAATATGCTCGATAAACTAAGCTCGAGAAAATCGGCAAACGCATATTTCGCCTTGTCCCAGATAAATGAATTTTTGGCGATTTTTAAAACGAGCAAAAATATTTTAATTGAGGGGTAGGAAAAAATTGAAAAGTAGGTCAATCTGGAACATCCCCTGTTACCTTCGGAGGGAAGGGCCGATCGTTGCTCATTACGAAATCCATCGTAAAATATTTGTTCACAGGACTATTTTTTAGACTACAGGGGGGAGTCATTGCTTCGGACAATTTGATGATAATTTTGAAGAAATTTCTCAACATGTTTTCCTCTCCAAAAATCATCTTTCTTTCAAACTCCCCTCCAAAACCACTCAGAATTTGAATACGTCAGTAATTTGGAATCGCTCTGTCACACAAAATCATAATCGAAAATTTGTCATCTGTTGTTTACGCTCACCAAATTTTGAGAAGCTTTCTCCCCCCCCCTCCCCTCAACGAATCCAAATCAGATCTAAGATTAGAACTGGGAAGTTTCTATATTCATTTTTTTTTTTTTATTCGAGGACTTAAAATTCGATTTCGTATTGATTTAATATTTGATAAGTCTTAGTCCCACTAATCATATGAACTCATATCTATCAATCTTGAATTCTTGAGCTCATTTAGGACTTCTGGAGCTTTTTCAAATTTTGATCATACGCCATTTTGGATCCATTTTTATCGAAATTCAAAGGGGTCATATTTTTATCTATAATCCTTTTTAGGTGGATTTGGTGAGGAGATATGTAATACTCCACAAATGGAATGAGTCGATACATCTTTTAAAATCATTTTTCACTCACGAACCATACACGAACATTCTGAGACATAAGCCCTTTTTCAGCTCTTCTCAAAATTTGAGTCGAATTGTAAATCCCCAAAAAAATCTAGATATTCACGTGAACATTTTCTGACCGAATTTTCGGGGAATTTTCAAAAATTAAATTTTTTAAAATAAAATTCACTGATTAATTTTTTTTTAAGTAAATAATTATTCATTATTTAAATTTTGATTATTACATCAATTTACATTTTGAAAGAAAAATTAATTTTTTACCAAAATATAAAGATTTAAGAAAAATCTTCTCAGGAATTTTCATCCACAACCCACCCCACTATAGGGTGGGGGAGGGGGCATAATATATAGAACATGCCAAAAAGTATGATGTTAGCTAACTCCTTAAAAATGATCAAAGATGAAAGAAGACTCCTCTTCTACCTCCCCCAACTCTAAAAAAACAGGCAACATAACTATCCTCTTCACTAAAAACTCAGCTAGAAATCATTAAAAAATAAAAAATCCAAGACGATTTTTTTCATTCAGTTGACAACATTAGTCACGCAATGGTCCAAAAACCATCGCATAAAATTTGTTTTTTTTTCTTCGCAATCTAGAACAATCGCACGTCAACGCCGCTCAATTAGACGATTACTTTCATAAAATCCCAAAACCGCATCTCTCGACCACAACGGATGCATTAAACCTCTTTCGACTGCCCTGTACGCGTACAATGGCCGAAGCCCAACCGCATAGCTTCCCGAATTACCGTTAATTTTGGCCAATAAAAAGTCGAAAATGCTACGGCTTCGCGTCAGCGTGCGTACAACGTACACACGCCCATTTACGCCGGCCACATCGTCGGGTTAATTTATCATACTTAATCGAATTCTAGCGCGCGTAGGAAGCGAACGAAACGCTAAAAAAGAAATTCTTCCGACACGACCATTCGACTGAAATCATACGTGGAGCGCGCGAAAGTCGCAACATTGTGCAAAATAAAGGGGGAGCCTGTTCTCGAGAAAAACTTCGAAAAAATAGGTCACCGCGTCATTACAAACGTCGACGACCGCGACCGAGTCTCGGACCGGGAGTAAATATCTTTCCTTTTCAAAACCACGATGTGTACAAAGTCGACGAACGTCGGTGAAAGGGCGGGAATACGCCTTTAATTATAAAATCTACTCGCGCTCGCCACCGCTCACCACACGAGTCATTAACAATGCAAAGAATCTACCGGTATACCTGCCGCATCGAATAACACACGAGTAAACATTTTCTATTCATTACGTAATTGCTTCTGTTAATTGATAAAACTTCGGTATTCGGTGCTCCCGATAAACGTCACAGATGAGTATATCCCTTCGTCGTCGCGTACTCGTGATGTTCGACGACTGCAGCGGCGAACCGCGGAACGCCGCATAATGAACAATGTATTCGGTCGGCAAGCGATGCCATCGGTCGGCTACCATTCGGTTCACCTATATTACACCTTCTTTTCCCACATAGACGAAACGCCGCGCCGAAGAGAGCCCAAGAGAGAGATGTGGTGCGTGGATGCGCAGTGTCGAGGACGCTAAATTTATTTCACCTTGTATTCGTTTACGCTACGATAATTCCGTTAGATTCGTATAAATTTTGCAAATTGATCGAACCTCGCCACGTACCTACTCGTCGGTACGTATCGAAGCGTTGGTAAGGACGAGCGAAGCGAATACGTGAATTATTCGTACGAGAGAAAATCGTAAGTCGCACAGGAAACCAACATATCTCATCGACGAATACGTTGAAACGCGCAGCCAGTACTTATTTTCAATTTCGCTGCCATCTTGACTGCGTTAAAACTTATTTTTCATTTATTTATTTATTTATTTTATTATTATTTTTTTTTTTTTCAAGTAAAAAGCTTTGCTGAAATAACAAGGTTTTCCAAAATGAATACTGCCGAGTTTTTCCCGATCTACATTACGTTCTCAAGCATGGAAAAACTCAAAATGATAGAGGACATGAAATAACTCATTTCACTTCATGCGCAATTCTTCATCTTTGGAATTCTGACAACTATTCACGATTTCATCATGACATTCAAAATCATTAGACCGATTAGACATAAGACTGGAATTTTTATTCTCTCCAAAATGAAAAAATGGAATATTCCTCAATTGACCTTGATGGTTCACTCAAAAATATGCCTTTTCACACCAAAGGAAAATTTAATGTTTTGAAAAATCCCGACACAAAGAAAAGTTCAAAAGCGGAGCTAAATTTTCCTTTATTTATTTCGAACAATTTTTAGGAAAGGGTAGAGCTTCTCGCGATATGAATCCATTTTGATGAACTTCGCATCATGGTATCAAACGTAAACAAAGAGATGGTCTCAAGGGCGATATTAGTGGATTCTTGTCTGGAAAACTACTTTTAAGTCCAAAATTCCTGGCCCTCAAATGGGTGCTTATAGAGGACCGACTGTGAATTGGAGTTCAAATTCATATTCAGCGCATTCGATTTATATGAAAACGATATTCATACGATCGACTGATTTATACTCCCAAAAATAGGGTAGGAGTGCAACAGTCGTCTAAACTGGGATCTGGGATCGAGTAATTCTCATCTTCCAGTGTATGGATAGTGTTCTTCAAATGAAAAATCTCCCTCTCCCCTCCCTCTCTCTCTCTCTCTCTCAGACAAGAATAGTATAATTTTTCAAACTTTTTCAAGAGCAATTAAATTACTTTTCCTACACCCATGTAGATCAATATGACGTAACCGATCCCCTACATTATAAAAACAACAACACAAGAAATGCTGAAATTTCGTACTTTTTGGTTTTTCCGACGAGTTCTATGTTTTTCCGCAAGTTTCGTGTTCTTTCGACGAATTTCGCGTTTCTTCGACAAGTTTCGTGTTTTTCCGACGAGTTTCGTGTTCCTTCGACCAGTTTCGTGTTTTTCCGCAAGTTTCGTGTTTTTCCGCATTTCGCGTTTCTTCGACAAGTTTCGTGTTTTTCCGACGAGTTTCGTGTTCCTTCGACCAGCTTCGTGTTTTTCCGACAAGTTTCGTGTTTTTCTGCAAGTTTCGTGTTTTTTTGACGAATTTCGTGTTTTCCGACAAGTTTCGTGTTTCTTCGATGAGTTTCGTGTTTTTTCGACAAATTTTGTAACAGTTTCTTACTTCTGCACATAATCACTAAATTTTGTACCTTTTTCAGACTCCTTGTAATTTTCATATCTCCTACACATTATGCTATGATCCGCCATGATGTACAATGCAAAATAATGAAAATGTTTCGTAAACAGTGCTTTTTTCCAAATATTTCCATTTGTCTCTATTTCAATTTCTGCGAATTCTAACTATGGCACACCTGAGTTGAAATTTTGAAGAAAAAAAATACACGAAACATTTTTTGCAATACGCTACGCTATTTTCATCACTTACGATTTTGCTAATCGAATAAATGAACCGAAGAAAAAAAAAACTATCATTACTTTTCATAAAAATATTCAAAAAATTTACAAAAACAATACGTCCCTCACGGATACTAATTACAAAAAAAAAAAACAAAAAAACAATACCACTCCTAAGCTCAAGTAAACTCTTCATTCACTTATTTCAGTCTACGCACGTGTTCCGCGCGTCACATTCAATGTTAACGAAAATAATACACGAGCATAAAAGAAGAAGAAACAAAATGGTACGAATATATCTCTTTTTGTCGCATACACATCGTGCGACTATTTCACAAAAACCAAGAGGTCAATATCCTCACAGTGTTGCTATTTCTCTGACGTCATGAGTGTCGGTTAAATGAAATCTCAGACAATGCTAATTTTCATTCATAACTCAATAAAAGCTTTTCCATTTTTTCATAGACGTTATTACACGTATCGTATGAGTAGAAACGAATGAACTCGAAAGTAAACAGAAGTGAAGTTGCTTTTCAATCGCAGGTTTCCCCTTTACTCGCGATATGTGGTGCTTGCAACAGGAAGAATCAATAAGCGAATTGTATTGTCATTCGTTTCGGAACCACGGCTTTTATACGTTCCATTTTGAATATCAAACCTGAGTAAACTACTAAAAAATTTGAGTTTTTTTTTTTTTTTTTTCAATTTTCGAAATATCAAGTTTTTACCCATCTCTAAAACTTTACCTTTTATGCATCAGTAGCTTTATATGCATGATTTTGATTCCACGTCAATTTTTGGCCACCGCTCCTTCATGATCTCTCTTGTAATGGTGGATTATCAAATATAAACTAGAAGTTTCGCATCTAACGCATCCTTACCTTTCTAGCGACCCATTTCAGTCGAATATTTTGGCAACAAAAGCGAAAAACACTTACTCGTCGTAGGCTTATCAATTCGCCAAAGCGTTTGAAAAGTAAAGAGAATAAAAAAATACGCACACTCGGAGTCGTAAAAATAACCGATTAAGACGATTCGAGCAACAGACGAACCGACGACGCTGATAACATCGTTTACGGGTGACCGCCGCGTCGCGAGTAAACACTCGAACGAAATTTATTTCATTTTACGACCGCGATATGAAGTCATTACTTTTGATCGCGATTTAGGGTACCGGGCGCGACTAAAACGGTACATTTTACGACATT
This sequence comes from Phenacoccus solenopsis, assembly GCA_009761765.1. Lineage (NCBI taxonomy): Eukaryota > Metazoa > Arthropoda > Insecta > Hemiptera > Pseudococcidae > Phenacoccus > Phenacoccus solenopsis. The sequence continues at coordinate 10,341,496 of CM019754.1, read as the reverse complement.
CGAGACAACACTAAAGACCAACGATCGGCAACGTCGCGCAAATACTAATCACCGCCGATGACGTAGGCCGGACGTCGGGCTAATTCAGGTACGTACAAGTGTCGCCCGCGAAAAGACCGCCGATGGGTGTGCGCACCGCCATTTTGACACCGTCGAGTCGGCCTTCAACGATAGCTTTATTGTTCTGCGCGAAAATCGAAACCTCGCCGAAAACTGGTTCTATAAAAAAACAGCCAGCAAAAGCAACCTCTTATACCCGGCCGAAATTACGATTTTAATTAACGCTCGTAAAAACCATCCTTTTGGTCGAGTACCAAATCGATTACGTACTCGGGTAACGCGAATCGCGTATTTTCAACACTTTTTACAACTTCCATTCGACGACTCGGGAATCAGCTAATCCACTTTTTGGGCTCCAAGAAGCACTCCAGGAAATGAACTTTTTCAATTTGCGCAGTATATGAAAAGCAACGTACGAAAAATTATTTCTCCAAAACTTACGTTAGAATATACTACGTCCTTTATTCTAAGTGTACTCAATTTTCACAAAAAGTAGGTGAAAAAAATGAATAAAAGGGTAAGCAGATTCTCTCGGTTTTTCAACCATTACTCAATATCTTGAGTTTGATAATAACTAAAAACAACAACAACAACAATTCGGGAACATAAAGAATAAGTCATCTAAGAATGCAGAAACACCATCTGTACAGACATTTTTGAAATCGTCTAATATTTCAAGGCTACATCCACTAACTTCCCCCCCCCCCAAAAAAAAGGTATATGCGTAATCATATACATGCACAAGTGTAAATAAATTTTCACAAAATCGATCACATGGTAAAGGTCTCAAAATATATTTCATAAAGACTTGTCTAAAAGTTCAAGGCACTAAAATTTTCATCAATTTAAAAATGTGTAAAAATTTGTACGATTAGTGAAAATTTTTTAATGATGGATTTTCAAGCCTAAATAAAACTTCTGAAATCTCCACTTATCAATTTCCAAGCTATGAAGTGCATACCTATAAATTAAGATTTTCGAAAAGACGAGTATAAGGAGTAAGAAATTTTAGATATTGAATAATTTTCACAAAATTGTTCACGAACAATAATTTCAAGTCATGTGAATTTCAAATGAGTGGATGGTGAAGAGTGAGGAAGAATTTCAAGATATTGAATAATTTCTACAAAAATATTCACGAACAATGATTCTAGTCATTTGAATTTTAAATGAGTGTATAATGAAGGAGGAAGAATTTCAAAAGATCAAAAGACTGAATGATTCCTGCAAAATTGTTCAGCGACAATGATTCAAATCATTTGAATTTCAAATGAGCAGTTGGTCAAGAGGGAAGAAGAACTTCAAGATAGTGAATAATTTCTACAAAAATATTCACGAACAATGATTTCAAGTTACTTAAACTTCAAATGAGTAAATGGTGAAGAGGGAGGAAGAATTTCAAATGAGTTTGATAGGGAAAAAGGGCAAAGATTTTCAAGATTCTTAATAATTTTTATACAAATATTCACAAACAATGATTCAGAGTCATTTGAATTTCAAATGAGTGGATGGTGAAGAGGTGGGAAGAATTTCAAGATATTGAATAATTCTTATAAAAATATTCACGAACAATGATTCAAAGTCAATTGAATTTTAAATAAGTGAATGGTGAAGAGGGAGGAAGATTTTCAAGATATTAAATTCTAAGTCATTTGAATTTCAAGTGAGTTGATAATGAAGGGGAGGGAGGAGATTTTCAAGATATTGAATAATTCTTACAAAAATATTCACATACAATGATTCAAAGTCAATTGAATTTCAAATAAGTGAATGGTGAAGACGGAGGAAGATTTTCAAGATATTAAATTCTAAGTCATTTGAATTTCAAGTGAGTGGATAATGAAGGGGAGGGAGGAGAATTTCAAGATATTGAATAATTCTTACAAAAATATTCACAAACAATGATTCAAAGTTAATTGAATTTCAAATAAGTAAATGGTGAAGAGGGAGGAAGATTTTCAAGATATTGAATTCTAAGTCATTTGAATTTCAAGTGAGTGGATAATGAAGGGGAGGGAGGAGATTTTCAAGATATTGAATAATTCTTACAAAAATATTCACAAACAATGATTCAAAGTTAATTGAATTTCAAATAAGTGAATGGTGAAGAGGGAGGAAGATTTTCAAGATATTAAATTCCAAGTCATTTGAATTTCAAGTGAGTGGATAATGAAGGGTGGGGGGGGGAGATTTTCAAGATATTGAATAATTCTTACAAAAATATTCACAAACAATGATTTAAAGTTAATTGAATTTCAAATAAGTGAATGGTGAAGAGGGAGGAAGATTTTCAAGATATTAAATTCCAAGTCATTTGAATTTCAAGTGAGTGGATAATGAAGGGTGGGGGGGGGGAATTTACAAGATATTGAATAATTCTTACAAAAATATTCACAAACAATGATTTCGAGATATTTAAACTTCAAATGAGAGGATGTGAAGAGGGGAAAAGATTTCGAAGATGCTGAATAATTCCAACAAAAATATTCAAGAACGATGATTTTGAGTCATTTGAACTTCAAATGAGTGAATGGTGAAGAGGGAAGACGAATTTTAGGATACTGAGTAATTTTCACCAACATGTTCACGAACAGCGATTTCAAGTCGAATTCTATTATTTCAATCATATACTTACAAAACCTTTAATCGACAATTTCTTCATACTAAATAGCAAAATTATCTAATTTTTCAAATTTCACACTTGAAGTTGTGGATCGAACATACGTAAACTTAGGGCTTCCCTCGAATTCATCTTTCGTTTCAGAGCGTAAGTCAACAATCCGAGTTCCACTAGTCGCTTATTCCCGACTCATTTCCCTGATTCGAGTTCGACGAAGTTTTCTCGCGAAGAAAATGAGGCTTGAAATTACGCCGAGGATTCGGAAAAACTGCGTCGTCGTCGCGAGAACTGTCACGTCGCGAAGGGGAGGCGGCCGTCGCCGGTTGATAAATGCGTATTACGTCGGTACAAGGCACGCCGAAAGATTGGCTACGATCCAAAGATTCTACAAAACGAGAGTGTCGCTATTAAGCGCGAATCCGGTAGTGGTTTTCGGGGAACACGACCCTTACGAACGCGTCTTTCCATTTTTCCTGAGACGTAGTTCGGAAAATCGAATTCGAACGATTCTCTTCGCATATTGGTCTGTTTTGTAGGATCTGCGTTGTCAATGTTCGTCATCGTTTTATCGATCTTCGCTGAAATTGTAACCGAATGACCATTATCGACGGTCATCGGTATACCTATAAATGAGCGTCGATACGATCGATGTTTACATAAAGCGTTATACGGACGATGCTGTCGATTGCGTTTGAAATTCCTCGTACGACGGTGCGAATTGCCTTACGCCGCGCTACCGTCATAGGCGGTAGAAGGCGTTCGTATAAGACAGTATCAGTAACATTTGCTAATAAGTTTCGTCGTTGACGAACGTTAACGGCATAACGATTACTCGATTAGCGCTTAGGTGACCGGCGCGTCATATAACGTCCAAAATACGACGTGTGTATTCGCAACCGAACTGCCACGAAGGAAATAACTATCCAAAGAACGAAGCTAACGAATCAAGACTTTTGGCCAGGATGCCATGCCATTAGTATGTCAAAGCGTTTCATTTTCCAGCAGTCAATCGACAGTGGCATTTCGAAAGGACGATACATGATTATTTCCAAATTTATTAATCGACTAAAAACATTGGAAAATACGGTAGTCGATTATTTTAAATTTATTATTTTTTTGTCAACTTTCCTCGACCGAATTATTTTAAATTGATTTCTTTTTTTAAAACAATTATTCAATTTGTACAACCAGCTTCTCCAAAAAAAAGACTTGTTTTTTATCAAATCAGTTCATGGATTTTTTCAACATAAATCAACTTTCAACTAACACATTATGAAACTGATTTTTTATTTTCAAATCAATTAATCGATATTCTCAAACTATTCAACAAAAATTATCGATTTTAAATGAACTTGAAAAAATTATTTTTTTTTTCCTTTCTAAATCAGTTGATCGATTTTTCAACATTGATCAAATGACTTCATTTTTTAAACTGATTGGTTTTTTCAACACTAATTGTTTTTAAGAAAAAAAACACTAAAATTCAATTTTTATACACTTTTTCAAAAAAAAAAAAAAAAAAAAAAAATAGTCTGTATTTCATCAAATGAATTCCATAATTTTTTCAACATACATGAACTGATTTCTGTAATCATTACATTTTATGACATTTTTTTTCCGAAATCAATTTAATGATACTTTTTACCAACTTTCAACAAAACATTATGTTTTTTTTCCATCAATTAATCGATTTTTTCTACATAGACAAGAGAACTTTTAAACCAACTTACTTCAAAAAATTATTTTAAATCAATCGATTTTTTTCAATATTGATAATTAGATTATTCTAATAGATTTGTTTTGAAAAAAGATTTTTTTAAATCAATTATTCGATTTCCTTTATAATGATAAAATGACTTAGAATTTTTTTTTCAACCAATAATTGATTGACGTTTTTGACCAACTTTTTTTTAAAGGGGGGGGGGAGGGAAGAGGGGTAGATATAAAATTTTTTGGTTGAATGCATACAGTACACAGGCGGACATTTTCAAGACTTTTTTATATTACGTACTTTTTTTATATGTAAAATTTTTTTTTTAATTGGGAAACTACATTCATTTTGATTTTTATTGCAAAAAATTTGAAGTCTTGATTTTTGAAAAAAAAAAATGCATGCAGTTCTCAAAAAATAAAATAAAAAATCATATTGAATTCCTATGTCATTCTGCGAAAAAGTTAATAAATGTTTTGGAAAACAAAACATTGAAACATCAAGATTGTGGGAAAAATACGATTTTTGCTTTATGCCCCGTTTCGAGAAAAACTATGCAACCCTTAAGGATCTTTTCGAATAATTTTCATTCAGGAGTGCCTAATCAATGATTTAATGCAAGGATTTTGCAAAATTCCTATTTCATCTCAACAACTGTTCAACTTTCTCATAATTTTTGCCATGTTACTACCAAACTAAAATTTTACAAAATCCTACCATTAAATCATTGACCAGGTACTCCTGAATAATTTTTTTTTTTTTAAATCCTCCTTGGTTGCATAGTTTTTCTAGAAACGGGGCATAAAGCAAAAATCGTATTTTTCCCACAATTTTGATGTTTCAATTTTTTTGTTTTCCAAAAAATCTATTAATATTTTTCGCAGAATGTCATCATAAAAATACAATATGATTTTTTATTTTATTGTTTGAGAACTGCATGCATTTTTTTTTCAAAAATCAAGACTTCAAATTTTTTGCAAAAAAAAAAATTAAAATGAATTTAGTTTCTCAATTTTAAAAAAAACTTTACATATAAAAAAAAAGCGTAATATAAAAAAGTCTTAAAAATGTTCGCCTGTGTACTGTATGCATTCAACAAAAAAATTTTATATCCAGCCCCCCCCCCCTAAATTGTGTTTTTTCCCATAAATAAATTTTTTTTTTTCATTAATTCATTTTAAAAAATGAATATTTTTTTCAAATCAATAAATTGAATTTTTCAACTTTTCTAAATCGATTTTCAACCAACTTGATTAAAAAAATTATTCAATTTTTTTTTGATCGAACAATGAATTGAAATCGACATGGATGAATTAATTTTTCTTTTAATTGATCTATTGTTTCTTTCAGCGCCTAATAATTTGAAACAGATGAATATGTTTCGAAATCAATCTATAATTCAAAAATTCTTTTCACAACCAGTAATTTTAGTAATTTTTGTATTAATTTTTCAAAATCGATGGCCTACAGCAAAATGCGCAAAATGTTCAAAACTTATGCAATAAAAAAACAAAATATCTCAATGCATTCGCAAACTTGGTATTTTCCAGAATCACAAAAAATTATTAAAAATTCAACCAGGCACTCAGCCATTGTCTACCCATCACTTTCCATTCGTCGCACCATCATCGACACCGATCGTAAAAATACCACGGCGAAAATCCACTATCGCGGTATCATATCGCAACCGAGAATCTCCAACATTGTATTTATTTGTCGAGTGAAAAAAAAAATACAAAATACAAACAAAAAAAAAAAAACTTCATTACGCCCGCAAATCTCTATCTATCAACCGAATACCTATCCTCCGTCATTACCAGGACCGGCGGTCAAATCGCGCTTCAGTTACTCGCATCGTTCCGCCGCCATTGTCACCGAATACCGTATAATTAAAAGCTTCACGCGTTCGTGCGCCCATTACATAGAACGAGAGGGGGTGTGGTGGAGCTTTCTATATACTCTTGCATTTAGCATCCGTACGAGCGACTAGACCTCTTCAGAATTCCAACGAGCGTCGTCGAAACGAAAAGTAAAACGGTGAGACGACTTGAGTGACGACATCGTCGATCGTGCAATTAAATCAGATCTTCGTTGACGACAACCGCGACCGCGAGGTAAATGATTTAATCGACGTTATCCGGTCGTCGAAGGTATTACGCTACACTCGCGATACCACTTCCAAGCGAAACAATAAAGCTTGTTTTTATTTCGAGTATTCCATTCGGTCGACTAATTACAATTCCCATCAACCATCGGAGACTGGCGGACACCCCCGAAGATGACCTAAATACCCGACAATCGGTTCGATTAATCATATCGCGAATACACCTTCGACGAGGGAACAGAACGCAAAGCCTGGTCGTAATTAAAAAGCTACTCGGGCGCTTTTACTTAATACGCGCGTAACGGAAATCCGAATTCGATAAAAGAAATTAATTTTTCCGATCCCATCCGCTCGTCCTATTCGCTCGAGTCAACGTCCACCGTCGTCGATACATCGGGTGCAATAACTTATCGACGGAAAGCAGACACCAGAGGGTTGAATCGTTCGACCCAACGAAAATATCTATAGACGAGTACACATGAAGGGGAACGAGGGGTATGTAGGGGGCTCGACGTCGATATCAATATTTAATCGCTTCTTCGACTGGTGCACCTATTCGCCGGTAATAATACGCGTATTGTTAGTAGGGGATGGAAATAACGCGTACGACGCCACGGACAGGAAACACGAAGGCTAATGAAAATTTTTTATCATCGACAGACATCGAGGTTTACGCTCGACAACCCCTTTCGTGTCGCTAATGTACCCTGTAATTTTGTGCTTTTTTTCAGTTTTCCACGATACTTCGATTCGAACGATATTCCCTCTGTTTTCCGATGGCCGAGAAAAAACTCGTAAGCAGCCATGGCGGATTAATGGAGCTGAGTTTTTTATCAGGGCATAGTCATACCAGAGGAAAATGCGGTCAATCTGTCTACACTGAAGACCACTTTAGAAGCTGGAACTTCTGCAAATCCCGATAAAGATTGGAAGAATTTTTAAGATCGCGTGATTTTAGATTATTATGAAGTAGAAATAAATTTATTGTCACATCATTCCTTTGTATTGGTACCACCACAACCGTTCGGGCGTTAATGTTCTAGTGAAGATAGAGGGGGCCGTAAGACTTTTATCAGTAGTTTCCACCAATCAGACTAAGGTTTAAAAATCACTTTAAACACGTACCCAGCAATTTTTCAACATACAACTCAACACAAAGAAAACGAACACTATTTATGATAAAAATTTCCGTTATTTACATTGTACATGCCCCATGTAGCCTCACACAGCACTTACACTTTCTGCCACATTGCGTTCGAGTCACAATACAAGAAAGTATCTTCTATTCATGCAACTAGGCATACCAAATTCTGTTTGCATCTATTTTTCGACTTTTCATTCAGCATGCGCGCGCATGTTAAACTGATTGATTTTTTGATATTAATACACAGAGAAACTTTTTTTTAAGATGCGCGCGCATCTTAAACCGACAGATTTTTCGATTCTAATATACAGAGAAACTTTTTTCAAGATGCGCGCGCATCTTAAAATCGACAGATTTTTTGATATTAATATACAGAGACTTTCTTTCAGGATGCGCGCGCATTTAAAACCGATTGATTTTTTCATTTTGATATATAGAGAGACTTTCTTACAAGATGCGCGCGCATTTCGAAACCGATTGATTTTGTGATTTCATATATGTATAGAAAGGTACCGTAAATTTTTTTTCAATTTTTTAAACAATTAATGGCGAAGGTCAAATATTTTGGAATTTTTTCTGGATAAAAAAAATTTGAAATGTCGATTAAAAACGTGTTTACATTTTTCAAATGAAAATCACGATTACACCGCTCAATGAAGGGAAAAATTATACATCGAAAACAACAAGCTCCAATTTATTCTACTCATACGGGGAGGAGCTAGAGATTTTTAAAATTTTGAATGATGCACATTTTTACATTTTTTGAAGAAAATATTGAAAAAATAAATCATACTCAAATGCTGTACTTCCTTAAGTATGAGTAATTAGTGAGCAAATACTCAAAATGTGAGATTTTAAAACAAGCTTCAATACTTCCGGAGACACCGCAGGGTATGAACAGAAGCGCTAGGTTAGATAAGTATAAAGATAAGTTACACTGTTTCCCCCTGGCCACAAAAATACAATCCCCTTTTTTCATTGGTTAACAAAACCCAATAGCATTAAGCATGGACCGAAAGGAGCCAACATTAGCACTAAAGCAAAAATTATTTTTAGACCCTTTGTTTCAGTTTTGTTTTAATTCCACTAAAAATTCAGATAAAAATTTATTAATTTTTTTTTTTTATTTTTTTTTTTTTTATTATTAAAAAAAAGTATTACAACTTTTATAAACAATTTTAAAATCTAATATTTAGATTTTCGAGACCTCCCAGAAACACAAGCCCTGAGACAATCTTCCCTCCTCTTGCCACTGCCCTTCCATTCTCCATGATGTGGAGAAATGAAAGATTCAAAGAATTTCACGACTTTTGCTCCAACTAGCTTCCAAATTCACTTGAGAAGCTAAAATAGAAATATGTTGCACAGCGGCGTGGCCAGGATTTTGTCAAGGGTGGGTGGGGGGGGGGGACAAGAACTCCAGAACAAGAAATAGGTGTTGTTTGTTCAATTTTCTGTGGCCTGACATACCTTGCCGGGGGGGGGTGGGGTGTTTGAAGCATAGTAAGTATTTTTTCATTGCGTATTTTGCAGTGTAGCTAATAACTGAGGTAGCGGATGTGCAATAAAAAGATTGGTAACACAAATATTTATATAGTCAGACAGGTTCCTTTATTATGTATTATAGAACAATGTAGTTCCTAGCTTGCGAGATTTTTTGTGATTTAAAAATTAAAAAAAAAAAAGTCATGAGGGAGCAATCGCCCCAGTTCCCCCTCTTGACTACGCCACTGATGTTGCAGAATCTTCGGTCTGATCACCATACTAAAACACTACATAAGAAAATGTCGAAGCCTCGAGGCTCCCTCAAAACCCGAGTGATACGGCGCTTCGAGTCGAATAAAAAATCCGAACAAAAAACACGCATGGGTTTTCGCGAAAAACTCGCCTAATTATTTGTACGCGAATACAACATACAACAGTTGGTCACCACCACGGTAACCCTTTCGTGTACAGCAGCGAGTCGACGTTCTATACCTCTGTTATCGGTTTTAATGCATCGACATTCAAAATACGCAACCAGTTTGACCGCTCCTCGTTTATGGAACGTTATGCGTGCACTTTTATACCGATGATGCCATATTCTTCACTGTCAGCCTGTGCGGTATCTGTCCGCCTCCCTCTTCGGGTACTTCTACCCATTTTTCTTCGCGTTTCAACGTCAACCTATCTCGTTCGTGGCGCGTCAATGTCCGAACCAGAGACGTCAGATGGTCGCGTATACGTAGTTTGGAAAAAGCGAAAGAAAAATTCTCCCGTCGATCGATTTTGCCGCATTCGCGTTTTTCAAACACGCATGATCGTACGTCGTAAAATTGCTGGGCCGGGCTTCCATTACTAACCTACTTAAAAAGCGAATTTTTTTCCCGCTCGCCGACCCGAATTGAATTTTTGTACCGTTGTCACGCGATCATCTATCGCGCTTAATTCGTATCCCTTGCGTTGGAGCTTTTATTATAATTTCGTAACGAGAACGACGAACGAAAAAAGTAGCAAAATGAACGAACGCGACACCGCTTCGAGTTCGTATGCGTGAAAAAAAAAATGCTATCGGGAATATACCGAGATAATGAGCAACGTGAACCTAGCACGAAGCGATAATTTACAATTTACAACGAAACGAACGAGGCCAGGCCACGTTTCGTAAATATTTCAACCGTCTTTTCATAGGATCGCCGATGAATAAGGGTATTAAACGCGAATTCCTCTGTACGCGGTAACAATGGCGCGGCGACTAGGTACGAAATTTATTCTCGCTTTTTTTCGAGCGCAATACCACTGGTAACTTTTACCGTTTTCTACCTTTTAATAATGAAAATGAAAGAAATAAATTACAAAAATTCGACTCGCAACGCAAGAAAACAAGCGAAGCTGAAACGAAAACCAACCATTCTATCGATAAGATGATGCAAACAGTGGCCAACTGATAGGAATAGAAAAACAAATTAAAGTGGTACTACTCATCTCAGCGATAACATTCAATTGGAATTCACACTTGCGATAAGCTATCTCTCAAGGGGAGCACAAAACAACGGCTTCCAAATGAATAGAATTCGTTATGATCGTGTTTTGAGAAACCGCGCACTCGAAAAAGGAGAGACAGACAGGAAGGGGGAATTTGGGCAAAATGATTCCTTCGTTCGTTCCGAATCATTTTTACCAACAATAATGATTCATTCGCGAACGAATTTCATTTCGAGTTTCACAATTTAACGAATAATTGAATACCTTACATTATGAATCGATTCCACACGAAGATTCCAATATCCAATCATCGCGATCAATTTATGAATGATTCATTCGCGAACGATTCGAATACGAATTCATCACAAACTGCTCAGTGCGCTATTCTGAGTGAAAATTAATTGTTTCTATTTTAATACGCATCATGACAATCCTAATATCTTCATTTCTTTGGCGTATGGTATCCACTAAGAACGCGTTCGCTAACGATTCGAAAAATTATATCGAAAAATTCGCGATCTCTCACGAGAAAAATACTTGAAATAACGAACGAATCGTTCTTGAACGATTCACAATGAAAACACTACAAGTTTCGTAAAATATAGTAAGATATGACTCAAAACTCGTTCGCGAACGATTCGGAAATTATGTGGAAATATTCATCACGCATTGTCATAAAAATACCAAACATCAATGAACGATTCTCAATGAAAATACTAGAAGTTTTGCGAATAGTAAAACATTAATCAGAACTCGTTCGCGAACGACTCGAAAACTATGTCAGGTATTTTTTTGGTTATAAAAGCTTGAAGAGACGATTCTCATAAAAAATAGTTGAAATCTCGTAAATAGTAGGACATCATAGAACACTCGTTCGCGAACTATTCGAGAAAGTATGTCGGAAGTTTTGGTCAGATCTATCAATGAGAATTTTTTGAAGATGAAGGAACCGTTCTCAAACGATTCTCATCGAAAATACTGCAAGTTATATAAATAACGATTACCGTTCGAATCGTTCACGATGAATCATTCGTTAGTGAACGGAACTGAAAGAGTTAGGCTGATTTGGAATTCTTCATTAGCTCTTGCTCCTTCAATTTTGCAGATAGGCAAATAGTTTATATGACATTTTCTGTTCTAATTTTTTGGTACTGTCTGACAACTGAACAAAAAAATCAAAAAGCATAACTTCTTTTTGCACCGCATATGGGACTACTTACGAGAAATTTTGCTCCGACTAGTACGTTTCCTGTCAAAGTCTACTACAACTCTGCAATATAGCGAGCTGAATTTTCCACTTCACCTATGACCGACTAAAGTTTTTACAATTTTCATCAGGAAATCATGAATTCTTCAAGAACGATTCGACCCTAGAATACTTTTTCTATAGAGGATTAAGAAACTTGTTCGCGAATCCATACTGCACAGTAAAATGAAGTCGTTCGCGAACAATTCGTTCATTAAACTCCTAACTTTGAAGTCACGTTCTCAGAGTTTCTTTAGAAAATTGAAAGTTCTTCGAGAACGATTCCACCATGAAATACTTTTCCTAAAAAGGATCAATAAACTCATTTGCGAAAGGCTCTGTCACGCTAAAGATAATCGTTCGCGAACGATTCTCATTTAAAAACAACGTACAACTAAAATAAACTCGTTCGCGAGTGAATCAGACATTTACTTCTGAATATCAGAACACCCCAATATTCACACAGTGTTTCTCGGAGAACGATTCAATTACAGGATAATTGTTCATTTTATGAAGAATCAAAAATCCTTTGAAGAACGATTATATATGTTCGCGAACGAATCTGACAAAAGATTGGGTTTTCAACAATTTATAAAAAATAGTTCGCAAAATGATTCGATCACACAAGAGCCGTTCGTGAACGATTCATACCGAAATTTACTTCACTTTTGTTCCTTTCTTCAATGATGAAGGGGAAGAAAAAAGTGTATAAACTTTATAAAGATATGATAATGGCAAAAAAATGCTACTTAAGAAACCAAATAATGATTTTATAATTGTAAAATTTCGAATCGTACACGTTGAAAACTAGATTTTTGGGAATATCCCTAAATGCAACGATAAAATCTACCAAAGCGACTCGGTATATGGTACAATACGCGTAGGGGGAAAGTTAGAACTTGGAAGTTCGCAACGAAACGCATTACCATTGTGACGTTTAACCGTAATATTAAATTTCTCAATGCCGTTTTTTTCTCCCCAACTCGGATTTAACAAAAAATTACAACTAGGGTAACAAATTCGGGAGTCTACGTAGTACGGTGTTCAGGAAAATCAATACAAACCGAGACGCATAGTCTGACCTCGTGGTGCTCGAAAGCGAACTCTACCTCATACCCACCAACCAGAGAAAAGTTAGAGGTAATAAAAAGCGTCGGATAATTGGAGTGTATTCGCGGCGCCAATAATGCCGCCACCAACGACAACACAAGGAACACTACGAACGCATTCAAGTTCAATTACAAAATATACAGCGACGATTTTCCTTCGTGGTAAATTTAAATATTTATTTAGCCGACCGAATACGTACGGGCTGGGTGAAATTTCGACACATTAACTGTAAACGTTTGCGAAAACACGAAATAAAAGAATCACCGAACAATGCCGAGTTCAACAGTTGACTTTCGTTTGGAATGTAACATACATCTTTACTTTCTGATTAACGCCCACTTCCTATCTCGTACGCTGAAAATAAGTATCAAATTATGCGGCGCGATTAATTACGCAGACATTTTCTACACCAATTACTCGATGACATACATTGTTGAACTGTCACACGAAATCGTACACTTGGGTTGAACTTTCAAAATCTAAACGTGCGCTTTACGATAAAGATAACCTTATCAGCGTAAAATTCATTCTTCAAACTGCATTTCGTAATGTTCACTACGTTACATTAGTCATGGTATACTGTGAACAATTCAAGCTACATCGAATCGATACCGAATTACTCTAACGAGATAAAAACCTAACGCCACTGGTTTCGATAACACCACTTCGCTCAAAATCTTTTAATGAATTCAAATTGATAATTTAATACGTCCAGCGCTAACAAGTTGTTAAATTTCAACTTATTATCAATGACTCGAGATTATTTTAAAAACAATACACACGCAAAGGTTATCAAAGTCAATGGTAATTTACAACACCGAGCATCGTTCACCGAAACCGATAATTCATCCGTATATTCCAATACATAATTATATCAGTAAACATTACATAATCAAAAGAAGAAAAAAAATCAACCAAACGCAGCCGTACAATCATAACACCCATTAAATTTCCTAGCATAATCTTCGAATGTAGTTTAAAAATAGTTTTCATTAACAACCTCGTTAAATGCATTACTAGAAAACTGAAAGGGGGAAAATATGAACGTCACGACTATGCAGTACCGTCGTATACGAATTAATAAAAATGAAACAATGTGAACAGGGAGAAGGATTAATCCAAGTAGCACAACTGATAGAGCGATATGAATTTCCAAGGTATACCCTTCCAACCAACCATATCCATACGATTTAGACGCTGAAGATAAATTTCAATAAAGCAATTAAATAGACAAAAGAAATAATCGAGTTATTTGCTATTCGTCATTCAAAAATGCATTGATACTAGAGAATGCTCGAAGTCTGAGCAATTTTCCGAGAAATCAAATACAAAGGATAACGAATTCGCGAATTTGATTTTATACTTAGCTACAGTATAAAATGTCGTGAAAACAATGTAAAGAATTATTAACTGACGGTACTAATAGAAAATGAATTATTTTAGCGGTTACCGGCATAGTGACACACCCGATAATATTACAATAAATAGGCAACCAACAGTACAGAATGAATATTAAATTGACTGACGGCAGAAAAAAATTATCAACGGATAACTCACCTCAATTGTCAGGAGAACATTGAAGTCCTTGTACACTAATTATAAACACTGAATATAATTTAGAACAATGAAAAAAAATTAAAATAATACGAACATAAATTACAAATTATTCACATAAACAACGAATAAACCGACGTTCCGCCATTTTCGCTTCAGGTTTCAAATATTCGTCCATCCACACAGCACTTCACACAGAAGACGCTCATTCGATTCGAAACTGTAACAAGTGTCGTGATATCCGAACGGCAGAAATTCTCAACCTACACAAAAGTTACTACTACACGCGCACAGTAACGTATTTTACTAACAGAAGTTATTTTCACAGATAAAATTGTCCGGTTACTAGGCAGAATGGAAAACGAATTAGGGTGACGTCAGAGGTGGCTACCTACTTGGAAATCCTTCTTAAATGATTCACGTGTAAAAAACTATGAAATACGTTATTTGACGGTATTTACATACGTATTTAACGCGATAGAGAGATTTTCAAAAATTCATTACTCAGTGTTAAGAAAAATAACTAATAAGTTCAATTTTGAATAATTATTAGTAATCGATAACGAATAATATTAACAAACAGAAATAACAAAAACATTACGATAAAATAAAAAATAAAAAATAAAATGTATTTTCTCAACGAGCTTTGATCGACGAAACACAGATGTTACTAAAAATTTAAATCAAATTAAATCATTCAAGTACAACAAAAACAACAAAATTATCAAAAAGTGTGAGCAAACGAAATCGAGAAAATCTGAAAATAAATGCAAATTCTTTACGTTGTTATATTTATGAAACACGCCTTCGTTTTTGCGATTGTTCTGTAGTTCTGTTGGCAGATAAACCCGCACCATCGTTAGTTTCATTTTCTTCATCGGAATCACTCTACAAAGCAGAGTATAATCATGAATATAATATATTACTGACAATTATAATTTTGAAAAAATGAAATTAATTTCGAAACCGCATTATTTCCATACTTCATTTTGTTTACTAATCAATTCATCGACTTTTTTAACGTTCAATCTGAAATCTCTGGTAATAGTTAATTTCACATGATTGGATAACGAAGAATCCTACAAATATCGTTGGGAGTTGAATAGACAAACAAAAAATAATTTTCTCTATTACAGCATTTGAAGAAATGATACCTTGCATTTTTTACTCAGTTGTAATACTACTTTAGAAAAGCTTTCCAACTCGGATACCAATTTAGGTAGTAGAATGAACTGTTTTTTTGCCTGAGTTGCCAACTGATTAACGCTCTTTTTAGTTTCATTTTCATAATCCTGTTGAGAAGCACGTTTAAGAGAGCATTATTACTTTACTAGATTTGATGAAAAATAGGCATCATAAACACATACTTTTTCTACATAAAGAAGTAACTCGGAAGCTTCCTGTCTTAAAAATTGCGACCCAGCTACCTTCACTAACTTATGGAACCTAAATGTTGAAGAAAATGCGTAATAATTACAATAAATAATTACAAGGCGCGATGTATGAATTAAAAAAATAATTCTTACAGAGCATTTTTATAAACCAAGTCATTAGGTGACGAACGAAGCGTGAAGTATTTTGTTAGAGATGTTAACACAGTAAAATTACGAGTTAGGACTTTGATAAGTGATTCCAAACATGGTCCTGTTGGTGCAGCGATTGAAATTATATTTTTGGTCATTAACGTTACATGCAGTACATGTTGGCAGAGCTCGCGTTCACGACGTTTCAAGATGCTGGATTCTGAAATGTTGAAAATAAGCTTACTTTTTTATATTATTAATATTTCAAGTAATTTTTTTTTTATATCTCACGAGTGAGTGCTCCATCTTCTTCATCTTTTAAATAAGAAACGATAATGTATTCGGATTTAAATCTAGTGATCATATAATCAGCATCATCTAAATGAGAAATTAATGTAGAGCATAACATTGGTAGTACGGTAACTTTACTGCTGTCCGTGACCATCAGTAAAGGTCTAACATTTTTTTCCTGAATTGTCTACAAAAACCGAATATGATATTATTTTCAATAAATTTCAAGCCTCGTTTTCATTACGATAACAAAAAAATATACCTCGTTAATAGAAGGAAATATATGACAAAGCTGTAAACTCAATGTATCTAATAATGTTAAATCTGAACGACATCGACTTTGCATAGTAAGCAATAAATTGATGAACGTCTTAGTACTATTAGCGTTATTAAAACAATGTTTTTCAGCAATAAAAACTAACCAATCCAAAATCTGAAAAATAATGATTTTCAAAATAATATTTTACAAAATAAAAAATAATAATAATAACATCATACTTTGCCAGTGGTTTCATGTTCAACTGGTAACGCTAGCACAACTGTACTAAGAGCATTTAATAATGCAGAAGTTAACATTTTAGTGGACTGATCACATCATCATCTGCTCCATCACCTGTTTCATCATCATCTTTGCTTTCAGGACTAAGAATGGTAGTGAGCAAATTTTTGTAAACTTTGAGTATCGGTAACAGCTGTTTTGGTAACCCATCACTGATGGAAACGAAAACTAATGGAAGATAAATTGGCTATTAGAAGATGTATTTCAATATAATTGATATTTTTGACGAGTAATCTGTGTACCAGTCTCTTGAAGGAATTGTGGAAATTTACTATGATAATGCGTCAACATCAGAGATATTATCTCGGAAAAACATTCGACACTGGTAATGGCCGATGTTACCTCAAACTCTGATATTTCTTTGTAACGTGAGAGACATCTGAGGAATAATAATCTAAAGAAAAAAAAAATCGTAGCAAAATTTCCAATAAGTAAATGAATAAATAAATAAATAAATAAGTAAATAAATAAATAAATAAATAAATAAATAAATAAATAAATAAATAGATAAATATCCTTAAAGTAACTGTTTTCATTCGAGATGAGTCAAAATCATCAACTCACTTCGCCAAAGATGTAACATCATTAAAAATTGCAGATGATCTTTGTTCTTCATTCAATCTAACGCTCATTTGGCGTATAACATCTAAAGAGCATCATAATAATTGAAAAACGCTTCAATGGAAATAAATAAATAAATAAGTAAATAAATATAATAAATAAATAAATAAATAAATAGTTAAATATCCTTAAAGTAACTGTTTTCATTCGAGATGAGTCAAAATCATCAACTCACTTCGCCAAAGATGTAACATCATTAAAAATTGCAGATGATCTTTGTTCTTCATTCAATCTAACGCTCATTTGGTGTATAACATCTAAAGACGCATTCATACAGTAATTGAATAAACGCCTTCGTGGCTTAATTTCCTGAATCGCTTCCTTTGATGACCATTCAATTTCGTCTCTTTTAATAAAACAGCATTATTATTATTATGAAGCAGCCATGCCACATTATTAGAGCTGAGTTTTTAATTGGAACTGATTCAAGTTTGCAAATAACACTGCTATTCCCTTCATGTCTACAGGCCACAGCCAGTACAAAGCCTGAAAACACCTAAGCTGTCTCTTCCAAACCAATTTAATGGGTTAAATTTAGAATATGTAGTATTTCTTGCCTGCAATAATCATAAGAGCCCATATTTTTCGAGTTTTAGAAAATATGAGAATTATCAACTAATTATGCTCAAATTTTAACCACCCACCATTTTGGATCCATTTCTACTCAAATTCAAAAGCTCATATTCTGGTCATCAACTAACCCTTTCCTCAAAAAGCCATTTTTTCACCTTAACTTCCCTCCAAATGCACTTGAGAAGTTGAAATTCGCATATGTTGGTGTCCATGACTCACTCTTTTATGTAAGATTAAAAACGAAAATTTTGAACGATTTGCTCCACCTACACTTCCTTTCGAAATTTGAAAGATTCGCCATTTCGAAGTGTATCAAAAAATCAAAAAGTTTTTTTTGCCCTATTTTCAAAAAGATCCTATCATCAAATTTTCAGCAATTTTCATCCATAGGACATGTTCAGATGACTGCAAATGTTTCAAAACGCAATGATTTGAAGACCCCGTCCTCCCCCCCGCTATTCCTTCACAAATCAGATAGACGGTAATAGCTGTCATTTTCAAATTAAAAATTCAGCTAACGAGCTTGAAATATTTAAGACGAAGCTTACAATAAAAACAAACTGAGCATTCTATTAATGGTTTTTAAACTCAAAATCGAAGGCGGCATTTTAAACTGTATTTTCTTCAGCGTAGAACTTTATCTTTCTTGGTACTTTTTTCTTTTCTCTCCGTTCTCCAGCGTGGTGAGGTCTTTCTTTTTATTTGTTTTATCAGAATTCTGAAAATAAAAAAATTAAATTTAAAATATTAATTTTTATTTATTTTTTTTAAATTCACGATAAAGTTTACTTTAGCAAAATCTGCAATGCTGTGGTAAGATTTATGCAAAAATATCAATTTAGAAGCAGTTTCAGGAACAGCTTCGTTATTCCAAGAATTAACGATGAACGCCATCAATGCTTCGTAAGTGGATAAAATTTGTCCAACCATTTCTTGCGTTTTTAGACTATCGAGAGTGTGTCATTCATATTGGTACTTTCATCCTAGGAATATTTTATAATCAAATACACAAATGAACGTTAAAAATTCGCGTTTGATGTTTTCTAATTCGACGTACAAGTTGAAAATGGAGTAATTCACACTGAGAAAATCTCTCAATTAATGAATGCAGAATTTGGGTGAATTTCACCACACAACGAGGGGTTTCTGTATCATCGTCTCCATTATCTGTAACGATGGTGCGGGTTCTCAGTAGGACATCTTGAATCAATAAAATTAATCTACCGATTGGTTCCTGTGGAAATTTCCAGTATAAGATTTACAAATAAGCGAGGAAATATTTAAATAGATTCTATCATTTACTTGTAGAGTAACTTCGCTATTTTGAACTGAAATAATTTTATCAAACACTAAGGGCGGTAAGGTTTGCGGATCAGCTTCGTAAAATTGATTAAAATGATCGAGTAATACATCGAGAACTGTTACACATAACTCAGGATTCACGGATATGGCATTAAATAAACCTACACGTATAATCACGTTTTTAAAATTTTTCACAAAAATTAAAATAAATGAAAAAATTCTGAAACCTTTATATAAAGTAGTTTTAACCAAAGCTTGCTGCATGAAACAACGTTTCAAAATACCAATGACTTCCAAACAAATGGCTTCATTTACATTCGGATTAGTATTGGTTCTGATTTGTTGACTGTACGTTTGTTGACTATGAACATCCATACAAATCTATTTCGAATGAATTAATAATTACTCATGGTACTACGTCGTTACAGAGCTTGCAAAAAAAAAAGTACCTGCGTGAATACACTTGGCCCTTGAAACGTGGTCTGCGTCAAAGTATTTTGACTAAAGGATGAAAATTTTTGTAATTTTAAGAATTTCAAAAGTTGTAAAAATCCTAATACAGCTGTCTGTCTAATTTCGATATTCCTAAAACATTAACAAGTGTCGTTGAAAATAAATAATTTCAATCTTGGCAATAAATTTCGCCATTTACCTCGAAAATAGAGCTTTACGGAGACACATAATAAGATTATCACGTAGAGTCGAAGATATTTGAACTAATGGTATTAAAGCGGTGAGAATACGTGTGAAACAATTCCGGGCATGGTGTTGATAAATTCTAATATTCGAATAACCATAGAAAAATTATCTACCATAGTTTGCGAAGCGACGTTACATAAATGTAGAAGGCAATCTGAAGATATTTTTTTATTGGTCAATTAATCATTAAAAAAAAAAAAAAATTAAGATTAAAATTATTCTCACCTGTGTACTGCTGAGATATACTACCGGTGATGATTCTATCGGTTAAATTTTGCAACACGGATTTGGAAATTTTTCTATGTTTTTTAATCAGAGACACTAACATGATTCTACCAACTCTCCAAATCTTTTTGAGAGAGCTTTCTTTAATTTTTAAATTCGAAACTGATAATAAAGAAAACCCTAGATTCACCAAGCCTTTCACCACTTTATCGTGTTCGCATAACCTGGTTGAGAAATAAAAAATAAAATAAGATTCATCATAAACGATAGATTTAATCACAAAGTAAGTCTATGGACCTGCTTTGTATAGTTCTCGAGAATAACTGATCGATATCAGATTTATAATCGATTATACCGGACAACCAAGCGGATTCTTTTTTTCTTTCTTCTTCGCATACAGCTTGGGTTATCATATTACGTAATAAATCTGATACCTATAGAAAAATTGTTCATAAAAAATAAGTTTATCAACTTCATGCAATAAAGGCAAAAAATTCATATTCCTTACTTGAGCTTCGTATGCCGGAATACAAGATAAGATAAGCAATATAGCCAACAAAAATGGATCTAAAAGAAGGCACGAAGCGTTTGAAGCATTTTTACACAACTTCATTAAATCGTTAAGTCGTGAAATTCTGGCGAATTCTTCGATATGTAAAAGTATCATATTTTCAGCTTCGATAATTTCAGATTTCGATTTCTCATCTAATCATACAGAAGTTTTGGTGAGATGAAAAATTAAATGAAAATTTGCTCAAATAAATGCTTACCCATTTCCGCATTAGTTTCTTCGTCAATAAAAGAATATAAATATTTTGAAAAGTAAGCTCTTAATTTTAGGAAGAGAATGACACTATGATCGTCTTTGCATAAACGTAATAATTGCTGTACAAGTGTGGGTAAACTTTTGACATCGATGTTTTGAAAAGAATCACATAGCTTTTTCACCACTCGTTCGTGCTCATCGTTGGTCATAGGGATTTCGCTAAACATGTATAAAATGGAATAGAACTTACAAGCTAGCGAATAATTCGATGGTGAACAAACATACCTGAACATGGTGGCTAACGGTATTACTACAGCGGAATTGATATTGGCAGTGCATAATGTTTTTATCACATCTTGTTTATACTCTTTGCCACTCATATCCGTTCCTCCACTAGTGATTTTTTTCTCGGAGAGTATGCTTAGTATTTTCGGTAATAATTCTTTCCAACTGTTTAGTAAAAATTATGTTTTGAGCATGCAGTAATGAATTTAAAATGATGATAAATCAGAAATATTTAAACCTAGTTTTTGTTGACGATTCAGGATCTCTGATTAATTCGATACAAATGTTGCTTATTTTCACTAATTGATTGGGATTCAATTTTTCCAACTCTGGTACTAATTTATTCACGATGTTGTACTTGTTTAAATTAGACGAATCCTCTAGTTGCAGATTTGTCACCACAGTTGAAATTATCTGTTCGAAAATACGAATTAATTTGAAATAATAAAATTTGCAGAATTAATTACGATATTATATACTTACTCGAAGTCTCTTTTTTTGTGAATTTGTTTGGTGAGTTAATCCTAAAAACATACAACTGAGTATTTGAGTGGAATCTGTTCTTGATAACACATTCGGGACGATTTGGTCGAGCTAGAAGGATATGTAATGTGTGATTTTTACGTGTATACTCAAAATGTGAAATGATGATTTAATAAATAATACCTCGGCGATTTCCAGTTCTTCCTCCATAAAATGCTGTAATGGTTGAATGTCTTCATCGCTTTTGTAGGTTTTTTGACCATATTCCAGGAGCTGGGCGTATTTGTCCATTTTTCGAGATGGAATTACGCCGGTTATCTTAGTTGTGAATAGAGTGAACGCCGAATGATTTAATCTAAACTTTTGTTCGTGAGGATTGGCGACGGCAGTTCAAAAAAAAAGAAAACATAATTTTTATCAAAAGTTCAAAAATCACAAATAAGTAAAAATTGTACTCTTTCAAGATTTCTTTCATTACGTTTATCAAAATGTTCTTTGCCGCTTTTTTTCTATCAGTGTGACCAATAAGAAAATCTAAAATTGAAGTTCATTTAATATGTTAGTTATAAGGTTGGTCAAATTGCTGAAAGCTGATTGGCTTGTTAATTTAGAGCGACCAATAAGATTTCATGATATATTTTAAATTTTTAGAGCAATAATTTTTTTTTATATTTTATCTTATTAAAAATTTTTTTCAACACTCTGGAAACTAGATTATGACTAATGCTAATATTACATCTAAGTGAATGAAGAATGAAATATATTTCCCTGAAAAAGTAATGTTGAATAATATATACTTCCGTTCACAAGTAAATGAATTGAACAGCAGAATGATAAATTATAATATTTTTAATTTATCCTTAAATTTGACTGTATTTTTCAACACTTATCTCTCTAAAGTAAAGGCTACCTGAGTATTTATTATAAACTTGAGCCTTAGACATAGGCCGTGAATAAAACTGATTTCAAATACTGTAGGATCTCGATTATTTCAACATCGATTATTTTTGAACAATTCAATTATATGAACTCAAATTCTTTTCTTCATTTATCTGAATCTCACGATTATTTGAATTCCGCTCTATCACTTGAACCATGTTGCATTAACTTTTTTACTTTTAGCTTACATTTCGCTAATTCACCTATTTGCACAAACTATTTGTAATGTGTTTTTTTTTAAGTATAATAAAATGTTGCTTTTATTTTAGGTTAGGTATTTTGTTATTTAGGTCACTTTTTGTTTTTGTGTTTTTATTATGATACATAATAAAGTTTCTTCGTGGTTTGTTTATCATTTCAGCTCATTAAGAAAAAAAATGATAAAAAAATTGAATATTTCATCTATTGAACTCGTTAATCCCAGTTAAGCTCAAACAATCGAGATCTTACTGTAATAGACGAAAGAATTTTTGCGCTTGGAGTCAGTTTATAATTTGGATCTATGACGAAAGTTCATTCCATAATTACACACTGTCGGATTTGGAATAAAAAAAATTGACTTGGTGAAATTTTATTGATTCAATAATAATGCTGAACATTTTAAAACAATTCAGATAATACCTTATAAGGATTATCAAAGTAATTTTGTTGTTTTTGGGGTCTAACAACTCATGTGTAGAATGTAGATTTGATCATAGTAGGTTTGATAATACGTTCTCAAGCGTAAAACGATGCAGTATTCAAAAGCCAAAAAGAGAAATTCAGCTCCAGTGATGAGGCATGGTTGCTTACGTTCGTATCCTCATCATATGAAATAGCAATATCTTAAAAGTTTTTCAAGGTATACCTGATACAGGTCTCAATTTTTAAGGATGATGAGATTCCTAAGAAATGATATCAAACCCGTAGCCAGAGCGGGCCAGGGTGACTGAGCCCTTTAGAAAAATTCAATCTCCCCTCGAGTAAATTTTGAATTCATATTATTCATACATAAGTACCGCTACCAAAAACAAAGATCAAAGCTTCCTCTATGAATTGGTTAGCCCGACCTGAAACAAAAGGCTAACGACGAGCCTGAGTGATATAATAATTGCATTCCATTATTATGTTTTTCCTCCATTTGTAAATTGTTATCAGTTTTTTAGCGAATCAAATAATACTAGTAATGAAATTAATACAAATAAGAGCAATGAAGATGAAAATAATCATATCGGTTTTCTCACTATGAGAAGGAAAAATCGCCATAGCAATACGAATTTATTCTCATCCCTTATACCTCGAAAATTTGCCGAAGCTGAAACCCATAAGAGTGACTGAAATGAAGCCGATTGATGACACGAAAAATACGCGTATCGATAAACACGCTTGTTCAATGGTCATTCCATTTAGAAATCAATCGTAAAATTGCAACTATCAAATGGTGGTAAGATAAAATGATTCCGAAAGAAAAGCACAAATGAAAAAAAAATAGTGTTTCTCAAAATGCTATTCTGTTGATATCGTCTGACGTATCTAAAAATTAAAATCGCGATAATACGGTAGGATACCAAGTATGTAAAATCATAAAATCCATCGATGAATGAAACCGAATACATTAATTACTTAAAGAAAGGAATCACGATGAACGCAGATTTATATTCCTTTCATCGTCAAAGAAATACGGTAAGCTAGCGATAAAAACACGAGTCTTTAAGGGCTGGAAATAAACGGGGGTGTGAAGCTGAGAAAACAAACGACCATAAACTAAAATTCGTAGTATCACTGACAGCAAAGAATAAAAATTTACATTAAGTAATTCCATCCAGTTAATTCGCAATTCCATCTACAGAGGTACAAAAACACTTTCCTTTGTTACTTCATGCATTATTTATTTACTTGCCAATACGCTATCTTGGGTAACGATAAAATAGTTTACTTTTCTAGCCTGGCGTCTATTCAACCCTGTGCTGAATTTAAATTTACAATTCCTAAAAGTCAACCATATCAAAATAAATCTGCTTAAATCGCCGAAATTAAACTTCCGTGATTAATTATCAACCAAAGACTAATTACGAAGTAATGGCAATATATACCTAGGAGGATGAAGGGTGGAAAATGATTTTTGCTATAGGTATCGAATAAACATAACAGCGAGGTAGAAAATTACGCTAGAAAATAAGACTACAGGCAGCGTATGGAGAGAATAGGAAATCGTGATAAAAGTAGATTCTGCCAATTAGAAACATTCGATTTCTTAGATTGTCATAGGAAGTTGAAAAGCGATGACGTCTCCTAACGACCGATAGGTTTTCGATTCATTCGTAGTGTAGGTACATACGCATAAAAATAGCGAATAATTTCTTAACTAGTATATCTTAGTTGTTGACATTTTTATTCAACGTCACAGAGGCTACGAAATTCTTTTTCATTCGAAAATTATATCTTTAAGAAATTAATTTTAAGATACGATTTAATTAAAGTATATTAAAAAATTACTTTATGCGTCGAAGAAAAAGGCCATGATAAAAAATAAGGTAGTTCGACGAAAAATTCCATTGTCTTTTCATCATTTTTCAGTATTATGAACGAGGCGATACGGACGAGAGCTCGTTTATGGAAAATGATGGCGATGAGCAGAATGAACGAAAGAGAAAGATGGAAAGCGTTATAGCGTGAAAAAATTCAAAGAATGATTGTTCTGGTAAAAGCGACGAGCGGGTAGTGGTGTTCGGAAAAACGGGGTCGTAAGACTTGGGTAAGAATACGCGCTAAGGGAAAATAGGAAATTGAATTCTTCAATTCTAATTCAATGCAAAGAGGTCTTCTTATGAATGTATTTCTGACGAAATAAAAGGGAAATTAATTCGCTGACAATATTACATTTTCTCAATTGTTTAATAAGATTGCGTGTATTTTTGTAAATTATATTATCTTACGATTTACGCTTATAAAAATATAGTTATGGGTACTTAACAATTACAAGGTGTTTTTATAATTATCATAACCAATTAAAATGAAGTACGTACTTAATTTATTGAAAATAAGCCTGGTATGAAGTTGAAAAGCTTTTCAGGTATAGGTAATTCATGAATGGAATTATGTTGAGTTCTAATTTCGTCCTTATTTTTATTTTCCATCGTTGAAGTATGATTTTTTCGAAATTAATTATTTATTACACTCAGATACTCATTTACTTGGAGGAACATATTTTAAATGAATTTAACTCTTTCTCGAATAGAATTATTCATGAAATTATAATTCAGACGAACCAATCGATGTGAAAAAATATAAGGCAGACGATAATGCGGCAGAAAGTGGCGAGCATTCGAACGAGGATATCATTTGTAGGAGTAGATAGGAATGCGATTAAAGATAAAATTGGAAGAGACCGACCCTTTACGAGATCTATCATAGTTCCAGGTTTTAATATAGTGCGACAGGCGTTCCTTTTATTAAGAATTCCGCACATTTTGAAGCGATTACATCTCAGTTTTATCTGACGTAGTTTTTCAAATTATTGGTATCTGCTTCGCATTATGAATTTTTTTCGTAATTTCGCCGAGAAAAATCTCACGAGATGGGAACGTGCTTTTGGAGTTGTTTTCTAATTAAAATTAATTTATTTCATTCGAATTTATCTATATAAAAATTTATACAAAAGAAAGGAACGTAAAGCATCAAAATATTATTTATTTATTAATTTTCGAATGTGAATATAAAAATTTTTTCATATGTTGAATAATTTTATTACCTATATCAAAGTTTATGAAGGTGTAGGATGTATAAAAGTATAGAGGTATGGGTAATTTTTTTGTAATGCCATTCTATATGAAGAGTTTGAATGTATATCATTTGCAAAATATATTATCTTATTCATTAGTCATGTATACTTTAGAATCCTTGTGTATATTCCTACTAGATAAGAATAAGCGCCTACTAGTATATTTATTATTCGAGAGCTACATGAGTTATATGATAAAGCATGAAATAAACTAATCATAATATTAAAATCATAAATTACATTTTTTTTTGCGTGTGCAATTTGAACAAAAAAAAATTTTTAATTTTCGATTATTTTTCATTTTTGAAAATTTTTTCCTGGTATTTTTACTAATTTTTTTCATTCTTGAACACAGCTTACATTTGAATTTTTTCAACATTTTTTTCATTAACTAAATTTTTTTTTTACATATTTTTCTAAACATTTTACAAATTAGGATATTTTTATTTTTTGCATTTTTATTCTTTTTTTTTTCAAACCTGTGTTCAATTTTTGAAAATTTTTTTCATTTTATCCTAATGAACATTTCCGGACTATTTAGAAAATATAAATAAGAGGAAAGGTGTTTGTTACCCCTCCCTCTTTGTTCCTCTGCCTAACTTTCTCACCAAGGTTCTCAAATGTCCGACCGATGAAGCCAGAACAATGCTTATGAGAGAAGTACTCGCTAGTAAGACACACAAGATTTCGATGGGGCAAATTTTTTCGGAAATTATCTGAAGCGGGCGCTGGGGTTGATTTATTTAGATTTTGAAAATAAAATTTACTGCTTCTCATAATGAGAAATCCATAAATTAAAATGAAGAGAAGTAGTTCCAATTTTACGGTAAGCACTCTATCATCGAATACTTTTTTCTTGACACGAGGTATAATATTCCTATCTTCCAACATCGTGGAGGGAGAGGTGGTGAGGCAACAAGTTTTAAAGATGTCGTAAATTACAATGGGTTGAACTACACTATGATATCTACATAAGTTCATTAATTTACAATTTCAGGTTAATAATCACCATTGAAAAATTACTTTGTGGGTGGGAGTGTGGCTGAACACGATAGACCTCTTTCGAGAAAAAAGTCACTCAACCATTTAAAACCCAAATTTTGAAACTCGATATAGAGATATTTGATATATATTAGCAGTGTTGTAGGAACGAACCCAAGAACGAAAACGGAGAACAACAAGAACGAAGAATTTTTATTGTTCCTGAGGAACAGGACTAAGAACGAACATATAACTAATATGTTTGAAGAACAAAGAATAAAGTGAGAACAGAATATTTTCAAACTGAAGGATCGAAGAACGAAATGAAAACCAGTTAATGTACAATGCTGAAGTACGAGAACAAGAACAAGAACGATGTAAATTTTGGTCGTTCTTTGTTCTTTTGAAAATTCATGGTTCATCATAAAATTAATAGAAATCATAAGGGGAAAGAGGAAATAAAAAACTTAAAAAAGCGCGCAAGTGGTACGTATAGTCGTGTAGGTCGTGTACCCATCTAAGTCTTTTTTTATTATTATTAATTAGGTCCAATTAATTAATCAATTTTCAATTTCAACAACAATATAAACAGTAAACACGTTATCAAGAAAGAAAAAAAATGCTGAAGAACGAGAGCAGAACGAAGAACAAGAACAGAATGAAGAACGAACAAGAACATGACCATAAAGGATTGAAAGAATGAAGAATGAAACAAGAATGACATTGTAAAGAATTTAAAGAACGAAGAACAGAACAAGAACAATTGAAGCATTGAGAATAAGAACGAGTCAAAGACAGGATCAAATAACTGGGTCTTTCCAGGAACGAGAATAAGAACAAGAACAAACATAAATGTTCGTTCCTACAACACTGAATTAGACGCTATAATTATAGCTTAAAAATTTGAGTGAGGGAACGGTTTTTCAATGTCGATTGGTCTGAAATGTCTGAAGTTACATGTCATCATGCTCTCATGGTCTAAGTACAGTCCATTATTCTATATTAGAATTGTTCTCTAAATCTTAATTTGTTAATTTGTTTTTTTTTTATTTTTTATTTTTTTTAGTTAATAAAAATATTGGAGAAGTAAATAACAACAATTGGTATAAATTTTAAAAATTAAAGAACAAAAAAAAAATTACAATAAATAAAACAATTGTTTTTTTTTAATTTTTCGAACATCTGAATTTTTTGATTTTAGAATCTAACTATAAAGATATTTTTTAAAACTAAAAAAATTTTAACCCAAAAAAAACAAGATTAATTCTTCAGTTTGTTTTTTTATTATTAAAGCCTCATATGTAAAGCAATATATTGATTAAGAATACCTTGGAAATAAGAAAGAATTTGAGTGAGGGAGCGGTTTTTCAATGTCGATTGGTCTGAACTGTCTGAAGTTACATGTCATCATTCTCTCATGGTCTAGTACAGTCCATTATTCCATATTAGAATAGTTCTCTAAATTTTAATTTGTTAATTTGTTTTTTTTTTTTTTTTATTTATTTATTTATTTTTTTTTTGGTAAATAAAAATATTGGAGAAGTAAATAACAACAATTGGTATAAATTTTAAAAATTAAAGAATAAAAAAAAATTACAATAAATAAAACAATTAATTTTTTTTAATTTTTTGAACATCTGAATTTTTAAAATTTTTGAATCTAACTATAAAGATATTTTTTAAAACCAAACAATTTTTTTTTTTTTTTTTTTTTTGGTGGCGTTTTTAACTGCCTTGGTTGTCACGCCACCTCTAGGATGGTTAAATTTTAAATAGAAGGCCGCAACGTTGTAAAAGAGTCAACATGTTATGGATATTTTGTGGGTTGTCGGTTATTTCTTGTTTGATTTTTAGTGATTTTCGAATGTCGTACAATTTTGGACACAGAAAGAGAAGGTGGTTGACAGTGATATTTTGTTGATGACATAGGTTGCATATTGGTGGTGGGAGCTTTTCTAAAAGGTAATTATGTGTGAGCCTAGTGTGACCAAGTCGTAGTCTGGTGATTGTTATTTCGCTTTTACGATCTAAATGGTCGAGGTGTTTCCATGGTATAACTGATTTTTTATGGGTGAAGAGTTTAAGACCCAAAAAAATCAAGATTAATTCTTCAGTTTGTCTTTTTATTATTAAAGCCACGTATGTAAAGCAATAAATTGATTAAGAATACCTTGGAAATAAGAAAAAATTTGAGTGAAATTCAGAAGCATTTGAACATAGTTTTGCGCAGAATAATTGGACACGTCAAACATAACCTTTAAGATTTCTCCTAGCCCTTCTTTTGGGACAAAATAACAAAAATTATTGATTTTTTTGAAAATGTCACAACTTTAGAAGTCCTTAGCTTCCCTCCAAATAGTCAGTGGAGGCTCAAAATTCGGTGTAAAAATTTTCGACACAAATTGAACAACGTATTAAAATTTCATTGCATTATTGAAAGACATTTTTTTTTCACTCTACTCTGAGTGATAGGTAGTGGTTGTTTTTACCCATCTTGTGCATCTTACGCATAAAATGTTTTTTTTTTGTAGAAAATTTAAAGTAGAATAATTTTGTATATAACTTTTTTTCTGGTAAATATCATATTACTTAGATAAATGCGAAAATCTTACTTATATATGAACACGTTGAATCGCCAAATTCGAGAAATGAGCGATAGGGGCTTTTTTGGCTTAAGGAACCTTTTTACCAAAAAAAGAGGTATTTTCTTGCTTAAAATTAAAAATGCAATACTTTGGTTCATCAACATTTTTCTGTAAGTGGCATATTCACTGAAATATATGCCTGAAACTCATTTTAAGAGGGTTTTCTCCCCCTTGGAGGTCATACTTGAAACTAAACGAAACGTAATTTTGGTATGTTATTTAGGATAGTACTCTTAACGCATGTGCCCAAAAACTGCATTTTTTTGGTCATTTTTAGAGAAAAATTACATTTACTTCAGAAGCTGAAAAGAGGGTGGTACCTCATAAAGTAATGGTGAAGTTAAGGATTTTGCAAAATTGTTATCTCCAAATGTTCTTAATCGAAGAAGTCGATGTCCACGAAGTATTAAGGGACAAAACTATGAAATCTCCAGAGCCGTGTCTTACTGAGCATATTCTGGTTGAGGACACTAGATAGATAGGTATTTTTCTTGGTGAGCTGATTTTTCACGTATTATTTTTTAAATCTTTTGAAAAGTTATGGTGAACGGGAATAGGCCATTGAATGTAGACTACGTGGATAAAGTCTAATCGTATCATACAGTCTTTATGGCAAGTTGCTTTGTACATCAAAATGTGCTCGCGAATTCTAAACGATACTGAAGTAAAACATTTGGTCGTGCTGGTTGACCAGATTAAATATAACAAATACCTGTCATCTGCAGAAAGATATCTGTACCTGAACGTCATAAAGGACGAAATGCGCTTAAAATACTCGGCAACACGAGGCTCGGTTGCATCGTAAAAAGAAACCAATGGGTGATGGTATCTGGCAAAATAATACTTTTAAATTCACCTTGCGTTAATTCAAAAATGCGATTCGAATCGACGAAGCGTAAGATAAATAAAATTCGCTCGTGTCGTAAAAGCAACAATAAAATCGAAAAATATGGAAATTCGATTAAAAGACAAAAATTGCGCGGCGTTTACGCGAACACATCGCGAAGGCGTGATTTGAGAATACGAAAGACGAGGGAAAGATGTGCGAGAAAAATGAAGACGTCGAAGGTGGTGAAATTACGCGAAGGGTGTTTTAAAAACGGCGAGCAATATCAATGCCAGACGAGATCTTCAACGCCTTATATAATTGGTAATCAAGCGCTTCCATTTATAAAATAATTCAATTATTACACACTCGCTGTAAGGAGGTCTATTTTGAGAGATGAGCAGCCACTTGAGAGGAGACCTTTTGAAAAGACCCTTTTTCGAGCTGTTATCGAAACTGCGAGTAGTAGAAGTCTGTTCATAATAGGTTGTCATTAAAAACGACTCTTTAACATAATTAGACGCTGTACTCCTGCAGATGTTGAAGATCTAATTTTCAAAGCTATTAGTTCCGATAACGAATTTACCTATCTGCGAAGAGGTCAGATTACCGCGGTTCGGGTTTATTTCTATTTTAGTTCGATATTCGCGCCGATTTATTTTGTCGCCATTTATTAAAAGTCTATTATAAACAATTAATCTCGCAACCAACTACAATCAGGAGCCAATATAAATGAGAAGTCTAAAACGAACGAGATACCACCGTCAAAGATTTTTAAAACCGATAAAAACCATCGTAAACCAAAAGAAAAAAAATACAGCTCGTAAAACCGCATCCCGATTTGGAAATCGCATTTGCAAGATTTTCACTCGAAAATGCTCGCATGAAATCCCTTAGTTTTTTTATTTGATTGATTACAACGCTGACAGAAGTGTCATTTCATTAACTTTTGATTTAAGTGCTTCTCCTTGTATAGCACCCAAATGCAATTAAAAAGCCCCACGTAAAAGGCCCGGCAAAAAAATAAAACACGTATTGTTTTCTAACACTCGCACGAGGCTACATGATTTTAATTTAAAGCGAACAATTTTATACACGGAAGCCAATTTGGAAATTTCATCATTTTCTTTTACCTAAATAGACTAAAGAAACAACTGGTACGAATGGAAAAATATCCCTGCGATTATTTCGTACGTAGGTATTTTTCTTGTTTTTCTCGACGAAAACTACGTAATAGAATGTTAATAAAAATATCAGACGTTTCGACACGAAAGTGCCCCTTCAAAGCGTTTCGTTATGGTAATTGGCACCTACAGGTGCGCGAGTCAATTTTGAAGAAGTTTCAAAATCATTTTAATAAACTTTTTTGCGACTTTATCGTCAAAATATAGGATTTTTTAATGAATTTATTTGAAGTTTATGTATCGTAGTTCGACATAGAAAATAACTTCCTTCGGTAGCTTGTAAGGTCAATGACATGGCAAGAAATTTTTCGTTTCGAAGAATTCGGTATTATGCTGTCTATTTTTTTTTCTCGCTACCAGTTCCATTGTTGAAGGAGGATTCTCCCACCCCCTTGGTGTTTCAATAAGATACATCTTTACGTAATTGTATACCTTTGCGTTACGCTAAGGATGCAATGTTTAGTATCTATACTATGTTCATACAGTCCACTGTTCATGTATGTATTTCGTTTATCGCGTTGCCTTCTATATCTGACAAAAAATGTAATTCGAAAACGAGAATAAACTATGTAAGCCAACGTGAGTTCGCGTATTTATTTCGACGGGTTGGTTTACCTCTAAACATTTTTTGGTCCTCTGGCCACCGGATGGAATTCGGTTCCATTCGAGAAAAAACTAGCGTCGTTCGCGAGTGTCGCCGTCATTCGTGTTCGTTGTCGCGAAAGTTCGCGTAAAATACACTCGAAATTGCGCGCCGTGCAATTATAACGAGTTGTCCTATCGAAATCAAACGCCGTTCGATTTCATTTCGCGAAAGTTCGCGATTTTTGATTTTTGTTTGCCACTTGACGCCGTCAAGCAAGCAAATTCATCCGTGTTCAAGCCTGCCAGCCGCGCAGCTTGTCCAAACAGGAAATCTCCGAAAACCTACTACGTTAACCTAGGTAGTTACCGGTAACGCCGTTATCGAGTCAACCGCGCTAGTAAGTGGTGCACTTATCATCGTAAGCATCTACGTTCCTTATCGCGTTTATTTATTATTTACATTCGAAACGGTAATCCAATAGATTTTTGTAACCGCGATTTTCGTACCGATTTTCGCGACCAACAATTACTCTCGAACCATTTCTTATATCAGTCGTACTGATTTACAAACCAAATTGTACATAGTACAACATTTACACAAATTACATTTATTATTGCGATTTTTGTACCGATCTTCGCATATAATTCCCAAAATTGGTTTCGATTTTCATGTTCCTTTAATTTGACCGTCATTCGCTAAGCTTACCGCTAACATGGACGCGTTGAAAAAGAAATTCAGAATAGATAAGCTAAACCTAACTCGATGTAGGGACGCGATGTCCGAGGTAGCGAAAACTACTCTGAATATCGAGACTCTAAGTAGGCTCGAATCACTTCTATCCGAATATCGGATCCGTAAGGATGCATTCGATAAAACATTGGAGGATATAATGATGACGATTCCGGAAGACGATTCCTATGATGCCACCGTCAAACCATTCCTCAAAGATGCTAATCAAGTTGATGAAATATTAAGCATATATGAAGGCAAAGTAAAAGCATTTCATAAGAAACTTTCCATGGATGACCAACGCGATTCCTTAGTCCCAAATGAGCTCAACCAATCGTTTCGAGCACCAAGTTCTAGTAAACCTAAACTCGAAAAAATTCAAATTCCAACATTCGACGGGCAACTGTTGAATTTTCCAAATTTTAAAGGTCTGTTTGAAAACCTTGTACATAACAACACGGAGTTGTCTAACGTACAAAAACTTTATTATTTAAAGCAAGCATTAACAGGCTCCGCGAGAGATATTATTCGCGATTTTGAATTGACTGACTCGTCATACCCACTCGCGTGGTCGTACATACTAGAACGATTCGAAAACAAACGTGCCGTTATTCGCGTTTTATTCAAGAATTTATTAAATTTGAAAGCCATCCGTTACGATTTTGAAATTCGCGGTCTTTTAGATCAAGTCGATGTAATCGTGAGAGGTTTAAAGGCTGTTGGAGAGGAAATAAGTAACACCTTTTCGCGATTTATTACTTACCTTGTTTCCACCAAACTCGATTCTCAAACATCAAAGGATTGGGAAAATTCGGTGACTACGTGTACCTCCTTTCCTAAGCTCGACGATCTTAAAAAATTCCTTCAGTTACGAGCGTTCGTCGCTGATGAAAAAGTTCCTGAATCGGAGGAAGGAGAGAAGCCAAAGGTACGCTTGAAAAAGAGCTTTGCTATTAACAAGAATTCGTGTATCGCTTGTAAGGATAGCCATTTATTAGTTCGCTGTCCTACATTCAACGCTAAAACACCAAAACAACGTCTTGACCTCATACAACAAAATCACTTATGCTCAAATTGTTTTGGGAAAGGCCATTTCTCAAAAAACTGCACAAGTAAGCATTCGTGCAAATCATGTAAGGGACGACACCATACCTTGTTGCACCTACCTAATAAAGATGCTTCGCCCCAGCCAACCAGTAGCGCTGCGTCGCAGTCGTCTACGCCTCTGCCAGCGGAGAATAATCAACCCTCAGTTAGCGTGAATGTATTCTTGAAACCCTCAGATCGGAAAGTTGTACTTCTCCCAACCGCCGTGGTAAATGTTCTAAATCACGGTATTGCCAAGTCAGCTAGAGTATTACTCGATAGTTGCTCACAAGTTTCGCTCATTTCTGAGGATTATGTGAAACGAAATCGCCTACAAGTATCCCAATCTATACCTCGGTATGTTCAAGGAATATCGAGTGAGCCGCTAAAATTAGATCACTCTAGTTCATTTTCGATATTTTCCCGATATAATCAATCTGAGGTGTTCATCACTGCTGATGTCGTACCGACATCTATCTTGTCCTACAAAGCTGAGGGACTAACATTGTCTAAGAAAACTTTACAAACTTTTAGACAATTAGACCTTGCCGATCCTGCTTATTATACCTCGCCAGTTGATATCTCAAAAGTCGACATTCTGCTAGGTGCCGAATATTATGAGAGCTGTTTCCTCAATGACCGAACTACATTAGAGTCATTAACTCTACGCAACTCAAAATTTGGATGGGTTGTTTCTGGATCGTTACAGCCGCCAATGTTAAGCGCGATCCAACCAAATTCGATCAGCCTACCGTTGTTCACCTTTTCTACGTTCGAAGTCGAACGACAACTCCGAAAATTTTGGGAAATCGAGGAGGCTAAACCATCAAGTTGTCACAAATTTGACGAAGAAAAAACTTCATGCGTCCGTCATTTTGAAGATACTTATTCGCGCTTGCCAAGTGGACAATTTGTCGTGCAGTTACCCGTACGTGAACCAGCTCCATTGTTGGCAGACAATCGTGATACCGCGTTTCGTAATTTATGTCGTACAGAGCGATCGCGTCCTATTCAAATTCGCGACGACTACATAAATTTTATGCGCGAATATGAAAAGCTAGGGCATATGACTCGAGTTGAAAATGTAACCAACGCGCCCTTATCGTATTACATACCGCATCAGGCTGTATTGCGACCTTCGAGCATCACTACCGCGCTTCGTGTTGTATTCAACGCTTCGTTTAAGACACCGACCGGAAATTCCTTAAACGATACCTTGATGACAGGACCTTGCGTCCAGCCTGAACTGTTTGATACGCTTCTCACCTTCCGGCAACACTACGTAGCGTTCACGGCTGACATCGAGAAGATGTACCGTCAAGTGATAGTCCACCCCAAAGATCGCCATTTACAGCGAATTTTATGGCGAGAGAATCCACTCGACCCAGTTCAAACTTTTGAATTAAATACGGTGACTTACGGTACCGCACCAGCGTCTTTCTTAGCCACCTATTGCCTAGTCAAAATTGCCGAAACCCAGACAAACCCAATCGTTCGAAATTCCATAAAAAACGAATTTTATATGGATGATCTGTTATCGGGAGCTGCTACAGTCCAGGAAGCCATCGAACTTCGTACTGAAGTTCACCACGCGTTATCGTCAGCTGGATTTAAACTTCGTAAATACCAGTCAAATTCTCCTAACTTCCTAAAAACGATCGAAACAGGGCTAATTGCTGATGTCTCATCCAAGTCCTTAAATGAAGATAAAGCCGTAGCCGTTCTAGGGTTGAATTGGTTTACAGACTCCGATTCATTTCATATCAAAGTTCATAAAGTTGAACTTATTGGCGTCACGATCACAAAACGGATAATATTGTCCGAAATTTCAAAAACTTTCGACCCTCTAGGGTTCCTCAGCCCTGTGACAATCCGCGCCAAAATTTTCTTACAACAGCTATGGAAAGAGTCGCTGACATGGGACCAGGCGATCAGTGAAGAGTTAGCCACTCAATTTCTAACTTATTGGAAAGAAATTGCAGATTTAGAGCGGTTTTCTATAGCTCGACCTTATACAACATTCCCTATTATTACCTCACGCGAGTTAATTGCCTTTTGCGACGCATCCGATAAAGCCTACGCCGTAGTAACTTATATGAAATGCGTCGATAGTTCAGGTGCAGTATCTATTAATTTGGTGGCCGCCAAAACTAGAGTTGCGCCGTTGAAACAACTCACCATTCCACGTTTAGAACTAGAAGCCGCCGTACTTTTAGCTGACCTTGTGTTACTAATTTGCTGTACCTTAGGCATAGCAGTACGATCAGTTCGCGCATTCTCCGACTCCCAAGTCGTACTTGCATGGCTTGCCAAGCCTGCTGAAAACTGGAAACTGTTCGTTGCCAACCGCGTGCGGAAAATTCAGGAAGCTGTACCATATGACCAATGGGCTTATGTGAATACGCGCGAAAACCCAGCAGATCTTGCGACTCGCGGTCTCTCCGTATCCACATTCCTTTCTTCCGAATTTTGGATTCAAGGCCCAAAATTTCTACTCGAAAATTTCGTACCAGAAATTGTCACAGTTGACACAGAACTGGAACGTCGTAAACCGAAGCTGCAATGCTTAATAGTCGCCAAAATGGAAATTGCTGAATGGATTGAAAAATTTTCATCGTATACGCGTCTTATACGTTCCTTTGCTTACGTTCTTCGTTTCGTAAACCCGAAGAGATCTAATTCTTCGTATTCAGCTATACTTTCCGCGGATGAGCTGAAACACGCTGAAATTGTCGTAATTTCAATCGTACAACGTCAATTCTACACGAAAGAATTCGATCGTTTAACGAAATCCCAGCCACTCTCCAAAAAAAGCCGTCTTTTATCTTTGCATCCGTTCGTTGATGATAACAAGCTGCTTCGCGTAGGAGGCCGCTTACAAAATGCAAGTATGTCTTACGAACGCAAACACCCTATCATCTTACATGCTAAAATGCCTTTTGTATTGCTTTTAATACGACACCTACATTATAAATTTTTTCATTGCGGAAAAATGTTCTTAATTTCGTTTTTACGCGCCAAATTTTGGATAAGTGGTAACCTCACAAACGCCGTTAAAGGTGCTATACGCTCGTGCGTAACCTGCATTCGCTATAAAGTTGCCACTCCACAGCAGCTGATGGGTAATTTACCTACTGAACGTGTAAATGTGAGTCGACCATTTACACATACAGGCGTTGACTTCGCCGGACCTTTCGTAACCAAGTGCGTTGGGCATAGATCGACAATCCAATTCAAATCATATGCTGCCGTTTTTGTCTGCTTCGCGACAAAGGCGCTTCATTTAGAAGTCGTTTCACAGCTAACGACTGATGCCTTTCTATCGACTTTATCGCGCTTTATCTCTCGTCGTGGCTGTCCCGCTACGATCTGGTCGGATAATGGTACCAATTTTGTTGGCGCCGCTGGATACCTAAACCTATCTGACCCTTCAGTACAAAATTTCGCGTCCTCAAATGCGATATCATGGCGTTTCATCCCCCCTCGAGCGCCCCATCGGGGAGGAGTATGGGAAAGCGCTGTCAAATCAATGAAGGCTCATCTCGTTCGATCAACGAATGGAAAAATTCTTACGTTTGAGCAACTCGCTACCGTTCTATGCCGTATTGAATCTGTCTTAAATAGCCGTCCTATAGTCAGCTCAAGCAGTGCGACCTCAGAGCAGCCGTATTTGACTCCCGGACATTTCTTAATCGGCGATTCGTTGCTATCCGAGCCTGAACCCGTTCGATCAAACGTAAATTTCGCTCGCCACTACGAAGCGTACCGCCAAATCATCGACTCGTTTTGGAAGTCTTGGCAGAAGGACTACCTCGCTCAACTACAGACGAGAAACAAATGGCAAACAGTAAAGCCAAATCTCGTACCTGGTACAGTTGTTCTCATTAAGGACGATCTCGTCGTACCCGGACAGTGGAAGTATGGGATCATCTCTAAAGTATATCCTGATCCTGAAAACGTTGTTCGTACCGTTGACGTGCAATCCGAATCTGGTGTAAAAAGACGAGTCAGCAGTTCCATAATTCCTTTACCGACATCAATTGAAGGCGACCAAATTTCTGCGTGTTCCGAATCTAATAATGAACCACCTGTTCATCCCGGGGGAGAATGTTGAAGGAGGATTCTCCCACCCCCTTGGTGTTTCAATAAGATACATCTTTACGTAATTGTATACCTTTGCGTTACGCTAAGGATGCAATGTTTAGTATCTATACTATGTTCATACAGTCCACTGTTCATGTATGTATTTCGTTTATCGCGTTGCCTTCTA
Source organism: Phenacoccus solenopsis (assembly GCA_009761765.1). Lineage (NCBI taxonomy): Eukaryota > Metazoa > Arthropoda > Insecta > Hemiptera > Pseudococcidae > Phenacoccus > Phenacoccus solenopsis. The sequence goes on along the minus strand of CM019754.1, from coordinate 10,302,650 downwards.
TATCTGACAAAAAATGTAATTCGAAAACGAGAATAAACTATGTAAGCCAACGTGAGTTCGCGTATTTATTTCGACGGGTTGGTTTACCTCTAAACATCCATTTTTACTAATTCAGAAAATAAACAAATAAATTTAAAAAAATATTATCACATGAGTAGATACACGTTTCTTTGTTTACGCTAAATTAGAAAAAAATTTCAAATCTGAACTGGTCGCCCGAGAAATTTTACCCTCACCCCCTAGGCCCCTACTAACATCACTATGAGGGTTATTTGGCATTTTAGAGAAAGTCTGACGTGAGTGGTGAGGTTACTCAATTATCTCGAAAATCACAGTCCCTGATTTGGGAAACAAAGTTATGTGAAGGTGGACTTCAAAATCTGTCAAATTAAAATATCTTTTGTTTATTATTCAAATAATACCTAATTTACAAATATTTCTTTATTCATAATTTGTATTTTTTTTATATTATATATCAATAATACTTTAATTAAATTAAAATTAAATAAAAAAAAATTTTTTTTTGATCTAAATTTCTATACACATATTTCCTCCTCACCAGGCTGGGGAGAGAAGGGATGATATAACTTTTTTTATATCAATTTTTCTTTTTCTTTATTAATAACTTTATAATAATTATAATAATATAAAAATATTCAAATTAAATTTTTTTATAGCTTTAGAAAAATATTATCACATGGTAGATACACGTTTCTTTGTTTACGCTAAATTAGAAAAAAATTTCAAATCTGAACTGGTCGCCCGAGAAATTTTACCCTCACCCCCTAGGCCCCTACTAACATCACTATGAGGGTTATTTGGCATTTTAGAGAAAGTCTGACGTGAGTGGTGAGGTTACTCAATTATCTCGAAAATCACAGTCCCTGATTTGGGAAACAAAGTTATGTGAAGGTGGACTTCAAAAATCTGTCAAATTAAAATATCTTTTGTTTATTATTCAAATAATACCTAATTTACAAATATTTCTTTATTCATTAAATTTGTATTTTTTTATATTTATATATCAATAATTACTTTAATTAATTAAATTAAATAAAAAAAAATTTTGAATTTTTGATCTAAATTTCTAGTACACATATTTCCTCCTCACCAGGGCTGGGGAGAGAGAAGGGATGATATAACTTTTTTTATATCAATTTTTCTTTTTCTTTATTAATAACTTTATAATAAATTATAATAATATAAAAATATTCAAATTAAATTTTTTTATAGCTTTAAGGAGGTAAATTGTCTTCAGAGGGAGGATGGGGGGGGGTTCTAAGAGGACAAGGTGATCAAAATTGTAGGTTATAAAAAGATTTTTAATATCATAATAATTTTTTTTTTGTAATTTTCATCCATTTTTTTTAAATTTTCGTTAGATTTAAAAAAATAAAATTAAAAGAAGTGCCGAATACTATGTTTGCCTAAGTTGCGATTTTTGCTCTCCGCTGCTCTGCTCCCCCACGCTTGGTGCTGGAAGGGTATGGACGATAATTGCTGGAAATTTTGTGAGAGACTCTTCGTGAAGACACCGGAAACAGTTTTTTTTTGTTTGCGAATTCAACTCAAAACGGCTCCCCCCACTAAAATTCCAAGAAGGGGTCGAGGAAGGGCAAATAGCTCGAAATTTTCGTTTCTCGTCTCATATAAAAGAATGGGTAAGAAAATCAACACATCTAAATTTTTGTTTGCGAAATATACTGAAGAGAAGGTGGAAGGAAAAACAGCTTTTTGCGGAGATTAAGCTAACCACCCTTAAATACCACGCCTAAGCGGCAGTACACGGCACAAAAAAAAAAAAGATTTTTGAGCGAGGAAATTTTTTAACTCTTCCATATCTCCTCGCCAAATTAATTTAGAAATGTCAAACTTTGTGTATAGGGTTAAATGAGAAACAAAATGAGTCGATTTAAATTTCGGTCAAAATCGATTCAAAATGGCGGATGAACAAAATTTGAGAAATCGCGAGGAGCATCAGATAGCTCAGACTTGATAAATATGGATTTATAAAATTACTGGGAATAAGAATTATACTATATAAGAAATTCGTTTTTAGACGTGATGTTAGACGGAAGAGGAGGGTAGGAGGAGTGACTGCACTAAAAATCAGCTCCAAAATGCGGTAAGATGCTCTAATTGGAAACTCAGCTCCAGAAATGCGGTATGGCTGCTTACGGTTTTTTTTAGGGGATTTAATTTTTTCATATAGAAAGTTCATTTGTACCAGGTCCAGGGTGAAATAAATTTCGAGTTTCCTCAGAATATATAAAAATATTTCACTTGTCAAAGTTGATATTAACACTTGCCAAAATGAAGTCAAAATTTTCAATAATTTGAAAATGTTGAAAAATTTTGCACCCTAATATTTTTTCGAGATAATTTAGCAATTACAGGAAGTTTATTAAACCTCACCTCTCCCCCTCGTCCTAGTGAAAATAAACATTTTCTTAGAATTTGTCCAGCTCCAGAGATATCGAGAGAATGCATTCAAGCACAGATCACATTGTATGTACCGAGTGCTAATAGATGACCTAATGTGATGGTGAGAGATAGAGCTCAAGTAATGATCCCTTCGTAGAGCTATCCTCCTTATTAGCTACGATTGAGAGTAATTAAGCTAATATAATGTCAGTGTGGCTCCAAAAGGGACCATGAAACATAAATAATGACGGATATATGGCCAAAGTGCATGGTACAAATTTTATGATTCAGTAAAACCTGAACTGAATAGTTTTAAGATTTCAAAATTCATTTTTACATAACGATACGTTTTTCTACTTGCTGTCGTTCAAAAAAAATTTATTTTTCAATATGATAAATGTGTAATAATACTTTTCATGAATACCATAATTTTATTTGATATATTTATTTCTGTAATCATAATTTTACCCTTATTAGTGTTTGACATACATAAACAAACAAAAAATACTCGAATACCAGGCAAGTACAAGACATTGAAAAATCTAAATGCGAAAGAATTTTCCATAAATAAAAAATAGAAGAAAAAATCTGAGAGATGACAAACGCTGTACATAGAAATATTGAAAAAAAAAATTAAATATTCGAAATACAATATGCCGAGCAATAAAAATTAATCGCACCAGGTCTAACAGAAGATAAAAATTGTATTTGCCTTCGAAAGTACTAAAATCAGCTCGAATAATAAGGTCATAATTTTCGAATAATTCATAGAACTTTTTCAACAATACGTTAGATTTTTACATCGTCTTATATCAACAAGTGTTACATTTTGATAAATTACGAAGAAAGAAGACGGCGAGAATGTGTTGCCTATCGGGTGAAGGAAGTTAGCCGCAACGTCGACCGAAATGAATAAAATAAATGAAGTATAGTTTTTAAAATAAAAGCTCGAAGGGTGGAGGAAATAGTGTGGGTGTTGCAACCGCATCTAGCTGAATTTTTGGGGCGAGGAGGTGCTTGAAAATGATGAAGAGGGTCGCGACTGCGTGACTATCGGTAAATGGGACTTCGTCATTTCGACAACATTTCAGACACTGTTCAGATTTCGTATTGTAATCCTATTGCGTTGGGTTGTTCGCCGCGGGGTCGTACGTTTATTACTTTTTCCATATACGTTTTCAGATAAGGATTTAGCGTAAATTCCTATACTCGAGATATGAATTGGTTGTTAATTAAACACTTGCAAGCACTAGCTGAATTTTTGGGGCGAGGAGGTGCTTGAAAATGATGAAGAGGGTCGCGACTGCGTGACTATCGGTAAATGGGACTTCGTCATTTCGACAACATTTCAGACACTGTTCAGATTTCGTATTGTAATCCTATTGCGTTGGGTTGTTCGCCGCGGGGTCGTACGTTTATTACTTTTTCCATATACGTTTTCAGATAAGGATTTAGCGTAAATTCCTATACTCGAGATATGAATTGGTTGTTAATTAAACACTTGTAGCTTAATACGTTTTAGCGCGTGTTTCGAGTTCGGGTAAGTTTCAGTACGTTATCCGAGGTGCGTTTTGTTGATCTTGCATTTTTTTGAATTTTTTTTTTTTAGTATTACTGAGTGGTTATTACTTGGTTATACGCGTTTATTAAGCGTATGGCGTATAGTTATAATTTGAAAGAGTACTAAGATGATATTTTCATGCAGTACTCGTGTTATTTATTACATACTTAAAGTAGCGCAATAATTTTTAAATTGGCCAAACCTATTTACTTTTCAGTTTATTTTGATTAAAGTATAGGTACTCATTTTTCTTCAAGCAAAGCAGCTTTCAGGATTTGAAATTAAGTATAGGTATAATTTATTTTATAACTCAATGGTTCATTAAGCAAAACAAATAATAAGTACTTTTTAATTTCAATACCAAATGAAGTATCGTGAAGAAAAAAAATTATATCGAAGGATGTAATTTAATCAATTAAAAAGGTACTATAGGTGCTCCTAATATTCTTATTTATGGTTTATTACGCGAATAAAAAATTCATTTTGGTGCCCTCGTACTCACCCTTTGCAATAATTTACTGTTCTTTTCGTATTTCAAATTATATTAATTTTGTTACACTCCATTCGTAGAATGCTTCAATGATTAAGACATATTGATCACAAATATAATTTTGAAAATATTTAAAAAAATTATTTGAAATATCAAAATGACTCGCCTCTAGTCCAGAGCGATCTGTACACAGTTTATGAGAAAAAAATCAATTTACTCCATTTTAAATTATTATTACATGTTATATGATTCAATTCTCAATTTGAAAATAATTTTTAAATTATTGATTTTTTTTAATTTTTTTTTTTTTATTAGTGTCGTGTACAGTCACTTTAATTATTCAATAGTTGGTTTAGGAATTAATGTTATTAATGTAATTTTTTAAATAACTTTTCATATGTCTAATTTCACACAAAACTGATATAATTTTTCTTCATTAATCACGAAAAATATTAATCTATTAATTTAATTTTGAAATAAAAAAATTAATTTTAAATTTCACGTAAAACATTAATTTAAATTACACCTTGGTTATTTTTAAAATTAATTCGATTGGAAAAAAAGTATTTAATTTTTTTTTATCAAATAATAATATAATTAAAACTTGTTTAAATTCATTCTCCGAAACACTGAAAACAAAACGCATCTTTGAACCAAACTACACGAAAATAATATTTAAAGCATGCCTAAAAAATACCATCCGAGGCTCGAAATAATTTTCTCGAGATGTTCTCAAAAACGACAGTTCACAAACGGAAGATCAACAGCACAAACGGCTTATTTCATAAACGAAGGAATACTCGCTCTATGTTACACAGAAAATACGGTTTTATGAATGAAGCAAACGGAAATTATCAAAAGCGTATAAACAGCACGAAAAGCTGACAACCCTGGTTCTACAGTTGTACTCGCGTTCCAGAAGTTGTATGTGTTTAGCGTGGAAAATCAAATAAAATAAATCCGAGAATTTTCCATTTCGAAGCAAATATGGTGATATAGAAAATCATAGGCTTTCATCGATTAGCTAAAGAATCGGTATTTTTATTTGACGAAGCATAACTTCTTATTTTAAAGTTTCAACTCGAGTTAACCGCGACGACAAATTACATTTTAGATTTTACGAGTTTACGTAATCGGTTTAGAACGATTAGGAGTTTTTTCAGGGATGATCTTTGGTAGTTCAACAGGTTTTTAAAGAAAGAACGTAGAATGGTAGAAATTCTTCGACGACTAATACGGTTAATTGAGAATAGAAACATGGCCTGTGGTGATTCATTATTTATTATTATAGGTACCTAACGATTAGGTTTTTCTGAAACCTATGTTTTGAAAACGACAAAAAAATGTGAAATGAGGTACAATTTTGTTCAGTTTTACATAGTATTACGCTCACTTGTGATTCTGAGATTGGATTCTAAATTTGATTAAAAGTTTCAAAAATCAATTATGTTGGTTGAAATTTCAAAAAAATTAAATTTTAGATTATTAAAATTATTTAAGCGGGTTCAACGATGATATTTTGTGGTATAATTGGAGACTATAGTATTATTTTTGGAATCACGTACTTCGGAATTTTATGGCTTATAAGTTATGGTATTTATGATGCTTCCAATTTCGCATGGAAAATCTAAATTTGTGGGTGAAGATTCAATTCAATAAATAAAAATTTTATTAATAAATAAAATAAATTAATAAAATTTAATATAATAAAATTTATTACTAATATTAAATTGAAATAATTTAAATTATAAATATAAAAAAATTCTTCCCACTTGAAAATATTGTTCAAAAATAATTTTTTTTAAATGGGTCTAAAAAGATAGATGCTAATCAGTAATCACATTGTTTCAATTGCCTAAGCTGTCATTTATATGAAAATTTCAACTCGAAAAATTCGCGCCCCAGCTTCCGATTGAAATTAATAGAAAATTTGAATATAGATCCACGGCGCTGGAATTGCAATTTAATTAAAAATATATATATATATTTTTCCAATTAATCAATATCAATATTCATAGTTTCTCGAATTGTCAGGAATTTCCTATGGCCAATAGAAACTTTAATTTCTTTACAAGTATATGTATATGTACTAAGACAATGACGAAGCAAACAAATTTTATACGAATTTGACAGAAACAATAACGAACCATTTTTTTTTTTACCTTATTTCCATGTGGAGGGTATTAAATTTGAATTTGGAGGCTGAAATTTTAATCACGTCCTTCTGATGTCATTTCTTAACTACTGGATGAACGTTGATTTCTTTTACAAAAAGTGAAGGTGGTGGGGTTACAATAGCAGCTAAATGACCTTAAAAAACATCATAAAAATTTCAAATTCCAAAATGAAGTTGAAGTTTAATAAACTTCTAAAAAAAACAGATTTTTAAGCAATTAAATTTTTTTTTCTTTCCAAAGCCATATTTTAATCCCAAGATGGAAAAAAATTCTAAACACCAATTATATGGAATTTAGGAGACCTAGATTTTTTTTATTTCTTTTCAAAAAGGAAAAATTTTTTTTTTCAACATGAGCGGCAAATTTATTATTTGTTAGTCATGTGCACAGTATGGGCTTGTTTTAGCTACTGCGAACTCAAGAGAAAAAAAATGCTTTATTTTCATCTCAAAACGTTTTCTTGCTTCAAAATGACTCCGTGAAGATGTTTTAGTATCAAAAAATTCAGCCTATAGGAATCCCTGCAGAGCCAAAATGCAGCGGATTTCCCCTCCTGAGTTGGAAATGTCTAAATTGAGTCCGTAATGCTCACATAACCGACAAATTACCCATATGTTGTTCATTTTTGAAAATTACCCAAAATTTTGCTTTTCGAAAAAAAAAATTAAAAACGATTTAAGCCTCCTAAATAAGAAAAAAAATGACGATTAAAATGCTTTGAATGGAAAAATATGACTTTAAAACTTGAAAAAATTTTCAATAATTCAAATTATTATTTTTTAATGAAATTTTTTTTTTTTTAATTTGACTTCATTTCGGGGAAGGAGGCTATGAAAATTGAGTCATCGTGCTGAGATGTTTATAACGTCTTTTTGAGGTCATTTAATCAATATTGTGACACAACTACCTTTAGATTTTGAAGAAAAAAAAATGAAATTCGGCGCACCCCACTACCCACAAATAATAAATAAATATTTCTACTGCGCGCCATATAATTTATCATTTTCAACAATTCATTGTTGCTCATTAGCTTAGTGTTTAAGTTAAAAACTACAATTATTACAGCTTACCTAATTTGAGAAGGAGTGGTCGGGGGAGGGTGTGGTCTTCAAATCTTCGCGTTTCAGACCATTTGTAATCATCTAACAAATGTCCAAATTTTTCGTATTATATATTTTTCCACTACGTATAGCATCAGCAGATATTGATGAAATTCGCCAAGTATTTGGTAAGGGACTTTTTGTGAAAATTCAAAGACGATTTTTTTATTGTTTTTTCTATACACTCAAAATGGCAGATCACTCAAATTTTGAGGTGGGCTGGAGAAAGGGTGAAAAGCTCAAATCTGTTTTGTTTGCTTACGAACACCAACATACCCAAATTTCAGCTTCCCAAGTGCATTTGGAGGGGAGTACGAGCGAAAAACTAATTTTTGAGGAAATTTTGAGTTATGAAATTTCAAGAATCTTCCATTTATCTCCTTACCAAATCAATCTAGAAAGGTCAAACTTTGTGGGTGTGAGGTTAGTTGGTAATCAAAATATGACCTCTTGAATTTGGGTCAAAATGGACGCAAAATGGCGGATTATCAAAATTTGAGTAGAGCTTGAATTGCCTCAAATTAGTAAAAATGTAATTAATATGAACTCATATGATTATTGGTGATAAGGAATATACTATATCGCCACTTCGTCTCCATACATGATGTTAAGAGGGGTTATTGACCTGAAAATGTGGTGGGGCTACACAAAAGGTCGAAAATTTTTATTACTACGTCATATAATAAAATGAGCTCAAATGACTAACTTAACCAATTTTTGCTTCCCAAGTGCATTTGGAGAGGAATTAGAGCAAAAAACGAAATTTGAAGGAAGTTTTCAATCATGAAATTTCTAGAATCATCCGCATATATCATCATCAAATGAATCTTGAAAGGTCACACTTTGTGTGTAGAGTTAGTTGGCGACCAATACATGACCTCTTGAATTTGGGTCAAAATGGACGCAAAATGGCGAATTATCAAAATTTGAGTGGAACTTGAGGAGCCTCAAATTAGTAAAAATATTTTTAATTATAATATTTTTATTTAATTTTTTTATCTTATTTTTATAGAATTTATTAATTTTACAATATTTAGTTTAAATTTTAAAATTTTAATTTTGGAGATTAAAGATATATGTATTGAATATAATTTTATTTTTAATTTATTTTGATTTTTATAATTTTATATGAATGTTGGAAATGAGAAGTATACAATAACCCCAATTTATTTCTATTATATGATGGTGGAGGAGAGAAGGAGGGGTTATCGACACAACAATGAGGTGAGGGGAGTCAATTTTTTATTGCGGTGCCGTACGATAAAATGAGCCCAAGTGACTAACATATTTTGATTTTAGGTTCCTATGTAAATTTGGAAGCGAGTTGGAGCAAAAACCCCTTTTGGAGGGGAAATTACTGTAAAGCTTTCATATCTCGTCACCAAATCGACCTAGAAAGGTCAAACTTCGTGTGTAGGGTTAGTTGATGACTAGAATATGAACTCAACAATTCGGATCAAAATGGATCCAAAACAGCGTGTCGTGAAAATTTGAAGATAATTCGAGAAGACCCAAGTAGTCTTTATAATTTGAGAAATATGTGTTCATGTGATTATTCCATGGCAAGAAATACAACATCTGTAGACTCGAAGGAGTTTGCAACGTTATTTCCAAACATGAATAAGCCTTAGTTAAAAACTCAGCTCCAATAATGCTGCATGGCTGCTTACGTTTTTTTTTTATTCAGTTCTTCCTATTTCTAATTAAACGAAATTTAGTAGCTAGATATCCCACTTTCATCTTCCAAAACAGGTGATGTTTTCAAAGCAAGATAGATATATGATTCAGAAAATCGTATTACGAAATTTCCAACTTAACCCACCATAGGTAGTATGGAACCAGGATTGGAGACTAGTACCAACATATAGCTTAGCTTGCGAGTAGTTACTTGCGCCTAGTCTCAGTCCCCTTATGTGTTCATCGTATGCAACTAATGTACAAGTCATTAAAAAATTTAAATGAAACATGAAGTATCTTAAAAAAAATGAAAATTGGGTATACACTTTTTGCCTATCTCATTTTTGAAGGAGCTACGATTTTAAAATTTTTCCAAAATATTTTTTAAATTTGATAAAATCGTTTTAAGTATCTAGGATGTAGAAAAAATGCAAAAAATTGTAGTAACACTTTTTGCCTATCTTCATTTTTGAAGGGCTACAATAATTTCAAATTTCCCCATTTTTTTTTTTAATGTGACAAATCAAGGAAAAAAAAATTCAAATAGTACGTTTTGCTATCTTCATTGAAGGGTTTCACAATTTTCAAACTTCATATTTTTTTTTTTAATTTAATTTGCGTGAAAAATTGTTATATGTAGGTTTACAATGGCTTGATTTGCTTTATTCATTCAATCCTCAGCCCTTCTTCGAAATATATAATCATGAGTAAAAAAATCATGGGGAAATTTGAAATTATTGTAGCCCCTTCAAAAATGAAGATAGGCAAAAAGTGTTTACTACAATTTTTAATGCATTTTTCTACCATCTAGGTACCTACTTGAATGAACGATTTTAATCAATTTTAAAAAATGGAATTTGGAAAAATTTAAATCATCGTAGCTCCTTCAAAAATGAAGATAGGCAAAAAGTGTATACCACAAATTTTTTTGCATTTTTTTTTTCTATCATCATAGGTACTTAAATCAGTAGTTTCATTTAAATTTAAAAAAATATTATATGTTATACTTCCATGTACAAATAGTTGCATACGATGAACACATAAGGGGACTGAGACTAGGCGCAAGTAACTACTCGCGAGCTAAGCTATATGTTGGTACCAGTCTCCAATCCTGGTTCCATGCTACCTATGGTGGGTTAATGCAAGTACTTCGATTTTGTAAAACTAGTTATGAAGATAGCCGATAGGTGATTTGGTCTTATTTACAACTTATGGTTTAAGCCCTATAATTAATTTTATTCGCTGTGGATAGGTACGCAACTATTTTATTAGCATATATTGTTACATCTGTTAAATATTCTCAAGTTAGATATCGGAGAATTCGGTGATTAGAATTTACCCTCATTAACGACAAATATAAAATACATATTCGTCCGCTTTAAGAATTGCGCAATTAGCACGGAGGTATGGTAATTTGGAGAACACGGTTGAAATTAATATTCTTTGAAGCATTCAAAAAAGCATTCATGGCATTCAAACAAAAGGCACGTTCGCCGCAAACGTTTTATAAAAGGTCTATTATGATTTTCATTTCTATGCATGTCTTGGTTTTTGATAAGCGACGAGGCGAAATTATAGGAATGAGGCAGCGCGAGCGGCAACAGATGAGAACATTACTCTTCGGTCTAACACGACGAGCGATATCGGAGCGATGGTTTGGAAAATAGAACGGCGGCGCTTTTACCCAAAAGAGCAACACAAGAAAGGCTAGTCTTTGTGTAATTGACAAAAATGATAGTAACAATCGACTCGAAGGCGGGTAAAAATTCCAAGGAAATTGCACTTTCGTTCCGCCTTGATGTCGGAAAATCATTTCCTGACGGTACTTTTCTTCGGGTTGACGTGAAAAGTGCCCTTATTACGGGGCAACATTTTTCATACGACGGAAAAGGAGAATTTGGTAAAGCGCAGGAAATTACAGTTCGAGAGCTTACACGATATAACTATTTTAATTATAATTCGCTTTGTGGTATAGAAACTTTTTTCGAGTAACTTTTAAAACGGCTCGGCTTTTCATTGGGTCGTCGCCGATTCTATTTGGTGCGTGAAATGGCGGCGTTTATTTGAAATCGACGATGCATCTCGACGATGCTATTTGAAACATCTATTGTTTTCACGTACTGGCGGAAACACGGAGATGAAAATTATTTCGTTTAAATTAAGAATAATTCGACGCGATAAGATTTACTCGACGTTGTGGTAAACATGGCGTCTTGGTAAATTGAAATAATTTTATTTCGCGCCTGTTTTAAATTAGAAATTTCGCTTAACGGTTGCAACGAGTTTAATTAAGAAAATATTCTAGCGTTATAAATTAAAATACCTAATGGTGGAAGCCTTGGTCTTATATATTACAGAATTTGGATTAAGCCTTCGTCATTTGATACAGGGTGAGTTACTATGACATCTCGAAATGGTCGCTCATCGAAAGAATTTTTTCCAACTTTCGTAATAAATTAACTTTAATGCTTGTTGAGCGATTAAAAATCAGTCAATGGTACGAGTTAAATAATGAATTAAATTAAGGCTTAGTTTCGCTACTTTATAGATAGTTGAGCGAATCGCAACAGGTATGAGATATGAGATGTAAAATTGGGAAATTTATACGATTAATATTCAATAGTGAGTGTATAATTTTCGAAACACTTCTCGTTCGTTTATTAGACAATTAAACCTCCCTAGTGAGATGGTGTTATTTATATGCGAGTAATGTTACCCTATCGTTCGACAATAATCGATACCTCACATTTTCATACATAAAATAAAAATTTTAATGGAAAAATGCTCATTTAATATATGAGGTGTTTCACCTCAATATGACCTCCTTCGTGTTTATGTAAGGCTACTTATGCGACATTGGTGTGTGATAGTTTGCCTATACAACTTATCTAAGGTGCTAAAATAAGACTTTTTTTGGAAGCATTACAAATTCTTTAAAATTTTATTAAAACAATTTAAAATTAAAAAAAAAATGTAAGCAGCCATGCCCCACTACTAGGGCTGAATTTGAATTTGATTAGTTTCCATTCATAGGTTATATTGTCAAGTATACTTTTCAGACAATCGAGCCACATTCATTACCGAATTTGGAACTGCCCACATGCTCCCTTATCCCTCCCAAAAACAGACAAAAAGTTTAATTTGAAATTTGTAGTGCTTTTCATTCACAAGAATTACAAAAGCCCGTATTTTTCAAATTTTAGCTTCTTGAGGCATCTCAAGCCTACTTCAGATTTCAACCCTCCACCATTTTGGATCCCTTTTTAATTGATTTTTGCCCAAAGGCAAAAGGTGGTATTTTGGTCTTCAACTAAGCCCACGTACAAACTTTCACCTATTATCTAGATTAATGAAATTTCTGAGCTTGATTCCCCTCCAAAATCTGTTTTTTGCTCCAACTACCCTCATTATAAATTTAGGAAGATAAAATTAAAACATTTTGTTACTTTGGTTCACTTTATTATCTGACACCATAATCAAAACTTCCCTACCTTTCGTTTACTCCATCCCATTTGTAGGACAATAACCCCTCCTTCTCCCCTCCAAAATCACGTGTGAAGGTGAAAGTGGCGTAGATTTATCTTCTCATTACTAGTTATCATAAGAGTCAACATTTATCAAATCTGAGCCCTTCGAGGCTCCTTAAACTTTCCTCAATTTTGGCCATCTGACATTTAGAATCCATTTTGATGCAAATTTTTGGGTCATATTTTGGTTCTAAACTAACCACATACAAAGTTTAACCTTTCCAGGTAGATTTGGTAAGAGTATGATATTTCTAGAAATTTCATGACTCTAAACTTCCTCAAAAAGCTATATTTTACTCCAAGAATATTGAGCCATTTGTCCCCTCTACATCTCTTCTCGAAAACTGAGTCAACTATCATTCTAAATATTTATAAAAAAATAAGGGTTGTAAAATTAAAAAAAAATCTTTCTCCCCACTTTCAGCAATTTTCATCCATACTCGTCGGTACTATGGTGGTATTAATAACTAGAAACTGGTGGTCACCAACAAAAAAAAAAGTGTAATTTGTGGCTTGCATGCATGATGTGAGTTTTATTTCTTTGCTTCACAATCCTGGAGACGAATATGCTCGATTTTCACGAGCAGCATCCCCAAAATATGAAAACTTTCAAATGTGTCAGTCCAAACCAAAAGTGTAATATTTTGAGAGACTTTGCAAAGTAAAACTCAGCTTTATTTTTGCTTCTGGAGTCCTATAAAGCTTAAATAAAGTCCAGAGCACCGTAAACGCAACCCATAAGTTATTGGTTTATTATTCATATTTGAAAGTATCTATACAATAAGCGGTTTCTCAAAAAAAAAGAAACTTCACAAAATTTCTAAAAAATCTTGACTATATTTTTTCTCAACGTTAATACAACAAAATAAAATGCAAAAGTATTTTTTGAAATTTTGAAATTTTGAAAAATGTAATTTTCAGGAATTCTAAAAATATTTTCAAATTCTATTTACATCAAATTTCAAGATTTTTTGAGTTATTCAGTTACATAATTAATAAATTACTACTTTATCAATACATATAACATGTAAGCTTTCCTCAATTTGAACTTGAAGCATGAGTTGACATAATAAGGAAAATTTTCTCGCCAATGGTTCCCACAATAAAGTATATAATTAAGACTGTTGATAACAAATGTAGCCAGTAAAAATCGATATTTCGTTCAACTCGATGATATTGAAGGGGAGTAATAAGTCGATAATAAGCCGCTTATCTTTTATCCCAGAGGAGTATTAGTTAAATTAAACGATTACGGAGAGTTGTAGAAAAGTATTTTTTTCTTTTCGAAACAAAAATAATATCTCATTGTTCGGCCTTTTCACGCACGCGTAAATATTGCGTACCTTCGTTGAAAAGAAGGTTGATTTCTCTATCATGCTTGCGCACATATTGCATAACCAAGTGTTCGAGGGTATGAGCCGCTGTACCAATACTGAAATGTGGAATAAATTGCCTACGAAGAGCCTTATAATAACTTTTGGTGATCCTTAAGAATTTGATGTTGGCAACCTATTCAACACTGGAGTTATAGAAATTGCCTAGTGGAATTTATAAAGGGAAATTATAGTATCAAACGAGACTGTATGATAGTGATGAGTATGTTACGAAATCTGAACCATCAAAGATTTTTCTACGGAAGTTGTTTCATTTACCTATATGTATGTTTTTCTCGAATTAGCTTTGATAACTGTATTTTTTCCAGCAAGGGTTGGGAAGTACGAAGTAAATTTTATGATATTAAAAAAATTTCAGAACATATTCTACATAATTTTTTGATGCAAAAGGCACTTGAAATATTGGTATGAAAAATGTTAAAAATGCGGTTTTTATTTTTAAAAATAATTCATGAACATCTTTCCTAAAAAATATACATGAAGCTTTGAATGAATCTGAAAATTTCACAAATTCATCAAATGAAATTACATCCAAATAAAAATTTTTTAATTAACCCGCATAAAAACAAAATTTTCTCAACAATGCTCCTTCGAAATGTCAAATCTAATCTTATTCAAATTTATTTACACTAGGTCAAGAAAATATTGTAAAATCGAATGATTCTACGAAAAATGAAGATTTTAAAATTATTAATATTCATTCATCTCATATCTATATTCCGATGAATTATGACATTGTCGATATTCCATCTAAGAAAAAAAATCAAAATCTGATACAATTTTTTCTCGTCTCACCATTAATAATCACCTCGACGACAGAATCGCTAAATCACTCCGTCACAGTTAATTTTTTCGCCTTTCGCGTTGATTATTCAACGCGGTGACACTTCTTAGAGCGTTGCATCGGGGAACCTAATAACGGATAAATGAAAATCTAAAGAAAATAATGACATAATAAGCTTAAAAGCCGAATTGTCAGATTAAGAAAACACGCTAAAAGTGATTCAGAAAGTCTTGCTAAAATATAAACTTCCCAAAAGTATACTTAAGTTGGGTAAGCCGCGGTCGTTAATCAAAATATCCCTTAGTTGTAAAGCGATTTAGGAACAGCATTACCGGCAACAACCCTCTTTTAAAAACTACTATTGCTACTCCTTCAATATTTCTGCTCATAAATTAAACCTCCATTAGGCTATTCAATCTTGAACGATGAATGTAGAATCACGTATAGTAACGGTCATTCGAACTCTTTGGTTACAAAAGTTACCTGAGCATAAGAAAATGATACGTGAAATCTGACAATTACACAACTTTTCGTTCTCAATTAGTTGTTCGTAGCGAATGGAAAATTACAAAATTTGATGCGTCGAATTTTCAAAGCCAATGGAAATTTTGAGGGTTTAAATTACCAGGGATTTTCGTAATAATTTCTCGAGATACTTTTAAAACTGGCGTCGTACTTTTTTCATTAATAAAATGGAATTATACATGAAGTTGAACGAGAAAAGAAAAATAGTGTAAATGAGAAACAGCGAAGACCGTCGGAAAGGCATATCAATCGGATAAAGTTACCGCGGCCTGTGCTTCTTATCGGAACGGAACCCTCGCAGTTTCAGTTACAAAAGGGTTTCGCTATCTCTTTTCAAAATTTCTCGGCAATCATTTCGAGCGGTTTGCAACATTAAATACCTAACTCGCACTTTGTAACTTCGTGAGGTGATGTACTATTTCTGCAAAATGTAGGAATTTTATCGAATGCGTTTTTTTTTTCACATGAAAATGACAATAGATGAGTACCTAATAGGAAATCTATTCATAAATACTTTGTTTTGGTATTGATCGAATGTTCTTGAGAAGTTACTTGTGTTTCAATATTAAGGAAAAGGTGAATAGAAGCGAAATCTTAATTTTAACTTTAAGCGCCTTCAAACAAGAATGTATAGTAAAATAATCGTACATACATGTATCACGCATTGCCTACATACAAAATTTGAAGTAACTGAGAGTGAAATCTTCAGCCTAAGCACCTTTCAAATTAGGATAGTCAAACAATCATACATTGATGTTCAACATGTTGCCGAGCAAATGAAATTAAGGAAATATAACTAAGAATGAAATATCAATTTTCAACTCCTTCATAAGTACATATAGTCGAATAATCATGCATTGTTGCATAACATATTGCTAAGCTGATAAAAATTAAGGAAAGAGGGGGAGTGAAATTTTATGGTTTCAACTCCTATAAAAATATAGATAGTCAAACAATTACACATGGATATATGAGATATTGCCGAGCTCCAAAATCTAGGAAAATATAACTAGAAAATAAAATTTTCAACTTGCATTATTGCTGTTCACAAAATTACAAATCTAAAAATAGAAGGAGTCAAGAATTCAAGATGCTTGTATGAATAATTTGATCACACATTAACGAGCGACGAAATTCAAAAAAAGTTTACTAAGATTGAAATCTCGAGCCAAAGTGCCTTCAATAATGAGGATAGTTAAGTCAAAACTGCTCTGGATACAATTAATGAAACTATGAGAATAAAATCAACCAAAACTCAATGTTAACTTGACTCCGATTCAACCCTTGACTCGTGAGCATTTCTCCAAACATGACTCCAACTCCATTTTGACTCTAGGGCAAATCTGAAAGCCCGACTCCGATCTGACTCCGGAATCAGGATGGAAATTTGACTCAGGCTCCAACCTCCAACTCCGGAGCATTTCTTCAAACATGACTCCGACTCCATTTTGACTCCGGAGCATAATCTGATAGCCCAACTCCGACCTCAACTTCAAAACCTTGTCTCCAGACTGCGGCTTGACTCCGAAGTCACTGCTGTTTCGGAGTCGTTTTGGAGTTATTTTGACTCCGATTCTCAGTCCTTGGTTTTCAGAGAACGACTGAAATTCGTTCATGATTTGAATCATCAGCTGATTTATATTTTTATTTTACGAGCAATTCGAGGTAGTTTACTACTTTTCAACTCGCTGATTGGTTGTTACAAACGTGACGTACGACCGATCAGAAAGTGGACCACTAACTATAATTACTCTATGTATGATTCAATATTCAGTTCATCGCTGATCTCGTCATTTCATGTATTTTGTGTTTTCTTTTCGTGTACTAGTTGTAAATTAATTTTTTACTCAGTAATTAAAACTCACATTGAAAAAGCCTTTATTACTCAAAAGCACCAAGAGATGAAAAAAAACAAGGCATCAACAGTGTTACCTTAATACAAAACCTAAAATCAGTAACACAGTCAAGCAGTATTTCAAAGTTCATCAAGAAGGGTGGGAACGATAACGCTGCAATTTCAATACTGAAGAGCAAGCACGTTAAAATTTAAAACTTATGATGAATGGGAACAAAACGCAAAAACTAGCCAAGAAGGCCGAAGGGAAACGAGAACATCATTCGGTTCAAAAAATGTGTTCTTGTTGTTAAAGAATATTCGATAATTTTGAGAACAAAAAATGAAAACAGGAACGCTTGACCTTTGTTCTTGCATACATTCATGTAACACAAATTGCAGATATTCTAAATAGAAGGAATTTTCACGTTTTGCCTTTCATCCAATTTGTAAATTTTAAGGGGCTAATTGTGCAATTAATTTACATTCAATCAAAAATTGAGTTACACGTTAATCTAAAAGAATTATTTCATTTAAAAATATATCTATTCTGAATTACACAAAATTTTGACAATATAAATGTTAAGTTTCATAAATTTAGCGACTATAGAGTCGATTAATATCGATAGTTCATAAAAGAAACTTACTCCCTAAAATAAATACGAATTATAAAATGAAACGTAATAAAATCAAATATAAAATTAAGTGGTAACAAAAAGGTAACTCTATCTAACGGGTAAGTAATAAACTGATTTGGTAACTATTACGTAATTGATATAGCAGCTATAACACCGTGTGCAGCGTGCGCAACTTATTACTCATATAATAGGTTTTACCTAGTTGCGCACATATGACAATAGGATGACGAATGTTCATCCGATATAGACCGAATGGGTCAGGAATGAGTAATACTAATGCATTGTAATACTGTATCAGTTAACAGAAAAACGTCTTGTATGAATGTATAAATAAATATATAATTCGAGTTTAATGGTGAAGTTTTTGATTGGAAGTACGCGAAAGTTAACAATAAATGAACATCAACTGTTTAGCAGATCATTGGATTTCCTGATTTTTAAATGTCAAAATGTATACTTTTACATTGGTTTTTACACGTTTCTTTGGTAGTTTTTCATATGAGTATCTCTAAAAGAAGTAGAGGATTACTTGCCGCATTATATCCGAACCAGATTGAAGATAATTTCATTCCTAAATTAAATTAAAAACAATCAAACATATTTTGATTTCTGAAGACGAAATTTCAATTTTCACAATGAGGTTTCTATCTTGGCATGAAATACACGTGAATCAGTACCTTCGAGCTCCCATTCAACAAAAAGTAGGACTCTACATGGGAGTTCTTAGAAGGCGAAAAATAATGCGGGTTGTAATAATGTACTTTGACCAGCAAAAATTATTAATTGAAATTTCCAACGAAGCGAACACGCGCGTCATAGGTATACAGTAGGTACGTGAGGTGTAAAAAAATTTCCATAATGAAAACCTACATTGGCGCAAATAAACGCTCGAAGTCGACCGTGGAGGTATTTTTCAAATGAAAATATTTAAAAAAATAATTTCTCTTCTTATTCGGAGCGTGGAAGTTTGATGTTTGAGAAAAATTCTCGAACGAAGACCGCGCGCGCGATTACCGATGTAAATACGAATATTAAACATCGATTGGAGATTGATGAAAAGAAGGAAAAAAGAGGCTAGCGAGTTTGAATTCTTCGGTAAAGAGAACTTAAAGAGCTTTAAAATGAAATCTATCGTTGAGCAACATATTTTTAATATCTCCTTGTACGTAAGTAATATTAAAGGAGTCATCCAATCGTTGCAAAGTAGTATATTTTTTTAAAACCATCGTATTTTTTTCGCCTGTTTCAAGCGAATAAGAAAGTGGTTAGAAAAGTACTCTGGCGCTATTTAATGTACTAAGAAATTTCGCCTAGTTGACGAAATATTTGTAGATCCAAGAGGACAGTAATTCTGCCGTTGTCGTTTATATTAATACATCATCTCGCTGGTATATGTACTTTACCATTCGAAAAAAAAAAATAAGAAATCGATATTTAAAAAAATAAAAATATTCTCGTCGACGCGACGCGGTTGATTGAAATAAAAAAATTTTTAATATTACGTACACGCGTGAGCGCTAAATTTGGTTATGAAACGACATGGAAATAAGATTTTTCAAAATGTTCGCCAGAGGTAATAAATTACGTATTGCGTTAACAGTCGACTCATTTATTTTCCATATTTTCCGGATATTTACGTTCTACGGTCCGTATTACTGTCTACGTGTTAGTCGATTCACGTACGGTCACAGTTGCTACTTTATACTAGAATATCCACTTAAAGGGCTTTTCCTACCCTTATTTCTGTGTAAGTGAAGTCAACCTTATTATAAAGATTCTTTCGTATACAATATTGCCGGATTAAATTATCAAGATATTTTCACTTACGACGAAAATGAACGGTCGAGTTCCCCTATTTTAGAAGAAGGGTGAATTGAAATTTTTCCTTACATGGATTACCTATTATATCAATGATAATCTAAGTATCATTTTCTTAGGTACTTTGAACGATTGTTTTTATGGGCTTTAGGTAGTGTGGAAAAATTATTTGAGAATTTTTATTTATTTATAATTAGAATTACCTATTGCTACTTCAAGCATCTGGGAAATGAACTGAAAATTATGCCCGAAAAACTGCCAATAATTCTGAATTTTTGAGAACTAGTATTTTTTAATCATTAGGGGGAAAAAGTTGAAAATATTCTGCTTCGTGCTTCTTTTTTAGGAGGATTTAAGCGCCATCTCTTAACAAGACTTTCCGATATATCTTGCGAAAGGAAGCCTTACAATAAAAATAACTTCATACAAAAATATTCTAAGTTTAATTTCTCATTTCACTTAGGATAGTTCTTTATATTTTTTTCAAAGACTTGATGAAAACCTCAAAAAATTAATTTCAAGATTACCTTTGATTACCCAGAACTGCAAAGGCCATAATTATATTTTTCATCCTGTTTGTCTCTTAAAATGATAAATGAAAAATTCAGCTCGTTCATTTTATAGTTTTCCAGATTTTAAAGATTTTTTTCTTATTTATGTTTTCTTTTTTCTTAAACATTTCTTCATTAATGAGAATTTTTCTCCCGTTGCAAATTAGCTAGGCACATTTTTGAACTTTTTTCCATGTTTGGACTTTTTTTTTCATTTTCTGCTTATTATTTTCTTTTTTTGAATATTTTGACATTTTTTCATCTTTCGGTATTTTCTCACTTTTCTCAGTACGGACATTTTTTTACTTTTTGAAATTTTTAAATATTTCTAAATTTCTCATTTTTAGGCTATTTTTTTTATTTTTGAATTTTTTTTTCTCTAAATGATATTTCCAAGTTTTTATTTTTGAATATTTGCCGATTTTATTTTTATACAAATTTTGATTTTTTTTCATTTTCTTTATTTTTGAAAATTTTTGTCTTTTTTTAATTTTTTTGCATTTTGAGATATACCTTCATTTATGAGGATTTTTCATTTTCGAATTTCCTATATATCAACATTCAACATATTGTGCTTTATTTTACGAAGTACCTCCATTTTCCAATTTTTAAACTTCCTTTTTTTTTTCATTTTGGACTTGTTTATTTTTTCCTTTTTGACTGTTTCTAATTTTGGTCATGGTTTAATGAATGTGTCAGCAAAAATTCTAGATCTTTGCTTTTGGCGTTTTTCAGACCCTTTTAAACAGTGCAATACGCCATAATTTCGGAATGAGATCTAGAACGAATAGTGGAACCAAAATTGTTCAGGTTTCACTGCAAAATTATATCAATCTTTTTGATTTTTTTTCTGAAGGTTAGCTTAGGAATAATTTTTTCCCCTTTTTTTTTTTTTTTATTTATTTATTTATTTCTTAATGGCAACATTGAATGGAAATATCTACAATTTTCTGCAACAGTGAATTGTTGAATTTTTTTAATAATTAAATTCTTTCGGCTTGAAATTTTTCTACATCTCATTGTCGAGATAATAACGCAACAATAATACCAGTTATTAGAAAAGGGAAATGTCTACTAAATTGGTATGATCCTTTCATTCTGAATCCTATTACAATATTCCCATGTTACCTTATTACGAGTTATTAAATTCCCAATTTATATTTTTCGAACGGCGGATCAAAATAAATCTCCAAGATGGTGGTAATTAAGTGTAAGTTATTGCGAAGAAATGGGTACCATATAGCGGAGGTTTATTATCTGCTTAAATTCTATAGTAACCTGTAAGCATTGTATGTAGGAAATACATGGAGAATTTCCCTTCTCCGTAAAGTGTACTAGCGGTTTCATTCATTCGATATAGATTTTATCGTATTAAATTTCACTACTTTTTGAAAACTCAATATTATTCAAGTTTTACGCGGCATTAATTTTTTTAATCAATTTTCATGCCAAAAATACGACTAGGGAGAGATGAAAGTTTCCAGTTATAGGGGAGGCGATGTTTGAAATTTTCTTGATATTCATCTCTTTTTAATTACTGTTTATTTTTAATAATTACTTCGCGGAGAAATTTCATTATATAGGCGCGTAAACAGCATCCCCACTTTTAATATTTTTTCCATCGAAAGATGCAACAGGAAATAACACGAACGAATGTTACAACCTTTAACGTTAAAATGGTTGGTTTTAATTTTCAACAGGTGTTTCGCGAACGAACGAGAGATAATTAAAATGGGGAAAAATTGTCACCCTTTTGTTGGGAATTTCGCTATTTACTTGATTATTTTATTAAACTGAAGTTTAATATTTTCTGGGACTACTATTATTTCCTTCAAGAAAAATAAAAACTTAAAAATTTCAATAAAAAATAATAGTACAATAATACCTACCTTTGTATTAAATAGGTACCTAAATAAAATAAGGAAAACCGCTTTTTCCAGTACCTAAAATATTAAATCAATTTCAAATCGAATTATAAAACCAGAATCGAATCTGATAAAACGATGGTAGGTAGCTGCATTAAGTAAACCATCTCGAGATAGGAACGAGTAGGTAATCGAAAGCTGCGAATTGAAATGACATATAATGTTCTCGATTCCGAATGAATATTATTTTTAAGGGGTGATTGATATGTGGCGCAGAGAGGCAAAGTATAGTCTCAACAACAATTCGGTTAAGCTTATTGTGTTGTTGATTGTACTGTCAACCGCAGATATGAATTAAATTTTGAAATATATCTTCTCATCAGCTTCCCTATTAACAATGTACGAAACAGGTCACAACGCGAATCTAGTTCTATGCATTTTATGTTGAAGGGGTGATTTTACACACGGTGATCTATGTTTTTTTCTTCTGTTCCTTGGTTGGAGAAATTAGGTTTGAGATATTTCAGAGCTTACAACTTTTTAAAAGTATACTTATCATGATCAAGTACTTTAACAGTTTATTATATCGCATGAAGGATATATTTAATATATGTTACACATTATGTGGTATAACCTATGTAGATCAGAATAATATATGCAAAGAAGTTCTCATGCCTTTCCTTAATAAATTAAGAGTACTTACCAATTACAAACTACCTGGTGACTCAGGCAAGACTAATTTCTCATAGGTACTATTCTTGCGTCCTGAATATACTTAAAACTAAGATTATAAAACTTTAATACACAAAGCTTACTTATTCACTTTCACGATGAACAATTTGGCTAACGTTTCTCTCTGGCAAGCGTCCTCTTTTCAACAATTTCAATAAAAGCTTTCGGCACCGAAGTGTTGAAAAAAAAAGAATATTGATTTTGCAATTATTATGAAAATGCTCGCTGGTACCTAAATTAACACGAACAAGTGGCTGATTGTCATTTCGTTGGTCACGAGAACATTTCACGCTTAATGGAATTTTACGTGAATTTACTCATCGATGATAAGAATAATAATAAAGATTACGTACATTTGCAGGTCCGGTACGATGGAGGGACCTAAAACCGCCTCGAATATGGATGGGTGGTTACAACGATGCCGTGAATCCAGAAAATTGGTGCTGATAATTGTAGCAATAGCTTTGTTACTGGATAACATGTTGTTGACTACTGTAGGTGAGTACTGAGGTGTACGAATAAGGTGATTATTGAGGTAAATTTGAATATAATGGAATATATTACGCATGATATTTACCTTGATAAATAATTAAAGTCAACTTACTTGGATGATTTTCCGATTTCAGTGCCCATCATTCCTGAATTCTTGTATGATATCAAACATCCGAATTTACCTTTAACGAAAGAACTTCCAATAAGACAAGTAGCAAGCAATAATACAGTTCTTGGTAACGTAATTTTCATATAAATGAATTATACGAATAATATTTATGAATAAGATATTTACAAATAGTATGAAAAGTATATGTTTCATTACTTTCCAACTGTAGAGAATTTCGCATTGTTAAACGTGTGAATACTTACTGAAAAAATAAACAATTGTCATTTTATATTATGCAGGAGGAAACACAACCATGCCATCATTAGAGATCCAAAAAGAAATAGAAATCAGGCATCACGATTTGATGCACGAGACGGTTGAAGTAGGAGTGATGTTCGCATCAAAAGCATTCGTCCAGTTAATAGCTAATCCCATCGTTGGACCTTTAACCCACAGGTAAAGCTATCGATGCTGTAACCAGTAAGTAATTCAATTCACATTTCTAAATTAAAACGTAATCCTAACAGAAGATGTGTTTGATTTGCTGCAACTTTTCACGACTGGAAATGTTACAGACATCAAGGAATAGCATTTTATTGCTTTGTAATGCAAAATACGATTTTAAGATTAGATTTTGCAACTTTTTATTTCTAAAAAAACTGCATAAGTTGGCTAAAATGTTATAGATGGACAATATTGACCCCTCTGTATTGTTAAAAATGAAGATTAGACTTCTGTAAGCAAAGAATTAGCTTCTGCGCATGCGCAAAATGTAAATTAATCAATCAAATTTCGACTATCGAATGTCTATGATTTGATTTGTCAATTAACATAGAAGCTGATCTTGCTGTTCGTAACAATTATTTTAATTCTAATTTCTATAGATCTAGGAACTTTGAAATTTGCAATTAGTATTTAGTTCATGGTTGTAAGGGAATCCTGTTATCTTGAATTCCTAATCAACGGCCATCGGACAAAGATTACACTTTTTCGGAAAAAGATTTCTGCAGTTTTTCACCCCCAAAAAAGTTGGCAGTAAATCAAAAATTTAGGGTTAAAAATAAAAGCACAAAGGCTTACGTCTTCATGATTTAAAATTCTGACACTTTCAAAAATCGACATGCCTCGCAAAAGCCTATTATACTTATTGTAATGAAGTCTACGTAAGCATATGATATGAACGCATATGTATACCTTACGTCCCATGGAACTCCATGCAGGCAAAGCCCCAAATTCGATTTCGAAAAAAATGTATGAGCAATATGAATCAGTTTTAAAATTTTCAATTTATTATATTTTATAATAATAATAAAATTTTAATCATTAATTTTGTTCATAATCGAATGAATAAGTTTTAATTGTTACAGTCATTTTGCATTTATGCTCTGTTTGAAAATTTTTTGCTCAACCACTTTCTATTTTTATTTTTGACAACCAAATGGTACATCTACTCCATATTATAGTGCTGGGAATTTGGCGTTTTGGTTGTATAGGGTTCATTCGGTCGCACGGTGTAAAAATTGTGTTAATATGTATGACAACTTATCAGGTAGGACATACATACTTTGCAGTAATATTTTGGAAATGTTAATGATTTTACATTTTTCAGAATAGGATACAGTATACCAATGTTCGCTGGTTTTGTGATTATGTTTTTATCGACGTTAAGTAAGCATTTTCGATCACTAATCTCGTAAGTTGTAATTAGTTTTCTCGCAGAGTATGAAATAAATCGATATTTCAATTGATTGCAGTATTTGCTTTTGGAAGGAGCTACGGAGTGTTATTTTTAGCTAGAGCGCTACAAGGAATTGGATCATCTTGCTCAAGCGTTTCAGGTAGCAGCTCGCTTTAATAAAGGGAACATATACCAATGAAAATAAATTATTCGAGATTTTTTTTTCGCTAAATAAAAAATTTCAGGTATGGGTATGTTAGCGGAACGATACCCAGATGATGAAGAAAGAGGTAACGCCATGGGTATCGCTTTAGGCGGATTAGCTTTAGGAGTACTGATTGGACCTCCATTTGGTGGTGTTATGTATGAATTTGTTGGAAAAACCGCTCCATTTTTAATTCTGTCAGCTTTAGCTTTAGGAGACGGATGTAAGTGTTGTAATGCTCGATTGAATTTTATTTCGCAGCAATAAAATTCAAATTATAAGTATCTGTTTAAGAAATATAATAAAATTATAGCAATTTATCATTTTGTGTTTTTACCAGGTCTTCAATTATTAGTTCTGCAACCTGGAGTTAAACAACAAGAAGTGGAACCACCGACATTGAAATCATTGGTTTCAGATCCCTATATCATAATGGCAGCTGGTAAGAAAAAATCATCTTTACTTTTTCGAAGTGGTATGAAATATTCCAGAATATTAATTACGCTATCCTTTACAGGTGCCATCACATTCGCGAATACTGGAATCGCGATGCTTGAACCATCCCTTCCGATTTGGATGATGGATACAATGGGCGCTGATCGTTGGAAACAAGGGGTTACTTTTCTACCTGCTAGTATTTCTTATTTAATAGGAACGAATCTTTTTGGCCCATTAGGCCATCGAATGGGAAGGTAATCATATAGCGAGTATTATTTCCAACGGTTTCATTTGATTAATTGAGAAATACTTAGTTACGAGAATTGTTGATTTTTTTCAGATGGTTGGCTTCCATGCTGGGATTAATCATTATAGGCGTTTGCTTACTAATGGCGAGTATATGCATTTTACTTGAAATTGTAATCTACTTTTATTCTTATTTAATGTAGGTTATTTTCATTTCCAGATTCCAATGGCTAGGAGCATAAATCATTTAATAATACCCAATGCAGGGTTAGGTTTTGCCATCGGTATGGTAGATAGTTCTATGATGCCGGAACTAGGGTATTTAGTGGATATCAGACATTCTGCTGTATACGGAAGCGTATATGCTATCGGTGATGTAGCATTTTGCTTAGGATTTGCTATTGG
Organism: Phenacoccus solenopsis; assembly: GCA_009761765.1. Classification (NCBI taxonomy): domain Eukaryota; kingdom Metazoa; phylum Arthropoda; class Insecta; order Hemiptera; family Pseudococcidae; genus Phenacoccus; species Phenacoccus solenopsis. Next base: position 10,275,980 of record CM019754.1, on the reverse strand, counting down.
TAAATTCAAAAATAATTCGTACTTGTTTTTATTATTTTGAAGTTGAATTTATAAAATGTACCTACCTTACAAATTTATTTAACTAGGTCCTGCTCTTAGTGGAACCTTAGTGAATAGTATTGGCTTTGAATGGATGTTATTTGGAGACGCGATTCTTTGTTTCCTATACGCTCCATTAATGTATTTCCTAAGATCGCCGCCTACCAAAGAAGAGCGAAAAGTAAGAATCTGCAATTATAGGTACAATTTTAATTTGCTAACAAATTATTTAAACTATTTTTCTCCTCTTTTACAGACATTAATTGGAGAAAAATCTTCGGTACGATATATTAATTATCAAAACGAAGGAGATGACAATGAATAAACAATCATTATGATAATATTAATTGGACTGCATTTTCCTTTTTTCCTTTTTTTTTAAACGCATAATAAACTATTCTACACTTGTTGCGCAAGCAAATCTAATTTAAATTCGACGTGTAAATATTCCTCAATTTTAATCGAATGTTTGAAGAAACTACGAACTTGAGTTATTTATTCATTAAGATACAGTATTACTTATTTATTTTTAGGATAAACATTTCACCTAAAAATGCATTGAAAAATGAAATAAAGAATTTCATTAAAATTTAAAAGTTAATGCGAGTGGTTACCCTTTTATTGTTATTTGAAATTCTATGTTTTAAGATTTTTTAAGCATTTAAATCTACAGGATTTGTAATTAAAATTAATAGAACTGCAGCTGGTGAACGGAACCATGTACTTTAGGTATTTATTTATACATATATTGTTATATAACGCGTAATTATTTTTATTATTTCCTTTTTCAGATTTAAAATTAATTTTACTGTCGCCAGAACTGAATTTTTGTTCATAAAATTTTATTTTAAATTCAAACACGATTTATAGACCTGAGATTATCTTGTCTAGGTTACCATAACATATGTAATTGTAGTTATTTTCTCACTTCTGAGTATTGTTCCATAGGGAAAGAAACGTTTTAGATACCTATATTGTAGTGTATGTGTTAGCTGTTAGTTGATGTTGAACGCAAATAATAATTGCTGAATAGACAATAAATAATTATAATCCTTAATATTCTTTTAATTTTTAAGCATTATTACCTAACCGTAATTATGAACACTTAGGTAAGTTTAAAATAAGAATTTTTAACCTAAGGCCTAATGATTAAGTGATTGATCGTATGTTTGATAAAATGACAAAAAGTTTTAATCTTTATGATTTAATGACGCTTCTAAATTTAAGTCCAAATAGTATTTATACTTACAACTCCTATTAATGTTATTGTGAATAATAAACCTTTAAGAGCTTGACTTTTATTTCTTATATTATACAAATTGTAACACATAGATGTGGAATGAGTTGCATAGCGTGAAGCAACAAATAACAGGTTCCTGAAAAAATAAGTTATGGTGAGTCGTTGAAGGAAATTTTTTGCTATGATGATTCCTTAAATTTGTCTGAAAGTAAGACGTTTAGAACTGGATGAATTTTTAATTATGCAGTTATAGTTCAGAAAAGAAACATAATTTTTCATCAGAAAGTCAACGCAATCCTCATAAAGATGTAAACTAAATGAAAAAGAAACTGAAACAGAATGTTGAAATGATAGGTACTTCAGATTTTTTTATTTCATTTTTAATGTGTACTCTCTTGATGAGAGTGTAACATGAATTGAAATTAAAAATGATAAAATGTAATTAAACTTACCCACAGCGAGTCCATAACGATTCATAAGTTATTTATAAGAACCTACTCCAGATTAATTGAAATAAATAAACAAAAATAAATTCAACAAAAAAATTTGAATATGCTTGAATACATTTCTATTGGTTGATTCCAAGTTCGCCTAGGCAAATATAACGAATAGGAAATCGCGTAAGTGAATCAGTGTGACCAATTATTCGATAAAAAAACAAAGTTATGAAAAAATACTGTAATAAAAAATAATAATATTATTATCAATATTGAATCTAGTCTTTCAATTATTATGTATTAGTGAACCAAATAATCTAACGTAGCGTCGTCAGTTGGCAAATAGATGATGCTGAGGTAGTTTATAATTATAGACGATATTCTGCATTTTAATTTATAAATAAAATTGTTAACGTTTATCATATTATTGACATGCGTTTACACGTCAAACGTAAGTTGAAATTTTTCCATAGATTAGATTGGAAATTGTATTTATCGGTGTTATTTAATGTCCTCCCTATAGAAACTTCGTACTGAACATATTTTCGTTATCGCAACTGTCATGATTAAATATCTTTAATTTATGAGTTAGCACTAAACTTAAATTTCGGCACAGCTGTAAGGCAAATCAAGTCTCGAAACACTTGGTGATATAAGTTGTCCACCAATGTTTCGTGTACGTTATTGAATAGTACCGATCCTCTCATCCTGAAATTCAAATACCTGGTCAAGTTTTTTGAAATCAACGTATCATTTCAGATGAATTTCTCATCCACCCATTGAATTCCTACTGATGGACCCGAATTGTCTGGAAATCATCTCCAACGTCGGCGAAGAAATGATCGACAAGCACAATGTAGAGGATCTCGACGAGTCACCATCCTCAAGTAAACCAGAGCTTTGTGAAAATCCATCCATCGATTCAAATACAATCAATGATATCGAAGATCAAATACCTCACGATGCCGAAGTTACATCGCAAAAACACATCGAACGCAGCGATAGCTCTAATAACGTATTCGTTGAAATACCAATCGAAAATAAAGCTGGTGAAAGCTACAGCAGTTTATCCGATTCAGAGGATTCCATTATATTCAGTAACGATGGAGACGATGGATTCTCTGTAAACACGAAGGCATCCCAGGATACCGAAAAACCTAAAGATTTGTTGACGGAAATTTCCGAAATCCTCGTTTCATTATCAGACGACGAACGATTCGTAGAGTGTATTAATTTCTCCAATAATAACGGTTTTGTTTTCGAAAATGGTGGCGAAAAGAAACGCTCTTCTGTTGACATGATTTTTACTTATAATGTACTTAACATTTTATTCAGTAAATTAAAGGAACTCAAATCGTATTATGAAATTGTACAAAAAGATAATGATAAGTGAGTATTCCTTGAATATGTTTTTTTAAATATTTTTGTATCTATTTTTACATCCATTACTGTGCTTCAGGTTATTCAAGGAAAAAAATCGAACTGAAGCTGAGCACATGGCTTACCAAGTACAAGTAGAGTCTCTAGAAAAAATAGTCGACCAGCAAAAACGCGAATTGGGAATTTTACGAGAAAAATTGAATTCCGTTGATATTACGTGGCAAAAAGAGAAGAAAGACCTTAGCGATAAATACGAAAAAGAATTAAACGCTGTAAATATTTCATCCCTTATTTTGTCCCCATTACGTAAATATTATAATAATTTTTCTCCTTCAGTTACGAAAAAAACTCGAAACCGTCACCAGTGAAAAAGATGCGGCTGTAATGCGTTACGTTAAAAACGAATCCGAACTCATTAGCGTGAAGCAAGAGAAGGAAGGATTACTTAAAAAATTCAAAAATTTACAAAATGAACATAACGAATTAACTAAAAAATCCAAAATATTAACAAACGAAAAAAATACCCTGGGACAATTACTAGATGCTAAGGTAGGTGAATTTAATTTATTTCATTTCATTCGCAATAATTGTTCGTTAATGAACGCATTACTCGATTACCGAAACATATGTTCCGCCTGAATAATGTTTACTGTACTCGAGCAAGGTTAATGTTAAAAAAAAAAAATTCTAAACAGTAATTTTATATTTTACATTTCATAATTTCCGCAGAAAAATGAATTAGCTGCTACGTGTAAAAATATGGAAAAATATAAAGAAGAATTGAGCTGCAAAGATATTAAGTTTAAATGGATCGAAGAAAATCTTCAAAAAGAACTGAATCAGTATAAGGTATCTGTAAAACTATTCCCTTTTTACTTATGTCATTCGGTGGAATATTTATTAATTTTTTTAAAGGGAGAAAATGGCATATTGCATTCGAAAATCGCCGAACTAAAAGAACAACTATCGAAATACAAATCCGGATCGATTAGCGGCAGTAGGAGTAATAATAGCGACGAAGAAAATGACAGTAAGCATTGATCATTGCAAATCATCTAAAAATAATCGTTCGAACTATACATTCGATGATTTTATTTCACAGCTATTATACCATCGCACCTTGAAAATATAGATAATAACGCTGAAAACGCGATCGAAGCTTATAAACGTTCTCCGCAAAAAGAAAAAGGAAACCTTTTAATCGAGGAAAACAATTCGCTCAGTTTAAAAGTAAATTTTCACCATTTTTAGGAATTTTTTGGAGAATTATTCAATTTATTATCATTTTTGTAGGTACAAAAGTTGGAAAGGGAGAGACTGGAATACGAAAGAAACATCATGAATATGAAACAAACGTGTGAAAGTCAAAACCAAAAAATAACCAGTTTACAAAACGATCTGATAGAAATGGAGACTATACGTTCATCGTTGAAACAGTAAATAGAAAGGAAACATTTTAGCTGAGTTTTTAATGAAAAATGAAGCTATTACAGTCAGTTTGATTTAGGGATAAGGGACGGAAGGGGAGTTCATAGCTTCGTAATTTTCGGTCAAATTGATTTTTTTTTCTCTACAAAAAATGAACTAAAAATGGAAAAATTATGTAGCTTTATCTAATGTATAAAATTCTCGTGTTACGGTGCTTGCAACAAAACTCGTCCGAAACGGCTTGACCGATTCTTATGAATTTTTCTGTGTATATTCAGTACGTCTGAGAATAGGACGTAAACTATTTTTCATATCACTAAATTCCAAAATGGCGGATCACTTTAATTTGGAGGTGGGCTGGAGAAGAGGCAAATAGTTCAAATTTTTTGTTTTTGATACCATATGAAAGAGTAAATCACGGACACTAATATATCCAAATTTCAGCTTCCTAAGTGCATTTTGAGAGGAGTTTGAGTAAAAAATGGCTTTTTGAGGAAGTTCTGAGTTACCAAATATATTGAATCTTCTTTATCTCCTCCCCAAATTGACCTACAAAGGTCAAATTCCTTATGTAAGATTAGTTAGTGACCGCAATATGACCTCTTGAATTTGGGTCAAAATGAATCCAAAATGGCGGATCATAAAAATTTGAGGAGCCTCAAGTAATTATAATTTGAAAAATATGGGTTCATATGATTAATGCTTGGTAAGATAACCATATTTGTTATAAATTCAACTGCTCAAGTGTTTTTGGAAGGGATAGGGAAGAGATTTTCAGACTTTGTATCAGATATGACCTGTAGGGGTTAGCAACGTTATATGCAAACCTGAACAAGCCCCAGTTAAAAGCTCAACTCCAGTAATGCGGCATGGCTGCTTACGTTTGTTTTGCAGTAAGTTGCATGGAGCCTGAAGTGATTGTTGATCGTTCGAGTTCATTTTTATATGTGTAAGCACTTTTTTGTTTTTTCGAAAAAATGCAAAATGGTGGTTCACTCAAATTTTGAGGGAAGCTGAAGAAGGGGCTAATAGCTTACATTTTTCTTCTTGATCTTATATGAAAGAGTGGGTCACGGACACCAATATATCCAAATTTCAGCTTCCTAAGTGCATTTTGAGAGGAGTTGGAGCAAAAAGGGTTTTTGAGGAAGTTCTAAATTATGAAATTTTTTGAATCTTCTTCATCTCACCAAATTGACCTAGAAAGATCAAATTTTATATGTGGGGTTAGTTTGTGACCAGAATATGACCTCTTTAATTTGGAGCAAAATGGATTCAAAATGGCGCATTATCAAAATTTGAGTAGAACTTGAGGAGTCTCAAATTTGCAAAAATGTAATTAATATCAACTCATATGACTATTGGTGATAAGAAGTATACTATATCCCCAGTTCACCTCCACACATGATATTGGGGGAGAAGAAGGGGTTATTGAACTTGAAATGTGGTTGGGATACAAGAGGTGTCGAAAATTTTTTATTGTGATGTCATATGACAATAAAAATTGCTTGAATCTCTAAAATACGTTTTCTCAGATTTTTTAATCGAGTCAAAAATAGCAATTCGCTCAAATTTTAAGGAGTGCTGGAGTGAACCCTAAATATCTAAAAATTTCTCATTTTTGTATCATATGGTGGAATGAGATAAGGATACCAACATTATTTAATTGTCAGATTCCAAAGATAAATTAGTGGAGAGTATGAGCGAAAAAATAATTTAAGGAAATGTTGAGTTATAAAATTTCTAGAATCTTCTATATTTCCTCATCAAATCAACCTCGTATGCTTACACTTCGTATGTAAGATTTGTTAAGGAGGTAAATAATTATGATACCTTGAATTTAGATTAAAATGGATCCAACATAGCGGATGGTCAAAATTTGAGTAACTTTTGAGGTACCTCAAGTAGCTCGCATTTTATTAATATAGACTCGTATAATCATTGCTAATGAGAAATATGCTGGACACCAATTTCACCATCATTCGTGTTTTGGATGAGGGAAGGGAGGGGTAATCATAATCAGAGTGTAGTGGGACTAAAGAAAAGGTGGAAAATTCTCGATTAAGATTTCATATGCGTATGAGTCCAGAGCCGCATTAAGCCAGTGTGTAGTCGAAGGCTTCTGATGATTTTAGACCATCACAATTTTTATGCCATAACTCCTACTCATTTTCTCATAGCATAATATTTCAATTGAGAATTTTTTATTTTATTTTTAATAAACATTTTCCGTTGGTTTTCAAATTTAAATTTTCAAATTAATTGCAAGAAGCGTAATTTAAAAAAAAATCATTCGACCGAAACTTGGAAAAAATTTTAATATTATTTTCTTTTGAAAATTTCTAATTTTTACCAATTTCCTGAAAATTTTTTTTTTTAATTAATTAATATTGTTCAAAAAATTTATCTAGGGTTTGAAAATTTTTTTTGTTTAATTTAAATGTTTTTAAGTTCTTATTTGATTGCAATAAGTTTTATATCAGAAAGCTAACCATCATAATATACTTTTTTATTCGCTATGTTTTTTTTTTTTTTTTAATTAATAAATATTATGGAAGTAATGTACTTCAATAAAATTTTAAATATAAGTCAAAAATAATACGACATTGTGAATAAAGAAGGCCACTAACTCCCCTCCCCTCCCCCCAAAAGCGGCTCTGTATATGACAGAATGAACTCAATTTATCAACATATTCAAATGTCAACGAGTTTGCCGGAGCTCTCGAATTTGTGTCAAAATTGATCCAAAATGACGAATGGTAAAAATTTGAGGAAGGCTTGAGGAGCCTCAAATTACTCATATTTGTTCATTTGGGTTCATGCGCTGATTCTTATGAGCTAGAAGTGCTACAGATCGTAAATTAAATTCCTCGGCTAATTTGGAAGGGAGTTTCGCACCCAGGTATTAGTTCGGTGCGTAGAGAGATTAATACAATCATCTGGAAGCCTATACAAGCCCTCTTTACTATTAAAAACTCAGCTCTAGTAATGCTTCTTAAGTGCTTACGATTTTTCAAATTTAAATATTACTATCGAAATTCATAAGTAAGGGTGTTACAGATTACAAGATAAAATCGTGTCCTATCAAAACGAAGTAGATCGTTTGAAAGAAACTAACGAAGAATTACGACAGGACATGGAAAGCTGTCGTGAAAGAGAAGCAGAGCTTTTGAATTTCACCGAAAAACTAACCGCCAAAAATGTCTCATTGCAATCCGATTACGCTGCGTTGGAGGCGAAGGTAAAATTTCAGTGTGTACCCCCCCCCCCCTTGAATCCATTTTACTCGTTATTAATCCTGAATGAAAATTATTCGCAGAAAAATACCTTGGAAAGTGAACGAATTCCTATAGAAAATCGTATCAGCGAATTAGAGAGTAAAATCACCGAGCTATCGGAAGAACTGAAAAATGAGATGGAATGTCGAAACAACGATAATACGAGATTAACTAAACTGCTGAGCGAAAAAGCCCAGCAAATTGAATCGCTGAGTGCTCAGTTGGAAGAGCAACAAGCTGAAAATCAAAGCTTAAAGCATAAATATTCCAGCACAATTCGAGTTAGTAAAAAATGGAATTATTTGTGTAAGTATTTTCGCGAATTTTCATTCGACTGTCGTTTATAGGAGTTGACCAAAGAAGTACAACAGTATCGAAAAATGAGACAGTTCGAATCGACTGAAGGTACCAACAATGATTCAGTTTGCCTCGAGTCGCGTACCAGTTCGTGTAACTCGTTAAATGAGCAAGTGACTAGGGTACGAGGTTATTGTATTAAATTGGTTTTTTTATCGGTGCCAGATAGTTTGTATTTTTTCTTAATTTGTAGATCGAACCCGATAGACAAGCGCTTATCGAAAGAATCGTTAAATTACAAAATATCAACGCCAAGCAAGTTGATAAAATTGATTTCCTAGAAGAGCATATCGCTCAACTACTTACCGAGGTGAAGAAAAAGAGTCGCGTTTTGCAACATTATATTATCAGAGAACAATCCGGAGCTTTATCCTCTGATATGATGGATCAAAATAAAGTAAGTCTAAATTGTCGTATTTTTCTTACACTTTTATCGTTGGCAAAAATTAATCTTTGATAATTTATTTTTGCTTTCCTTCAGCTAAGTTGGCTTCAGGTATAAGAAATCCCTATGACCATTCTTTGCGTTATAATTGAAACTAAAGATTGAAATAAATTTTTTTTGCAGGCTGAAATGACCAAATATGGAGGAATTATGTCATCTATTTATAGTAATAAATGCGACGACGGTACTATATCCTTAGAACTGAGTGTGGAAATTAATAAAAAATTACAAGCTGTTCTCGAAGATACATTATTAAAAAATATTACCTTGAAGGTAAATGATCGTTAGAAATGGAAATTTTATTTTGAAATTTTCGAATACATACTGTAAATTTAATTTTTCTAGGAAAACATCGAAACACTGGGTAAAGAAATTGATAGACTAACAGCATTAACCAAGTCCAAAGAAAGCTAGTCTTCGCGATGAAATTATCATTCTGTGATATATAGGTTTTTAAGTACGCGCGTGTTTTAATTCCATTCGATTATTGTGACCGTTATACGTGTCTGTTCATTTTTTATATATGTACGAAACGTTCAGTATTTATTAAATTGTACTAATACGAGTAACTTATTAAATTATCAGTATTTTAATTACGTTTTATTTTTGTCTTTCAATTTATACTCATATGTATGAAATATATGGCGAGCATCGTATCTTGTATCTTGACAACATTTAGCTTTCAGACTGCCTTTGACTTCAGAGAAATTACTTATCGAGTGAATAAATAATTGATTGCCTATGAACAGATTTGAGATCCCTATTGTAAAAAGGAGAAGATCTTAAACTATAAAAATAAGTTGGGCAAATGGAGTATACCGGGTGTCTATTCGATTCAGGTACCCTTAAGCGCAAAATTCCTTAAAATGGCTATTCAGTTAATTCGAATAACTTTAAATACGCGCTTGGTTGCTTCGTTAATAACACGAAAAATCTCAAAATTCTTAGCTTTGAATTATTGTATTTCACGAATCTCATATAGTGTACCCATTTATGTGATAATTATAATTAATAACATTATGTTAGGGATTTTAGCGCTCTAGGGTACCCGAATCGAATAGACACCCGGTATACGTTTGATTGGTTCTTTGGAATCACCTAAGTCAATTAAAATTTGAAATAACATTTCATTTTCGAGTTATAGGTTTTAAAACACGCTATGAGGATTAACTATGCATACGCGAATGCGTGGAATTAATTGAAAAAAATTTCTCCTTCAATCTACACCAATTTGAATCAGCATTTGGGAAAATTGCCCAACAAAATCGTTGAGAGTAATCTCATTTCTAAAAACGTTGAAAAAATTTTGCTCATTGCTTTCTTTAAAGGTAGCATTGATTCTAAATTTAGGGTTTTACCAGTGCCTTACAACGTGAGACTTCTGCAACAAAAATAACTCATTGTAAAAATAATGTATTCTGTTATCGATTTTACGAAAAATATATTTTCTTACCTTTTCCAAACAGAAGTTTTAAAGACTAGAAGAATTTATCAGCTTTACTCCTCCTCCTCGCCCCGCCCCTTTTAATCAAAATAAGCAAACGAAATATTCAAAAATCGTACGAAGTGTTGTGGAAATAAGTTATTAAATCAAACAATTCAAAACACGTTTTTCGTATGTACATATTTCGTCAGCATTCATTTTTACGAGAAAAAACCTAATAAAATCTTCGACCATATACTATGGACTGCTAATTTAAATGGTACAAATTGAATCCAACAACAAGAGTATTTAGATGCGCTGACGCATGCGTAGTTTCACTGAAATAATTATTAATATGCTTTCTTTAATGTAATTTTAATTATTGAGTATTTACTAATGAAATTAAATTAGTAGTTTGATGTTGATTTAACATTCTTATCATTGAAAATTTCGATATGTTTTCATTTTCATTCCTGAAATATCACTACGCATGCGCGAGCTCATCTATGATGTTGTTATTATTTGCTTCACTTTGGTGTTCGTTTCTGTACGACCATTAGCAGTCCATGGTATATGGTCGAAGAATAAAATGAATTATTCTGCGTTGAAATTCCTACAGTTTTATTCCTGTACATTTTTCTGCGCGAAGCATAGAAGTACTTTGGAATGCTCAAGAAGACACTCTGTAAAGGCTATTTACAAAGAATACTTTTTTATCTCACCTCACTCCATTCCCCCGCTCTGTGGAAATCGTCATTATCCTGTTAAATATCGAATGATTTCGTACCAGAGTGGGAAGGCGACTATTTATAATATTTACTTCAATTATTTTACGCATATTAATTGTTTAATTTTTTATATTAAAATGGAATATAATTTTAAAAAATTTTCATTAAAAAAAAAAACTTTAATTTATTTTTCAGAATCCTGTTTTTTCAAGAGCAATTACTTTTATTATTTTTGACAATAATTTGAATATAATTTTTTTTTAATCTATTAGGAAATTGAAATCCTATTCTTTATCTACATTTATTTTGATTTTTTGGTCATATTATTATTAATTACAGAATTTTTTATATTCAACATTTAATATAAAATTTTAAGATTACGTTATTTACTTATAATGGTATGATGATAGATGCAAATATTATTATCGATCGAGTAATTAAAATTACTAATAGTGTAACAACTGAAAGTCATCGAAAACGTGCATTATGTAGATCACATTTTCATAGAATGGAGCGTAGAACACTTTCACAGTATGGGGGGAATGAGGTGAAGGAGAGATGAATATTTTATACCTACTTTACATTAATTCAACATCGAGGATGAATAGTTATAAATTAATATCGATGTTGTAGAATGTCGAATACGTATATCCTTCATGTAGCCTTCATACTAGGATGTCTTCTTCAACTTCCCTTTGCACCCTTTCTATGGTTCGTGCAGAAAAACGCATAGAAACAAAATTGTAGAAAAACCAATGTAGAATAATATGTCATGATATTTTCTATTGTAAAACTGTACATACTGATGAAATACATGTATGCGAAAAACATATGTTTCGAGAGGAATGAGCTAATCGACAAGACGATTTACGGTTGTCGAAACCAGGCTAAAGGATTTTGTTATAATTATATGATGAAATACATCTCCTTTCATATGCAGAATAAATCAAAACCCTTTTTACAATATACTGAATTTCGTTGTACAATTTTATCGCATTAATGTTTTCATTTCAACAATCCCTTATAAAGATTGAACTTAACTGAGTTGAAATCCTCTCGAGAAGTGCTACAACGTTTCAAGGAAGTATTTTCAAGAACGCTCGTGACTCAGAGTAAAATCACTTTTGCATTTCACTCGTTATAAAGAAATGCAAATTTTCAGCGCATTGATCTTCCATAACATGTTTTTTTTGGGGTGGAGAGATGGTAAGAAATCAAATCGAATCTACATTCCAAATTAGAGCTTTTAAATAAAAACAAATCAGGCAAATAAAATAAATATTTCATTATTCATAACGGTACTATCTCGATAAAAATATTAAATAAGCTAAAAATTACGTCTTAATAAAATATCCATCGTAATATTACGTCTAACATAAATCTAATACTAAATTAATGATACACGTACAGCAACATTAACGATATAACATCCGTATATCGACATAAAGTACGTTGAACTTCCTGAGAACTATCAAGCAAAAGTAGAATAGTACAAAACATGTGGAAACTTTTCAATGGTGTTACGGAGTTTTTTTTTTGCGCGAGCTTTAAAACAACATTTCACTAACCTCAATTTAAAAAATTCGTTAAAACACTCGTATAAGCTATAACAATAGGGAAAAAACACGTTTTAAAAATCAAAAAATCCTAAATATCGAAATTCCGTAAAAAGAATCAACTTATTGCACAATTCCAATGTGGAAAACAATAACAAAGAAATGCCCAACGAAAACATAAAAAAAAAATACTTTCGAAACTTCTCGACGGTCTTTCTTTCTCGATAAAGAAACGTGTGCAATTCCGCCCCTAATTAAATTACTACCAACACGTAGACTTGATCTACGTGAATCACGTATAACAAAGAAAAATAATGAATTGCACGAATTAACAATACACATCGTATAAAAAGTACAAACAAAAAAAAAACCATTGCGACGTTAAATTCATCAACAGAACAAATTACTTTCGATACACGAAAAAACTTCGTTATATTTGCCAACCACGATACTTAATCGTTAAATAAATACAATTTATCGTTTGAAAATTTTTAACGATTCTCGATCGAATTTCTTAAATTTTTTTTTACATTTTATTAGAAAATTGGTTAATTTATTCGAACCGATTGTACAATGAATTTATAAATTACGCGAAATTTTTATCACTCGACACGCGAATCAATTTTACGTTGAACTAGAGGTTTTTTCCTTTACGCTTATTTTCATACTTTTACAACTTACAAATACGTGGTTTTTCTTCACTCGAACGTACAAAATAAATGAGAAAAAGGGGAAAAAAACAGTAAAAAGGAAAAACAATCCAAATAACAAAAAAAGAAAAAAAAAACAACTTTATAAGCGAAAAATTAATAAAAATAACCGTAATAAAAAATAAAAATAAAACATGTAGTAAAGTAGCAGTCAATGGATGCTTTAGAAACAGCATTAGAGAAAAAAAAAAAAAGGAAAACGTAAAGCTAAATCAGGAAAACAACAAAAGAAAAAAAAAATCAAAATATGATGGTATTACAAGTACACAAAATTAACATTTATCTAACATAGATGCATATGAATACGAATGTTTTACAACAAAAAAAAAAAAAGTGAAAAAAACTTAAAATGAAAAAAAAAAAAAAATAGTTGAGCTTCGAACACATCATTCAGATAGAGAAGGATCACCAGAAGCATCTCCGCGGCATATCGGGCAAGTTCGATTCGTCTGAAATTACAAAACGATACATTTTAATCGCTATATTCGTAAAATCGAAGTTCTTCTATCAGTCTAACACTTATATTAATATGAAAATTCATTAAAATGAATTTAATAAATAATCTAAATTTAAAAATTAAAATAATTAATATTTATTGACATTTTATTGATATTATTTGAATTATAATTTTTTTTTTATTTTATTAATTTTATTAATATATATATATAATATATTTAATTTCCAATTAAAAAAAATTTTTCTAATAAGTCTATGCCGCGTCGACTAATAAAACAAGATTTTGAATTCATGTTTTTCGATTTTGTTCCAATTTTCTCTACACATTAGTCCCATAGTACAAGTTGAAAAAGTAACGTCAATTTTCTCCAATCCCTTGAGCTCAGGGGTTCTCTTAATTTTTCGTAAAATCGACAGACATGAGTGCGTCAGAGATAAGATGAAAATTCAATTTTTTTTTTCGAAAATGCAGAATGTTGGGGTACCTAAGTATGTGATTGGAAGTGAAAACTCGATGAGTAAAAAAAATTTAAAATATGGAAGTTGCATAAAAATTTACTACTCAAGGTTATTAAAAATTAATAAACGAATGTCGATTATCAAAAATATTTTCGAATACGTCTCACATCTAGAAATTCCGTCTTCTGAAATTTCAAGTAGTAATTCCAATCAGAAAAAAACAACAACAACAACCTTGAATTAGCGAAGCTCTAGAAATGTTCCAATAACCAAATTTTTTTTTTTCGCCGAAAAATTTTATCAGAGTAAACACTGTGGTAGACCACTTCAATTTAAAATTCGAAAATTTGCAAAAACGTGATACAATTTTATAAATATACGACTATACAGGGTGTTTGGAAGCAGATGATCAGAAAAAAGGGGTAAGGGGAGTTTTAGCCGACTCAATATTAGTTTAATGATAGTCACATACAGCAAGGCCTTACAACAGAGAAGCAAAGAATATAACTCACAGTATTATTTGGATCATGCAATTTGACCATTAATAGCTCACCGTGTTCTATTTAGCAGCAGTTTTTTTCCCCCAGGTAATGATCTCGACTGTGAGAAAATGAGAATTTTCACGAAATGTTTTTTCTCGGTAACTTTAGAACTTACTTCTTGAGCTCAAATTAAGGAAAGAATTGAGACAATTTAATTATAATATTATCAGACGTTTGGCGAGATTCTACTTTTTTTGAATTTTCGATTCGACTCAAAATGATGGTTCATTCAAATTGCTAGAGGCAGGAGGGGGGGAGAGTAACGCAAACACCTTAAACTTTTCCTTTTCGGTTTCATATAAAAGAGTAAGGTGAAAATACAAAGATAAAAATTTCAGCCTCTTGACTGCATTTTGAGCGGAGTTAAACCAAAAAATGTATTTTTGAGGAAATTCTGAGCAATTATATTTTTTAGAACTGTCACACTTCTTCGCCAAATCAATGTAAAAAAGTCACTTTGTACGTGGAGGTAATTTGGGAGCATAATATGAGCCCTCTAATTGGGTCAAAATGGATCCAAAATGGCGGATTATCAAAATTTGAGTAGAGCATGAGTCATCTAAAGTTGGTAAAAATGCGATTAATATAAACTCATATGATTATTGGAGATAAGAAGTATACTATATCTCCAGTTTACCTTCATACATGATGTTGGAGGGGAGAAAGAGGGGTTATCGACATGAAAATGCGATGAGAGGTACACGAAAGGACGAAAATTTTTTATCACGGTGTCATACGACGAAACGAGCCCGTGACTACCATGAGGGGAGTTGAAGCAAAAAACAGCTTTCTGACTGAGACTTCCCAAGCCTTACTCAAATTTTGATGATCTGCCATTTTGAATCCAGTTTGACCGAATTTCATAGGCTCATATTATGGTGCTAAACTGACCTCATCAGTGTTGACCAACATCCGGTACAAAAAAATTTCAAATCTAAAATCATCCGTATTACAAGATTCAAAAACTCAAAATCCTTTCAGAAAACGGATTTAAAATCTAAAATTTATGTGAAGATTAAAGATAATGGTGAAAAAAATTGAAAATGGTTGTAAACTTCGAAGCTTTTTATTATAAAATTAATTGCATAATTAGAAATAAAAAAATTTGGTTCTATCGTAAATCTCACGAGTACCTGACTCTGAAACCAGAACACAGATCATATTTTAAAATAAAGGATTTTGAAAAAAATATGATTTCAAATCCAAAATCCATCATGGAAGTGGATTTAAAGTCCAGAATCCGGATTTTGAGATTTTCTCGATTTTAAATCCTGTCCAGCCCTGAGCCCCATGTACATACGAAAATTGGCTTTTTTACGTTGAGTTGGTGAGGAGATATGGAAGATTTAAGAAAAATGATTCGGAACCTACAAATAACTCATACACTTTATAAATACGAACTTATATATATATATATTTTTTGGAGGTGGGGGTGAGGGTATAATGTATACGTGGAAAATCTGCCTTCATACACAATGCTGGAGAGGAGGGGGTACATCTTTCAAAATATGGTAAAGTAAACGAAAAGTCGAAAATCTTTTACTGTGGTTATACGATGAAATGACTCCAAGTGACTACCATCAATTTAAATCTTTCAAGCAAATTTGTAGGGGAGTTAGAACAATAGAACAGCTTCCTGAGGAGATTCAAGCCATGAAATTTCACAACTCGCCCATACCTCCAAATCAAATTAACCTGACAAGGTCAAACTTCGTATGTAGGATTAGTGAGCGAGTAAAATACGCTCCTTAGAATTTGTGTCAAAATAGATACGAATTACGGATCACCAAAATTTCACGAAGGCTCGAGGAGCCTCAAATAGCCGCAATTTGAAAAATTATGAGCTCATATAATTATTGCGGGGCAAGAAGAACTACATTTCATAAATTCAACTTCTGGGGAATTGCGGAAGTGATGGGGGGGGGGGGGGTATGTTTTCAGACTCAGCAGTGAGCATAACTAGTAGACATGAGGAATTAAGCAACGTTATCTGCGAAGCTGAATAAGCCCCGATCAACTCTTACAATAAAAATGAGGGGAGAGGGTGCCACATACCCTAGGCGATATTCAAGGAGCAGTGTAGGCAATATGCAACACACTACGCGTTTCAATGCTAACGTGTGAGAATCATCTTCGTATTATGAACAAAATATGCTATGATTTGAATTTTTTCCCTTATGCGCCGAAGGGACGAGGATAAAGTGATCAACTTTTTTTTCTCAATATTATCCATTTCTGTTTAGGTGAATCAAATTTTCAGTATTTCTATTCATATATATTTGTATATCGTTTATAACCGCTTTCGGTTTTGCCCGACGGTACAGTTTGTATAACTCAATTTATAGGAGATGGGCTATTCCAGAGTCAACAGTGAATTTAATTAGATTCGCAGGATTTTCAAAGATCTTCCGGGTGGTTTTCGGTAGTGCCGTCCTGAAGCGCTCCTTTTTTGGTATGCCGGACATTCTACCGGAATATGCTCTATTGATAGGGATATGCTACACTTCGTGCATTGTGAATCAAATAATTGAAAATATTTTCCAACTTTTTTCTGCGCAAAGGGTCCCAAAAGTGAATATCCTATTTCCTGATAAATTTTCGATGATCTGCGAATGTTCAAGATGTAAAAAAAAATTAATAACAATCATTCTTGGGTAGTTGGTAACACTGCTCGTTTGCACCATTTCTTGAATGAACGCTATATCATGTCGTTGCGAATGAGATTCCTAAGAAATAGTCAATATCACATCATTTGCGAACCAAATTACAACACTGTATCTAATTTGAAAAATTTCTGAGCTTCGGACTCCGAGTATGAAAAACTCAGCTCTAGTAATGTAGCATGGCTGCTTACAATTTTCTTTCATTTACTTCCATTCTTGACGATATTTATCACATTTGTCTTCGGTTTGCTTTCTACATAATTACTGAATTATCTCATTCTATAAAGTTACCCAAGAAAATTTCATCTAATTTGAGACCATATTTCTCAATTTTTTTTTTCAAGAAAATTTATCAGAAAAAATTCATAAAATGATGGAACACTGAAAATTATATTCTTCACTCACATTGTAAGGCTTTGCAGGCGTATATCCATCATGAACCTAATATCATATTTAGCTTACCACATCACTCGACTCGTATAACTACTAACCACACAATATTCATTATATAAGCTGGTACTAGCATGGGGCCCCTTTTATCAAGATGATGATGAGTTATTGGGCACAATCAGCTAACTAGTAAAAAAAAATTGAGCTAAATCGAAAGACATAAAATCAAATGTTAATCGAACTGATGTGGAATGATGTTCTCTCGTTATCACACTAATCACTTCGAGGAGTGAATATTTGTATTAGAATGACTCATTTCGATCGATAGCTGGAATGGAGTTGGTCGAAGACTCCATCTTGCCGCTGAGAAAATATTCGAGAAAATTTCATAATATTCAACATTTATGTACAAATTGAACA
The DNA here is from genome assembly GCA_009761765.1 of Phenacoccus solenopsis. Classification (NCBI taxonomy): domain Eukaryota; kingdom Metazoa; phylum Arthropoda; class Insecta; order Hemiptera; family Pseudococcidae; genus Phenacoccus; species Phenacoccus solenopsis. The sequence goes on along the minus strand of CM019754.1, from coordinate 10,258,029 downwards.
CAACAAACTACAGAATGTGAGTAAAAAAATTCCTGTACACGGATATAACGTGAATTGCGTCGTTTTCATTTCAACACGCTCACTGATACCGAACAGTCTCCTGTAAAAGATCTACATTTAAAATCATTGAATTGAATAAATTTCAACTTTAATACCTTGAGCCATTTATCGACGCATTTCGCGTGGAACATATGAGAACATGGTAAATCCCTCAAGGTTTGTTGTTCTTCGAAGTCGCACATACAGACAACGCAGGTGGTCTGATCGCTGTGATGTTTTTCGGTGTCGAATCTGCAATAAAGAGAGAGAAAATTGTCGTTTTCAATATCACATACGTATCGATACGAATTCTATTCGATGGTTTATAAATTTAATACTCACTTAAACGACGGAATTTGATTAATTTCAACCTTATTCAAGCCTCTTGGTTTCTCCTCGCTTAATCTCTCCGCCACGTGTAACAGAGCCTCGTAATTCTCCATCTCCGACTCGGAACTGCCCAATTCAGGTGACAACGGGGTCGTGATCATCGCTCTGTCACGCATATAACTACATATCAACGGGTGCGTAAATTAAACCCAAGTTACAGCCACATTCATCGACTGTCAACTTGAAAGCATCGAATGAAAGAGAAGCACTTACAAAAACTGTAGGATATTCGGATACTGCGGCGCGCCGGCGAACGGATGATATCGCCATCTTCGGGCCGATGGTCGGAGAAGGTTGTTCACCATTCCTTGGCGAGATCGAGCATTCATGTCAAGCTGAGCGGCACGATTCTGCGTACGTTAATAGATTAGTCGGGACATCGAAGATTTTTTTTTAGCGTAAAATTTACGTTGAACGAATGTGTATGTACTTACATCGGATATGAAAATAGGAGGAGGTGGTGACACGTGTAATAATGCGTCCGGACGCGGAGGTGGTGAGTAGTGGATGGAAGACTGCGGAGGTGGTGGACTGAGGTAAGTCGGCGTATGGCCCACATGATGATGTTGGTGATGTTGATGAATACAACTGGCATACTGCGATGGTATCTGTCGAAAGCAATGTCCAAGCAAAATGATTAACTCTATTCGAATTCGATAAAGATGAAAACAGGCATGGAAGGATGTAATAGGGACACGCTGTCAGGGCCAAGAGGACTTACGAGGAAATTACAGCCAATGAACTTAAGTAATTGTTTCAAGAATTAAAATGAAAAAGTAATGAAATATATTTGAAATTAATAAAATTCAAAAATTAACAAAATCAGGTTTGAAAAAAAATGAAAAATTCATTTAAAAAAATAATAATTTTTGATTAATGAAACAACAACAACAACAACAAAAAAACAAGAGTCAAAAATCTCAAACATTAAAAATGAAAAAAATTGTTGCAAAATACAATGAATTTTCAAAAAAAAAAATCTCAATTTGAACAACAATCAAACACACTTTCACACTGAAAAAAAAAAATAGTTGAAACTAAAAAATTTTTTGAATTAAGTTGAAAATTATTTGAAAAAAAAAAGAATTGATAACAAAATTACCCCTCCCCCCCCCCCCCGCAAAATATCCAGAACTAAAAACATTATCAACGAATTTAAAAAAATACGATAAAGTTGTCTGAAAATTTAAAAAAAATGAAAATTAAAACAAAAATAAATGAAAATTCAAAAAAAAAAAAGTTGAAGTACGATAAAATAAATAACAAGATGAAAAAAAAAGAAAAGATAAAATTGTCTCAGAATAAAACAGAAATGAAAAGTTCAAAAATTCAAAAAAAAGTTTAAAAATGAATAAAATTGAGAAAATTTGAAGATGTAGAACATTCAAAAATCTACAAAAATATCCTCGAATTAAACGAAAAATCAAAGATAAAATAACGACAAAAATCTCCTAAAAAGTGAAAAAATACCAAAATCAGATGTCCAAGAAAAATCATTTTTGATACAAAAAATTGCTTCAAAGCAAAAAAACCAAAAGTAAAGGAAAAAGTAAAAATTCAAAAAAATGAAAATATTCGACAGTTCGAAAATTAAATTCATGTAGTATAATGTCTCATCTTCCCTTTTATCGCCCAAAAACTTTTTTTTAACAATAAAAACTTTTGAAAAAAAAAAGGAAAAAGAGGACAAAACCAAAAAAAAACCCAAATGAAAAATGATTTTTTTTTAAATGGAATAGTTTAAAAATTTAAAACATTTTAGTACATTAAAAATTGAAAAAGTTTCAAGATGAAACACACCCAAAAATGTATAAAAGATACAGTTAGATTGAAAAAGATTCGAAGATAAAATAATGAACAAAAAAAATTTAAAAATAAGAAATTTGATGTCCAAGAATAACTATTTCCAATAAAAAAAAAAATTCAAAAAAAAAAAAAACAACAACAATGAAACACATTCAATAATTGTGCATCAGATGAAAATGAAAATTTCAACAATATGCATTCGTGTCCAAAAATTTCTCAAATCTCTTCGTCCTCCCCTTCCGTGAAAATTTTTTTCACAAAATTGAATAAATTTTGAAATTTTAAAGTAATGAAAAAAATAAGACCAAAATTCCTCAAAACCATAAAAAAGCAAGATGAAAAAACATAAACTAATAAGTCTACAAAATACGATAAAAATTGATGATATCTATAGTTAAAGAGAAAGACCCCCCCCCCCCTTATGAAACTCAACGTCAAAAAATTAACGCAAAAAAAAAAAATATCGAAAAAAAAATCAATAAAAAAAAATAACACAAAATAATGAAGATTTTCCGTAATTAAATACTTCCGGGAAAAATTATAATAATAAATGGAGAAATAATCAATTTCTAGAAAACCACCGATACTAATTTTCCAACTCATTTTCTTTTCCACCGTATGATTTAAAATTCAATCACTCGTTCAAAAATTCCGAATCACAAAGAAAATCTTATCTGAACTCCGAACATATGAATCATCATGCATACTACGGGCCTAATCACAAATCACAATACACATCCTTCCGACTTCAATTTGCATATAATTCACCCATACTAACCGAACAGTGTATAGGAGGATTGGCATAAACGTTATGCACTTGCGGAGGCGAATGAGCTCCACCTTGACACACGGCTATAGGCGGACCCGTGTATATAGATACTGGCACGGTCATAGGTACCTGAAAACACATCATCGTCAATAACATCCTCACAAATCCAAGTACACCCTAATGTCTACGTACTTGAGAAACATCTACCATCAGAGCGGGCTGCAACGGCGACACAGCTGGTGGAGGATGTAAAGGATGAAAGGCGGTTCCGTGAGGTGGAGGGCTAACTGAGTATGGTTCTGGACGTTCCCAAATGTGATTATTATACGCGTTATATCGTAACTTACGACCACTACGATATAAACGATAAATGTAATGAGTGAAAAAATTGGCGAATTATTAATAGGCATGATTCAATTGCGAGACTCACTTTCTTCTGTGGTTATGGTGCGACAAAGGCTGCCTTTGAGATCTACGAGCTTCCCAACAAGGTGGCTGCGGAGGACTTTCGACCAGATGGTGGGACAGTCTTCTTCTTTTACGTGATGGGCTTTCACTCTGTAATAACAAAAGTACTCGCAGTTAGTAAAATATCACGGTACGGATTAAAGAACTATTCGTGTCTACCTTTTGCCTATCCTCTTGCTGGCTATTATGGAAAAATGATGGACCATTTTGAATATGAATAGGACTCATACGAAGTTCTGAAAATCAACAAAGAGGGTTCTCGTATCGTTAGTAATCATTGATAATTAAAACTTTCTATAAGTGCGAAAAATTGACATTTGTCTGAAAAATACGATTTTTCGAACCAACTTACTAGATAACGAGTACGACCCTAATGTAACGGTCAACGTTGCGTAACGTGAAATGATATATCGTTCAAAAAAATAATTTTGATAAAAAATCTTTTTACAAAACCAACTTCTAAAATATTCTACTCTTAGCCTAATAAGTTGTTTTTTCGAGCACGTTTATATGGAAAATAACGGAAACGAGCTCTCTTCAGTAAAACCACAAAGTGAACAAATAATACGCAATAATCATCATACCTGCAGGATTTCGCAGTGAATAATCCAACGATAAATTCGAACACTGATTCATATCCAAAGAACTGGCGGTCAGTATTCCAGAATGACTACCAAGGTTTTGGAGTGGAGCTGCTCTAATGCCTAACGCATTTTCTTGACCCTACACAAATCAAGTTGATAAAATTGGCAATAATAAGAATCAAATTAAACGCACAATACTAACCTGGCCAGTTCGAACGGTGAATGGAAGAGGTGGCGTGAGCTGTCGTAAATCTCTGAGCTCGTTTGCATTATCAGTTACAAATATATTAGGAGAGTTGGCTACGCCGCCATTTGCTATAGTTTGCTTACCGTAGTTATCGAAATTAGTTTCTTTTTCATTACTACGAAAAATACGGTTACATTAGAGCATCTGTGGAGTGAAAACTTGGGAGAAAAAATCTAAGCAAAACTCACCCTGGATTAAATATTTGTCGATAATCTTTTGAAAATGGTACGTGGGTAACTGTAACTGGCCACCTTGACTGGTGATTATTTCGACCTGAGTGTTGGTTCTGCTGAACATGCCGACTATAATGTGCAGATGATCTGCCGTTAGGCGCTCTGGAAGGCTGACTCATACTGAAATATCGAACTTTCGTTTAGGTCGCAGACAAATTACACACAGTTTTTTAAAATATTACGTTAAGAAACGTGAACACTACGAATTAACGATTTAAAACCAATTACATAATGGTGAAGCAGATCGATTGTTTGCATGAAGGAAATTGGCATCGATAAAAAAAACTTTGTATTGTTCGAGATTTTGTTGAAAACTGTCTTTGTCACGAGTACATTAAATACTCGAAACCTCTGACACACCAGCACGAAAAGTTGAAATGTTATATTATCGATGACGAAACGATTCGAATTAAAGTTAACATGATACACAAAAGAAAATTAGAAATGCTTGCATAATGCTATGTATCACTCGATTTAAGGCATGAATTTACGGTACTTACTTAGATTATAAAATTTGAAAATCTTTATTTTAAACATTCGTGTTAATTATATTAACGAAACTTTTAACGCAACATGGACCTTCCTTGGCGCCTACTAGTAATAAATAAGAGCCCAAAATTACATTTTTACCTGTCAAACGACAAAGATAGAAAATACAGTCAAATTCACAATGGGAAATGGGGAGGTGCGTTAATGCGACGTACAAGGTTGCTTAACGATGTTTTCAAAAATAGTTAGATTTTTTGTGAGAAATGAAAAAATAATTATGATTATTTTGATAAAATCCTTCATTTTTTGGGCAATTCGAGTATTCATTTTTACTAATTTTCATTTGTATTATTTATTGTAACAAAAATAATACAAACGATCGAACGAGGATGTTGTTTAATAATTAATAAAATTTTCATGTTGAAACTTTTGAAATGCAGGTTCCCCAACACTTTTTTCTAAATCTCGTATTGAAATGTTGTTGTTGTTTTTTTTGTAAAATGAATTGGGGAAAATTAATTAATTCATGACTTTTCTTCAAGCATTACAAAACATATGAAAATGTATGGAAAATATTCTGCAATATCATTAAATTGAGCAATATTCTTGGTGAAACAATGGGCGACTCAACTTTCGGGTATTTGGTAACCCTGATTAGGCTTTAGAGCAAATAACGAAAGATATTAATATTTCATAATTCGAGCACGTAAATGCTAAATTCATTATTTGCTCGTACAGTATAAGTATTACGGCATACATCATTCGTTTTCAAGCTATTAACAAGTTTGAAAATCAGTGACTTTATTTGAACTTAAAAGCTGTATTTACAAATCTGGAACCTATACGACTATAGGCGAACCATACGTAGTAATATACTGTGAACAAAATAAGCCTTACTTGCAACAATTTATGAAATGAAGAGATGACAACATCTGTCCGAATTGCTATACAAACTGATTTATGTCGTAGACTACGAAAATACTTCATATCTACTTCACAATATGAGCTCCTTTAGATTACAATTAGCGTTTAAAGATTGTAACAGGGTTTTTGCTTTCGTCAGCAATAACCGCAAAATGTTCCGAGTAAGGCCTGGTTACGATACGTTGTTTTTCTCAGTAAAGAATAATGCAATAAAATACAACAAAATGAAGATGTTTCTGTCGAAAAAAATTTATTCAATCAAATTCCATTATAATTTAGATTTAGTTCCGACGGGAGAAATATTGATATATGGCTTCGGTAAAGGACACAAGCTGAGCGCATTCTTGAAAACTGTCACATCTTCTATCTTTTCAGACTATAAATAAATAAATAAATAAATGAATGAATGAATAAATTAGCTCGAGTTTCATAACCCAAAAATCTCATCTCAGGATCACTTACTTTTTCTTCGACTTCTTTAGAATACGTAGGATCGGTTACTTTCGATATCACATGAACAGCTAATTTACGACGACACTCCGAATCATAGTGTAATGATTCCTGTAATAATTTCACAATGATAAAATTGAACCTGTAGCCTTTTCTATTCTGAATGTGATATTAAAACCATTTACTTTATAGAAATTTAAAACGTCCGCTTTCGTTAACGTATATAAATGCTTAACTTCCATATCAACTCTGTCGAAATTATAATGTCTGGACGAGATTTCATTCCAAAATCTATTGGTTAATTTAGACATTTGCTTTGGCTTCTCTAGTTTTTTCGTGGCTAAAGAAGTTTTATGTGTTTCAAACTCTTCGTCACTCATATTCTCAATGTAAGTCTAAACGAGTAAAAAATAGTTCGTAAATGTTATCAACCTATGAGTAATGCGACTAGTGGCATCCATATCGAAGAATTACATACTTGCATGGATTTTAAAAACTCTTCAACTCGTGAATTCAAGTAAACTGGATGTTTTTCAGATTGAACTAATACAATTAAACCTTGAACCCCGCTACTCCTACGAACCCCACTCATAACTATGTAGCCTAGTTGTTCCTATGAAAATGAATAACTCAATATAAGATACAATCATCGAAGCAATTGAAGTAAAGATTAATGCACCGACTTGAGTACGTAGTACGGTGAAACACGGTTGGTCGATAATTTGAGAAAACAATTCAATGATCGTGTTATTGGCAGTAGATTCCAAACTACATTGATAGTACGCGCAAAGGCACGAACTGCTGTGAAATTTGTTGTAGATTTCATATACATAATGCGAAGCTGAATGAAAAATAAATGATGTAGTATAGCAAAATATACGAGAAGGTGAGCAATTATAACTTCATACAAACCTTCATCTACTTTAACTTCTCTGTATGGTAGTAGCTGTTGAGGTAATAAGCCAAAGGAATTTTCGAAAGGTTCTTCGCAAAGTTTTACTATATTTAAAGCGTTCTAGAAGGAAAAAATATCATGTAACCCTGTCAATATCAATAAGTTTATTGAAAGATTAGATATTACCTCGCTGTTGCTGTTCCCATGTATCAACATTTGCATGTATGTGTGTGTAAATAAATTCGATAAAAATTTTTCTAAATTTTTTTCTTCCACAACTACACAAAGAAAACAAAGTCTTTAGATTATAAAAATCATTCCTCACCATGGTTTTACGAGAAAATATTTATTTCAGTTTCTTCAGTATGTAGTTTCAAATTATAAAGTAAAATGATTTTATTAATTTAAAATGAATCGTAAATTAATTTTTTCATTATTCTTAAATTAATTATTATTTAAAGGAAAAGTAAACGTAAGGCTTTGTTTTTGGGCCCAAATCGAGTGCTTCCAAATTTTATTGCTTTTTAGTTGTTCTATATGATACTCTCGATAAGTTTCCAGCACCAGTCTTCAATATTAATACCCAATTGGGAGGGAGTAAGGAATGTCTTAGTGGAAAGTAAAAAAAAGAAACATAACCAACGCTGAATATTATTCTTGTTTTCATAGTTTAAAATGATTACATATGATTCAAGATATCGCCTAAAGGAACATTATTTAATAAGTAATCCACTACTTAAAATAAATTTTTCCATATGAAAATTTGTGTAGTATTATTTCACAGCAAAAGGAAAATTCTAAGAGATTATAAAACAACGAAGAAAAAATTTTTTTTCAACATGTATTTTCGAATCACCCTGTTGAACAATGTTTCTCATCTTGAGTAAACGTTGTGAACGAAAAATTCAGAAGTGGTTCATGAATTTTTTTTCAATTTTTACCTTAACACCCTCAACCCATCTGCCCCCTTCTCTTCCTCTATTAAGAGTTAATATCAAAAAAATGGCGCAGGAAAGTAATCGAGACCAGTACAACAACTTCAGGGCAATAAAGTTTGAATAGCAGATGAACTAAATAATGCACCATATTCAACTCTTTTTCAAGAATACCTACCATCGCAAGCATTCAATAGTTCTTCCTTATTCCAACCATATTCGGTTAGAGCATAAGACAGGAAGAAATTGGCGTGCTGATAAGGCTGTTCAGCTTCAAAATTCTTCAAAGATCGAATAAACTATAACATAAAATTAATTCCAAAACGTATTCTATATTGAATAAATGGAAAAATAAATACGTATTTATTTCACTACTACTCACTGCTTCTTTAATAATTTCAAAACGTTTTGAATCTATTTTAAAGTCGATGATTCTATCAACAACTTTCTTAAGTAAAACAGGCAATTTATCATTATATCCGCTAATTCCGAGCTAAAATAAAATTTCTTCATTAATTTATTCGGTCAAATACCCTTCTCCATGAGTGAAATAAAATACCAACCAATACTCCATATTTGGTCGTAGTAATATTCCAACTCAACCCAGCCAATCTAGCAGAATAGGCATATTCATTCAAAGCATCTCGTAATAAAAATACAAACATCGTCGTCAAATTATAATTACCCGGATCGAGGTATGCTAAAGGACTGTACAAAAAAAAAGTGAGAAAAATGAATACTTCATGAGGCTACTTTTGGTGTAATATTCACCTGAATAATTCCAAATGTACGTTTAACTTAGGCAATAAATATTCGTCGTCTTGTTTAAACCAAACTCTCGATAAACGCGACTCGTGTAAAATTATTGGATTTTTAGGTGCCTGGAAAATGTTAACGTGTAATCTTCAACGTAAAGTTTGAAAAAAGAATAATTTGTTGATATTTACATTCGGGTCTAGAGGATACAACTCGAAATGTTCGGGAATAAATTCATTAGGCGGAGGTAAGTGCAGCAATTCTTTGGACGGGAATTCGACGTTTTTCCATTTCTGAAAATATGAAAGATGAAGTTATAAGTTTTATTAGCTGGTTGTAAATTATATGAGTGAATTGTATACCTGAATCAATTCATCTGGTATATTTTCAATTTTATACTTGGTACCGTACCAAGTTTCGACTTGGTCAGCGATATCCTCGTATGATTTGCTCACAACTATTACTCTAGATGAAAAATAAAAATATTCGAATGACAAAAGAAATTCTAAAATGAATAAGTTCGAATTAATTTTTTTTTTTAATTTAATAAATTACTTCATGTTATCCGGTGTTAAATATGTTAATAAATTTTCAATTAATTCTGGTTTCCATTCATCAATGATATAATTTGCAGACAATATATGTTCAATTGGATAATGCTACAGAGATACAAAAAAAAAACAAACGAATTAATATTTTCATTAGTTCAGGAGCTTACGTGGGTCCCATAGATACTTCGAGGGGATGAAAATTTTATTTTGGGATGTTATAAAGGACCCCTCTCTGGTACTTGAATTTGCAAAAAAATTTAGTGATATGTATTTTTTCTCACGAACTATAATTGAGATGCACTTAACCCCAAATTTACAAATATTATAAAAATTGTATTTTTTAGAAATATCTCGCTTGCGAGCTCTTCAACGTGAAAAATACATCAGATAAAAAATGAAGGGCATTAAATTTGCAATGTATCGTCGCGCTGAAGACGGCTGTTTTGGCTGAAAACGCATAATGCGAATTTTTGTGAACTCAATTGCAGTGTTTGTGTCGAAAGTTTTTAAAATAAAAATATTTAATAACAAAAACACGAAAGTAAAACCTTTTTAAATTTTTGATGTTTTACATATCAAGATTAAGGGTACCTTTTCTTACGCTAAATAACTCCAGAAGTATGGTCGCACGAAAAAAAATGTTTATTACTTAATTTTTTGTTAATATAAAGCCTTTTATTTTCCCATAAAATTTTTTCACCAACGAACAACGGTAATCGAGAAAATTACTATCGAAAAAGTATCTCCTCAACGACACCCCCCCCCCCGGAAAATAAGACCGCGGAGTGGCGTGAAAATACGATTTTACATACTCAGGGAAAGTTCAAAAATAAAATTTTCTCCCCCTCGAAATATCGATGGGACCCACGTCAGCGGAAATGGTGAAAAAACCGAATCCCGGAGCTGTATAGGATAATCCAGCACTCAGGCTATTACATAAACTTTTCTCCCTCAGAATGGCGTGTAAACTGCCCGGTCCTTCGTGACCTATTAAGTGGCTCACGTAATGTTCAGGCTGAAATTTCAACATATAGATTTTACGAGGAGAATTCCTTTTTTTGTATTTTGAAGATACATACTGCTGTGCGATACTGTTCAATGATATCTGGAGTAGAAAAACTTATTTTTAAAGAACGAATATCTTTAACAGGCACGACGTAAAATTTACGCTTCAATTGTTCTGATCCGTAAGGGTGTTCGTGATAGACGACACTTTCTACTTCTTTGTTTTTGACATCGTCGAAAAGAGAAGTTACTAGGTTTTCCAATTCATCCAAAGATTCTGTGTCCATGATGGTGACATAAGTCATTAAGGGGCATTATATGAGAGAAAATTATATATACAAATACCAACCTTTTCCCAGTACAACTAGACACATTATGTTGGCAGAATACCATGTATTATGAAAATCAAGTAATTTTTCTCGAACTTCAATCCCTTTAGACTTGGGAATTGTATCTAGAGTGTCTTTGTTTCCTAATAACCAAGAAATAATAAATTGTAATACGGGAATTTTTTTGGTCTTCATTAAAATAAATTCGTACCTGTGGAAAAATGATTATAAGGGTGATTAGGTTTACTCATTGACTTTTCTAGTTGTCGAACTCGCCACTGATCAACGGGAATATTTTTTTCGTGTTCCGAATTTACAGCATTAACTTCACGTTGCGTTGCAGATTCATCGAATAAAGGTTCCAAAAAAAATTGAGCAAACCTAATTCGAAAAAAAAAAATTCAAACAACGAAAATTCATCACAACAAAAAGAACAGAAACTACCTATCCAAAGCTCCAGCCAGAAAATCTGGGCTAATATCGAAAAAAAAATTTGTCTGATGTTCGGCAGTGTAAGCATTGGTATGACCAGCATGTTCGCTAACAAATTTCTGATAATCGTTTTCTTCGGGATACTTTTTACTACCAAGGAAAAGCATATGCTCCAAGAAATGTGCCAAACCAGGCAATTCAGCGTAGTCGTTCAACGCCCCTGAAAATTAATCAGATTTAAAAAAAAGATTTTGAAAAATTCCAAGTCATCAGATTCACTCACCGACGTTGACAGTAAGCGAGGCAGCTGATTTGTCGGTAGTGGGATCGCTGATAATTAAAGCTCTTAAGCCATTTGATAATTTCAACCCTCTGTATAAACGTTTGTCTTGCTGGGATTTTGTTATGTTTTCATACCTCTCTGGAGCGATGCAGTTGGTAATATTCTTTTGGGTGTATGCTCCCATGTTACGTCTGGAATGAGAAGAGATGTGTAATTTCAGTAAAATGAACAAATCGAGATGACTATGTATTTTTTTTTTTACTTCAAGATAGTTTTGAAATGAAACTTTTCAAAATCAATAATTCGAAGAGTTAATGTTGCGGCAAACAATTTATACATTCCTAGCTCACATAGGGATATTATATTCAATATTATAGTTCTCACTTATCACTTTCCAGATGAACGGTTGGTTGATGTGGAACTATGGAGAAGTTGGAGAAATGTTATGATCGCAAAATAAAATGAAAAAATTACATGAATTTGTCACGAGAAAATTATATTATACATTTTTAATTATATGGTGAAAAATGATTTTTCGAAGGATGAACGGAAAACTAGTTCTTCTTTTAGTTTTCGTAGACTTGAAAAGATAAGCGATGAATTTTTCTAAATTTCGAAGAATTTTTATTGGAAAAATCAATGAAAAATAATTATTTTTTTGCATCGCAAATAAAACTATCATTAATTAACACTTGACCCATTTAAGTTGTAAATAAAATTATAACGTAGTAATTATGTATTTATTAGTATTTACGTTGTAATTTCTCAATTTCTTGAAAATTCTTTCAAGATACATCGGTACATAACCATGTACTGAGTAACGTGTATATTGTCCTAGTATATCGTTGTGAGTTGTATCTATTTATCTTTTATCAATTTTTTAGATGAATGAACAAATTTCGAAAGAAATTTATAATTAGGTGTTACTATTGAAATTGTTTTAATATTTAAGATTACTCGACAGTAATAATTTTCAAAAATGAGATGTGCAGTATTAACCTCCCAGTTCCTTCGTTCAAGTAGACATGTCACCATTACGGTAAGAAAGTGTTCAGAATTATCGGTAATAATCTAAGGACTTGAAGCTCAATTTCATTTCACATATCTCTGTAATTGAAAGTCTAACGGAAAAAAAAATTGCATCATTATACTTCTCGTTGAAAACATACATTGCAACAAAAAAAAATTGGAAAAAAGAGTCAAATTCAAACTATGACCCTTAAGTTTTCCAGAATTGTTCAGAAGTTTTCAAAATCTCTTACAAAATTAAACTCGAGCCCATATATCATATGGAATGATTACTTAGGAAGGGAAAACCCTTGAAATATTGAAATAACGGTACCAAACTTATTTCCGGACTGTGTTGACCATAAGTGGTCAGATTTGGAATGATAATGATTAACAGGGTAATTGTTTTTCTCGCTAATTCATTTCCTCATCTTTCAGTATAAAGAACTCCATACTGATCGCGCATTATTCTCTGCTGCTGCGGAGAATGTAAAAACATTTTCCATCTATCGCTGGAATCCGGCTGAACCTGAAAACAAACCTCGCATGCAGAATTACGACGTTGATTTGAAGAAGTAAACTTCATTTGTATTTCTATCTATGATGTTTATTGAACTGTTTTCATTAATATTTGCCTTCACACAGATGCGGACCTATGGTTTTAGATGCTTTGATTAAAATCAAAAATGAAGTAGACCCGACATTAACCTTCAGAAGATCTTGTCGCGAAGGTATTTGCGGATCTTGCGCAATGAATATTAACGGTACTAATACATTAGCGTGCATTAGGTAAATTATTTTTCATTTAAAAATATGAAAATAATTAATTCATTTGTATAACGAGTGTCAATTTTTGTCACAGTAAAATTGATTCAGGCACCTCAAAACCGACGAAAATTTATCCCTTACCTCATATGTACGTCATCAAAGATTTAGTACCTGACATGAATAACTTCTATAAACAGTACGCGTCCATTAAACCATGGCTTCAACGTAAAAAGGAAAATTTCGGCGAAAAACAATATAAGCAAAGTGTCGATGATCGCAAATTACTTGTAAGCGAGTATTAAATTTGAAAAAAAATCCTAACGTATTTTTCAATATTTTCATTTTTTATTCAGGATGGATTGTACGAATGCATTTTATGCGCTTGTTGTTCAACCTCGTGCCCTTCGTATTGGTGGAATAGCGATAAATACTTAGGACCGGCAGCTTTAATGCAGGTTAGTATTTTTGAAAGTTGAATAAATGTTTTCAAAAAATCGTCGATAGTTTTAATACATTTGTTTGTACATGTAGGCCTACAGGTGGGTCGTAGATTCACGAGATGAAGCTACTGAGCAAAGATTAAACAATTTACAGGATCCGTTTTCATTATTCCGATGTCACACTATTATGAACTGTACTCGTACTTGTCCCAAGGTACGAATGAACTTTGATCATAATTATAAATATGTAGTCAGCTTTGATTTTCGAATTTTATTAAATTCATCTGTTCCTTCACAGGGTTTGAACCCGGGTCAAGCCATCGGAGAACTGAAGAAAATGGTAAGCGGTGTTCAAAGGAAAGATGAACCTGATTTGGTACCTGATTCTTAAATAGAAGCATATTGCTTTTGAATAATTTATTGTCACCGTATTTGCAATAAATTTTATAGCTTTTAAAACTACTCTTGTCAACGGTTTATGTCATTATTTCATTGAAAAATATTGATTGTATTATCTTCAATAAATTCTTGGTAAATGTTGGTCTTCGTTTGTAATGATTTTATAGCACGGATAAGTAAACAATGAATGTAATTCATCGTCGTAGGTTTTTAAAATTGCCGTGTTATTGAAGCTGTATTTGTAAAGAGGATCGCGTTCAGAGTTGTAAATTATGCTGTTGATTCTTTAATCATCTCTGTACATCCATGTTCAACACCGAGACCGGAAATTCTTTTTATTCCTTCCACAGCAGTAAAGCTGGAAAGTTGAATTTAGCTAATATTCAACTTTTTGCCACTAAAATCATATGAGTGTATTTTCATTAAAATCGAGCTATTTCAAAATCTCATTTAATCCGGGGCATTTTGAGTGTATTTAGTTGACCTTGAGAATGACATTGTAATTCATAACAGAACGCATACGATACTTGAGCTTGCCTTGTATATTTGCTAAGGAGGATAGGAAAGTTTTGAAATCATTTCAAGGTCGCAAATTTACCTCCTTTTATTGCTCTAATATCTCTAAAGTATGGGTTGTATTAACAAAATGTTTACTACCTAACTTGTGAACCTAAAATCTTTTATTTTTTGCGAAGTTTTTTCACATACATATAACTCTCTCTTATCCGGCTCCCCACTTCCCAAAAAAATGGAATCACAGCAAAGGGACGACATGATTTTTTACATTCCAGGAAGTTTCCTTTTACAAGATTCAAAAATAAAGGTTTTAGCACCCTCAAAATGTTGTTACGTACCCATTAGAGATGCGTAATTACCGGTAATTTACTCGTAATCTGAGGAATTTATAGATGTAAAAAGAACTCAAAATTACGCAAATAAGTAGATTTAGCGGAAGAACTTGTCCAAAAAACCAAGATACAAAAATTTAGTTTAAAAAACACAAATTTTGCTGTAACTCACGAGTAAATTATTGGTAACTTACGAGTAAATTGCTGGTAACTTACGAGTAAATTACTGGTAACTTACGAGTAAATTTGCTGGTAACTTACGAGTAAATTACTGGTAACATACGAGTAAATTACTGGTAACATACGAGTAAATTACTGGTAACTTACAAGTAAATTACTGGTAACTTGACACTGAAGTTCCAATGGTAAGATGGTGAAATCCGCACTCACATTAAGGCGGTGCTTCGGAAAATAAGTTGGTAAATGCGAAAAAGTTGTTTTTTTAATAAAAAAATGAAAAAATTGGAAAAATAAATGCTTAATCGGTTGAAACAAAGTCTCTAAAATAATATATTATAATTTTAAATCATTTAGTTGCGTTACTTTGAGAAAAATACTGCAAATGAAAATAGGATATAATTTTCATTTGCAGTATTTTTCTCAAAAGTAACGCAACTAAATGATTTAAAATTATAATATATTATTTTAGAGACTTCGTTTCAACCGATTAAGCATTTATTTTTCCAATTTTTTCATTTTTTTATTTTAAAATCAATTTTATCACATTTACCTACTTATTTTCCGAAGCACCACCTTAATTTGGACGAAGCTCGCCCAAAAGGGAGGTACACGGCTCAAAATTCAATATTTTCTCTGAGTATAAAGAGGAGTGGGAGGGGGGGGTAATTCAACAATTTTAAAATGTTTACAGGAAATAGTCGCTAGGTAGGTGTATATGTGATAATTTTTTTTTGCACATTTGAAGTGGTTTTGGTAGGTTGAAAATTTTAAAGTTTATTAAAAAATGAAGTGATCTTTTTTTTTAATTCACTAATACCCTCAGGCAAGTGTAACATATATTTTGGAGGCTCCAAAAAGCGTGGAATATGGTCAAAAGAATTAAAAACTTGTAAAAAAACGTGTTTTTTGTCGGTTTTTCATCATGTTTACACCTTCAAGATCAACATTTCGAAAAAATAAGTAAAAGTTTGCACAGTGTACCTCGAAATATATCGAAATGATAATTTGAGATTCTGAAACTTCAAACGGAAATTCATTGCATCGCCGCGCAATTACCTACTTACCTTCCGAAGGGTATTCTTAAAATGAATAAGAATTTAAATTTAAGATCTTCGGATTTATTTTAAAAATTCTGTCATCTTTGACACACTTCTCCTTCTTCTATATATTGACAATTCTGAATATGAAAATTATATTTAATATAATTACCCATCTATTTGATAAATTAATACTATGATTTGACAAAAAAATATATAAAGACACCCAATAAAATAAAATACTTTTATTTAAAATTCATTAACAAATAACAAAAACTGCTAACAGGAAAAAAGCATAGGTTTGTTCCACATCCTAATAAAAAATATAAATACACGAATTAATTCTAACATGAAATTACAAAATACACGCAACACGCAATGTTTAGTCAAATAAAAGTAGGTACCTATCTTATTACTTCCAACTTAATATTATTGTAGCGAAGTAATAATATAAAACTCATTCTGAATGCTTTTCGGTGGGTACTATTTTTCAAAAATACATGACTCTTAAATTTCTGTACTCCAACTTACAAAATATATCATCTACATGTACCCAATACACCTACAGTTTGAAAGTGAATATATCTCAGATAGTCACGGTATTTGAATTAAACAAATTACATATTCATAGGGAATGTATGAATCTATTTCTTACAAGAAGTCATAATTGCAACGAATTACTTCAGAGACATCCACATCTGCGATAACAATAAAAAAACACATTCAAGGCACATCTACATTTTTCACAAGCTCTCGTAGCGCTGGCAATAAAACGACTTAATACGCCTCCATCTCCAAATTGCTAAAAACATTACTCGCACGAGTTGCATATTATTTTCGTTTAGTTCCACCGCTCACCGATTCGTAATGATTCATAAGGCACTTCATTCTTATAATTCCATCTTTCCACATTATATGTGTAAATTAACTAAGCATTTATGTTTTTTTTTTTTTTATTACTATTATTATTATTTTTTGGTTAAATAAACTTAATGAACACTTTAACAAGATCTGCGCGATTTTAAGTTAACGAAAGCGAAGTGACACTACTTTCTAAATGTAAATTAGGTGGAGGAAAACCTAAGGAAAACAATGAACAAAAATTTATGTACATTACATTTACCCAAGCAATTGAAAATAATGACTAAAAATTACATTTACACACCAAACCGAGGCTAAATTTAGAAGCAATTTTTGTAGCTAATTTCACATCGAAAAAACAACTAGAAAATAAAAAGCGATGAAAATTTTCTGTGTACTCGAAACTCACAAAAGTAATGAATTCAATTTTTGTTTTATCTATATTCTTTGAAAATTCTTTGTATGTGTAACGGTCTTTTTGTTTTGAACTGTGACCGGATTTAATTAAAATTACAATTGTTACGTAAACTAGCATTTTATAAAAACGACAAAAAATTGAAAAAAAACTTCAGCTCTTTTCTACACAGCCTTACATTGATGTTGTTTATACTGACGATCAAATTTCCATCATTAAGGTACATACAAAGTTGATAGTAAAAAAAATGAAATCCACGTATCAAAAATATACGTAAATAATAGCAAATCTTATAATTGTCACTATATTCAAAATAAGCAACAAAAGCCTTTTAATAATAAAAACAGGCTATTAGCATTTAACACTATTTCTATCACTGCGGGTAAACTTCTTATAACCTACTTACTTTAGAGTTTAAATATATATAAAGCATTACCCGAGGAATGACGTAATAAATACAAAATAATATAATACAATCACTAAAGTGCGTATTCAATAACCATTTTGCAGTGATGATTCCGATAGATTTAAATATATATGAAGTTAATGTATATAATGCCGAATGAATAAAAATAATCTACATGCAATTGGTTTTTTTTTTCTTTGGTATAGATATCAATAAAAGTTACACTTGTCAGCAAGAATATTGCTTTTGGAAAACCTTTTAGGAAAGTTTACAATTTTGATTTAACGAGTTCGTAACCTCTTTATCACTATTATGAAAATTTTAATGCGTTTAATTTCGTATAGGCGTTGTTCTAAATTCATTTTTCAACTGACTGAGGAATCGGTTCGTGGTACGAGAGGGATAAACGCCTGATATTAGGCTTGTCGTAATCTTCCATGCTCATTCCTCGAGAGAGTCTACGCGGTTTGTCGCTATCGGTGGAGCTGGCTGAAAATGTCCTTTGTCTTTCGATACCCGGTAGTGTTACAGATGTGAGAAGACCTTGTCCTTTGCAGAAAAGTAGAATGCTCTGTGCCATTTTAGCGGGCTGTGAAATAAAATTAGTTATTAATTTTGATCGTAGGAGTCCTAGTCTAGATAGGTTTAAGTACTTTGGATTTCTATCAAAGGATTAATGAAGTAGAAGAGTTGTGAAATGTGCTGGAAACACATCCTAAAATACCAGTAAGTCTTTTCTTGCTTTCTCTTCAAGACGGACGGGAGATTCCTACCTATATCTACTCCGAAAGTGTATTTCACTAACGGGAGCTTCATATGAGTTCATGTTTAGCAAATTTCAGATATATGAGACTCCTCAAGCCTTCCTCAAATTTTGTCAATTCGTCATTTTGCATACATTTAGACTGAAACTCAATGGTCTCAGACCAATTATACATACAACATTTCAACGTACATTTAGTGAGGAGATAAGGATGATTCATGAAATTTCCTGAGGTGATTTTTTCACGTCCAAGACCAAATTTTTTTTTTCACCTCACTTCTAAAACCTATGTTAATCATGAAGGATTACTCTATCATATGAAAACTTGATCAAAAAATTTCGAACTTTTGCTTTCCCCTTCCCCCTTCTCTCCAATTTTGAAGCCCATACCAAAATATCTGAAAATGGTCGACTAAAAATTTTTTTTAGTTTTTGAATGACAAAAAATGTAAATTTTGGACATGAAAAATTTCAAATTACTCAGAAAACTAATTTTTAGAAATTTTTGGAATCTTTAGCTTCATTTCGGCAAATAAGTATCTATTTCCATCAATTTTGAGGACTAACATTTTTTTCACTTTTTTTTGGCAATTTCTTCTCATCTTACGTTTCTTATAGCTAAGAAGAAAAAAAAAAACTGATACAAAGTTTGACGTTTCTGGCAATGGCGGATCTAATAAGGTTCAGGGCCTAGTTGAGAAAATCGAAAAAACAGCCCATTAAAAATTATGAGAGCTTCTTACTTAAGTTTGTAAGTTTAAAACGAGAGCTATTACAGCCTATCTGATTTGGGAAGGAGGAATCGGAGAGAGCTGGGATCTTCAAATTTTTGCATTTCAGACCATATGTAATCATCTAGTAAACGTCCAACTTTTTGATATATATTTTTAGGCCACGCGTAGCGCAGGCAGGTATTCATGAAATTCGCTCAAAACTTGGTGAGAAACTCTTCTTAAAAATGCAAAAAAAATATATTTTTTGTTTTTTCTGTAAAATTCAAAATGGCGGATCACTCAAATTTTGAGGGGGGCTGGAGAAAGGAAAAATCGCTCAAATTTTTCGTTTTTGATTTCATATGAAAGAGTAAGTCACAGACACCAACATATCTAAATTTCAGCTTTTTAAGTGCATTTGGAGGGGAGTTGGAGCAAAAAACGGGTTTTTGAGGAAGCTTTGAGTTACGATATTTCTTCAATTTTCCATATTTCCTCACCAAACCAATCTAGAAAAGTCAAACTTCGTGTGTAGAGTTAGTTGATGACTGGAATAAGACCTCCTGAATTTGAGTGAAAATAAATACAAAATGGCGGATTACCAAATTTGAGTTGAGCTTGAGGAGCCTCAAATTAGTAAAAACGTATTTAATATGAACTCATATGATTACTGGGTATGAGAAGTATATAATATCCCAAATTTACTTCCATACATGGCGTTGGAGGGGTAAAGGAGGGGTTATCCATCTTGAAATGTGGTGGGGGTACAAGAGAGGTCGAAAAATTTTTATTACGATGTCATATGATGAAATGAGCCCAAGTGACTAACTTATTATGATTTTAGCTTCCCAAATGAATTTGAAAGGGAGTTAGAGCAAAGAACCGATTTTGGAGGGGAAATTGCCACAGGAAATTTCATGAATCATGCACATCTCGTCACCAAATGGGCCTACCAAGGTCAAACTTCTACGTAGGGTTAGTTCATGACCAGAATATTAAATGTGGGTCAAAACAGATCCAAAATGGCAGATCGTAAAAATTTGAGGATGATTTTAGGAGTCTCAAGTAGTCATAGTTCGAGAATATGTGTTCATATTATTATTTACACTTTTTTTTTTATAAATTGACGCTATGTACAACACTGGGCGAGAGGCGTGCTTAAGTAGGGTTATTGGAGTGGGTATAACGCGGTTGAGTGGAGGAAATGCACTAAATGGAGTATACGAGTAAGATCATTTTCTAAAATGTATTAGATTTCGGGTTTGGAAAAGACTGCATGGTAAAAAAACCACATTTTTCGTTCCAAATTCAACTTCTCAAGTGGTTGTGGAAGGGATATGGTAGGGATTTTCAGACTTTGTATTGGGTGTGGCCTGTACACATGAAGGGGTTAGCAACTACGCAAATCTGATCAAGTTCCAGTTAAAAACTCAGCTCCAGTAATGTGGCATGGCTGCTTACGTTTTTTTAATCCAATGAAAATTTGAAAAAAATCCAAGAATAATTAAAAAACATACAATTTGGATTCTCGAGTTTTCCAAATGGAAAATCCTTCCCTGCCGTTCTCTCACCCCAGCCATTCATAATGAACTTTTCAAGCTTGTTATCAAGCTCACAAAAAAAATTATGAAGAGCTAATTTACGTAAAATCGATAGAATATAATCAGATATTTCTATCGATCAAACTTTCTTCGTGGGTTGTTAGAGAAAATACTATTCTGGGCGTTCAGCCATATCACCTCACCCTCAAAGCAAGCTCCTACCGGTGGAGATCTCACCAAATAGGTACCACCGTCGAGGCATCATTCTCTATTTAAGACCATTTCCGGTTAGCAAGTGTTTTTGTTTCACAATTCCATATCAATAACGAATAAAAATTTATTTAAGAAGATTACCGCTTCCGATAAAACATCTCCAGCTCTTTCGATTTTCAACAAAGTTGCTTTGTTTTTATCCAATTCGCGATGCAGTTTTTCCACCACATTAGCGTATGAACCCAATACACCGGTGATGAGTAATATGTCGTGTTTGTAATCTTTTAATGGAAGGTCTTTTCGCCTGCAACATATTAATGTTTAATAATGAATTAGGTAGGTGCTTTCCAATTTCTTATACACTTGAATGAAAAGTATATTGGTGTAATTAGACCTAATAATTTCAAAGTTCATTGCGTTATTTACTAGAATTGATTTCTCTCAGGTAAATGGAATATATACTGAGGAAGTTGCGTGCAAAACAAACAGAATACGGAAGTGCCGGTCATGTTTGATTTTACCGCATTTATTATTAATTTGCTTAGTCACATGAGTTACATACATAGGACATCCATCGAAGCATATAAAATATCGAACAGGAAAGCAACACATACTTACGTTAAAAATGCAGTAACGTAGTGCCTTAAATTGGCCGCGTTGAGATTGCTCTGAAGACGAGTAACGAAATCGGAGATTACTTGATCTTTATCTGAGCTTGTGTCATTAACCATTTGCTGTAATCAAATGAACGCCGTTCAATTTTAATATGGATCCTCTCAACCACCAATGAATGGAAGTTAAATGAACGAATGCGAAAAAAATTGATCGTAAAAAGCGATTAACGAAACGATAACGTTACCTGATCGATAATCTTTTTAAATAAGACAAAGTTCAACACAGAAAGAAGAAAGTACACAGAATAAATCCAATGAAAGCAAAACACATGCAAATAAAGTAGCATTAGACAGTGTGAGCAAAAATAAAATTATATCAACTAATTTACTGTGAAGAGTTGATGAATAGTTAGATAATAATAGATTATTGCAACGAGTGATACGTATTAGTAATAAACTAATCATGATTCGACGTGAGTAGTAATGGCGGATTGTAGTTGAAATGCATCACCTTAAAAACTCGAAACGTTTTTGACTTCGGTTAGTATGCAGAACGCAGTAATTATTAAGGGGATGGCTCAGGCACAGGCAGGCGCCAGTACATGAAAATGGGGACC
Organism: Phenacoccus solenopsis; assembly: GCA_009761765.1. NCBI lineage: Eukaryota > Metazoa > Arthropoda > Insecta > Hemiptera > Pseudococcidae > Phenacoccus > Phenacoccus solenopsis. Next base: position 10,235,621 of record CM019754.1, on the reverse strand, counting down.
TTTTTATAGTTAATAGATTAAACACTGGAGAAGCGGAGATTATTAGATCGCTATAATAGACATTCAAAATAATACTGGGGATAAAAATCAGATTAAAATTTGGAACGTAATGAAGGCTCCTACGCATGCGCAAATATAAATCAACCAACCAAATTCTAAACGTAAATATTGTGATGATTTGATAAAGTGAGAAGGTGATATCAAAGAACTTGATCATTAAAAGGTTCCAGCGGAAATCGACTCATGCGCATGCGCGAAAGGCAGTGCCATTAGTTGGAACGTGAGGAGAGGTTAAAGCATCACCCTAATCGTGAAAATTAATATTATCTGTTTTTTTTTTCGTTCAATTTACTCGAATTCGCAGTACACACTAGTACCTTTGACTATATTTCTCTGGACCGCTCGAACTCATTGTTTAGAATAGCACAAATTTCTGTCGATATCAAGTGAACGCTCTTAGACCAAAATGCGTCTGCGCATGCGCGAGTTCAAAGTTATCAATATTATTTCGAGTTTTGAGTATAGCAAGTTCAACTGGTATCCGCTGTTCCTATTGTTATCTTCGACTCGCGCATGCGCAGACGCATTTTGGTCTGAGAGTGTTCACTTGATATCGACAGAATTTTTTTTTACAATTCGAGCGGTCCAGGGGTATATAGTCAAAGGCTGGTACCATGGTACCTAGTAATGATAGTTTAATCGTAACATTATTGCGCATGCGTAAAAGCCGAATTCGGTTACCTCTTTGACTATATACCCCTGGACCGCTCGAACTCATTGTTTAGAATAGCGCAACTTTCTGTCGATATCAAGTGAACGCTCTCAGACCAAAATGCGTCTGCGCATGCGCGAGTTCAAAGTTATCAATATTATTTCGAATTTTGAGTATAGCAAGTTCAACTGGTATCCGCTGTTCCTATTGTTATCTTTCACTCGCGCATGCGCAGACGCATTTTGGTCTGAGAGTGTTCACTTGATATCGACAGAATTTTTTTTTACAATTCGAGCGGTCCAGGGGTACATAGTCAAAGGGTTACCTCGATTTGAATTTGATTTTCAGTTTTGACTACAGATGGTCACCACTTCATGTTTGTGGTCGACACTCTCGTTCCCTATGTGTATATTGTCTTAATAATTTTTAGCTGAGTTTCAAAATTTCAAATGATGAATATATTTTCAATTAAGTACTTAATATTAATTTTTTTTTTAATAAATTATTTTTTATTATAAATTTAACTTTTTTTTTTTTTAATATTTATTGTTAGAAGTTTAGAAAGTAATAATTTATTAATTTTTATATCTTTATAATTTATATTATACCCAAATTTCATCTTTTTAAGTGAACTTGAAGGGAGTTTGGGTATAAAAAGACTTTCTGAGGAGGTTCTGAGTCATGAATTTTTTTGAATCTTGCATAACTCTTCACCAAATTTTTTGACCTGAAAATGTCAGGTTCTGTATGTAGAATTAGTTGGAAACTATTAGAATATGAGCTCTTGAATTCGGATCAAAATGGATTCAAAACAGCGAATGCTCAAAATTTAAGAAAGGCTTGAGAAATCTCAAATAACTCAAATTTCATACATGATTTTGGAGGGAGGGGGGGGGTTGTTGTCCTTGAAATGTGATGAGGATAAATGAAAGGAAAAAAATTTCAGATTATAGTGTCATACGACTAAATGTACTCAGCTGACTAAACATATTCCAATTTCAGCTTCATGAATGAATTTGGAGGGGAGTTGGAGCAAAAAATGGTTGTTAGAGGGGTAACTTCATAAACCCTCTTTATCACTTCACAAAGTCGACCTAGAAAGTTCAAACTTCTTGGGTAAGGTTATGTGGGTATCAGATTATGATTCTTCGAATTTGGGTCAAAATGGCTTTTGGTCAAAATTTGAGGACGGCTTGCGGTCCCTCAAATAGCTTCGAATGAGTGTCTGATTGTTTTGAATCGTGTAGAGAAAATTCCAAAGAGATAATTTTTTTTCAATTTAATGAAATATCTTGCACTTAGTTAGATTTTTGGTTATTTCACCCCTCCTATGGTTTTCACAGCAACCATTTTTTTGTCAGTAATACCGCATTGCTTACTACATATTTTGTCATAAACAGCACAATTCTATCTATCTTATATAATGATACGAAAATTTATATACCAAGGGAAGAAATATCTCTCTATATATTAAAATCAAAACGAAATCGGTTTTAAGATGCGCGCGCATCCTCGTATTTTTTAAATTTTCATATCTCAAACCATTCAGCGACTAAAGTAAACAAACTATCATACACGAATTTCAAACGGATAGCTTTCTTATATGTGTTGTGAAAGACGCCCACCCCCTCCCCCTCCAATCCAATGGCAATAATTTCAAATGAAGCAAGGCTGGTAAAATATGGTAGCAGGATTCAACATAGAAATAAATAATTTTCTTCAATTAGCTAAGGTGACATAACAATAAATACTTGTACACCTGATTTTGTAACATGAATTTATTCAGCATTTTTTCACTCAAATATCAATCCAAACAGTTAGCATATGTAGCAAAAGCAAAAAGTGGAACAAAATTAATCATGAAGTTGATACATCTTTGATTTTCTGCGACAATCAAATGTTGTAGCTGGCAACAAAGATGGTCAATACGATAATATCAAAGAACTTCATCTCGAGAATATGCAGCAGTCATTTCATCAGAGATAAATATAGATATACTAAATGAAAAGTTGACTATTTAACAATGTTCGAAATATCTGTCACAGAGATAGACAGTATATAAGCAATATAAAGGCGACGTTAGAAAAAATGACGTTTCTCAAGGTCATGCCATTTATAACTTTCATGTACGACAAAAAAAAATCGATATTCAATTTATCTCTTCGTAATTATTAGGATTTGCAAAAAATGAAAATATAATAAAGTATGCATCCTTCATTCCTGGGAATAGTACAACACTGAGAGTTAACCCTTATTGTACTCATAACCAGTTAATTTAGAGCTGTATACAGTCAATCTATCATAAATATACTTCTATAGTATAATTAATTGACAGCATTACACCCACAATCTACTATATGTTTAATTAATGTTAACTTACAATCATCAACATTCCTATAAGTTAACTTAAGTAAACTGATTTTCAAGTAGTAAAGTAGTAAACTGTCAATGTGTCATATAAGGGCTGTAGCCTGGTAACTTTTTGCAAATTTGAATGAACTCCATTTCAACTTGAAATTTTTTAAATTGAACATGAAGTCTATTTTTAAATGGTTCAATTTTGATTCGCTTTTTGCAATTCTTCGAATTTCATACGCTTTTCTAAAAAGCTCAACTTTGAAACTTTTAAAACTTTCTTCATAGTAACGATATAGTAAGTATATGAAAGCAATTGAAAAAGAGATTACAAGAAATGCGAAAGATTTTTCAAACAAGGTTTCAACAAAAAAAAAAAATCTGATAAGGCAAACAATAGGCAACTCGAATGGTTAGGTGATGAATTTATCCGAATCCGCCATCAAATTATCTAATTTGTTTTTCAGAATTATAGTGATTTACTCGAAATAAATCAACATATACGAGCACGAGCAAGAGTTTATAGATAGATATCTAAATCCAATAATATTAACTAAAAGAAAAGAAAAGATACGATATTGCGAAAATTCGCTTTTGCGATCTCATTACATTTTCATGTGACCGATATGATTTCGATGAGGAATAAAATTATAATTTTTATACCTATATAACGATAATTCCAACCATGCTTTCGTAATTTATTTCATAGTATATGATTACATCGGTTCAATTCGCTAGTAAATTTCGTAGGATACGAAACGATCGAAACAGGTGATATATTCGAAAAATAGAAAACACCAGCCTTACCCCCTAAATCCCAAGTAATAAAATTTTACAACGTGAATAGGCTTCGATGTATCCTTTGCGCTAAATTTAGACATTTATGACGCGGTTTCGGTCTAAAATATAAGCATCGTGCGAATTCTACGTCGAGTAAACTATTTAAATTAATATCCTCATCACGTATTCCGAGCTTAAATTTTATATAGGTTTACGCAAACATCGACCGGCTTTGTTTGCGGTGAAAGGAGAATTTTCTCAATAATATTAGAGTAAATTTAGTCATGGTAATTTCGTAGAAATTTTCTACTTCTCCACATTTATTAGCAATTTTTCCGCGGTCATAAGTGAATTGGTATTACGAAGGTATACCGGATGCTTCACCTCAGTACAGGCTCCTTCGTACCATATGAGAGGCTACTTATGTGACATTTATGCAGTATGGTTTGTCTACACGACTTGCTGAAGGGACTGAGATATATGAGTTTTTAACATATTTTTTCACTTGGATAATGATCAATTTTGAGAATATTTATTTGATTATCCAAGGCAGGTAACATATACTGTTTATACAAAAATGCATAATATATAATATATTGGAAAAAAATTGGTGGTAAGAGAAGTGATGGGAGGGGTGGGGCAGAAATCACAAAAGGTATCAATATTTTGGGAAAGATTTCTCATTTTTTCATGTTTGAAGTTTTTATGAAATCGTGAGGTAATTCCCCCCCCCCCCTTCGCAAAATAATATATGTAGTCTTGAATGAGAGAAAATAACAAAATCAAAATACTTCATTTTGCTATGATAATATTTAAAAAAATTTTCATTTTGAAATTCATGCTTGGCATTCAGTTGAAAAAATGAAAAAAATTTATGATCATAAAAAATAATGATTCTGAACGACAACAAGCAACATAAGGAATAATGCTGAATAGTTTTTTCACATTCAACTTTTATTCCTTTCAACTCCCCCTCCCCATCGCTTACATATTTTTGAATAGTACTATGGTTAATTGAAAAATATATATATTAATAAAATGTGTCCATGGGGCCATGCGTAGTGCTAATTCATAAAGATTTCTCAAAACACGGGTCAATAGATCACTTTTCAAAGGTATTTGCTAAAATACGTATTAAAAATTACCAATTTTCCCGGTAATTTTTTTTCAATAATCTCCCCTTTCTCTTCTCTTCCGAAGTACTGATAGTCTACCATTAATTTTTGTGCAACAATACTTCAGTCTACGTTCAAAATGTTGAGGAAAACTGTACGAGTGACGACAGAAGGTAAGAGCAAGGGTAATTTCTACTCTTTCTCTCTTACAAACTAATGAGAATTTTCTAAATTCCACTAAATTTCAATTCTATCTAAATTAAAAAAGAGATAAAATGATCAATCAGGCATCATAATGTTCTTTACGTTTTTTCAAATACAATATGAAAGTAAAAATAAAATTATATTGATGAATATAAAATAAATAATATTTTCGATAAATTCTCCCTCCCTTGGGAGAAATCATACAACACGTTGCCTCTATATATTATACCGTATAATACATATTAATTATTTCATTTCCAACCCCTTCCCCCACTCTCCCAAAAAATCAATGAAATTTACTGTCTTGGATTTTTCATTGTTTTTTTTATTCGCCTCAAATTTTAAGAGGGCTAGAAGGGATGCAAATTCTTCAAAATTTTCGTTCATGATTCCATATGAAAAAGTAGAGATATAACACCAATACATAACCAAATTTAGCTCCGCAAGAAAGTTTGGAAGTAAGTTAGAGAAAAAAAAATTTTTTTGAGGAGGTTTTGAGTCATGAACTTTCATGAATCTTCCATATTTTTTCACTAAATTAATTTAGAAGCGTCAAACTTTATATGTAGGTTAATTAGAGTAGTACGATCACTTGAATTTGGCTCAAAATGGATTCAAAATGGCGGATGGTCAAATTTTGAGGTAGGCTTGGGAAACCTCAAATAGCTCAAATTTGATAAATATGAACTCATATGATTACTAGAGAACCTATTTTCACACGTGATGTTGGGGAGAAGAAGTGGGGGACGGGGTCGTTGCCTTCAGAATATGATCAGGATGAATGAAAAAAACAAAATTTCAAATTACGGTGTCATATGACTAAATGTACCCAAGTGACTAATATATTCAAATTTCAGCTTCCAAAGTGAAATTGGAGGGTAGTTGGAGACAAAGAAAGCTTTTAGAAAAGATATTACGACAGGAAATTTCACACGAATCGCCTCTACTTTTCACCAAATGTATTTGGAAAGCTGATTTCTGAGGAGTAGAATACGACTGCTTGAATTTCGATCAAAACGGATCCAAAATGGCGAATGATTAAAATTTAAGGAAAGCTTAAGGAGCCTCAAATAGCTATATGATTACTGAAAATGAGATGTGTACTATATTCCAAATCGTCCAACAGAGATTATTAAATGTGAAAAGATTGGGGGAGGGTGAGGCAATGGCGTCGCCAGGATTAAAAATTGGGGGCACAAAAGGGGCCAAGAATTTAAGATTTTTCATCTGACAGATAGTGTTTTGTTATAAAGGTCAAGTCTCGTTTTATTTTTCAGTCACACAGGAATTTTTGAAGTAGATATTTTGTAAATGTAAATAATGGAAAATTTCAATTTTTTGTTGGGGGCCAGAAATTTTTTAGGGGGGGCCAGGCCCACCCAGGTCTCCCATTAGCGACCCACTGGGGTGAGGAGGGTAAACGAAAATACGATAAAAATGGCGTATTTTCAAAATTTAAGGAAGGTTTGAATAACCTCAAATTTCAAAATTTTATAAATGTAAGATCATGCATTTTCTTTGGGCAAGAAATGTTACACATCTCGAATTAAGCCTTAACTGATATGATTAACGCTCGATGGTTTACTAAAATCAACGAAATCCATGCATACACCAGATTCCCTTATGTAACCAAGGAAATAGCAAAAAAAGTATCAAGCATCAGCAAAGGCTAGAACATCATAATATAAACACTTTGGCTATTAACTATAATAGTCGAGACAACGCAGATTAAAACGTAAAAAAATACTCGATTTATAGTGAGCTGGTACTAGTGGGCAGCTAATGCTCCAACTGGCCTACCAATAAATGTTTAGTTCACTGAATGTGGTATATTAAAAAAAAATAAATGAAAAAAAAAAGAAGACTTCGGAAGGGTAGATGGGGGTTTTTAGACTGGGTACTGGTATGGTCTGGGGGCATGAAAAGCTTCATATCGTTATCTGCAAATTTAAACAAGTCTCAATTAAAAACTTTATTCCAGTAATAGTGCACAGAGCTTACATTTTTTTTTTACAAACCTCTTCCACTGTCACAACACCTTTATCATTCATAGTATTCATATCATTCCTATAATACATTTTTGCATAAACAGCGAATATTTATCTCTTTTGATGATGAACTGAAACTTTACCAAGTTGATCATTATCAAAGTGAAAATAATAATTTCGTAACATTTATATCTCAGTCCCTATGGAGATTATGGTAGGCAAACATTCATACATGAGTGCCAAATGAGTAGCTCAACATTACACATGAAGGAGCTCGTATTACGGTGAAACACCCAGTAAATAGATAATTTTGCTAGGATATTTTGAACGGTTAATTTTCTAAATTTGTGAAATAAACGAATAAAATATTTATTTTTCGTGATAACCAGAGGGAACATGATTTAAAGTCAAGAGATCACACACAAAAGCATATAAGAGAAAGATAAATATTAGTCACGATTCACACTCGAATAGGTTAAAAATATGCGAAAATAAATAGTAAATGAATCTTACATGTCCGAATTTATGGAAAACTAAATAATCCATTGCTGATTGGCTGAGCGACGATTGTCGTTTCCAATTCATGAACTATAAAATGAGAGAATAAAATTCAATTAATTTTAGTCCTTCGGTTGGTTATAAAGTACAGTACATATGGTAATAGGTTACTTTGGCTTTGAAATTTTCTTTCACCGATGTAGCCGAAGCTGTGCAGTTGATTAATATAAGACCAATGGTTCGCGTTTGATGAGCCAAACCAAATCTAGCGATTACATTTGCTCCAGCACCTTCGCCAAATCCAATAACATATCGGACGTGCAAAGTATCTAAAACTGTAACTAAATCTTCTCCCAATACTTGTAAACTTGGAAACTGGTAGCTGGAAAATAAACAGCGGCGATAATCGGCGTGATTTTTTCGCTTCGCGACGGGCTCTAGTTAATAAATATAGCTTACTTATCTGGCAACGTTTCGGCGTTATCTTCGTGTCCCGGGACATCAACGTGAATGAATATCGATCTGTCTTTGATCTCTTGCATACACGGTAGATTGACGAAGTTTTCGAACGAGTGATCTAAGGAAATTAAAATACGATTAATCGAGGAACGGGAAAATTCCACGCATCTAGCTTAAATATTTATCGCAGAAGTGAAATTTTTTAATTTCAAATTCGACCTTTCGTCTTTCATCGCTGTTTCGCGTGAGCTCTACTAATTTATTACAAACGCTGTGTATACGCGCGCCAGTGTCTCGAGAGAATACAGACATAGCGAAAAATAGGTAGTTACGAGGTTTAACATTGCCTATCTTTATTTCACGTAGTATTATTTCGATTAATAAGTTGGATCGATTGTAACGAAAATTTCGTAATTTTTCGTTTCTACAGGAAGTACCCATAAAGTAGCAGCAGATCGCGTTTTTTATGCAATAACCGAGAAAACCATCGGTTTGAAATTTTCGCTGGGGTTTTGCCAATTATTTTTATAATCGTACGGTTTTTTGGTAACATGCATATGATGAGGCGGCGAGTAAATTAAAAATAGTAAACATCTAGTGACCAAAAGGTACGAAAATCGTGTTTTGGCAACATCGTGTTGTGTATTTTTCGAGTTTCTGTTTTAATAAATTAACCGACTTTGTTTTCGAATAATTTTTATCACGAGGGAGAATTTTTCGTGCCAATAATAAATTTGTTTTTTAATTTTCATTTTAATAGAACTGATAAAATTGCTCTCAAAGAACAGAGATAGGTGAGGAGAGGAGAAAAAGTCGAATGAGAGGTAAATGTAAGTTTCGAAAATTTTTATTTAAAATTGTATCACTGAGTGTTTTAAGTATATAGTGGAATTTTAATCATAAGTAGTAGCCTGATAAATTTGGACTTTTCTACGGTTTCCATTCATACGTAGAACTAGCTCCCCCAACAAAATATTACAGTCGCCTCGATATTATATAATTTTATTATAGATGATGATGATGATGTGTTGTTGTTGTTGTTGTTTTTGTTGTTGATGATGGTGGTGGATGGTGGTATTCCTGTTGTTATTCCTGTTCATGTTGTTGTTGTTGTTGTTTTTGGTGGTGGTGGTCATGTTGTTGTTATTGTTGTTGTTCCTGTTGTTGTTGTTGGTGGTGGTGGTGTGTGGTGGTGGTGGTGGTGTGGTGGTGTGTGGTGTGGTGTGATGGTGTTCATGTTGTTGTTGTTGTTGTTTTGTTTTTGGTGTGGTGTTCATGTTGTTGTTGTTGTTTTGTTTTGGTTGTTCATGTTGTTGTTGTTGTTGTTGTTGTTGGTGGTGGTGGTGGTGATGGTGGTGTTCCTGTTGTTATTGTTGTTGTTGTTGTTGTTGTTGTTCATGTTTTAATTTATTTACTCGTTCCCATTCTTAGATACTGATCTTGGTCCACTAAGGGGAATTAGAAGCCCTTAAAAACGGAATTTTCGTTATATTTCCTCAGGGTTTGATTGTAGGTAAAAAATAGGTCAGTGCAATTTTAGTCTACACTAAATTTCCTATAAATTTTGTATGAAGACTTTTTTTGCCATGACCCCAAAAAAAAAAAGTAGCAACCAAGTGACCCTCAAAAAACGTGAAAAATTTCCATTCTTTTTTTTACCAAAAAAAAAAAAAATTAACAGTAAAAAATTGATTTTTGGGATTTAAATTTATTTATGTTCATAAATTACATTTTTAGTTATGTAATGACTTTAAAATTTTAACCCATATTTTTTGAAAATTTAATTTTTGAAAAATTGAACATTAAAATTTTTTTCAATCATTAAATAGAAATGTAACTTTTGAACGCAACATGGTTCAAATCGCTAAAAAATCCTTTTATTTTTATATTTTCGAATTTTTAATACTCTGACTCAATTTAGGTAGATATTCCCATCAACTTTAAGGATGGACTTGTTTCACGTTTTCTAGAGGTCATTTTGTGAACTACTTTCCATCACACCTGTCAGTTAGAAGAGAAAAAAAAAAAAAAATTCTACCAATCCTAATGAGCATACTACACAAATCCGCCAAGAGCTACGATTAAGGTGGAGTAGAAATGATTTTTGAGCCTTGCATAGGGAATATCGAGTTTTTTAGTGGAAACTGAATTTCTCAAAGAGGAAATGAAAAAAAAAGTTGAATAAAAAAGTAGCATCGTAATAGCTGAAAAAAAAAACACCTAAAAATGTTTGAATATTTTTCTGATCTCGAAATTATTTCTTTTTCGAATATTGAATATTTGTTTGCATTTTTGAACATTTTTTATGTTTTATCTTTTATAAATTTATTTTATCATTATTGGACATTTTTTCAAATTTTTGAACATGTTTTTAATTTTTCACATTTGTGTGATAAATTTAAAATTCTCTTTAGTGATAAGCATTTCAAACCTATTTCAAAATTATTCTCCATAGAAAATTAATTCATCATCATTAAAAATGCTTTTGCTAAAAGAAAAAGTTGACATAATTTTCTCTATGAAAAAACTAGGAAAAAATCATACGATTAAAGCATCCATTACTCGTAAATACGCCTACGTTATGAGAGAGACAATTAGATTCCATTAATAAATACACTTATCGCACGAAAAAAGATAACATACAAAGTAGTAAATATTATTCGCCCTTCATGCTTCATCAATGCATTTTCAATGATATTATAACCATTAGAAACCAAAACCCCAAGCTCACCATTCTTATCATCGTTTCACAGACAATATGTCGAACTCAAAAATAAAAAATCGATTTGGTAAAATTCCAACCGCCATAAACGTTTGATTTATTAATAATAAATTAATTTTTATTTTCGACATTTCCATTAAAAAGTCCAAATAATCGATCCAAATCTAACTCTAGAAATTTTTTCCTCGTATAGCCTGACACCATTGTTACATCTGTTTATTTCCTCATTCAACCCAGCGAACTTTCGTATGGTAAATACTTTATCGCCAACGTGCACGTACTTTTTTCCCAGTATCGATTTTAGCTTCGAGAATTGTGTTTACGTTTTGAAAAAAAAAAAACAATGATATGTACTTACGGTTACATCCTAGGTCGTGTACAGTCATGAAAACCGCTCTTTTGTCTTGCTGCGATAAATCTCCCTGAAAAATACGCCGATATGAGTAGGTGGTAATATGAAGGCTTTCTTTTAACCTCTTAACCTTCGCGATAAAAAAATCAATTTCGATGAACCAAAAAATTATCTTTAAGAAATTAAATGATGAAACTTACTTGAACGTGAACTTTTATATGGCCACATCGTTCTGTACTTATGCAGTAATTCTGAAAAAAGATAAGAAAAAGAAGCTCATTATTTTTCCCGTATTATTTTATGTTATTATTAATTTATTATACTCGAGAGCACAAAGAGGAAATAAGAACAAAAGTGAAGTCTCGTCCTGGGATAGAACATTTTGAATATATCCCAAAATTCCAAAGTTTTATTTACACCGAAAATGTTGAAAATGGAAAAATTGTCAGAAAACTTGAATAACTATTAAAATAATCTCTGAAGCCAAAGAATAAAACAATTCGAATTTTCAAAAGCGATATCTGACGATGTCAATGTTATTAACAAAGTTATAGCATCCATTTTAGTTTGTGTAATGACAATAGTAGTCACAAACACCAACTTAAAAAATTAAAATTAAAATTAAAAAAATTAAAAAAAAATAAAAATTTTTTAAAAATAAAAATGAGTTTTAAAATAAAGTGCAACATAATGAAATTGAGAAACACTAGAAAGAAAAAATCTCAATATTAAATGATGAAAAAATTAAAAATATTCATAAATAAAAAGTATCAACCTCTATGTTATTCCCTTTTTTTGTTTTATTTTAAACAATTTTTCAATTTAGAACAAATTTCACTTTTGTCACTTTTTTTTAAAATTTTTTTGGACTTCTCTTTCAATTTCTTTGACTGTTTTTAATTTTTCAACATTTTTTACATTTTGAATATATTTATTCATTACTGAACATATTTTTTATTTTTGCCAATTAATTTTTTTCATTTTTAAACAGTAGAGTATTCTATTTTGACAGACATTTCTTTTGTAATGTTTCTAATTCTAGACTTATTCTTTTGTTCCTCAAAATTTTTACTTTTCATTTTCAAACAATTTTTCACTTTTATATATTATGTGGTTTTTATAATTTTCATTATCATTTTCATATTCTCATTATTTTTTATTTTTGAACAATTCCTTCTAAAGATGATAAAAAAGGAAAAAATTCCCAACATTAGGAATAAATTAAAAATCCTTAAATAGATAAAAAATTGTTCAAAAACAAAAAATAATGAAAAGAATATTAAAAATCACAAAATATCTCAAAATGAAAAATTATTAAAAAAAGTTCAAAATCACCCTTACTTGCTTGCTTCCTCGTTTCCTTCCTTCCTTCCTTCTATCCTTCCTTCTATCTATCTTTGCTTCCTTGCTTCCTTCATTCCATGTTTCCTTCCTTCTATCTATCTATCTATCTATCTTTCCTTCCTTCATTCCTTCCTTTCTTCCTTCCTTCCTTTCTTCCTTCCTTTCCTTCATTACTATTATTCTTTTAATATATATATTTAAAATATCGAAAAATGGAATGATATTCAAAAAATACATTATATTATATGTCCAGAAGTAAAAAAATATGAAAAATGAAAAACTGATCAAACATTCAAAAATCAAAAAACTATCAATAATTAAAAAAAAAAAAAAAGAAGAAACGTAAAAATTTCCAAATGAAAAATAAGTCCAAAAAATGTAAATGTGACAAAAATAAAAATTGTTTGAGACATTAAAAAAAGTTCTCTTCGTGCCAAGGTGGCAGTACATAACAAATAAAACAAGAAGAAAAATATTCAAAAGCGAGTTAACATCTAGAAATGAAAAAAAAAAAAATGTTAAAAAAATATTAAGAATTAACAAAAATTAAAAATGAAAAAAAAAATGAAAAAAACTGCTCAAAAGTTGAAAAGATCTATGATTAAAGAAGTTAGAAGCATTTTAACTTTTTTATCTGTTGCCTCTGGTCTAGCAAATTTAATTACTGAATAGTCTGAAAATAAAAATAAATTATCCAAAACTGAAAAAATCTTTAAAAATGAAAAATTTATAAAATAAAAACAATTTCAAAAATTAAAAATTCTCAAAAAATTAAAATTCACCAAAAAAATTTACAAAAAAAAAGATAGAAAATACAAAAAATGCCAAAAAGTAAAAAAAAAGAATTAGAAAGTGTTCAAACGTAAGAGGTGTTTAAATATATTTAAGGAAAAGGGTTTTAAATGAAAAAAGTCTAAAAAGTGAAAATATAAACAATATTCAAATTTTAAAATGTCAAATAAACAGAAAAAAAATCACGAAAAAATGAATAAAAAATATTTAAAAGTGAAAACTTGTAAATGAAAAGAAGTCTAAAAAATGAGACATATGTGAATATTTATTTTGAAGTTTTAAAAAAAATATCCACAAAAATATTCACATTAATCCTGCTTCGGTCGTAATAAAAGTTCTCAGTGGCCCTGATTCTACTTGATGTACTCATTAATGATCAATATGGTCATAATGGATGGGTAAACGTTGGGAAATTCTTTTCAAATATTTGCCTTAATGAAATGATCGAATGTCATTAAAATTCATTAAGCGTACTCAAAACACCATAGCCGTTCGAATTTTCCGTAAGGTCGTGTAAAAACTTTCCGGTACAACTGTAGGGGGAAAAAAAAGGCGGAACATTTGAAAAGAATTTTTCATTATTAACCGAGAAAGGTTTCATTAAAGCGAGTGAGTTACGGTGGAAAAAAATACGTGATATAATTAACACGAGGTATAGTCGGAGACTGGGGGTACTAATTTTCAGCTTGCTTGGCAAAACATATTAATCTACGAAATGGAATACGAACGAGGCTCATTTAATGCCAAATAGTGGCCGCGAACCGGTATGTTGTTGTAACGAGCCCGATACGCTTTTACCTTGCGACCGATGCGGATGCGTATACGTTGACGCGAGTCCATCGTCGGATTTATGTGACTCTGGAATTGACAACGAATTCGAATTTAATTGTGAATGTCACCCTAGAGCTTACATTCGTTGCGGTGCATCGGGATCTGACTGTTGTACAACTACGAATACCCAAGATTGCCATTACCTTTGCCCCGAATGTATTACAAGGACCAGCTGTAAATGTACGGGATCAGTTAAAACCGCTTACTGGAAAAAAGAGCCGTGTACGACGTGCCCGGACACGGAGGAGACGCAGAAGGCGTCGGTAGGTACTTGTAGCGGGTTACTCGTGAAAATATCGTGCAGGGAAATTGCCGTTCCTGTGGATTATTGCGAGTCTTGTCAGGACCAAGTTTCGTGTGAAGACTGTTGTTGCCAATGCTACAGATATGGTCAACCTTGCTCGAAGGAGTTCAAGAAGAAATGTTGCAATGTCGAACGATATTCGTCTCCTTGTTTTGTGAAATTTTAAATAAAATCTGACGTTTCTATTTATCGATTTTTTCACTCAGATTTCACTCGCAATATACGAACTACTGAAATAAATTTATCTTTGATTGGATATCCTATAACACAATTTTGTGCTATTCTGTTTAATCTTCGAACCACAAAAAATACCGCAAACAGCTCGAAATAGAGCTAAATAAAACAATCAGTTCACGTAAATAAGAAATCATTTCATTTCGCAAGCTACGAATGCCTAAGGTGAATAAAAGCTTCATTTGATTTCGATCAATAAAAACGGTACGTTGACCCACATTCTCGCTAGCTTTCCACCATTCAGTTTCCTTATAATAAAATCGAAAATTCGCCTTCGCAACTGTATACGAAATACGAAAAGGAGGTCTTTGTATGGTTTTTCGTGGCTTAAATATACAGATGAGTGATTATACAAGCGTTCGTACGAACTCGACGATTATTCGTTAAAACATTGGACGTATTTTTGGAGAGCGTTATGTCGAATGAAAAAATAAGTTGAGAGTTACTTTTACTTGGCCAAGTATCAAAGAGAAAAGTTCATCGAATTTTTCGTTTAATTTACTCAGCGCATGTGTGAAACGACGAGTGAACTAGAAATTGCTATATCGAACTAAAAGGTTTTTTTTAGATGGTAAAATCATTCGACAAAAATTTTCAATGTTTTCAGTTATTTTCGAATTGACACGTTTCATTATTTTTTTGGCTTCAATTAATTTTTAATGCAATTTACGAATAAAAAAGGGTGTTGATTTTTTTCAAATATCTGTTAAGTAGGCAAATCGAAATTTTTCCTATTATAGTCGAACATAGTCTTTACATCAGAAAATAATTAGCTGAGATTTTAACTGAAAACAATTTCATACTACAGCTCACTTGATTTCGAAAAGAGAGGTCTGAGACTGTGAGGTCTTCAACTAGCAATCGGAAGCCCACGAAGCTACATTTAATAATGAAATTTTGAATTATTTGAATTTCATCACTAATCACGTATCTTTTTCAGTTTTTAGTTTAAGCCACGTGACCTAATCTAAAAATTGAAGGAGCCACGTTAGTAATAAAATTCAGAATTATTTCATTTGCATTACCATAATTATGTAGTTTCTTCAATTCCTAGATTCGGCCACATGAACATACAGCTTTTTGGAAAGTACAATACAATACTCATTAAGAATTCCTTGATAAGTGCGAAATTTTCAAGAAGAACTAGTTTAGGTTGTACCAATTCAAGACCCAGTGTTGCCATTTCAACTTTTTCAAACAAAATTAGGCATTTTTTAAAAATAGAGTTATTATAATAACTGGTCTAGGTTCTGATTGGTCATATGTTACGCGCGTAATGACCAATCATAAGGCTAGAATGTGATGAAATGTAGGTAGTTTCATTTCTACCTTCCTAAATAATATCGTTCAGTTTTCAGTGAACGACTGAAATTCGTTTGTGATTTGAATCATCAGCTGTTTTGTGTTTTTATTTTACGAGTTGGTCGAGGTAATTTACCACATTCCAACTCGCTGATTGGTTGTTACATACGTGACGTATGACCAATTAGAACATAGACCAGTTATTATAAATACTCTATACAGCAGTAATTAGTTTTTTTTATTAATATTTTATTATAAAAATGATAGAATTCTTAATTATAGATTTTTAGTTACTATATTTTTAAATCGATTACTTGATTTATTAATTTTAATTTCATTAATTTTATTTTTTAGGAGATTTAATTTACTGGTCCGTTTTCTGATTGGTCGTACCTGGTACGTCACGCGTGTAACAGCCAATAAGCAAATGGGAAAGTGGTAAATTACCTCAACTCACCCGTAAAATAAAAATATGAATCAGCTGATGATTCATTCATAGAAAACTGAACGATATTATTTGAGAAGGTAGAAATGAAATTAGCTAGATTTCATCTAATTCTAGCCTTATGATTCGTCATTACGCGCGTGACGTATAACTAATCAGACTACTCTATTTAGCTTTTACAAGTTGAAACTTAGCCTTCTCTTTTTTAGCTGAGTTTTTAACTTGAAAAACGACTGCTATTGCAGCTTACTCGATTTGAGAAAGGATGGTCGGGGAAGGGTGGGGTCTTCAAATCTTTGCGTTTCAGATTATTTGTAATCATCTGGCAAATGTCCAACTTTTTGGCCTACATACTTCTTTTCTCCACGCCTACTGCGGGCAGGATTCGCTCAAAACTTGGTGAGAGTCTCTACTTAAAAATTTAACAAAATTGTTTTTTTGTTTTTTCGAAAAAATTCAAAATGGCGGATCACTTAAATTTTTAGGGGAGCTGGAGAAAGGGCAAATACCTTAACTTTTTTGTTTTTCATTTCATATGAAAGAGTAAGTTATGGACACCAACATATCCGAATTTCAGCTTTCTAAGTGCATTTGGAGAGGAGTTGAAGCAAAAAAATGGCTTTTTGAGAAAGTTTCGAGTCATGAAATTTCTCGAATCTTCCATATCTCCTCATCAAATAAACCTAAAAAAGTCAAACTTTGAGGGTAAGGTTATTTGGTGAGGAGAATATAAAGTCCTGAATTTGGGTCAAAATGGATCCAAAATGGCGGTTTATCAAAATTTGAGTAGGACCTGAGGAACCTCAAATTAGTGAAAATGTAATTAATATGAACTCATATGATTATTGGGGATAAGAAGTATACTCCATCCCCAATGCACCTCCATACATGATGTTGGAGGGGAGAAGGAGGGGTTATCAAACTTGAAATGTGGTGGGGGTACATTTTGTTGTCGAAAATTTTTTATTGCGGTGTCCAGGGTTGCCAACCCTAGGGATAAATCCTAGAATCTAGGGATTTTTCGACATTTTTAGAAAACATGCTGGGATTTTCTGGGATTTCTTGATTTCTGGGATTTTTCTTATTTTTCTGGGATTTTTTCAACTTTATAGCGTTTTTACGCATAAAATTTGATTGAACAAATTAGATTTATGTTTTAAACTTTTAAATTTTCTTTTCGAATTTTTCCTGTTCAGTGTTCACCATTTAGTCAAGTCTCTGAGTTGGTAACAATGACGTTCTGTTAATCTGTTTACATTTTTACCGCTTACCTGGGAAAGCAAACTGCAAAGCCACACAAGTAGTTAAGTTTGTTGAATTGAATTTTAGAATTATTTTTGCATTAATGTATTTTACTATTGTCCAAGGATAGAAATAATAATCTCTTGATTTTATCTTTAATTTATTTATTATTTTTTTATAATTTATATTAATCCAATATAAAGTATAAAGTAATTCCCTTAAATGCAGTAAGGTGTAATCTAAAGTTTAATCTAAAGTTAATAAAATTTTTCAATTATAATTTCAATTTTAATGAGTATATACTTCGCAAACAAAAAAAAAAAAAAAAAAAAAGGTCGTTCATATTTTAAAAACACGATCTGGGATTTTTTCTCGTACCTGGGATTTTTTTCGCCAAATTCGGGGATTTTTTCCATTTGGGTTGGCAACACTGGCGGTGTCATATGATGAAATGAGCTTGAGCAAGTAACCTATTCTGGTTTTAGCTTCCCAAATGAATTTGGACGGGAGTTGAAGATAAAAGCGGCTTTTGGAGGGGAAATTACCCCAGGAAATTTCATTAATCTTCCAATGTTCTTTTCAAGGGCTTTGTTATATTTGAAAACTTTTCGAGTTCTCAAATTTGCTCTAGAGACAAAATGGAGTGGAATCAAGGATAGAGAAATGCTTCGGAGTCAATGTTGAGTCGGAGTTAAGTTTTCAAATCGACTTCAGAATCAAGCCGGAGTCGTAGTTTAATTTCAAACCTGATTCCAGAGTCAGGGTGAAAATTTTTCGGTGACTCCATGTCTTACTATTTTCTGAAGTAGTATAGAGGAGTGAAAGAAGTATTTACGAAGAATGATGAATCTGAAATCCCTTCAAATCTTCACAAAAAAAAATCTAATGCAGATGCAATATGCAGCTTCATGGAAAATATTTTTTAGTCTTGGACTTTTTTGTTTTTAGATTTGAATTTTTGATTTTCTCAACTCCTGAGGAAGGCTCGAGGAGTTTCATATAGCTCAAATTTTGTGATTAGTAAAGACAAAGCTCATTTCCATACGCGTACGTGTTGAAACCAACTTTTTGAAGTAATGTTAAAGATGAGGAGAGGGCATTATTATCTTCAAAATGTGATAAGGTGTAAACTAAATGTTGAAAATTTTTGATTATAACGTCATACGACTAAATGAGTCCAAATGACTTAGAAGGCATTTTGAGTCAAAAATGATTCTTAGAGGTTTTGGAAGGGATAGTTAGGGGGTTTCAGAATGGTCTGTGGGCACGAAGACGTTAATAACATTATCTGCAAATTTCAAAGATATTAACAAAGAATTAAAAGGATGAAAAAATGTTTTCCTCGCATCTTTCCGCATTTCGAAAGCAATCCACCGCTGGTGGTGGATGAGAGAACCAGCTATTTCGGTTGCCCAATTTATTCTCTCATCTTTTGTTCATTAAATACCAGACGTTTTCGAGAATTTATCAGAAAGAGCGAAACTTTTGTAAATTAATTCCCTCCTAAAGTAATACTTGTCTTTTAGTTGACAAAAAAATCCCATCTCACAATACTCCGCCGTACAGCCTTCATGGTCTAAGTATCAAAGCCTTCATCTAAAAGACTTAACTAAACATGGAGTTAATAACAAGGGATAAAGAAAGGAATGTTTGCGTGGAGTAATTTTAATACTGTTAAATTGATAGCTGGTTGTGATGAAACAGAAATGTAAAAAAAAATCATCAAAATAAAACCTCAAGTTATGAAAAGTCGAAAAAAAATTACTCGTGAAATTTTAAATCGTCGATGTCATAAAGTGAAGATGAAACATCGTCTCAAATGTTATAATATAGTTTTCAGGAGGAATTTATATTTTTCAGAATGAAGTAATCTATCATGCGCTATAACAGGTTATTACTTCGAGGCAATAACCATCAACGATGATAAATTTAAGAGGAAATTCGTTCATAAAACCTCGTTTCAAATTTAACAGAGTTAAAGTTGCCAAAAGAATCCGAATATTCTATTTTAGAGAGTAAATCGAGAAAGGTAAATCATTTGAGAAATTTCTTCGAGTTGTTTGTGTTTGAGGTAATGAGACAGATTGAACGAAATTTGGTGACGAGATATGGATGATTCATGAAATTTCCTCTCCAAAAGTGGTTCTTTGCTCTAACTCCCCTTCAAATTCATTTGGGTAGCTAAAATCAGAATAAGTGAGTCACTTGAGCTCATTTCATCATATGACACCGCAATAAAAATTTTTCCACCTCTCTTGTACCCCATCATATTTTGAGGTCGATAACCCCTCCTTCTCCCCTCCAACATCATGTATGGAAGTGAATTGGGGTTATTGTATACTTCTCATCCCAAATAATCATATGAGTTCATATTAATTACATTTTTCCTGATTTGAGGCTTCTCAAGCTCTACTCAAATTTTGATAATCCGCCATTTTGGATTTATTTTGATACAAATTCAAGAGATCATATTCTGGTCACCAACTAAGTCCAGATACAAAGTTTGACCTTTGTAGGTTGATTTGGTGAGTAGATTTGGAAGATGCAAAAATTGCATGACTCAAAACTTACTCAAAAAGCCCTTTTATACTCTCACTTCCCTCAAAATACACTGAGGAAACTGAAATTTGGATACGTAAGTGTCCGTGACACGCTTGTTTATATGAGATCAAAAACAAAAAATTTGAGGCATTTGCCCCTTCACCAGTCTGCCTCAAAATTTGAGTGATCGGCCATTTTGAAGTTCGAGCGAATTTCATGAATACCTATCGGCGCCAAGTGAGTGGAAAAGGAAAAAAAAAAATATATACACCCTACCAAAAAGTTGGACATTGCCAGATGATTACAAATGGTCTGAAACGCAAAAATTTGAGGACCCTACCCTCCCAAACCTCCTTCTCAAATTAGGTAGGCTGTAATAGCTATCGTTTTAGCTTGAAAACTCAGCTTAAAAAAAAAATTATCAACATCTTGACCTTTTAGCTTTTTTGCCCATCAGAAGATGCAATTTATTTTCAGCTCAAACAATTTTCTTTTTTTTGTAATTAGTAATCACTAGGAAAAATTATGATTTTTTTATATAATTTTTTTTTATTCAGTTTTCACTAAAATTGTTTCGTCTGGCAACCCTTGACAATTTATAATATTTGAAAAACATAACAACATTATTGTGTATTTATATGGCCTAATCCAAAAGCTGAAGAAGCTAGGTAATTAGTAATTGTATGCTCAAATAATTTTTTTTTTGAATTTTATTACTAATCTGGTTCCTGCAATTTTTAGGTTAGGCCACATGGATACCCAAACTTTTGTTGTATCTCTTTATTTAAGAATTATTTGGTATGCCTTACTATAATTATCAAACTCCTTCAATCTTCAGATTAGGCCACATGAATTCGTAAGCAATATTATAATCATTTTTGTCTTCAAGGTTTACAATTTACATAGGGTATACCCGAATAAGGGGTAATTTTGGCCCTAAGCGCTTTTTGACTCCTATACCCCTCAGGAGGTGTGCCTATACTAGAAAAAATTTTTCGCTACGTATTAGACCCCTACCCCCCCTCCATTCCAGTTCCAAAACCCATTTTATTGTCGTTTTTTCATGAATTTTTCATTTCGTTCAGAATGAAGGAAATTTTTTGTACTTATGCACATAGGTAGGTATCATAGTGGTGTATCTAAGATAAAATTTTCAGCAATTTTGGTTCATTCCTTCATGGTGTGTTGGCCATTTGAAATTTTCAACTGAAAAAAATACCTTAATAGCGAAAAACGACGACTTTTTTAAAGTATCCTAAAAACGTGTTTTCTTATGTAGATTCATCTTACGTATTCAGTTTTGAGATTTAGAAATGTCGTGGATGCGAAGAACATATCATATAATCGATTTTAATTTTACAATGCAACGTTGCCAATTTTCCATCATTTAAATTGTCAATTTTGGGTTTTATGCCCAAAATCTTTCTAAAATGCTCAAAAAAAATTGTCGGTATTACCGTATCATGAAAAATGGGAGAGATTTTAAAATCTTAATAGAAGAAATTTCAAATTCGATCCGCTTATGGGCTAGTGAGATGTAAAAACTCAAATTGGGCCCTTCTAATAGCCGAGTAAGGTTATGGTTATGAATCGATTCGGAGGCTATAGAGAGGAAAAACCATGTTCTTTCGAAAATTATACTATTTTGAGGACCCCTATCATCCCCCCAAATGGTCAGTGGGTTTTGAAATTTTGCATGGGAACTTTCAACTCAAGGATAACCACCTCCTGAAATTTAATAAAAATTGAAGAAAATTTTTTCTTTTTCTTTCCACCTTAATACTTATAAAATTGTAAAGGTATAAGACGTGTGTAACGACGTTTACTACATATTATACAAATACTGTAGATTTTCTTCAACGAGTAACCATTGCGATACACTGTTAGCTTAAGGGGAGTGAGGGGAAGGGCTGAATGTTACGCTGCTCGTATTAGTGGTGTATTAAATTTTTTTTTAAATTTTAAAATGAAAAATAAAATTATTAGCATCCGAAAAGTGGAAAAAATCGATTATATGATACGTTTTTCGCATTTGAAGGTCCACGAAATTTTTAAATCTCAAAACTGAATACGTAAGATGAATCTACATAAGAAAACACGTTTTTAGGATACTTTAAAAAAGTCGTCGTTTTTCGCTATTAAGGTATTTTTTACAGTTGAAAATTTCAAGTGGCCAAAACACCATGAAGGAATGAACCAAAATTGCTCAAAATTTTATCTTAGATACACCACTATGATACCTACCTATGTGCGAAAGTACAAAAAATTTCCTTCATTCTGAACGAAATGAAAAATTCGTGAAAAAACGACAATAAAACGGGTGTGGAACTGAAATGGAGGGGGGTAGGGGTCCAAAACTTGGCGAAAAATTTTTTCTAGTCTAGGCACATCACCTAAGGGATATAGGAGCCAAAAAGCGCTCGGGGCCAAAATTACTCCTTATTCGGGTATACCTTTTAGTCAAACTTTTTAATTAAAAATAATTTAAATAAAAAAATATTTCACCAATATTTTTAGAATTATATTACCTTCAATTTTGAAATTAGACTATAAGTATACGTTAAGTTATGTAATATTCTCAGCAAATATTATCATCTACCATTGTGTGTTCGAATTTTGGACACCCTGTATTTATAAATCGGCGAATTAAAATTGATCGTCGCGATAAATAGGAAATTAAATTTCCAACGATACTTTATATCGTTCGTTCTACCACACGAACTCATCGCTGGGCACCGCCAGGCTACGTAACTTAAAAATAAACACGACGGCGAACAAATTACACAGTACGAAGGTGTGTACTGTAATCGTCGGCGTCGTAAATTACTCCGAAAGTTCAATATCATGAAATTAAAAAGCTTTTTTCTCAACAGCACAGGCGAAAAAGCCGACAACTCGATGAGTACGAAAACGTTCGTAGCTGCGCGGCACCCTGTACTTGGTCGTAGGTCCATCATTGATCGAATAACAAATAATGACGTCACGGAGGCAAAAGGGGGTACCGACGTGGCGCCTCGCCAACCGCATGTCACGTTGTATCGTGTTGTGTCGCACGACTAACGGTAACACCGGTCCTCCTTCCCCGCCGAATTTTTTCTTCTCCAAAACAGCCTGCTGGTAAACATAGTAATCTGTGTTTTCTTCTTCCGTTTTATTGGCTTTTTCTTCGAGTCCCTTTTTCCCCCTTTACGAGGGTACGTTATGTACCGCGGCTTGTTTACCAATTGTTCAATGAACTTTAACGCTAGAAATATTTCAACGCAGTCGCTCATTTTTCACGCATAGTGTCCCAGTACCCCGACTTCGTCTATTTGGGTTACTAATTAATACTCGTTACGTGTCGACGATCTTTCCTCATTATGCGCTCGCTTTAAGATCCGATTTACACGACGTTACGCCGATGAAAGGGATGTAAAAGGGATCCCGGCATGAGGGAGCGAATGCGAACGTTTCGTTAGGTGATGTAATTCTATACGAGAAATTTTTACTGCGAAGTTTGCAAGAGGCGCACAAAACGATGCAATGTGACGCAATATTTGTATTTTCAATCGTACTACCACTGTGTTGACTTTCAATGCGGCGTGAACCTGATTTGATATTTAATTAGGTAGCTCCCTTTGTTAGGTATTTGAATACGACAGCAGGTTCGATTAGAGAGATAGTAAACAATTTTTCGTTTGATTTTTCAACTTCTGCTTTTTGGTACTTGAATTCTGCACGAGGAGCGTATGGGTATTTTTTTTGTTAATTCTCTCGAGAAGGTTTTCAATTAGCAGAAACAATAGTGAAAAGTATAACATATGAATTTCAGTAAAAAAAAAAAAATAATTATAATTGAATTATATTGAAATAAAAAATAAAGATGAGAAAAAATGAGAAGCCATTTATTCATTTATTTATTCATTATTATTTTAATTAGCAAAATATTCATTAATCACGACGGAGTCTCCAATTCAACAAAATTATTTATTGATATCTGCAATAAAAATAGTTTAAATTTTTTTTTTCTTCATTTATTTTTTTTGCCAATAATAAATTTTATATGTCCAAACTTGTTAACTTGTTTTATTTATTTATTTATTTTTTACAAATTTATGAATGTTTTATTTTGTTGACTCAAGTTGCAGATTTTGTCACTAAACGATTTTTTTTTACCAATTTACATTTAGTAAATAATATTTTTCACCAATTCAAGGAAAATTACTAATGTTTCATTTTCAAGTTTTTTAAATTATTTGAGTTTTTTAATCTTATGTAAGTATATTGGGATAATTGTATAGGGTGTTCAACGAAAATTCAATAAAATTCAAAATTTTGATAATATATCAATTACCAATATATCACTGAGAAACCACTTTGCACTCTTCGCATGAACCTATACTACCTGCTTTTAAAATGGAAGGAGCTAGGAAAGTTGAAACAAAAGATAAAGCATGAAAAACACGAATTAAAAATTTGAAAAATTGAAAAGATTACCTCGTGGAATTTAACGAACCTCTCATTACCAATAAAAAAAATACCAGGCATAAGCTGCCTATTCTTAATATTACAAATGCTATAGGAGCGGCTCGCCTTAAATGCGAAAAATAGTACTCTACTCCTTGCTAACGCCTGTAAAGTCGAATATAGGCAACTTGTCCGTGGTATATGCTTTTCATTATTCACGAGAGGTTGGTCTAGTTCCATTATTTTGTTTCTCCAATTCCACCCAAAATAAGTTTATATTTCAATTTTTTTAACTCTCTTAGCTCCTTCAAGTTTTAGGAAAAGACAATACATTTATATAAAGTTTTTTTTTTTAGTGATATCCGGCTCTGTATGAATTTGAAGTTTTATTAATGTTTCGTCAAACACTTGGTCAACTTTTTTTGTCTTCTAAATTGCATGTAATAAAAGTAGAAGGGGTAAACATGGAATGTTTACATAAAATGTTATGGAACACATCCCCTATTTTATATTCTCTAAAATAATTTGAATAACCTCAATTAGCAGAAATTACTATCAATGGTATAACGAGGGGGGGGGTGTATAGGGAAAAATTCTTCGGGCTACAATTTTTATTAAAAATTATTTATTTTTAATCTATCGCGTAATAAAAACTTGAACTACACTCTGCCTGTAAAAAAAATTGGCTGTATTTACGGGGGGGGGGGAGGTCGAATGAATAAAAAAATTTACAATGAAAATAATAATAATAATAATAAATCAATAAAAAAATAAAATTAGGTATCATAATACTTTTTTCCATCGAACAGAAAATTTCTTGCCATCCTTCTGATTACCATGCTATGATTAAATGTAGTTGAAAAATTTCGCTTGTTATAATCGTATATGAAAGTTAAAACGATATTGGGAGATGTGATTAAATAACATGGAGATGAATTGTTTGAAGGTATGGTTATTAAAAGTGTGCTTAATAAGGTCATAAAAACCTTTTTTTCCAATTTCCAATTATTAAACAAAATAATTCGGATACAAAATATGTAAAGAAAGTATTTCCAGTTGAAATTTCATTTTAACAGGTAGTATTTTTACGAAGTTATTTTTTAAATACATAAACATGTTGAAAAAAAAGGCGAAGATCTGAAGCCTTCTCCAAACCTATCCCTCCCCCCCCTCCATCTTCCACTGAACAATGTTTTCAAAATTAGATAGACACTGAAATAGCTTTCGTTTTTTTAAATTAAATTTTTGAAGAAGAAAAAAATATAATTCATGAGTTTTGACAATGACGACGAGTTTTCAGTATTCATAACAATATTATATTTTTATTAAATGGCCTGTGATTTCAAATTGTGGTTGTCACAATTGCAATGAACACAGATTTCTACATTCATATTTTTTGCTTAACGATTCAAATTTTTTATAATAATATTATTTCTTTATTTTTTGCTGAGACATCATTTCTTTTTTTGAGACCATCATGGTTACTAAGAATCAGAATCTGATTCAGAGTAGGAATAATTTTTGGAATGAGTACTGATACAAATTAAAAAAATATGTATTTTTAACCTAATTTTTGAACACTTCTTATTTCAGATTTTTATCATTTTTTTTTCAACTTTTCTATTTTTTTTTTTTTTTTAACAAATGGACAATTTTTTAAATATTTTTTGTTATCATATAATTTTTTTTCTTGCAATTTTTTTTATTTTTTATTTATTTATTGACGCCAAGTACAGCATTGAATAAAATATTTGACATTTTTAGACGAAATTTTTATTTTTTCAATATTTTTGTAATAATAATACATCTCTTATTTTTATTAATTTTGTTTTCATTTCAAGCTTTTTGATATTTTGATTTTTTGGCGGGGTAGGGGGGGTAGGGAGGCAATAGACAATTATCTTTCAACATAAATTTTTCATAGATTTAAATAATCCAGGACTGAGGTAACTCACCCCTCTCCCCCACAGTGTTTCAAAAATCGTTCTCAATTTGCTTTGCAATTTAACGAAAAATTAATTGAATTTTGAATCTGTCCGCAAATACGAGTATATTAAAATTAAACCTTTCATTTCGAGCCGCCAAGGTCGAAAAATAACTTTAATAGGAGAAAATAAATTGGAGCATCTTCAATGTGATGCCTCTTACGACATGTAATTGCGAAGCTGTTACGTTTAATCCCCATTGTTTCGATAGACCGAACGTTTATTGAGCTCTGTCGGACTCTAGATATGTTCCTCCGATAAATAGAAATTTTGGCTGAGACAATTTTTCATTTATTTTTTTTCGCGATTGTTTAGAAGAAACGCAGTTACGATGGTGGAAAAATATGTCAATAAATTTAGCGAGCCTTTTTTAATCGATTTTTTAAATTAAGGTAGATAAAATATTTCCAAATATCAATGATGAAAAAAAACCCAAGGTCTGAATTTTATGTTTTTATTACGTAACTATCGATTCGTATACGAATAAAGCAAATAATAGGCTGACGATATAGTGCAAACATTTGGCATACAACGTGAATTCGAAGGAGCCGAATTTTCGTATTTTATTTCACGTGGCTGAGTATGAAGTGAAAATCTTGAACAACGAGGTGCACTTTATCATGATTATGATTATGGATACTGGATAGATATAAATAGATAATAAATATAATTTATTTGCAGAGTACTCTATGAAGTTATTACAATGTCGTAACAATACTTATTACATATAAAGACAAAGAATAATTTATTGAATAAAAAAAATAAATAAAAATTTAAAATTTAAAGTTCGAAAATTAAAGAATAATTATTTAACGTAATCACAATGTAGAAATATATCGATTAAAAAATGTGGGAAAAATTCCCATTCCCATATGCTATATCGGGAGGAAACAATTATGAGAAAAAAAAATTTTAAAAATTTTGGGAAAAATTTCTCGCCTCATATATGCCAAAAAAATACAAAAAAAAACATAAAACACTAATTTGCTTTTTACGAGCACACAATGCAGACGAATTGAACAGATACGCCTACGTGGTAAATCTGATACAAAAATAGCTTACATAGTGTACTTTTGGCGGCGATATGTTTATCAGCAGCATCGTGTTGTTTTGCAAGACTATGAAAATGCGTTAAAATACGTGCGGAGAAGGAATAAGAAAGAGAGCGAAATTAAATTCGTCTAAAATACTTAAATCACTTACCGCCGACGGTGTCGTAACAGGCGAAGACATAATTATTCGTTGAATAAAACAGCAGGTAGATAAGGGAGAAAAAACGCTATTAACGAGGACACCGAACGAGTTGAAAATCTTTCGATGAAGCTTTCGTTAATGTTTCACAAGTTACTAGTACTTCCTCTCAAATGTTTGCCTTTACCGAAAGATCCCTTGATATTTGAAAATTAAATGGAACAAAGCGCAGACGCGAATCGTCGCCTTTTTTAACGTCGTAGTCGAAAGGTCAAGCTGCTTTAATTTGCAGAAATTAACGTCATCCCTCAATTCTTTTATCGTTAAAGTGTGCACCACGATGACTACGATGCATCGTATATTTACTCACGTATTTGGGAGGCGAAAATTTTTCGCTTTTATAGCGTTCGCCATTTTTACGAGGTCGGTAGCTGGGAACAGCGTAAAACGAATTTTAGATTAATTGCAATTTCTCTTTACGAGCTTTTAAATCTATCTTATGAACGTCATGGTTTGGGTATCGGATGTATGAGACTGAGAATTTTTTTACGTCAGCTTTTTATTGCCAACACGAAGCTGAGAATGAGTGAAACAAGGGAGATGGACGAAATTAAAAATAAAATGAGTAAATGCATATCAACGTGTTGTAACTTCAAAGAAAATAAATTCCAAGCGAATTCGTTTAGGTAGTCGAAACTTTATTTCTCGTTCAAAATCTACGTACTTATACCTGGAGAATTCTCATTCGTAGAGCGTATCATATTTCCAATCCCTTTGGAAAATATTCCCTTTGGTAATACAAATACCAATGCCATGGAGAGAAAATAAATTATTAAATTTTTTTCAACGTAAGCAGCCAAACTCTATTAGAGGAGGCGAGTTTTTAATTTGTATACATTTAGAGTAACTGGTAACTAATAATGCTGGTGATCGCAGTATCCTTAAAGCTTATCTGGGGAATTAAAATTCTGACATGATGCAGTGCTAGGTCTAATTAATCATAAGAGTCTTGCTCATTAAAATTGAAGCTTTAGTCAAATTTTCAAATATTGCCATTTTGAATAAATTTTGATCTAAACCTTAACGATCATACTGTGATTCCAAATTAATTATATACACAAAGTCTGAATTTGGAGTAGATGTATTTAATAAAATAATATGGACGATTCTGGAAATTTATCGACTAAACCAAGAGCTAGAGTGAGCCTTGTTTACATTTCAAGGGTGAAAAAATTTTATTTTTGAATGTTGTAGAGAACCACTCCCTGAATATGTTAAAAAGCTCCATTACGAGGAGGAGAGTAAATTTTTTTGGGGAAGTACCCCATTTTTTTTTTTTTTTGATTTCGTATAAACAAGTGAGTCGCGGACACCTACATATCCAAATTTCAGCTTCCAAAGTGCATTTTGAAGGGAGTTAAAGTATAAAAGGGCTTTTTGAGGAAGTTTTGAGTCATGACATTTTTGAATCTTCCATATCTCCTCACCAAATCAACTTCGAGAAGTCAAACTTTGTATGTGTGGTTAGTAGATGACTAGAATATGAGCTCTTGAATTTAGATCAAAATGATTTCAAATGGCGGATTATCAAAATTCGAGTAGAGATTGAGGAGGCTCAAATTAGTAAAAATATTAATAATATGAACTCATATGATTATTGGGCATAAGAAGTATACTATATCCTCAATTCATCTCCATACATGATGTTGGAGGGGAGAAGGAGGGGTTATCGACCTCAAAATGTGGTGGGGGTAAATGAAAGGTCGAAAGTTTTTTATTGCTGTGTCATATGGTAAAATAAGCTTATGTGACTAACCCATTCTGATTTTAGTTTCCAAAATGAATTTGGGGGGAGTTGGAGCAAAAAAGAACTATTGGAGGGGAAATTATTGCTGCAGGAAATTTCATGAATTTTTCATATCTCCTCACCAAATGGGCCTACAAAGGTCGAACTTCATATGTAAGGTCAATTCATGACCAGAATGTGATCTCTTAAATGTGGGTCAAAATAGATTCGAAATGGCGGATCGTAAAAATATGATGATGATTTGAAGAGCCTCAAGTAGTCATAAGTTGAGAAATATGCGTTCATATGATTATTGCATGGTAAGAAATACCACATTTGTTCTAAAATCAATTTCTTAAATGGTTTTGGAGGGGTTAAAGTAGAGATTTTCAGGCTTTATATTGGGTGTGGCCTGTAGACATGAAGTGGTTAGCAACGTTACATGCAAACCTGAATAAACTCCAGTTAAAAACTCAGCTCCAGTAATGTGGCATGGCTGCTTACTTTTTTTTTTTTTAAGAACAGATATAAACCTTTTTATTGAGAACATTAAAATTATACATTAGCTACTACATATTATTGAACTACATTAAACATATAAATAGAAGCCCCCCCCCCCCCGGTTCAAATCGCC
Organism: Phenacoccus solenopsis; assembly: GCA_009761765.1. Taxonomy (NCBI): domain Eukaryota; kingdom Metazoa; phylum Arthropoda; class Insecta; order Hemiptera; family Pseudococcidae; genus Phenacoccus; species Phenacoccus solenopsis. Next base: position 10,205,359 of record CM019754.1, on the reverse strand, counting down.
CTTTTAAAATTTATGTAGAATTATGGAACTTACTTATTTTTGAATATTGTATTTTTCCTCAATCAATTTTTATTTTTCATTTTTTAGAAATTTTTTTGGTTTTTCTTCATTTTGAACAATTTTTTCATTTTCAAATACATCATCTATGAATATTTTGTTTTGTTTACTCATTTAATATTTGAATATTTTTTAATTTTTGAACTCAAAAATTTTTTAATAATGTATCATTTTTTAAATTTTTAGACACTCCATTTTTGAATATTTTATAATTGAAAAAATTTTCATTTATGATTTTTTTTTCATCTTGAATAATTTTTTTTATTTGCTCTATTAAAATAAAATTAATATTTTTTCATTATTCGGATCAAATTTTTCAGCAATCTATAATTTTTTTAATTATTCAATATTTTTTAATTTTAGACTTCATTCATTCGCGATTGGTTATTTATTTGTTACATTTTTGAATACTTTTTAATTTTTGACGTCACAAATTGTTCAACATGATTTTTTTTAATTTTTAGGCATTATTTTTGAATATTTTTTATTAAATTTTTTTTCCATTTTGATTTTTTACTCTATTTTTGTCTTCATAAATTTTTTAACAATGCATTATTTTTTTTAGTTTCAAGACATCAAATTTTTTAATGTTTTTTTTTGCATTTTGAATTTTTTTCATTCACGAATAATTTTTTTGAATTTTTTTTATTATAAACATTTGAATATTTTTTCCATTTTCAGATTCATACATTTTTCAACACCCTGTACAAACCCTTTCAAAATTTTCATTTATTATCAACTACTAAATGGGTAATTTTTCGAACATTTAAAATTTTTCCAAGCTGTAGGTGATTCATACTCAAAGATACATAGTTGAGGTCATTTTGGATCCTTAAGCTACAGCTGTTAAAAAAAATTTTCAATTTCTCGAAGCACACTGGACATGAAAACGCCGACGTGCACATCACGAGAAAAATTTGGGTCAGAAATTGAGAACTTATAGAGGGTAATCCTCTCGCCCCTCCATCTTCTCCTGTGACGACTTCAAATTCTTGAATGACTTTTTCATTTCCTAATTAAGTTTTAAAATGAATTGTTATTTTCAATAAAACTGAAAAAATCTATAAAAATGAGCACGAACATGAATCTGAATAAATTCACAGTGATTTGGAGTTGAGGTAAAAAATATACATTGAAAAATGTGGACAACGATCTCACCTCCACCATTACATCAGAAATCAGACAGTAATAGCTTAGTTTTTACGTGAAAATTCGTCTAAAAGAAACGTCGAATACTTTTATTCGTCAGAAAGTGGGGTTTTCGAACAGAGTACGCGATCGTAAAGAAAAATTGAGAATATTTTTAACACGATAGAAATTTAAACATAATTTATCGTTCAAGTTTAATCGAATTTCGCTTCGTAATCCCATTCGAGTTTCGTCGAGTGGGAATACATTGAAGTTATTTTGAAGAATGAAACACCTTCGTAGAAACCTTTATTCGTCTTAAATTCTAAATTCATCCCTTTGACACGTAAATAAGAACTAAAATCTCGACGTCACAAATCGCCGGATTATTTTCTCACACAAACGTGCCTTAATTAAGCAGAATCCTTCGATATTCGAGGTAATTCCTTATCAATCGCTTTGCCTCGTCTACTTCGTCTTCTTTTCATTGTTTGATAAAATAAGTGCTCAGGTATCTCAACTATGCCTCTCGCTGGTAAAACGGTAAACAAGTGAATGGCGAAAATCTTCCGCAATAATGCGCAAGAGGGAGGATATTACGTCGTTGCGAAAAATCTCCGCGTTTCGAAAAGGGTTCGCGAAAAAGGGTATTTTGGATGTACCTATACTACGCAGTAATTCCACGTACCCTGGTACAGGCGTATTTTCAAGTTCAACTGGAAACACTTTGGCGAAATTTGAAACGCAGTAATCCGCACAGGGTTAATGGCAGGGTATTTTGAATGCAGAGGTTAGTAAACAAGTCGAGTTTCCTGTTTTGTTACGTACTCACAATGAGCTTTACAGACAATCAGATTTTTTTTTATTCTAATTTTCTCAAATAGATAACAGGAAAGAGTAACGGATGAATTTTTTCTCACACGAGAGTAGCTGCATATGGATGAAATAGCCATCGCGATGGTATAGTAATTATACAATAAGTGTTCCTTTCAATTGAACAAATGAGGTAGCCCGTCGAGTGATTAATTACAAATAAAATTCATCCGTTTGGTAAACATTCGTTTATATTTGCAATCGATGGTATCTATTTAGTCAGGCGTTGACAAATTGAAGATTTTTTCGACGTAACGCTGAACAAATTTGATAAAAGCAGATTTTATGGAATTGTTGGCTAATTCATCATTTTTTCATTTTTTCCGGTGAGCGTGTCTGAAGCTGAGACGCATCGAATTGAAAAAGATAAATATTTGGGAATACAGAGAGGAATTTTCTGTTCGGTGATAATGGTTCAATTTCGTCGAATACGTCAACCACGTTTTATCAAAATATTAATTCTTTTATCGAGAAAATGTCAATTTTATATGCGATGAAAAAGTATAAGTCTACTGTGATGGTATGAACATGTGTTAGCTTTCGTTTACAGATTATCAAAAATATGCCTATTAAAGTACCTATTTGTTTACGAAGGCATGAATGAACACAGATAATAAGGTCACGTAGAAACCTGTATAATTTAGACGAAATTGGAATTCAGTCGAAAATGCTGTTTAGTTCGGTAAATCTCGACAATAAGGATCGTTTAGGATTTCCAGTAAATATTTTTTCATAAATTTGCAAAAAACCTTGCCGCACTAACCATAAATTAAAACTTCCCATTCATAGGTACTGAACGTAGCCCATGGTGGGGGGAGGAGGTAGAGGGGGCTGAGAAAATGTTGAGCCCCCGGAGTGAAATTTTGTATTCCATACAAAAATGCCAATGAACAGAAAAAAAGTCAAAGTCCCCGGATTTGGTCAGCCCCCCTGAAACCACAGGCTGATCCTCAGACCTCAAAGGACCTGTATATGCGAGTGGAGAGCGTATTTTTCGGAAAAAAATCGAATGACTATTAGGCTGCCACTTATTCATAGAGGTCAAAAATTTTTTTCAACTTTTTAACCAAGACTCCCCCTTAAAATGTTCCTTTAGGCTTCTAGTGAAACCTTAAAATATTTCAGCTCGAAAAAATTGGGCTCAAAGTTTGCAAAAATTTAAAATTTTTCAAAAAAAAGAAAAAATTATTTATCGATTTTTTTATTTTTATTTTCAGGTATAACCTTATACATAGCGTATTAAAGGCCCAAAAAAATTTATAGAACAATTTTTTTCAAAATTCGGGGTTACGAATATTTTTTCATTTTTATAAAAAAAGCCTCTGGATAAAATTATTGAAAAAAATGGAAAAATTTCATTATCCGCTAATTTTTGGTTGTTCTTTCAATTAAGTTGTTTGTTTCTTAAATTGAATAAACGTTTATTATTTTGTTAGCTGAGTTTTAACAAAACGATAGCTATTACAGTCTACCTGATTTGGGAAGGTAAGGTAGGGGGAGGGTGGGGTCTTCAAATCTTTGCGTTTCAGACCATTTGTAATCATCTGGCAAATGTCCAACTTTTTGGTATATATATATTTTTTCCCCCACGCGTAGCGCCGGCGAGTATTCATAAAATTCGCTCAAAATTTGGTGAGGGACTCTTCTTGAAAATGCGCAGAAGTATTTTTTTTGTTTTTTCGAAAAATTTCAAAATGGCGGATCACTCAAATTTTGAGGGGGGCTGGAGAAGGGGCAAATAGCTCAAATTTTTCGTTTTTGATTTCATATGAAAGAGTGAGTCACGGATACTAACATATCCAAATTTCAGCTTCTTGAGTGCATATTGAGAGGAGTTAGATCAAAAAACGGCTTTTTGAGGAAGTTTTGAGTCATGAAATTTCTTGAATCTTCCATATCTCCCCACCAAATCAAGTTAAAGAGGTCAAATTTTGTGTGTGAGGTTAGTTGGTGACCACAATATGACCTCTTGAATTTGGATCAAAATGGATTCAAAATGGCGGATTATCAAAATTTTGAGTAGAGCTTGAGGAGCCTCAAGTTGGTAAAAATGTAATTAATATGAATTCATATGGTTATTGGGGATAAGTTGTATACTATATCCCGAATTCACTTCCATACATGATGTTGGAGGGGGAAGGCGGGGTTACCAACCTAAAATAGTGGTGGGGGTACAGGAGGGGTCGAAAATTTTTTATTGCTGTGTCATATGATAAAATGAGCCCAAGTGACAAACGTATTTTGATTTTAGCTTCCTCAGTGATTTTGGAGGGGAGTTAGAGCAAAAAACGGCTTTTGGAGGGGAAATTGCTGCAGGAAATTTCATGAATCTTCCATATCTCATCACCAAATCGGCCTAGAATGGTCAAACTTTGTGTGTAGGATTAGTTTGTGACCAGAATATAACCACTTAAATTTGAGTCAAAATGGATCCAAAATGGCGGATTTACAAAATTTGAAGATAATTTGAGTACCCTCAAATAGTTATAATTTGAGAAATATGTGTTCGCCTGATTATTTCATGGCAAGAAATACTACATTTGTGCCAAATTGAACTTCTTGAGTGTTTTTGGAAAGGATAAGGTAGGGGTTTTCAGACTTGGTATTGGGGGGTGGCCTGTAGTGATGAACGGTTAAGCAAGGTTATTACTAAATCAAAACGAGCCCCAGTTAAAAACTCAGCTCTAATAATGCGGCATGGCTGCTTACGTTTTTTTTTTGGAATTAATTTTTGAAAATGCGAAGTTATATGTATCGAATCACGTCATCTCCTTCCTAAGATTATCCAAACTGTTCTCCAAAGTATAATTCCACGTAGGGCGTAATAACCACTGCAGTTACAAACGCCCAATAAAAAAAAAAAAAAAAAAAAAATGAAAAAATTTTAGGATCTCCTAATTTTAAGAAAAATTGTTTCGTAAATTTTTTTGGGGTCTTTAATTTTTTACGGCTTCATTAGAAGCCCAAAGGAACATTTTAATGAGGGGTCCTCACCAAAAATCGAATTTCGAAAAATAAGTTGCACTCTAATGACTATAAAACAAATCCTAGAGGTAGCCTAATAACCAGACCAGTTAAAAACGCAGCCAAAAAAAAAAAACAGCCCAAATTTATCAAGTCTCGAAAATAAAACAAAAAATATTACTTCGTAACGTTCAAAATGCCATGCACTCTGGAATACTTTCATTCGGAAATTTTTAGATAATTCTTTCAACTTGAATGAATCCCTGAAGACGTGAAGGCCTTGAAAAAATTCCCAATTCATTTTTCATGTTAGAAAAAAATATACCCTCGTATCATTCATCTTGATGTCGAATTAACGAAGAATTTCATTATACTCGTACGCAATAAAAAGTTTTCAAATATAACAAAGCCCTTGAAAAGAACATTTTCAAAATAAATAAAGTTCCTATAGTAATATTTATGTATATAGTAGGGGTAAGAGAATTGTTTTCATGCGCTTTACATATAAAAAAATAATGGAAAAATTCCAACCAATCGAGAAACTTTCAAGAAATTAGCATCATTTTCTGCCTAATAGGTATTTTATATTATATTTTTTCTATAGAAGGATATACGAATTAACAGGGGTATGCTTACCTCACAACAAGCCCCAACCCAAGAGCTGCAGATTATAATTTTTTTTTTTAATAAGATTCATAAAACATTATAAATTTATTTTAGAGTTTTTTTTCTTCGTTATAACCGATCTGATAATCTTGGATTATTTTTAACTTACCAAGTAATATGATTTTTTTTTTCATAAGCCGCGCACAGCTCTGGGCTAGAGGCGAGCTTATTGGGTTATGTCTTTTAAATAAAGGGGTAAAGGGATGTTGAACGAAGGAAGCAAATGGGTGCAATATGTTGGTAGGATTGTTGTTAAGAATGAATTTCACTTCATTTTGTTTTCTTCTTCAATTACAATATTGTAAAAAAAATGAAGTTATGAAAAACAACGAGTACGAAATTACTGAAAATACCTAATATAAAGTTATAAAATAAAAATATGAGTTAGTAGAAAAAACACAAACTAAATATACGTATACGAATTTACGTGCAATGGCGATATAGTTTACTACTCTTAGATAAAGTGTTGCGGACCTTGTGAAAGTATATATACGACGAAGCTTCGAACGCTCAATGTACTCGCTTCGGCGGTACATATACTAAAATTGGAACGATACAGAGAAGATTAGCATGGCCCCTGCGCAAGGATGACACGCAAAATCGTGAAGCGTTCCACATTTTTTGCTACAGGTATACATCGAGAAATATTTGTACTTACTAGTTTCATTTTAATTTTTTTTTTTTTTTTTTTTTTAAATAAGTGAATACGTATGCTATATACTATCTCTACCTATAAAGATAATTATTTTCGCGTTGAGAATCATCGTTTCGTCATACAAAAAAGAGCTAAATTGAACTTCTGAGGGTCATTAAGAGTTGCAATAAAATAATAAAAATAAGCCACAACCATAATTTGAAAATATTGTTCTTGGAAAATTGAAAATGTTACGTAAAATGAATTATTATGACTATTCTTATTTTTTAATTGATTATATTTTTTCATTATTTTTATTCATTTATTAAGACTAAATTTAATTTCAAATTATCAAAAAAAAGTGTAGATATATTTACATGAAATAATACATAAATTTTAAGCTTGAATTTTCCCTTTGATGTTTAGAGTCAGGTAAAATGCAAGTAAGTAATTTGGAAACCAAAAATTAGGAATAATAATAATAAAACCTTATCAGTACATTAGCTATAATAAATAAATTATATTTAAAATATTAATGGTATATTTCACATACACGGTTCTTTTTTTTTAGTACAACTATATTTCGCAGGCACTATATATATGTTATCTATATCAAAACCAAAATTGATAACGCTAAAAAAGTGACATTTTTGAGATTTGAGTTCATTTTTCTGGAAAACGATGAGCTTTCATGAAAATTGTATAAGAACCAAAGTTGTAGACCTTGAAATTTGCAACCATCTAGTTGCTATTTATTTTTCATTACGACCCTTCATTCTAGAGATATTTGCAAAAAACCGAAAAAACCTTGAAAGCTGGAAGGCTCTACTTCAAAAACAATAGGACTCTTACGTTCCACCTCTTCTACCCATCCTCCAAATATAAAAAACAAAACAAAAACTATAGTGAACGCACAAGTGAATTTTACTCAGAAGTAGTTCCCTAAAAATATTCCAAAAGGAAAACAAAAATCTACCCCCAACGCCTCCAAATTAACGATGACGAGTCGCTCACTGGCGAAGAATACCTACTACACCACTAGTTGAAAAAAATTCCATTCAATCAATCAATTTGAAATACGTGCAATATGCATTCAATATAAAATAAACATTAAAAAGCCTACCCGGATCTGTGCAATAAACATGAAAAAAGCAACTACTAAGTATTTTCCGGTGTATTCGCGTTCGTTGCGTGGACAATAAAAAATCATGTTTACGAGTGCTCCGATTTCGTTATTTACTCGACGAGCAATGACCCTGGGCTGGGAGCGGAGGGAATGGAATTTTATACGAAATTACTAGATACAATAAACAATTGAACTAAATCATCCATCTTTTTGGAACGCAGGTATAATTGAAATCGTACAGGTACTCAATTATGGTATCCGATTGAGTGCCACTTATCAGCTAATAACAATCCTGTCAATCAATTTCGTGACATTTAACGTCACGGAAGCCTGTAACGTATCGGTGTAAATGGAGGGTTTGAAAGTGAACAGAAGTTTTTTGCTAATGTTTTTAATGAAAACGGTAGTTATTACAGTGTACCAAATTTGAGAAGTGAGGGGGTGTTCGAATCCAGACGCTTTAATTTTTTTATTTAACGACTGAGTCGTGTTCATTACGATACAAGGGTAGTCAAGTAAAAAAAAAGTGACAAAGGGAAGAAATTGTTTTAAAAAAATACTTACTATGGGCCAAAAATTTCAATAGAAAACGAACTCCTATTTGAAGAGGAGCTAAAAAGTGATGGACATGAAATGAACTCATGAAAGTTTTAAGTTAACATCCTCCACTCCAAATATGATTGATAAAGGGAAGGTACGAAATAAACGGTTTTCCTTAGTCTATCAAAAGAGATTCTAACGAATTTATAAAACTTTCAATGTTAAAGGAAATTTGATACAAAAAGCTCAATTTTCACAACTTGAAAAAAATATTTGAGCATTATTTCAAAAATTCAGAAAAAATTTAAAATGAAACAATTTAATGAGTGTTCAACCTACGTATTTTCAAAACAGGTAATACACCTTTTGAGGATTCAGTGGCGTATACAGGATGAAATTAAGGGGGGGTCCAAACTGAAAAGAAATTTAGTGTGGGCGATAGGGCAGAGTGGTAGAATGGTAGAAAAGGGTGGGGGCGCACGTAGATTATTAATTATTATTTGAAATTATTGACATTTTGATAGCAAGTATTAAAAATAATGAAAAAAATTTGCTATAAAAAAAAAACAATATGCTTATTGATTAGGTATTGAAAATTAAAAAATTGGTAAAAAAAAACCAACAACAACAACAACAAACGAACAAAAACGATGTATTGGTATTAAAAAATAAAAACCACAAATTTGCTATTTAAAAACAACAACAACAACAACAACAGCAGCAGCAGCAAGCAAGCAAACAAACAAACAAAAATGATGTATTGATATTAAAAAATAAAAACCACAAATTTGCTATTTAAAAACAACAACAACAACAACAGCAGCAGCAAGCAAGCAAACAAACAAACAAAAATGATGTATTGATATTAAAAAATAAAAATCAAAAAATTTGGTATTGAAAAAAAACAACAACAACAACAACAAACGAACAAAAATGATGTATCGGTATTAAAAAATAAAAACCACAAAATTTGGTATTGGAAAAACAACAACAACAACAACAACAAACAAACAAACAAACAAAAATGATGTATCGGTATTAAAAAATAAAAAACCACAAAATTTGGTATTTTGGAAAAACAACAACAACAACAACAACAACAACAAACAAAAATGATGTATTGATATTAAAAAATAAAAACCACAAATTTGCTATTTAAAAACAACAACAACAACAACAAACGAACAAAAATGATATATCGGTATTAAAAAATAAAAACCACAAAATTTGGTATCGGAAAAACAACAACAACAAACAAACAAAAATGATGTATCGGTATTAAAAAATAAAAACCACAAAATTTGGTATTTTGGAAAAACAACAACAACAACAACAAACGAACAAAAATGATGTATCGGTATTAAAAAATAAAAAGCACAAAATTCGGTATTTTGGAAAAACAACAACAACAACAACAAACGAACAAAAATGATGTAATGGTATTAAAAAATAAAAATCAAAAAATTTTGTATTAAAAAAAAACAAAAACAAAAAAAGCAATACAATTATACACAGGTAATAACGACTAAAGAAAATTACGAAAATTCGGTCTTCAAAAAAAAAAAATAATAAAAAAGTAATAAAAAATGTCTAATATTTGAAATAGATTCTGCGAGTCTTACTAGTACATTAAAAAAAAATTGAAGTTGTCAAGGAGGGTCTCAGGAGGGCTGGACCCCCCAAATACGCCACTGTGAGGATGTGTGCCTCAAAATTTTGAAACAAGATGAAAAGAAGACCATTAAAAGAATGCGACATATTGTTGTATAAGTATTTGGGTATACTGAATACGATTATGGAGTTATTTTTCATCCCTGGCTATTTGTAAACCTCCTAACACCACCACCTTGGCCATTCCAAAATTACTAAAATTAGGTAATAATAAAAATACGATTCGTTATGTTAATGTTCATTTCATGTGGATTTGAAAGTTGATTTTTTGAAAATATAAATTTTCAATTCCCAAGCATAATAATATGATGGGAAGGTAATTTGGAAAAGGGGGTTAATTTTTTTAAATTAAATTTTACTCAGGCACGAAAAAATTTTCTATTCACAACTGAGGTACAATTAAGGTTATTCCATAGTAAAATCTGAATTTTATGGCGAATTGTGATTTATTTAAATATTACGATGAGTATAATAATTATGTACGTTACTATTGAATGGAATTCGCTCAAAACTTGGTGAGAGACTTCTTGAAAATGCGAAAAAACTATTTTTTTATCTTTTCGAAAAAATTCAAAATGGCGGATCACTCAAATTTTGATAGGGCCTGGAGAAAGGGTAAATACCTCAAATTTTTCATTTTTGATTTAATATAAAAGAGTGAGTCACGGATACCGTCATATCCAAATTTCAGCATTCCAAGGTTAGAGCAACTCCCTGTTTCCTGAAAAAAAGTTTCAAGTTATGAAATTTCTTGAATCTTCCATATCTCCTCACTAAACCAACCTAGAGAAGTCAAACTTTGTATGTTGGGTTAATAGATGACTAGAATATGACCTCTTGAATTTGGATCAAAATTGATTCAAAATGGCGAATTATCAAAATTTGAGTAGAGCTTGAGGAGCCTCAAATTGGTAAAAATGTAATTAATATGAACTCATATGATTATTAGGAATAACAAGTATACCATATCCCAAATTCATCTCCATACATGATGGCGTAGGAGAGAAGGAGGGGTAATCGGCCTCAAAATGTGGTGGGGGTACAAAAGATGTCGGAAATTTTTTATTGTGGGTTTATGCAACAAAATGAGTCCAAGTGACTAACTTTCCTTGATGTCAGCTTCGCAAGTAGATTTTGAGGGGACCTAGAGCAAAAAAACAGCTTTTGGAGGGGAAATTACTTAAGGAAATTTCATGAATCTTCCATATCTTGTCACCAAATCGACCTAAAAAGATCAAATTTCGTGTCGTAACTCGCCTCAATGATTATGTTTTTTTTTCCTGATTTAACGAAAAACGTAATTTTTAGTAATTTCTTGCGAAAAAAATAACAAAAAGTAATCAAACTTGAAAAATTTGATCAAGTTTTTTTAAATATAATCTCGATCCGATTCCTGACGTACGCTACATTGCTTATTTCGTATCAAATTATATGTATAATATACTCCTTTCAAGTTTAAACTTCTACACATCATGTGCAGTAAACATAAACGAGCATCAAACAGATGACTAAATTACTTGTATCTCTACCTATCCACCAAGAAAGTTAATACTGTTGCTTTTGCTAACTTCAACTACATTTCCACTAATCGTTAAATACTTCTTTGGCTTCAACGACGGAAAAACGGAGTATAAAAGTTACAGCGTCGTGATTTAAAACAAGCTTATACTATATGCCTAGTGCCTATACTATGTAATCATTCATTAGCTGCAAACTTATAAGAACTCATATCTCTAAAGTGACAAATTAACGAATCTTAATCACTGTTCAACTATCTAAAGAAAATAATTAATCGTTAATTGAATACGTATACTATGAGTACGAATTTGCCTCATCTCTCAGTGCTCGCTTTCCGTAAATAAGGCAAATCGCATTGGCAATATGATGAATAATTCCGCACCCTGGCCTCGCTTCGTTCATCATTTATTTAGGCGAACAACGGCCATGACGCGGCTTATAGGCAATTCAAATCGATGACCAATAGTCATTGCAACGCTACACGCGTTCAGTACGCGTCCGGTTTCGTATAATGTCTCAATTCGCGAACAAATTTCGACGTATGAAAACAAAACATTTAAATCGTGTGCCTTTTACCTCAGCTTTGTTATTATCACGTAAACAGGTTATCAAAAAATTACCTTAAATTAGTAAAGCGGTCGCGATTAAACAGGGGCTTAATTAAATACGAGGAAAAAAATTTACTTTAATAGTAAGCTCGCTAATTCGTCGCATTTAACGTGTATTATCCTAATAAGAGAGTATATTAGCGGGAATTGATTTAGAAGGTTAATACCTCTCGGTGAAGTATTTCTAGCGCATGAAGAAATACTTACTCTAATTCTAATTGCTGGTAATAATAGAAATTATTATATTCGTCGCATAGCGTTCCTATTGTTTATTTCGTTCGGGGTAATTTTTTTGTTTATTTCGGTTTCGATGTGTTTTATTTACTCTGAGCTTTTCCGCGCGTTAGTTGGCGTAAATAAAAATTTTTTATTGCGCCATTTTGTTTTCGTATTGCACGACGTGTAGCAGCTAGCGTAGCCCGTATATGGGCAATTTTATAATGCGATTTTTTAAAGCGCGCGAAGAAAGCTGTCGTAAATTATGTTCGGTATTTACGCCCTTTTGCAGCAGCTGGATCGAATAAACGTGAAAAATAAACATTTTCTGGCAAATAACATATTGTATTTTGGAGTTTCTTTATTTAGGAGCATTTAAAAATTAGAAAATTGCAACTAAACGTTTTTCAGCCATTCTTCAACTGTCCTAAATGCTCAAGGGGTAACATTTTACCGGGCTAGCAAAGCTCTTGACCAACCTTTCACATGTAAAATGCACGAGTAAAGCTTGGTTAGTATGGTAGCATGGATGAAGTGTGACACAACTAAAAACTGTTTTTTTAAAGGGATTAGTAAAAAGTGATTGAATGACTTCAGTAGATTAATCAAAAAAATGGAATCTCTTGGAGTGAATATTCAAACTTTTTTATATTGAAGATTGAACCTGTAAAATTTATACATTTCAGAATAGAAAAAGTCAACGTTTTTTGGATATAGGATAGTGTAGCAGTCGAAAAATAAACTTTGGAATTTTTTTGCTCACCACCCCTAAATATGGTTATTAGGCTTCCAAATGATCCCCAAAAAAATTTCAGCCCCAGAAAATAATTTTTATTTGTGGCGACTTTGGCTCAAAAATGGCGGTAAATTGTGAATTTCATGTATTTCGAACATTTTTGAGGAAGTGGCTGACGTTACAAAAAAATTTATAGGAAAGAAATTGTAGTAAATTTGACTACGTATAAATTTTGTTATATACATTTTTTTGATAATATCGATAGTTAATGAGATTTCGCTACCCAAAGCTCAAAAAACAATATTTTACACGCATCATATATTTGTTTGCATAACACTCAACGCTCGTGAATCGTTCTATTTATAAAGAATTTTGCTTTTCCACCAACCAAATAGGTTTGGAATTCGTGTATTTCGACGAATAAACCTAATACCAGGGGTTCTTAGTTTGTTTCCATTACTAAATTTGCAAAATATAGAACTTTTATTTGAAAAATTAACCATTTGAAAAGGCAGACATGGTATGCGGGGGCAGTTGAGGAGCAGAACATGACCCGTTGAATTTTAAGTTGAAATGGGTTTAAAATGGTAGCTGGTCATTATTTGAGGAAGGCTTGAGAAGACTCACATACCTCAAACTTGAGGAATATGACCTTAAATGATTACCTGGAATAAGAATCATATTATAACTAAAATCCACTTTCACACTTGATATTAGAGGAGAGAGGAAGAGAGGGAAAATTACTGTCTTCAAAATCTGTTGAGGGGGGGAGGGTAAGCCAAAGGTTAGGAATTTTTCATTATAATGTCACACGTCTAAGTGAGCTTTAGTAATTACCACATCCATGTTTCAGCTTCCCATCTGAATTTTGAGGGGAATGGGAGTAAAAATTACTTTTAAAGGGAAAATCACGTGACACGAAATTGTCCTAGTAGAAAGGTCAAGCTTGGTATGTTGGGTCAATTATCTTTCTTTCTCTACCTCAGGTGAATAAAAATCTCTAATATAGGTATGAAATAATAATTTTTCACTACTCCAATTTTTGAAAATTTAAAAAAAAAGTAAAAGTTTCAAACAAGTTGTGGCCGACTAGAGGGAGGAGAGGCAAGGAGATCACTATCCAAGCATTTCCAAAAAAAAAAGAACAAAGAAATACCCGAAGTTGAAGGAAATCCTGAAAATAAACTTGATGATAAAAGTTATAAATTATTCAAAAATAAAAAATTTTCCAACATTAAAATTTGAAAAATTTGAAAAATAGAAATATGCATAAAAAAATGTTCAAAAATTGAATGGGGGGGGAAAAAATGGTATAATTTCAAAAATTTAAAAACGTACAAAAATGAAAAAATGCCAGCAAAGAAGCTCAATTTGGAATTGAATGATGGTAGAAACTGAAAAAAAGTAGAAAATATTCAAAAAATTTTCAAAAACTCAAGAGTAAAAAAGTGTTTAAAAACGACAAAAATATTAAAAATATTAAATAAATGTAAGGAAGTGGAAAAGTGTTCAATCCAAAAGAAATAGAAATTCGTGAAAAAAATAAAGATAAAAAAGATTAAAAATTCAAAAACATACAAAAATTTTTAAAAATGCCCGAAAAACTCAATCTGAAATTAATAATAAGGAGTTCCGATATAGTCGTGATCAAATTATTAAAAGTTAAAAAAAGAAGAAAATGCACAAAAAATTTCAAAAAACCGTCGGAGTGAAAAAATGAGAAAATTTAAATAATATCAAAAAAATTTAGGAAGTCTAAAATTTTTTAATCAAAGAGAGAGAAAATGTTTTGAAAAAAAAAAATTATAAAAAACTATTCAAAAATGAAATAAATTTAAAAAAAAAATAAAAAATGAGGAAACAAAAAAAACTCGAAAAAACAACAGCATTTCAAATGTTTCAAAAATAAAAAAGTCCAGCCCTCGGAAAATAAAAAATGTAGAAGATTCAAAAAATGAAAAAATGATAAAAAATGATCGAAAGAAAAACTTAATCCAAAAATAAAAATAATTAAAAAAATGAAGAAATTACCAAAAATAAAAAGATGTTTGTGGTAAAGAAAAGTAAAAAAATAAAAAATGTTCAATATTTTAAAATGTCCAAAAATGGCTGAAATACATAATATTTATTATTTTTCCTAAAAATTTTGAATGATAATATTTACAAAAAAGTACAAGCCGCAGAAAAAAAAATAATAATTTTTTTAAAGCCCAAAAATCATTTTTGTCCTAAATCCAATTTCAGCTCCAGACATCCCTGACTTCATGTCCGATGTGGGCAAGATAAACAATGACGAGTTGATAATTTTTCAACATACTATTGGGTCATTCTACAAATTCTCTTAGCTATACCTACATTATAGGTTTTCCTCAAGGTGACGAAGAATCAAAAATTCGAATTTTCTGGCGAATCCCCAGAGATAGTGACTGTTTAACTTATACGAAATTTTTTGAAGATGAATTGAAATTTTCTAGTCTTCTTCATTTCTAATATTACACGAGTATATTTTTATATCAACTCGCGATGATTTTCTTAGGTACTCAAAATATATACTACGACAAAAGGCACGAAATACTTTTCAAAATGCATCCTTCATACGAAAATTAGGATCGTTGAACTCTCGAGGCAATGAATAAATAACACATCACTCCAAAGGTCCGAAGAAATTAACGTTAATGATTGATAATTACATCGCAAATGGAAACGAAGGAAGTTGCAAAATAATGCGTTTCATTTTTCAAATAGAAAACACCATCTTGTCAATACTTTCATTAAAATCGTCCATCGTAAAAGAACCATCATTAGTTCTAATTTATTTGCGATTCAAAAATTCAACATTTTTAAGGTCAAAGTATCTTGACTTTCGATGCGAATGCATTACTATTGGCTGAAATCGTTCTTGGAAATAATTTCAAGGCGTTGAAGTATGCAAATATTTCGACGTACTGAAGTTATGATATTCGTGGAAAGCATTAAGCAACAAAAATGCTTTCTATCATTATCGTCATTTCGAGTCGAATGAAGCGTAAAAGCTATCCACGATGGGTTCCAATTCAAGGTTGATGTAAATTGTAATATGAAAACTGCATCGCTGAGCGTTTGCAAAATGGAATGCATTTTAGCATAATAAAAAAATAACGTTTCTCGTAAATAAAGAACTTCATAAATTCTGTATCGTAAAGATTATTACATGAAACTTCGTTGTAAGTTCTTCGAAAATTTATGTCGACTATAATTCAAAATTTGAATTTAGAATGTAATGAATGAAAAGAATATTCAGAAAAATATTATTTCGTATCGAATAAACGACTAAATGTTAAAATTACACCCATGCTTTTGGCCAATGTAGCAGCATAGGGGAGGTAAATTAAACAAGTAAACAAGTAAAACTTGTAATTATTTTACATGAGCCAAGTCTAGTATTATTATGAAAGTAGGAATTTTAAATAGGTACCTACTTGAATTTTAATTTGAATTTTTTCAGATGAAAATGTGCATTAATGAATTTTGAAAATTTTCCATAAGTATTAAAATTTTAAAATAAGCCTCCGGCCATCGTCTTTTCATAATGCCTTGTTATGGGGGAAGAAAAATTCAAATTGCTTTATTCCAGGCAAAGAATGATTTTTTTCTAATTTAAAAATTTTACATATTTTTTTTAGCTGAGTTTACAATTTGAAAACGACAGCTATTACAGCCCATCTGATTTTGGAAGGAGGGGTAGGGAACAGGTAGGGTCATCAAATCTTTACGTTTCAGACAATTTGTAATGACCTGGCAAATGTCCAACTTTTTGGTAAGTATATTTACCGTGTCCAATCAATCTTGACACAGCTGAGCTTCAAATTCGCTACCTCTAAACACACCATTAATTCTTTTCATTTTTTATAAAGCGAAAGTAAATGATAGAAATAATCACAAAATTTAATTTTTAATTTATATTTTATTATTCTATTATTAATTAATTAAAATCTATTCTAACAAGAATCAGTACTGTCAAATGATAAATATCGTTGAGAATGAACGTCACATATAGAATGACTGAGTTCTTATTTCCTAATCTAAAGAAAAACACTATGAAAAATTTAACTACATGCATTTTTTTTGACAAGATAATTTGGCGCACGGCTGTGTTGAAATCACTTGGACACAGTGTATATTTATATCCCCCCCCCTACGGGCATGGATGAAAATCACTCAAAATTTGGTGAAAGAATTTCCTTGGAAATGCAAAAAAAAAGTACTTTCTTTGTTTTTTCGATACATCTCGAAATTGCAAATCACTCAAATTTTGAGAGTGGCTGAAGGGAGGGCAAATGACTCAAAATTTTTGCTTATAATCTCATATAAAAGAGTAAATGACGGACACTAATATACTCGGAGTTCAGCTTGTCAAGTTCATTTGGAGGGGAGTTGGAGCAGAAAAGGCTTTTTGAGGAAATTTTGAGTGAAGAAATTTCTTGAATCTTCCATATCTCATCATCAAATGTATGTAGAAAGGTCAAACTTCGTGTATGGAGTTAATTTAGCACCCGAATATGACCCCTCGAATTTGGATCAAAATGAATTCAAAATGGCGGAACATCAAAATTTGAGTAGAACTTGAGGAGCCTCAAATTAGTAAAAATGTTATGAATATGAACTCATATGATTATTGGGGATGTGAAGTATACTATATCTCAAATTCACATTCACAGATGATATTGGAGGGGAGAAGGAGGAGTTATCGACCTCAAAATGTGGTGGGGGTAAAATTTTTTATTGTGGCGTCATATGATGAAATGAGTTCAAGTGACTGACCTATTATGGAATATCATTTTTTTAAAAAGTATCATTAAAAAAATACGATATCAGAAGCTATTGAAGTTCAGCAATTCTTTCACCTTTCCAATCACTCAAATTCACATTATATGCCAGTTTCGATAGACGAAAACCTATAATTTATTCGGTTTCCCTTTTAACATGCATAAAACACAGAATAATAACTCCGATCACCTTGAAAACAAAAATGCCCAACGACTTTTACCCAAATTAACGAATACCTTAAAGGCTCGCAAGTAATTTAAATTCGTTTTCGAGTTTGAAAAAAATACGCAAGGTCGAAGGCAAACCCCGACACGAAAGTTCAGCACAATTTCAAAAGCTACGAGTAAATTTTTTATGGTTTCGCATCCTGCGAGCGTTTCTTTCCTCCAACTAAATAAGGAATACTTTACGAAATAACTTTGACCTATTTAATGACAGTGTGTAAATTATCCGCGTGCACAAATGAACAGCATTAATACTGACAGCCATCATACTCTGTATCAAAAATTACCTTTCTTCGTCGGCGTGTTCATTCCTAATACACGTAATATCTTTTACAAAGGCACAGTCACCAGATAACTAACAAAATCGATAACTAATAACGGTTAATAGTTGAGTTTGTTTACACTCGTTATTCGCTTATTAGCAGAGGCTGCGTTGGCAGATTTTGCCAACGTCGCGGATTTTACGAGCTACGAGATTATGCGGATGGGTTTTGGCGATGAAATGTTTTATATGAATCGAAGGAGTGGTTGACAGTGATGAATAGTGGATGGAATGTAATGTGTAGTTTTTATTTACACGAGGTGGCCTTTCGAAATGAAATAAATGACAACGCTAATTCCCAATGGTTTTGAATTGAAGTACGAATTATTAAAATTTTATTTATCCGTTTCTTCAGCTCGTTAAAAATAATTTCGACGCAGTAATTAAATTTTAAGCACGTCACAACTATTTGCATAATATGTCTAATATTATCCTGCTTTATTGCCTATCTCTGTTCTTAAATAAAATCACCCAATCCATTTAAATATTAACGAATCTCTATGGCACTTATTAGACACGAAGGCTGTAAAAGCGCTGATGGTGAGTAGGTAATTTGAAGATTATCTTCTACCAATATAAAATTACTATCGATCGTAGCTATCCAATTTCATAATACCCTGACAATGTCGACTACTTCTTGTTAAAAGAATTTATTAATTAAAATTTCCACTCTTGAATAGAATGGAAATTTCTTTATTATTTTCAAAAGAACGGGATTGTCGGGGGTGAATTTTCATCAAAGGAATAATTTTACATGAATGGTATAAACATGACAGTACTGGTAGGGTTGTATCTTTATAACGAGACTGAGAAATTTATTTTTCTTGTAGTTCTCGAACGAAATATTCTAATATAGAGTTGGAATTTCTTTGTTTGATAAAAAACCGTCGCTTCGTCGTTGAGAATTTTGAAAAGTATTTTTTGAATTTTAATTTTGAACATTCATTTGTAAGTTTAATATTGCTGGTGACAAATTTTACGCCACTGAACTAAGTTGAATTTATTAAAAGTAATATTAAATTTAAAGAGCAAACCAAGAATTTATTAGTATTGGGGTAATTTTTTAATCATTAACAATTAGTTGGTAACACTGAAAAATTCTGAATTTTAAACCAACATGAATGAAGTTGAATGAAAAATGTATAAAATTTAAAAACTTATATTTAATACAAAATCACAATTTTACAGATCCTAATGGTAATTTTCCAAGAACTAATAATTGGTTGGTATTACTGCATAATTCTGAATTTCTGGTTTAGTTAAGGTCAAGGCGAAGAAAAATTTATAAAAAATTTTAAATTTATGAATTTAAGAGGTATAAGATTCAAAATTAATTAAAAATACAAAATCACGTCTTTACAGGTATTACATCGAGTAAAATATTCCTTTGATTGACAGTTAGTCGGTATTACTAGAATATTCTAGATTTCACGTTGAGTCAAGATCAAGATAAAAAAAAAGTGATAAGACAAACATTTATTAATGTAAGACTTACATCAAAAAAGTTACAAATTTACGAATATATCCGATAGTTTTACTATAATCAGTTCTTTCCCTGTCCTTTCCCCGCAATATTCTTTTTTTTTTAATGATGCATTATCCAAGTGACTAATGGATTCTTCAAAAAAAAAAACAACAACAACAACAACATTCAAAATCAATGTAATGGAAAAGCCTGGGTAAGGGACAAATGCGTATTTTTTTTTTACAAATTTTATTCGTTTCGTACATAACATTCATTAATATTTGGTTGGTATTACTGGAGAAAGAATTCTGAATTTTAGGTTGAGTTATTAGAGTCGAGAAAAAGTATAACAATAAATTATGGGCTTGATAACACCCAAATGAATTTAATGTAATAATTATCACGTTTGTAAATTTTTAGGTAATTTTAAATTTTATTTCAAATTAATAAGATTTAATTTTCATTCTTCAGTTAGGAATTCTGAACTGACATAAGTTTCTCTCATAACCCTGATTCATACGGAGATCCTGGATTTTCTTCATACCAACTGATTCTCAATCACAATAATTATGAGAATTAAGTCAAAAACTCAAAGATTGATATGTAATATCTGTAAAGTTGTGATTTTGTAAATATTGATTTCAAGTTCATAAATTCTAAATTCTAATTCTAATGATTTTTTTCTAGGCTTTGACTCAACCTGAAATTTAGAATTAGCCAGTAATATCAATCTATTGTTATTTCTAGAGAAATTACCTGCATATGCTGGTAAATCCGTAATTTTGTTTTTTGAAAAATCTAATGATAGTAAATTTTTTGTTGACCTTGACTTGACCTAAAATTCAGAATCAGCCAATAATACCAACCAATCATTGATTCTAGGAAAATTACCGGTAATGACAATAAATTTGTGATTTCGCTTTTCAATCAATCTTATATTAATAAATTTTTTCTTGACTTTGACTCAACCTGTAATTTAGAATTAGCCAATAATACCAACCCATTATGGTTTTAATGCAAATTACCAGTAATGAATGCCAATTATTATTTTGTGAATTGTAATTTTGTTTTTCAATAAATCTTGTATTAATAAATTTTTTCTCGACTTTGACTAAATCTGAAATTTAGAATTTTACCTTGAGAGTGATAAAAATCACCAACACTACTTATAAATTTTTGATTTTGGCGATTTTAATTTTTATCAATATTCTTACGTTCATAAATTTTTAATTATCAATATTTTTTTCCTTTATCTTGCATCAACCTGGAATTTAATATTTTTCTCGTAATAGCACACAAAGGGTTACTAATAATAATTACTATAAAATAACGAATAATACTTGTAAATTTGTGAACTGATTTTTTTTTTCAATTTTACTTTGAAAAAATTCTCAATTTGTTTAATTTTATTCTCGATTCTGACTTACCCTGTAATTTGGTATTTTCTTCTTAAAGTGCTATTTAGGTTATTCATGAGCGGAGAATTACTCTCGATATCTGTGAATTTTAGTTTTTTTACATCGGTCAACTTTCAATAAGCAACATTTTTTTCTCCACTCCCACTCAACGTGAAATTAAAAATTCTTCTATAATTACAACACTAATCTTTAATTATAGGAAATTTAGCGTTACAGGTAATTTTCCTGTAATTAACAGTTAGTTGGTATTATTGCAGAATTCTGAATTTCAAGTTGATTCAGAGCCGAGAAACTGAGAAGGAAGTATTACAAATTTAGAATTTAACGACTTAAAAAAATTTTAAAAATACAGCTACAAATTTGCAGGCATTACAAGCAATTTTCCAAAAGAATAGGTATCACACACTGAAAAATACAGGATTACACGTTGAGCCAAAATAGATCTAAAAAAATGATTGTCAGGAAGGTTCTTGACTGCTTTAGGTAGGTATCTGTTCAAGTTCGATATCAAAGTTGAAGCTGATTTTTAAAATTCGAACAAATAAGAATATTATGGGGAAGTGAAATGAAAATCAACTATGTTGTTCGAAGAAGCCTTTTATAAACATTTTGTTATTCTCGTTTATCAAGTTGTAAGCAAAATGAATTACGAATAAATTACGTGAAATAAAAAGTCACATAGATATCATTAGAATTTCTGCAATCTACGCGTATCTACAAATGCATAAAAATATCAAGACTTATTTCCGAAAATATTTTCTAATTTGAAATGCTTCCAATTACGTAAGATGCGCGGCTGTATATTATTTATTCGGATTCAATTTAATGACTGCTGCCGTAGTAAAAAAATGGAGCATTTGATATTAGTATATTAAATTTTGGGGATTTCAGCGAAGACAACCTATCATGCCTTCAACTTGGTAAATATGGAGCACAATCTAAAAACAAAATAAACGAAAAAGAAGCTCCGTACATTTAACAAAATAAGAATGGGTTAATATTACTCTGTCAATCATACTTTAACAGCGTGAAAACTTGTGTGCAATTTTCCGATGAATTTTTAAAGATGTGTAAAACAAACGGAGCGATAAAATGTTTTATGAATCTCGCCATAACATTATTTCGAGTAAACTTATAAGGAAAAAATAATCGTAAAGTACTCACCTTTTTCGGTACAAAAGCTCCAACACTACCGCGTCGCCTGGCGTTCATATTCTTATTATTTTCTTCGTCGAAAGACATGTTTGGGAAAAATTGACAAAAGCGACAAAATCACGGCCAAAATCGAATGACTATTTTTCACCGACGCGAAATATACTGCTCTTGGCAGTGGAAATGTTTAACGTTATAATTTGGTAATTCAATTATTCGAATTGTCTCGCTTAAAGTGACTTTGATCTACAATAAACGCTCTAGACGAACGATTGAACCAAAAATAAACTTTTACCGGATAGCTTGGTGAAAAAGCGAACGTACCGTCTCTTCGCGTTAACCTGACTACAAATCGCCAGAATTGAACGGTAAACACGCGATTTTAAACAGCGGACAAACACCACGTGACATGTTATGATCTATTTAAGAAACACATGGTACTGCTATTTACGTTTGTGATGTTACTCACGCGCGTTAATTATTTTTTACGTGATCAAATTGAAGGGTAGGAAATGTTTTTATAGCGAAGGCTGGTACTTCAAACATTGAAACGCCATTTATTAATATTGAGTGCTTGTAAATAGCTATACGTAAGACCGGAAGTTTTGGGGAAAGTACATATATGATCTCTTTACCGAATTAATACCTCATCATTTTTTCCAATAAATGTAAGATCATTGAGGTGAAATGAAATTTAAAAGAAATCTCAGATGAATGCTAAGTAACACAAATCTCTGTAGGTTCGAATACGCACTAAACACGAAAAGCGAGTACCATAACCAATGATACCGAAGTCAGCAACTGATAAGAAATTTACAGGCAAAGAA
Source organism: Phenacoccus solenopsis (assembly GCA_009761765.1). Lineage (NCBI taxonomy): Eukaryota > Metazoa > Arthropoda > Insecta > Hemiptera > Pseudococcidae > Phenacoccus > Phenacoccus solenopsis. The sequence continues at coordinate 10,182,408 of CM019754.1, read as the reverse complement.
TGTGAAATAGTACGTAATGAAAAAGGCAAAGTATAAGGTGAAAGATTATTAACCTTACATAGAACTTGCATTTTGCGCCTATGAAACAAAGTAATCATAAAGGAATAAGACTAAAATGATAATTTGATTCAATATACTTCCAAAATGAAAATGCGTTATTAAATTTCATGTTGCGCCTTCAAATTATGCAAATAGATGATTATTTCAACTCGATGTGGAAGTATCTCCTAAGAACTTCTACTTTCCTGATACATATGAAGTTTTTTGCAAGCAAAGTGAGCCACTGGTACCTATTCGAATGTGTACAACAGTGTACTCTGCGGTAGACTGCGGTGAACCGATGTTTTTTTTCAGGAACGAGGAAAGAGATGAAGAAAGGAAGTTATGAAATTATCCACAGAAGGAAAAAAAAACGATAAAATACCAATAATTAAAAACTTGAAAGCAACAAAAAATAGCTTTTGGGCAATTTGAAATCTTTTTACGTTTAAAAGTTGGATTTTTGTCAGGTGAAAAATGAAAAAAATTTACTTGTTAATTTTTTCAAAATTTAGCGATCCAAACTTTTTCTCATTTTTTTGAAAAGGATAGAAATTTATGTAATTTTTAAAATGAATAAGTACGTAACCAATTCATAGGTAGCGTCGAATTTTCATGTTTCAAACTGTACAAATCTTGTGTGAAAAGAACGGCCAAAGGAAATGTATCGAAAATTTTTACATACGAGAAACATGTATAAAGGTAAATAAGCCCACAAAAAGAAACGTTATAGGGATAAGAAATTATTTTAAAATAAAAATTGCTTAAAAATGGAAAAGGTAAACAACTAATACTCTCTAAAAATGAAGAAATGTACGAAAAGATTAAGAACTGCACAGAAAAGAATCTTAAATTTAAAAAACGTGAGGAATCATACCTATTACATTACAAAGCTAAGTTTGTAATTGGGACTAGTTGAAATTTGCAAAATAATGTTCTTAACCGAAACTTTATACCCATTAGCGATGCCGAAGCTGGTAACCACGAACTAGGTACCCTAGCAAAATCCACCAAGAGGTGTAGCAGCGCTTCTTGCTCACAGTAATGAGTCCATTTTATCAAATTTCCTTAAACCTTTTTCAAATTCTAATGATCAACCATTTTAGATTGAAAATAACTGATCCCCAACTAAACCAGCATACAAAGTTAGACCTTTTTACATCAATTTGGCGAGGACTGAGGAGATATAATGAAATTTCCTGTCACGATCTTGCCTGTAAAAGCCATTTAGTACCTTTACTTCCATCCAAATTCACTTATGAAGCTGAAAATTTTGTATTATCGTCATTTGTGGAGGGGAGATTTTTTGTTAAAAGATATGCGTAAGTCAGAACAAGTCAGAAGGGGATGACTTGTGATAATTTCTAATAATGTTAAATTTAATTAATTTATTTTTTAATATTCGTATAAATATTTTCAAATTAACAAAATATTATTCTTTTCAAACTCTACAATAAATTTAAGAATCTGCTTCATTTCAATTGAATTATAAGTATTGAGGAAAATGGGGTGATAAAACTCACAAAAAGTATCAGTTTTCGTTTCTTTCTCGTTGGTTTTTTCTAATAGGTTTTTTCTAATAAACCAATAACTTTTAGCACTTCATAAAAAAACTAACTTAAAAAAAATGACTCGTTTATTCATAATGTAAAACCATGGACATAATTTATTTACAATACATATAAAACCATCGATATAAAATACATAAAAAATATCGCTTTTATAACTAACAAACAAAATAAAAAGGAGCAACGTTCGAAAATTATTTCTTACGAGATCTAAGTTTAGTGCTTGTTACGACGGATGCAATTTCTCCATCTTTCTTCGTAGTTCTCGTGGTCCGTCTAGCGGAAGACGGAGTTTGCATAACGAAATCCGGAGGCGTATGCTCTGGTTTCTTGTTTAATCTCGTATTACGACTAGATAAAGGCGGCGGTTTAATCGGCGTAACAAAAGATGGCTCGTCCTTCTTAAATAAAAGTCTCCTGCTGCGTTTCGGATACGGCGTTATGGTCATGTTTTTAATCAACTCGGCTGTTTTTGAATCCTCATCATCGTCTTCGAAAACAGCGACTGATTTTTTATTGGCTGGTGTTTGGATGACGGTAGGTAAAGTAGCTTTGAGACGAGTAGCTTTTTTCTTCGGTATTACTGAAATTTAAAAATTTAAAAAAGCAGAAGTGAAAATTACATATATATTAATGAGGTTCATTTCATTCTCGTCTTGCTTTACTCACCTTCTTCTTTAACGAGGATATCCACTTCGATGGCATTTAGAGCCCAATACTGATCTTTTAATTCTCTCACGATAGCTTGATCGGGTACAATTAGATGGCAATTATCAACGGTTGCTTCTTGATGGAATACTTTGGCTTTTTCGAAATCTCGACACCAGGCCCAAAAATCACTATGTCGTATTTTAGTTACAATTTTCAATCTCAAGATATCCATGTTCTTGGACGAATGTATCGGTTTCCAGCGATTTTGAAGAATATCCAACATTTCCAAAGCGGCTGAAAAATCAATTTTATTGATAATAAATAAATGGAAAAATAACTCTTCAATGGTAAATTCTGGAAATTACTTTTAAAATGATGCAACGCCTTTCCACACTTTCCGGCGCGATAGAAATATGGTCCGAATAAGCACATGACTTCGCACGAAATTAGCTGATAGCTAGTATCTTCGCAAACTGCACATACACAGCTTGATTCGTGATACACAAAATCCGGCGTATCGAATTTCAAACCGCTCTCAAACACAGGTGATGAGAGGATATCATCGGACGCATTAGTCGAAACGAAACGTACATCCGAATTCATACTAAGGATCGGAGAAATCTCTAGCGAAGCCTTGGAGCACGATTCAACGATGTGATTATTTTTTTGATTTTTATTACCGTATTTTAAGACGCTTTTGAGCGCCGTTAATTTGCCATAATAGTCTTCTACGTTGCAGGTGATATAGCTCACTTGACAGAGAGCGATTAAAAATTGAGATATTCTGCGGAAAATAAAAAATATAATTTTAATGGAAGATTCAATATTAAATTTTAGAAATGTTCGATTTTGAGTTTCTTCAAAAATTGATGATGAGAGAAAAAAATTGTAAATTGTAAATTAAATTGAACAGTATGTTCAGAAAAATTCCAATTCATGTAATGCTTGGATACGTTACCCAAACAGAATTTTTTTTTTTAATTTTTCTCACAACTTTTTAAACTTACCCATTGAATTTGCAAAGAAAAAAATTCACCTTGATACCTTACCTTAAAGGAAGACATAATTTTTGAATCAAGTACACTTGTTCTTGGAGGTAACTCTTGGCATCGTTAATAAGATACGATTCGCGGTATGAATTACCGATAAATAAAGCCACGTCGAAGAGAAGACTCTGCGCTTCGCATGATTCCCAAAAAGTGCCTTTAAAAAAAACTCAATAAATTAAATTTCAACGATGACTTCAACGTCTCCCAAATTACACTAAGACATACCCCAACATCCGTTTTTTATCCACGAGACCAATTTACAATAAGCTCTGAAAGCTGTATTAGCTGCATAATACTTAGGCACCAGAAAACCCGCGCATTCGTATTGACTAAGGATGAAATAATATTTAGCACAGAGAATCGCATCGTTCTTCACATCATTCTCGTTGATTCCGGATAAAACAGCAACACCTTCCAAAGCCTTTGATAAATATTAAAAAATTTAATTTTCAAATAACGGGTAGAGAATAAATTAAAGAGAGTAAATTAGCGTACATTTCCATTCTTCAACAATCTATTTGCGGTTTCCAATTGATAACGTATACGAATAATAGGAGTCAAGGAAGCCATCTTCGACTCAGCTTCAGTTTTACATTTTAAATCACAATCGTCGCGGGTACTCAATAAATTGGAAAATGCTGAAAAAATTTACATTAAAAAAAAATCTTCGATGAAGTCCACACATATAACGTAATTAATGAAGCGTACCGAACGTAGCTACTTCGTTGTTATCACAAATAATAGCTAAAGAATGTAATAATTTCCAGGCATTAGCTTCTTTCGACTCGTGACAATACAAACGATATAAAAATGCTGCTTCGCGAATAAATATGATTAAACTCGACCCATCGTTAGTCAAGTCGAAATATTTTTCGCCAGATTTCACATTCTGAAAAAACATCGATCGAGTTAAAAAATACAATTTGGGGGAAAATTTTAAGAAATAATTTCCATCGGTAATTCGAGCAGGTACTTTTAATTTCATCACAACATCGTTCCAATGATTTATCGCTGAGTCGAGCAAACTCATAATATTTTGTTGCGACTCGTACGTCAAATAATTATTTATGATATCGGTAACATCTTCCGGTTCTTGTTCCATACCTAACTCCAGGATGGAACGTGGAGCTCTTATTTTATCAGTCAAAATGACTTCTTGCTGCGAAATAAAAATTATTTGATTTAAAAAACAATAATTTATATAAATGCATAATAGCTCATTCCATATCGTATCAGCTGAACTGTTGTTTTGATCTTATGTTCTTTGATATAGTTTAAATTTTGTTAACAAGTTGAACTTGCTTAAGGAGTGAAAAAACCATCAACAGTTTCTTCTGGACTCTTTAGGGTGGCGAAGTGGTATCCATTAATTTATGACGATTTCAGAATGTTTTTGGTGTACGTGGTAAGAGCACCAGTGCATGAAGACAGAGATCAACGTTTTTTACGGTTCAGTAGTGTACCAGATATTTTTCAAAATTGAGAGTTAAACTTTCAAAACTAAAAAAAAAGTCCAGTCTGATTTAAATAGAATATCGATAAATACTTAATTAATTTTTTTTTAGCACATATTTCCGAAATGGTTATGAGCTCCAATCTATATGAAATGCCACTTATTTTTCGAAATTGATTTTCGTCGGTGTCTTTCTTTAGAAGTGTTCCTTTGGACAACAAATGAAGCCTCAAAAAATTTCAGCTCAAAAGAAATTTTTTTACCCGTTGTGACTTGAGCTCAAATTCCCCCCTCCCCCCCCAAAAAAAAAATTTATTGATAAACATTTTTTTTAATTCAACATTTTATGTTCTTAAGATTACCAAAAAAAAAAAAAAACGACAAAACGTTTTACCAAAATGAGGTGATTGCAATTTTTTAATTTTTTTTTTCAATTTAGTACATATTTTTGAAATGAATTGAAAAATTAATGAATTATGCGAGTAATTCCTAATATAAGCCTAATTTCTAACCCTTCGGGACTCAAAAAAAACTTAAACCTTTTTTTCATATAATTATTATGGTCATGCTTGTATCAAGTGATTCCCTGCATTTATTACCATGCTGAATTCAAAAACCCATGATGATCATGATTTTTCAAAAAAAGGGCGTCAATTTTTTTTTAGAGTCTCAAAGTGCTAAAATCAGATGTATATTAAGAATTATGTGCTTTAATTATCAATTTTTCAATTATCGTAAAATACGAATTAAATTGAATTTGAAAAAAAAAGAAAAAAAAAGTTTTCCAATTTTTGGGAAAATTATGTCAAATTTTTTTTATGATCTTAAAAACACAAAATATGAAATTAGAACGAAGCCAAATCGATAATCCATTAGCCTTTCTACATAGCACCCAGCTTCACACATTCATCTGAAACCAACACATCGATGCACCTCTAGCCACAGTAGCTGTACATGTCGCGTAAAAAAAATATGTTAGTCAATAAATTAATTTTTTTAAGGAAATTTAAAATTTTTCGAAAAATTTGAGCTCGAGTCGCCAAGGGTTAAAAATATGTTTTCGAGCTGTTCTAAATTATCTCAACAATAATCCCGAGAAGATACTTCAAAGAATTGTTTTTTAAATCTTCAAATTTCATGCAGTATTCATGGAAAAATCGCAAGAATAATTTAATGTTTATTTTGTAATTTTTCATCAAATCTTTCAAAATATTTTTTTTGTAAGAAAATTTAAAAAATATCAAATCGAGAATTTTTTAATTGTGGGGGGGGGGAGGAGTGGAGGTATTAATAAGCTCCAAATTCATCGTAGTTCGAAACTAGTCAAATAGCCACCTTAAAAAGAATTATTTTAGTGAATGTTGTAATTCTGATAATTACAAAAAATGACGCACTTGATAATTCAAAACGAGTGAGGACGAAAAATAAGTATACTATCATACTCAAATACTCAACATACTTAAATATCAATACAGAGGTAAGTCACATGCCTACGTGCCTTTTTGAAACACTTATTCGAAATTTGGAGGAGGCACGTTACAGCCTTTTCACCTCAACCTTCTCACCTCAAAAAAAGCTTGAGTCCATTCATGAAGTATCGTGAAGTTGAGCTTCAGCTAATAATGAAAGTTCAACTTTTGATTTTAAAAAGTTCTATGAAGCAACTGAGATCTACTTTGGATGTTATAATGAACAGTGAAAATTTTTGACTTCTACATGCAGTAGTTTTCTTTCCACAGATGCTCAAGCTGGACTATACTTGGTAAAAATTTGAAAGAGGTAAAAATCAAGGGGAGCCTCGTCCCACTAAAGGAGCTGGGATGAACAAACAAAAAAATTAAGTCAAACCGAAATTACAATTTTCTGGTGGAATCGATACAGAATGATCCTAATACAAACTTCAATTATTAAATTTTCATAAATATTTTACCTCACTACCACATCGAGCGTTTAATAAATTGATTCGAAATTTAGTATAATATAAATTCCCCAATGAATACGAATACAAGATAGATTGTTCTTTAGTGTTTTTCAATTTCTGCGAATAAAAAATTTAAATTAGAAAATGATACAATAAATAGGTAAATTTAATTACGAATGAACCCTAAACTTACGCTTTTCTTTTCTATTTCCTTTATAAACGAATCAATTGGCGGTAACAATTTAGTGGCAGCTTTCAAACAATCATTTGATAGAGTTAGAACAATGCCACTCCATACATAGAATTCGATTTTCATTATAATGTCTTCTTTCTCGTTCACAATATTTATGATTTTTTGAATTAGAGGAGCAGATTTAACGCTGAAATCAAATCAAAAAATGAATAAAAATAACAGAAACTATACAGAAATATTATCGTCGAACTTACGAATGAGCAGCATATTGACGTAATTCGGCTTTCAGCAAAGGCAGGATTTTAAGATTTTTAAAATTTATATTACTCCAAATGGATTCGTTTTTTTGTTTATCTTTAATTAATAAATCCCACGAAGTGATGTTCTAAAAAATAAAAAGTAATATATTTAAACTGGAAATGAAAATTTAAAAAATTATTCTCAAGATGTTACCAAGTAATCTTTGGTTTCGCTGGAAAATATTTTAGCTTTTAAAGATGCCGAATAACTCCATAAAGATTTTCTCTCCATTTGGTAATTTGAAAGCCCAATTGCAAGCAGTTCTTAAAGCATCTTCGTACAAATTGAGATATTTAAAGGAATTGAACAAACATAATATTAATTTTTCGACGCAAGACTGTAACCATAAAGATCAATAAGTATTACCTGAATTAAAATAATTTTTTTCAAAAAAATAATAATAACAATAATAAAATACACATAATTATAGAAATACCTGTAATGACGAATCCGATAACTGAGACGAAGAAAGAATAGCGATTTTTTGAGCAGCAATCATTGAGATCTGTCGACTCTCCTCGTATAACTCAGCTTTTATATAAATTCTGCAGACATTAACGCAACTGCCGGCTTCCCAATAAAATATATTAATTAAATAAAAATTCATACGCATGCAAAAATAACGAAATGATTAATGAAATAAATTCACCTATCAAATAATACAACTGCAATTTGCGTTTATCATCTATTTCACAGTTTTCGTTGTATATCTTGGAGGAAATCTGCGCTGCTTGCTTCACATAGGGAAAGGAATTTTTCAACGTCGTCGTATCCCAATCTGAGATACGATATGTGATTGAGAGTACAAGATTGGCCAAGCAAATGGGAAAAAAGTGATCCCTTCCGCTTCCATTTTTCGTACCAGAAAGCTGATTCATATTTACCATCTTCATTTCATTGGCCAAGGTCAAGAGAAGTTCAAAAACGCTAATAGTACAATTCTTATAGAAAAATGAATCTTCATTAAACCAACAATTTCTCGAATGCATTAATATCACAGAAGCGAAATACACTGCGTGATTAAGTAACAGCGGGGGCAAGGATGAAATAGATTGCAACTGTTGAACACATTCATCGACTAAATTCTTTTCGGTCGAATCAACGAGGCAAACGGAAAATCGTAAAATTTGGCAACAAAATTTACAAAATATATTTTGGACAGTAGTCTTGGAAGCGTGAAAATTGTCGATACATTCGATAATGGTTGAAATAATCTTCTTCGTTTCGCCGGATGAGGGAATGGTTGATTAAAATGCGACATATTGTGATGAAATAGGAAAAACTTGAATCCGTGAAATTGGTAAAATGGATATCTTTTAGATACATAATCAAAACCAAGCTTGACTTGTGATGTTCGACTAGTGAGCCGGCTTTATTACAAAAACATTGGAATGAATCTAAAATCCTATCAGCGCAAGAATCTTTCACATTGATTCCTTGAGGAGAGAATACGAATTTCCATACATCGAACATCATTTCGGAATTACTAACGGTTAATTCTGTGCAACTCAAATATTTCAAATGTAAACAAAGTAGAGCTTTAATTGAACGAAGTTCTTCTTCAATTAGTGAATCCATGTTACGTTTTTCAACATATTCCATAGCATATTGACTAACCACAAGAGCTTCGTAAATGTGATTCTGTAAGTTTTTAAAATTAATCAGTAAATTGAGAATGAAATATGAAAACTTCAGAAATATATTATCGCTATCACCTGTGATAAAAAGTATCTACATATGTTGTAAATAGATCCCAAAAAATTCGCTCCTTTGCATTTCCAGGTTTTCTCCACTATACTGCAACACAATTCGGAGAGCTTGAACATCTTCTGAATGTAATGTTTGTCTTGAAAATCGCTTTTGAGTGATTCGTAAGCTTTCATATTGACAGCAACAAGACAGTAGGTTGCTATGTTGGGTTCTTCTTCCGACGTCCATCTTTTATTCGCGATGTCCAACTAGGTTGTTTCAATGCAAAAATGAATAACTATGGATATCGTTAAGAATAAAAATATAATAAATACCTTCAATTGCTTATAAGGAAGTTCGAACTCATTGGATAATATCAATTTGCGCCAAGATGATAAAGCTGCTTCTACGGAATTCATAATTCGTAACAAAAATAAACGACATTAATAATAAAGAAAATACTATTTAACGTGTAGTTAACAAAAAATATAAAAAGTGAGCAAGAACAGTCTTGAAATAATAAGAATTTATAGAATTCATATTCGCGAATGCAAGAAAATTTACAAAATATAACTTCCAAACATCCCCGAAGAGAATGTAAATATGATAAGAAAAAGCGCGCCAAAAACAACGAAGCGTCTTCTTTCTCATGTACACCAATCAGAAACCATTATAGGCAGTTTTTTAAATAGTGCGCCAATTTTATCCCGATATTGATTGGTTGAACAACTCCAGGAAACTAAGATATTATGAATAACTGTACTATTTTGGACTTAAATTTTTTTTCTTTTTTAATGTTGTAATTTAATTGATGCAAATTTACAATTACAGCACAGAAAATAAGATTTAAAAAAAAATCCACGGTAATAATTGAAAGTATATCTGTGATCATTATGAGCATTTGTGAAAAACATAGTTTCTAGGAAAAGAAGCAAGTAGGCGTATTTTTTTTTTGAAGCACGAGATTTCCAAAACATTTTGCTTCCAGCGTTCGAGCACTTGTACTTCAATGAAGTGAAAAACTTAAAATACAAATATTACCTTGCGAGGGTCAGATAAAACAATGCAATACAGAAGCAAATAATAAGCTATTTCATTAATGTGCAAAGGCTGATTTGTAAAAAAAACACAAAAATACATACATGTGTTTCAAATTTTCGTTCATTATGACGACTAGAATTCTTTTATTAATGAATGAGTTTAGATTATTGAAGTTAAAGGTTCGTAGACATTTCACAAAAAAGATGTCTCGCATCACATGTTCTTAGAACATAGATTTCCAACTACCTCATAACTGGAAAGTAAATGGAAGTTTAATAAAAAAAAAAAAAAAAACATTAATAAATGAAATAAAATATTTTATTAAAAAATTTGGTACCACAAATAATAAATGAAAAGAATTAAATCTAGTAAACTAAGTTCTGCAAAATAAGTTACTGGAGAAAAGTACTTTTTATGAGATCATAAAATCTCCATTTCTACCGCTCACAAAGGCAAGGTCAGTAAAGTCCCGATATTTTTGATTATCTATATTCAGGTATGATAACACATTTTATTCCTTTCTTATAATATTAAATATAGAATTTTTCACTCATAAATAACAAAATATTTTGATTCAACAGAATCGAAGATGAATTATAAATTATTTAAAAATACGCGGAAAGGTCCATAAAGCTATAAAAAAATATTATATCAAATTAGTCCTAAAACTTTTAACAGGTTTTTGTACTTCGTGAATAGAACGACTAGCCTCTCCAGCATTTTTGTTGGTAGGTATCGCGCAAGTAGAAATATTAAATTCCATATTTTCTAAACTAACAATTTCTTTAGCTGGTAATCCTAAATTAAAATCAGTTCGCTCGATAGCGGATTCTTCGCAACTATTATAATCATTATCTTCTTTACTCGTATCGTCACAACTCCCATCATCATTACTCGGAGCAGTATCATCTGTCTGGGGCTGATCGCTGAGAAAAATATTTTTGTTTGATTTTTTTTTCTTCGACTTGAACCGAATTTTTAAACCGCGTGAATTTTTTCGCTTCTTGTTACTAGCATGTACGTCATTTTCCCCTATTTCTTCTTCGGATTCTGTAACATTTGAAATAATAACAACGTAAATTTCCATTTTGAAAATTATTTTCTTATAATTTACATCGAGTAAATACCTGTGCCGAGTAAGAATGGTGACAGACCACCTTCATTTACTTCTTTAACACTTTCCATTTTTGAAAATTATTTTCTTATAATTTACATCGAGTAAATACCTGTGCCGAGTAAGAATGGTGACAGACCACCTTCATTTACTTCTTTAACACAAGTGTCTGATCTTTTATGAACTTTTGAAGGTCTAGACGTTGACGAAGCGTAATAATCATTTTTTCCACATAATCGATTCGTATGCTCTTTTTCATTGGCCGGATCAAAGATTAAATTAGCTGGCCTTAAAACTCTTCCATTTGCAATATACATGCGTCCGTTAATATACTGAAATGTATATGTCAATTAAAATTATATGAAAATAACATCGCGAGCGCAGTTAATCAATTATCAGAACTCACTTTTACATCACAAATAATACAAGCAGTTGAATTGGAGTCATCACGTTTACATCCAAAAAAACAACTTTTTGATTCAAAATTTGTTACTTCATTTACGTGCGATGCGTCAAATGTTTCTTCATCGATAACTTCATCATCAACGTTGAATTCCTCCCACACATCGTCTCCCACGAAATATCTGTCAAAATAAATGTTATTAAATGCCCAAGGAAATATTTTTGTTAATCGAAAATTTTCAAAAATTACTTCTCAAGCGGTTTTTCAGAAGGAAACAATCTTAAAAAAGTTTGCATTAAATCCGAATTCTTCGGTAAAAAAGGAGCTATATTTTCTTCAATCATGCTCAACTGTAGATGTTCTTCTTCAGATAAATAATGCAATTTATCGATAACTTTTTTCAGTAAATGAGGTTGCTTTTTAAAGTGTAGCTGCAAAAGTAAATTTTATTCAATGAATCTCTAATAATATTTTGAAAAATTTAACTACTATACAAACAATTTGAAAGAATACCATTAATTTGAGGATAAATTCTTTCATGTCTGAAATTTTTAAGTAGTCCATTAATTTCCCATTTTGCAACGTATGACTCGGTTGTAAAAATCCGAGGAATTCTAATTTCAAATCTTCGTGGTTTTTCAATAAAGAATCGATTTTGTTTTGAAATTCATCAACATTTAACGCATTTGTTTCAAAATTTTGTAACGCATTTAAAACTTCAATGTAGGTCAACTCTTCTAACCTTTCAGACAATTTTTTCATAAATCCTTCCGCATAATCTGCAATAAAAAATAATCGGTAATTTTTTCAATTATATGATAATCATTCGTAAAATATTCAACCAACTTTTTTCATATTCTAATCTGGAATCTTTTTCTTCTGTTTCAGAAACTGTGGAGGCCCTTTGACGTTTTTTTCTTTTGGTTGTACCACTCTCCAACCTCGATGGGGAAATTTTGACGTCTTCCTTCATGTCTTTTACTTGTAAGTTGTAAGCAAGGAAAAAATAGTTCACGATGTTTGAGTAATGAATTTATTATTCATATTTTTGTCAAAGAGTAAACCATAAGTTCGTTTTTAATTTATACATACACTTCCGAAAACGAAAAATTTTTAAATGTCTTACTTGTTTCAAAAAATTAATAAACGGACACGAATATTATATTTATATCATTCATAACGCATAGAATACGTATTTATAGCAAATTATTCCATGATATAATTATTAAAATTATTCATAATAGATAAAATTTTCTCAAACACCAACATCAAAACGGGAAACGAAACAGACCAAAAATTGAATTATTGATAAGATCGACCAATGAGAAGGAAGTAAACAGATTCTTATCATTGGATTTGTTTACATCATTTTATTTTATAAACATGGAAGCGAAAAAATGAGAATAAAATTTAAAACACTCCGGAAAATTAATTTCCTGCGTTAACATTGTTCTTTACTTCTCACCTGTGATTTTGAATCATGAGGAAAGCTTTCCAAGATTACGAATCTGAACCTGTTAGTTTTCCTAGGATTTCCATTCTCAGCAGGTTGGATTACATTGCTTGCAAAAACTACATGGTGATTTCAATCGGATTAAATGTTTATGATCAATTTTCAGTGAAACGGCAGAAATCGGCACTTCAACCGATGAAATTATCGTATTAGATAAAGATATTCAAGTGGTCACTACCAAAAATGCAGAAGTAAATAACGGGATTTCACTGGCATAAATTTCACTCGTATATTTTATATTTGCTTATTCTTTCAAAGGTGCAAACCAAAGAAATTCCTGTTCCAACCACTGCTGAAGTAGATGAAACAGCTTTGCTAGATTTTATGAGGAGATTCGCTCCTAAAGTCGAAGAAGAGTTACGAAAAAGAAATAAATATTTTGGTTCGAGGTATGTACAAGAGCTCGTTATTCTTTCAAAGGTGCAAACCAAAGAAATTCCTGTTCCCACCACTGCTGAAGTAGATGAAACAGCTTTGCTAGATTTTATGAGGAGATTCGCTCCTAAAGTCGAAGAAGAGTTACGAAAAAGAAATAAATATTTTGGTTCGAGGTATGTACAAGAGCTCGCTGAAGGAGAAGAAGAAGATGTACCTACCCAAAAACTCGTTTCCTTGAAAAAGCATAAAAATACCGAAAAAGTAAAATTACTCATTACAGCCATAAGTCATAAAGTAACTGATATTCTAATGAATCATTACGCTATTTCAGGGAAATGTTAAGCATATTTCATGGAGCTGCTATGGCACTAAAATTGCCCTAGGTATTAGTCAACTAAAACACAAGGATTGGTGTAAACATACGTCTTTCTTAATAATTTACAACTGTGATAAGTAAGATTTCAAACACTTGGTGAGCAATTAAGCATCTGGAGACAACTGAAAATTGCATTTTGATAAATTTCATATTTTAGAAATGAAGAATTCACAAATGAAGCTCAAGAATGTATGGAAATTAATACTTGCATTGTGGATTTGAAATTTCATCCATCCATGAATTCTGTCATTGTATTTGCTACTGATGAAGGTTGCAAATTTTGAAATACTTTTTAATATTTCGAATCGAATAATGATATTGTGTTATTAATCAGGCAAAATTTATCGTCATACATCGGATAAAAATCAAAACAGTTCGCCTGTTTTGATCGCTCATTGTTATGAAAAAATCACCCAGGTTCAGTGGATCACTCTGAATTCGCAAACGTGTCTCGCTGTTTCTTCATCTGACGGAACACTCGGGTTATGGGCGCCTTCGTCTTTGGAAGAAAGTTGGAAGCTTATAAAAAAGTATTAAAAAAATACATTGATTCGTAAATCACCGTTTTTTCACTAATGGAATCATTTTACAGGTTTAATTTCAAATCCATTGAACACAATAACGAAAGAGCTGTAAATTGTTTCGAATTCTCTGCCCTCAACAGTCAAAATTTTATTGTTGCTTTAGAAGGGAAATTACTGTTACGTTGTTCCACCGCTGTTACATCTTCTTCGTTAATCGGTTTAATAAATTTCCATTGTTATTAGCTCACTGTTGATTCTAGATATAATGAATTATTACTTTAGAGCTCTCATTACAGATAAGGAGTTCATCAATCCTGTTATCAGCGAATACGAATGCTCTTCGGTGCTAGTAACACGAATACGATTTTCGTTATTCGACGAGAACTTATTCGTAACCAGCTCTATAGATCAAAAAATTAAAATTTACAATTTAAATGAAGTAATATCAAAATCCAATTGATAATTGTAATATTCTTTAATCACATTTAATGAGGAAAATTTTCTTTCCCAGAAATTCCCCATTAACGTCATCTCGACTGATTTTATACCTTTAACGTTGGAATGGAATCACTTGAAAGAAGAGATATTTTTAACATGCGATTTAAATGGCGAAATAAGATGGTATAATCATCGTCAAAATCGACTCGTGAAAAGTGTAAAAACACTCGATGAAAGTATTTCCATTGCGTTCAAAGTTAAAGGGTAAATTGGAAACAAATTTCGAAGTACTTAAAACTTCCAAATCGATATATACTACATTTAGAATTTATATTTGTATAGAATGAAACAAATGTTCGCTATAGCTGATTCTAACGGCGAAGTATCGATATGGCAAACTTCTTTGTTCGCCTCGCATTCATAACGTCATTCTCGGCTGTAATTGAAAACAAACCAATTAAGCACCTTTTTCGTTTATTACGCCGAGTATAACCTTCAAACGTGACATTTCTATTGGTATGTATGGAATATATGTAACAGCAATCGATACTTTCAATTTTTTAAAAGCTCATAAAAGATGGTAATTTCGTTGGCGAAATCGTTTAATTTTTTTACACTTCGTTATTATCTTAGAAATTAATTTTAATAGTTATTGAAATATTTTTAATAGAAAGATTAATAAAAGTGATTTATTTTTTCAGATTTATGATCGCACGATGAAATCACAGAAATCGTATCGATTTTTTATGAAATTGAATGATGTTTTGTAAACACTCAGATATTCGACACAAGGAAAAATACATTTTTTATTCAATTATAAATCTTTTTTATTTGTAATAAATTCGTAAGGAATGAAAAAAGAATTAAGCTAACAATGATGTAATACTTTTTATCGTTATACCTACTTGATTAATATATCATACACATGGGTGATAAAAATTTGACTGCTGAAAAAGGTTAACGAAATATTATCGTTATTTTTGATACCGATGAATTAATGTGAAGCGAATTTAGCTTAATAATTCATCACGTTTGCGTACAATGCCAACTAGTATATTCTATAACGTTATCTGGTATTTTTACGTAGAGGAATCTTTCATGACGAAATTTACACCTTTATCTGGGTTCAACTCGTTAGCTGAAAAGTTAATCAATTTTGTTAATTGAAAAAAGGAACATGAAACCCTTGAGAATATTACCAAGTTGTGAAAAAAATCGTGATTTAATCTTATAAGACTTCGCTATGAGATTCGTAATTATCTCGTGATAGATTTCGACAAAATTATACCTAGAGTTAACGTAAGTTCGTCGTAATTTCCATCAAATTTGATGGTATTCACTTTTGGTGAAAATAAATGCATTCACTACGGGCTCTTTTTGTATGATTCCACTGACTTTCTGAAAATTCTACGATTTGTAAAAAAAAAAAACAACGAAAATGGCCTCTTGGAATTGCGTATGCTTAATATGTAATAAGCTATCTTTTAGTTTGAGAAGAGGTACAACTCGCCATAATATCATTAATTCACATTCGCCAACGATCGTACGATGAATAGTTTCACGCTACAGTAATGCACAGGTGCAACATTCACGAAACTGGCATTCACCTGATTCAATAAGAATACACACGATGTAACCTCTGCTATCATAAGGAAGGATACAGCGACTTCGAATCCTTTGTTAAACATTCTGTATATTCGTGATAGTAAAGGAACAGCAAACGCAATTTTTTCGTTCAATATTATTCAATTGCTGGGTCCCATTTCTTGAGAGGTATGAAATACTCACAATAGATTGAGATAATTGGTTCCCTTTTAATTAAATAACTTGAATCGTATAAAGTGAAAAATTGCGATAATTGCAATTGGATAGTAATTTATTCCTTTTAAATCAAAATAAAATTGCTGAAGTAGTGCTTGCATTGCATAAAATATTTCATTTCTGTCACGACCTCTTTCTACCTCAACAGAAGGTCATACTTCCTCCTTCTATATCGTACATCAAACTAAAGCCTTTTACGCTGATAAGTTAAAGGTTGAAACTTCGTACTAATATAAGGATGGATTAAATAGTATTCCTCAATTCAGTTATGACTCCTTCCCACTCAAAAGGTCTCACCCCCCTCCATATACTTACGGTTAAATACTGAAGTACTTATCTAACAATCCATAGATTGATGTGTTCTCAACTAATACCGTGCGTTTAGGTAATTTGGGTTGAATCAGCGCGAAAATCGCAAGGCGGGTATTCATGAAATTAGCTCAAAACTTGGTGAGAGACTCTTCTTGAAAATGCAAAAAAACTACTTTTTCGTTTTTTCGATACACCTCAAAATTGCGGATGACACAAATTTTGAGGCAGGCTGGAGAAGAGCCAAATAGCTCAAATTTTTTGTTTTTACTTTCATACGAAAGAGTGTGTTACACACCCCAACACATCCAAAGTTCAGCTTTCGAAATACATTTGGAGGGGAGTTTGAGCAAGAAAGGGCTTTTCGAAAAAATTTTGAGTCATGAAATTTCCTGAATCTTCGATATCTCCCCCCCCCAAATCAACCTAGAAAGGTCAAACTGTATGTGTGGAATTAGTTTGTGATCAAAATATTATCTATGTATTGAATTTTTTGGTCAAAATGAATCCAAAATGGCGGGTCATCAAATTCTGGGTAGAGTTTGAGAAGCCTCAAATCAGTAAAAATGTAATTAGTACGAACTCATACGATTATTGGTGCATAAGAAGAATACTATACCTCAAAAAATTTTCACACATGATATAGGAGAGGAGAGGGAGGGGTTACCGACCTCAAAATGTGGTGGGATACACGAGAGGTTGAAAATTTTGTATTGCGGTGTCACATTACAAAAAAGGCTCAAGTGACAAACTTATTCTAATTTTAGCTTCCAAAAGTGAATGTGGAGGGGAGTTCGAGCAAAAAACACCTTTTTGAGGAAATTTTGGTCATGAAATTTCTTTCATCCGATTTAACATCTCAATTGATTTTGGAAGTGATGAAGTTGAAGTGTTTAAACTTAGTATAAATTGGGAAACTAGATTC
This sequence comes from Phenacoccus solenopsis, assembly GCA_009761765.1. NCBI lineage: Eukaryota > Metazoa > Arthropoda > Insecta > Hemiptera > Pseudococcidae > Phenacoccus > Phenacoccus solenopsis. The sequence goes on along the minus strand of CM019754.1, from coordinate 10,164,703 downwards.
ATTTTAATTTTTATTGCAAAAAATTTGAAGTCTTGATTTTTGAAAAAAAAAAAAAATGCAGACCGTTCTCAAAAAATGAAATAAAAAATCACATTGAATTTTAATGATGTCATTCTGCGAAAAATACGATTTTTGTTTTATGCCCAGTTTCTAGAAAAACTATGCAACCAAGGAGGATCTTTTTTAATAAAAATTATTTAGGAGTACCTGGTTAATGATTTAATGGGAGAATTTTGTAAAATTTTAGTTTGGTGGTGGTTTTTATAGAATTGACTGAAGTAACATGACAAAAATTAAGAGAAAGTTGAACAGATGTTGAAATGAAGTAGGAATTTTGCAAAATCCTTGCATTAAATCATAGACCAGGCACTCCTCAATAAAAATTTTTTAAACAGATCCTCAAGGGTTGCATAGTTTTTCTGGAAACTGGGCATAAAGCAAAAATCGTATTTTTTCCACAATTTTGATGTTTCAATTTTTTGTTTTCCAAAACATCTATAAATATTTTCGGCAGAATGACATCATAAAAATTCAATATGATTCATTTTTTTATTTTTTGAGAATTGCACGCACTTTTTTTTCAAAAATCAAGACTTCAAATTTTTTGCAATAAAAATTAAAATGAATCTAGTTTCCCAATTTAAAAAAAAAATTTACATACAAAAAAAATGCGTAATATAGAAAACTCTTAGAAATGCCCGCCTGTGCACTGTGTGCATTCAACCCAAAAATTTAACATCCTACCCTCACCCCCCTTAAGCATGACCTGTAGACATGAAGGGGTTAGCAATGTTATTTGTAAACCTGAACAAATCCTCGCTAAAAACTCAGCTTCAGTAATGCAGTATGGCTGCTTACGTTTCTTTTTTTAAACTCAAAGAAATTGCAAAACAATTGCAATGAATTCATCAGCCACTAATTAATTAAAATGATTTGATTTAAAAATTAGAGTTCAAGTCCTATTACATTATCAAGAAACTGAGATTTTTGCGCTAGATGAACTCAAATCACTTAAACGCACAGTATATACACGAATATTAAGCTAACCAAGTCCTGTTTGTAGGACACTTGTAATATACCTAAATAGGAATACACAACCATTTATTATGCCTGCACTACTTCATATGCATCAAAATTACGTAAATATGTCCATAACTTGAAGGAAACCAATTAACATATTCGCAATAATCATCTTATATAAAAAGATCCAACAGACTCATTCGGTTCACTTTTAATTAGAGAACTTAGGTGAAAACTCTTAGTTGGTTCCTCCTAAATAAAAATTCATAGGAAACTTCAGCTGGTTGCCTTTAAATAAATTACTTGATGCAGTATCATTTTTAGGGTAAATTCGAAGCATTTTCATTGGATAAAATTTTCAGTTTTTTACTGCGTTCAATCTTGCATGCATAGTTTTCTTCTAGAAAATGAGAAATTTTGAAAAAGTCATTTGATTCCATTCACGTAAAATTCATCCAATTCATATAAAACCCTCCTACAAATCTCTCGTTATACGATAGAGAAAAGATATTCTTTCATACGCCATATTCCATATTGACTGCTATGTTCGGTTATTCCTCCATCGTAGTTCGCTAAGTTGGTAATAGCTTGCCAGTGTGCAAGTACATGAATATAAACAAAGAACTTCTTTAATGAACGAATATAATAACTCACCTGCAGGCGTACAAATGTACAACACATTGGGCATTTCGACTTTTTGCAGACTGCCTACCTGCTCCTGTCTCTTATCACACCAGTGAGCAAAACACACGTTATTTACATGGAGACTTCATTATATTCGCATAAATTTTACAATTTTCGTTACATTTCCATACTTCTTTGTGCTGAATTTCAATATTTATAATGGTGAATACGAGTTGCGTTGTTGGTTGCTCTAAAAGGTATACTCCTGATGGTAGAATACGGTTTTTTACTTTCCTCAAAATTAAAAAAACATTGCAACATCATCAACTGATTCTGAAGAATCGATTAAATATTCACATTTACCACGTAATAGTATAAAACTTGGGTAGTTTTAAAACCACCAAATTTGAGATGAAAAAATAATTTTGAATATTTTTTCAACTATATGCATAAAATTTTGAGCTTGCTTCAAATGAGAAAAATTTCAGTATTTCGAAAATTTCACATCAGTCGAATAACTTACAAGGTAATCGAACACCTGTATGAATTATAACTTTTTGCAATACCTACCATATTTGCCAAACAATTCACCCCTTTCATTACCCCTATTACCTTGAATACAGCATATGGCATACTTACCTAATCTCATACTCACCTTTTCTTTCGCAACACATCACCGAAACAATAGCATTCGAAGATAAATCGAATGACGCACGTGTTTCCAATCGGTTAATAATCCAACGTCAAATCTCTTCTGATAACCGTTCTATTCTTGCAACACCGACGTCTTCACGTAAATGTAAAATAAATATGTGATAATTCGCTCATCCACAATCTCTCGCGTTCCCAAAAGCAGTCCTAATTTTCACCGACACTGCTGAGTGACTTTCAACAGGTGCCGCAGATTCGGTCCGCAAATCAACTCGAAACGTTAACCTTATTCTTGGCAAAATTATACCTGCTGCGTTCCATCGTCTCGTCGCCCACTACTTCTCAACGAATACGCTTCTCTTTTTCGCATGAACCCAGATACCTCTATAATGCTTTCCAGACACCATTGTCATCTCCCTACTTCGCCCGTCAATGACGAACCAAACAAACTCCAAAACGATTGTGTACCTGTACCAGACACCATTCAGACAATCTGGACATCTGTTTAGATGTTTCGAAGAAAAAAAAAAATTCATCGATCACTCGGCCAAAAACGTTTATTGGAATCGTACAAACATTCGAAAGCGAATAACAGGACAATACGTTCTAAGAATAAAATTCGTTCGCGTCTACAATGCTATTCTTACGGGTCTAGGACTAATGTAATTACTACGACAGTGGCACCTAATCGATAGTTTAAACTTCCAGTTAACGAATTAAAAATACACGCAAAATTTTCCGTTAACGTAACAAACGCTGTCAGCGACCGGAATAAACATAACACGTATTTGTTCGACAATCTTACAATACGATAATTCTCGTTTGAAAAACAAAATACAAATTCCAAAATAACGACCAGCTATCGATAAAATACACTAGCCTAATCTAAAATATTCCTGTTACAGCTCGATACACTACATATTTCACCGGTATATAACTTAGTGATGTTGAAAAAAAAAACCAACATCAACGTTAACCAATGTAAAAAATATTAAAATAATGGTAACCTGGCATAATGTCGAAAACATCGTCATTATAAATTTGGCGACCAACCTAGGCTACACGTTGCGATTTTCGGATTTCACAACGCGACGAAATCGAATTGAAAAAAGAAAAATAACGAGTTCGCGGACGAGTGAATGGCGATGTTTCGTTTTTATTTATTTTTTTTTTTGTTCACCTTTCTAATACGTCGGCGTATCGAAGACCCGACGAACGGATGTTTATTCCTAGGTAGGATTTTCTTGATGCCGAGCCAAACGCGCGAGCGCGAGAATTTTTAGCCTAATCTCCTCGCCGATTAATTACCAAGAAAATCGTCGGAGGTAAGGCAGCTGAGAGGAGAGACTGGTCGAAGGCAAATTTGATTTTTGGGAATTCCTTTTTTTTTTTTTTTTTTTTTTTAAAATAATTTTTCAAATTATTTTCTCAACAACCTCGAAAAATTAAGGACATAATTGTCGAAAATTCAAAAAAAAAATTCGTCACCTATTTTTTTCCAAATAATATTACATATTTCACCTTTCTAATACGTCGGCGTATCGAAGACCCGACGAACGGATGTTTATTCCTAGGTAGGATTTTCTTGATGCCGAGCCAAACGCGCGAGCGCGAGAATTTTTAGCCTAATTCCTCGCCGATTAATTACCAAGAAAATCGTCGGAGGTAAGGCAGCTGAGAGGAGAGACTGTCGAAGGCCAAATTTGATTTTTGGGAATTCCTTTTTTTTTTTTTTTTTTTTTTTAAATAATTTTTCAAATTATTTTCTCAACAACCTCGAAAAATTAAGGACATAATTGTCGAAAATTTAAAAAAAAAATTCGTCACCTATTTTTTTTCCAAATAATATTACATATTTTGACTTATCATTTTAAATTTGGGCCACTGCCTCCGCCTCTCAGCGGTCTTACTCCGAGATGAAATACGATTTAGGCTCTACGTTGAAATTAATAATTAAGAAAAAAAAAAATACACATCGAAAGTTCTGATAATAATTGCACACAAAAGTACTAACATACTAAAAAATCGAAAAAATAAATACGTTCGTATAAAAATCACGTATTTACGTTATCACAAGTACCACTACTTCGATAATTTGTTCGATTCATTTGAAAAGAAGAAAAAAAAAAACGAAATGTTTCCCAACCTCGAATCTCAAACATGAAATTTCAAATTTTATCGATCCGAGCGTAAATTTAGTACGGTCAAATTTAGCAACAGCACAGCCATCCATGGCAACGCTCGAATTTCAACATTTCTCTATTCCACACGACAGCTCGTCGACTCCGTATTACAGGGTTGCCAGGTAGATACGATTGAAAATCTTGGAAATTTTTTCGGGAGATTATTATGAATTGGGTTTTTCGTTTTTGTTCGTTTGTTTTTGTTTCCTAGGTATCTATACTTTCGAAACAGACGAACGAGATTTTCAGTTATTGTATAGGAAGGGAAAACAAAAAAGCCTTATCAAAAAAAGAACTTCCATTTCTGCCCTTTGTACTCGAATCTTCAACGTAATTTCCAGAAACGTGGTCTGCATAGTTATATTTTGCGGATGAATCATTGTGTCAAGAGAAAGGCTCCTTCGTACTACATGTATTTTTAGTTTCAAGTTGATTAAATTTGAATGTTCTAAAAGAAAAGATGAAACTCCGGAAAAGACGCTTTACTATTATTGAAAAGTTTTCATCTTTGAAATACCTATTATCGGGCTTCATTCTTGCTGGAGTGCCCTGCTGCCAAGACTGGTGAACATTTAACGGGTTACCAGAAACAACATAAATACATCAAATTATTAAATTAATCGCTCCAGAGAAAGTGGAAAAAATAGAAGAGATAAAGCAAACTACATTCATTTTAATGAATTAGTTGATAAGAAGATTGACGTAAGGGAAGAACACGTTGAAGCTTTTTTTTTTTTTTTTTGCGTGAAGGGAGAAATTACCTTATCTTCGGTAGTATTGCCAGTAACCTGTGATAGTTTATAGATATATATATATATATATATTTTTTTTTTTAGGCAGAAATGATAGGTAGTTCCAAGGAACAACTACCAGGTACGAGCGTATAGCTTGCTGTACACAACTCATATAACCTATATAATGTTATTTCAATGATTTCAAAGTGGGAGTAAGTCTTCACATGATTCCTATAGTTTTACAGATAGCCGAAGCCTTTAGAATTCACAGAGAGCCCACTTGACATCATTTCAATGATTTCTATGATTTTTATGAAAAAAAAAAATCAGTTATATTTTCACTCACTGAAAAAAACCTCCATCATCACTTCTACGATTTTATAGGGAGCCCAAATCTTTATATTATTCTCATGATTTGACGAAAAGCACAAGTCTTTATAAGTATTATTCTTATAATTTCAAGGAGAACGTTGAATTCTGGTAAGTAAAATTTATTCTATAAATTGAGTTATTGCTGATTTTCTTATTGTTTATACGGTATAAACTTTTTCATTTGTGTTTATGTTTTATAAACATTTTTGCGTTCAAAAATCTGTCTGGTGAAGTAGAGAATAATTTATTACTGTACCAAACAGGTTTTTGAACTAATCTAAAATTCCCGATGTGACACCTATATTTGTGAAGCTAGGCTGGATATTTTTCGAAAATTCAAAAACTCGAAATCGGCAAAAATGAAGGTAAAATGTTGAAACTTGGTACATAGGTCGAGCATGGGTTCAAGAGAACGTGTAAGCTCCTCGTGACCCCAATACAGCATACACTCCTTTATTAGTGTTTATGCTTTATAAAACTCATTTATTATTTATGCTTTATAAACAATAGCGAAGATTTCCGAAAAAAGAATTTATTTTCCAAGTTTCTACTTTTGTAGTACGAGTACAGATACGAGTACTTACTTTTTTTTTTCGATTTCTTTCGCAAAACGCGGTGCGTCGCGTACGTGCATAACGAGGCCTAGTAGCGAAAATTTCCGAAAAAAGAATTTATTTTCCAAGTTTCTAATGAAATTTTTTTTTGTAACAGATTTCAAAATGGAGCGAGAAGCGGAACAGAAGATCAAAGAACGCAACGAAACTCGAAAGGATTTGCTGGAGACCCAGCGACGGTGAGTAAATGTTTCATTAATAGCACACTAAAATTTATTTTTATTAATGTTAATAATTTTATTTTTTAATATTGTTTTTATTAAATATTATATTTATATATATATAAATTTATTTTTTATTATTTCATTAATAGCACACTAAAATTTATTTTTATTAATGTTAATAATTTATTTTAATATTGTTTTATTAATATTATATTTATATATATATATTATATATAAATATTATATTTATTTATTTATTTTATAATTTAAAATTGAAAATTTATATTGAAAATTTTATTTTATTTTTATAATAACTTTTAGTACATTAGAAATTTATAATTTTTTTATTATTAAATTTTTTTATATTTTTATCTTACTGTATTTTTGAAATATTTACCCAGGTACTACGATCGGGTAAGTGAACACCGCCCGGAAAAGAAAGCAGCAATGGAAGCAAAGTATCATGCGCTCCAACAAAACCGGGAACGAGATGATCGTTGTGCTAATAGAGCGGAGGTTTGTATTCCCCAATTCTCAATAATAACAAGGTACTATTTTTTTGTATTAATGAAATTTTTTTTTGTTTTCAGAAACGGAAGTAATTAAGGAATCTGGTACCACAAACGGAATTCCAGTTCTTTCCTATCGCTACCCGACGATTTTCATATTATTCATATCTCAGCAATTTTTGTGGAAGAAATCTTTCTCATTTTGTTAAAACATATGCTTTTCATGGCAGCCGATCGACTGTAAGTTTTTTGGTGGCCGGTCGACTGGATCTTGAAAAGAATCATTACGTCTTATACGAGTCGTTCACGAACAACTTTGATAAACCTATTCAAATTTAATCATAAATTTATTTTTGAGAAACGTGTGATCGGAAATGAATTACGGCCCAAAACGAGTTTAACTGGGATGAGTAGTAAAGGCGAGAGAATCCTTATCCGATTTATCCGATTTTTAGACACTGAAGTTCAGAAATGTGTAGTAAGATATATTATAAAACCGTCAATTTAATTTTACATCTACCTTACTAATCATTTTGTTCATTCCAATCAATTTATAGAGTCAATCATGGTTATGTTCAAGTTCAACTCGGAAAATGCCACTGAAGGTATCATAAATGGAAAAATCGGTCAGTGGTTGCAGACTAGGAAAGACAATATCAGAAGAAACTGTATTTTGGAGTGGGGGATTTTAGTTTTCGATTTCTTGCATTTGTGTAAATATTTTGGCTCATATTTTCGCGTACTTGGCTTGTTTCGCCCTTAATCTTTATCGCCTTCAACATCAACTTAATACATATCGGCCATTAGGAGGAAAATAAAAAAAACTAATTTTTCCTCCCAAAAAATTTTTTAAGAAGCATACGATTTCCAAAAAAATCGTGGAACCTACTTCAACTCATCACGTTGCCGATGAGAAATACACGAGCCCAAGTTTTCATATCATTTTTATGATTTTACAGAGCCCGGGTTTTTATTTTATTTCTATGATTTTACGCAGAGCCCAAGTTTTCATTTTATTTCTATGATTTTATGGAGAGCCCAAGTTTTTAATATCATTTTTTATGATTTTACAGAGCCAGAGTTTTTATTCAATTTCTATGATTTTACTGAGAGCCCAACTTTTTATATCATTTCCATGATTTTACGGAGAGCCCAAATTTCTATTCAATTTCTATGATTTCACAGAGCCCAAGTTTTTAGATCATTTCCATGATTTCACGAAGAGCCCACATTTTTATATCATTCCTATGATTTCACAGAGAGTTTTTATTTTATTTCTATGACTTCGCAAAGAGCCCGCTTCTTCAAATTATTTTTATGATATCACAGAGAGCCGGAGTTTTTATATCATTTCTATGATTTCATTGAGAGCCGGAGTTTTTATTTTATTTCTATGATTTCACAAAGAACCCACTTCTTGACATTATTTCTATGATATCACAAGGAGCCTACATCTTCATATTATTTCTATGATTTTACAGAGAGCCGGAGTTTTTATATCATTTCTATAATTTCACTGAGAGCCTATGTTTTCATTTTCTTTCAATGATTTTACAAGGAGCCCCCTTCTTCAGATTATTTCTATGATTTCACAAAGAGTCCACTTTTTGACATTACTTCTATAATCTTCATATCGCACCCTCAGTGAAATAAGGCCTCATCTCAAAAAGTACTTCTTTCTACATTCATTTTTGGGTAAAATAAATGTAATTCAACTCCAATAAAGTACAGGAAAAGGTTACATTTTTATTGAATTTGTACATGTTTTTTTTTTTTTTTTGAGCTGTGGCCTGATTGCACTGCGCGTGCGATATTATTTCTATGATTTTTACAGAGAGACCAAGTTTTTATTTTATTCTAATAACTAACAATGTCTAATTTGTATTACAGGTATATTTTATTTATGCTAATGATGAATGTAAAATCAATATTTAAAAAAATGTTATCAATTCAACATTTTTTCCACTTTGTCTCACTCTATTACGCACATTATACCTACTCTGATATTGAGTTCTTTTTTTATTTGTGCGCATTACAATGATTGTGCCCAATTTTGTTTTACCGAATTCAACTTCTCAAGTGGTTTTGGAAGAGTAAGGTAAGAAGTTTTATAACTTAGCAATGGGTGTGGTGTGTAGACATAAAGGGGTCAGCTATTTTATTCAATTATCAATTTTACACTATTTAAAATTTAAATATCAGAATCAATTTTTACCTAAAAATGAAATATAATTATTAATCTATATTAAAACTCAGTTCCAATAAAACGGCGGTTCACTCGAATTTTGAGAAAGCGAGGAAATTAATAATTACATGTGCAGGAAAACCGCACGAAACTAAATGAAAATCTCTAGACACCTCATGGAATGAGGGGCGAGGGCGGTTAGAGACGACAGAAAACCTCTACGCCTATAAAAAAAAATCTAACCTGGCAACACAGTCGGGAAACATATCGTCGACTTTTCAAAACCCCTAATTCTGCTCTACTACTCGTTAATTACTTCATACTTGAGCACCTGGCGAACTGCCCCGCCAGGCCCTGCGCATGCTCTCTTTTCTGCCCGTAGGCAACGGCGAGAAGTTAGTTCCGTTTTTTCGCTCAATTTAAAAAAAAAATTGTTTTAGTTAAAATTCCCCAGTATTATCGAAATTGAAAAAAAAAAAAAATGCATAAACACAATGGCGTTTCACATTCACCCAAACCCCTCCCACCCGGCCAAGTTAACACAGAGCGGGCGATTTTTTTCCGTATACGTGTACATTCACCGTCTATCCTCATTATCATCGCACAAAGAGAAAATCTCAAGGCGAAAACACGCCGCCATACATAACGGAGAGAAACTCGCGTTTCATAATGGCGCACACAGTGGGACGTATTGCTATGCGCTACGTACGATCGGAACGAAAGTATAGCCGACGAAAGTCTTCGTCGCTAGTTTCATGGCTACATTGCCCGCACGTACCAACCGAACTACTGTAGACGACAAACTCGTTATCTACTCTCAAACCAGTCCTCGGGACGAGTCTCACGTACTTACAGATAGTCGTTTTTTTTTCTCTCTCTTTCTTGTTCCAACATCTCACGTATCTACGTACGAGATGGGTCGTAACCTCGAGACGATCGTACGAATCACACCTCGTTCCGTTACCTTGCGCAGAGGAACATACAGGCTCGCGAATTACCCTCGACGTCACCGCCAAATAATACGACCGCTTCGACGTACGTACGCGAAAAAAAAATTCATCGTAATATATAAAAATACGTGATTATGTAAATACAAAACGAGAAAGGAAAAAAAATTTCGTCGTCGAAACGTCAATTCATTTCCGGCTCCGTCGAGAAATTCTCCTACCCATCTTGAAACGTAATTTCGTACATTTTAAGATTATACAATGGCACATCGCAACCCCCCCCCTAATTATCCAATTCGATTCCACCGAAGGAGCTTCCTACATAGTCGAATACACGAGCGAACGCCTCGTTCATTTACCGCGCGCTCTTATTCGCGGTTTTTCCTAGTCTTTTGGTAACTGCGACAGCTAAGCGAAACGAACAAATAAATAAAAAAATTCATTTTCGTAAATAAATTAAAAAATTCCATTCGGTCGCGAGACCAGTCATTGGTACATTTCGGGCGTTTCTTACATTGCAAAATTTCATCGCAATCGATAACGAGTGTCTACCTTCTGCTGGAATCGAATCGAACCTCCCCTCTTGCCCTCATCCCCCAATACGAATTGCGTTCCTAATCGACGCCCAGAATCAAAATGGTAAAAAATGACAAAAAAAAAAAAAAAAAAAACACGAAAAATCTTCATCGAAATTTCGCTCGTACGTAAATCGTCTTGTATAAAATAAGAGTGGGGGATACGATTCGCTCGTCTCCCCTCGACGATATTTACGACTCGCGGTGTCTCGCACGGTAATCGAAATCTCGCGATATAAATTTTAAGAGATTCGATTGGACACTCCTAGGCGTCGATTTGGAATCGCCATCGCGTATTCTGAAGTCGACTAGTTCGATTAAAAGTCGAGAAAAATCGAAAACAAAAAATTAAAATCATTCTTCGAACGAGTCCACCTACGATAGGGCGACTAGCGAAAAAAAAAAAAAACACGACCAATTCATAGTGGTTTGCGTCGCTTACAAAATTTATTGGCATCCCCCCCCAAACTTTATTTTCATCCATCGTTATCCGTCGATATCGCGTTATCCAGATGGAAAATGCGTACGTGACCGAGTTAACACAACAGTCGACGAAAACAACAACCACGCCCATCTGGTACCAACAACAAGTAAACCAATCAAGGTCATTTCCTTCCCCTATTTCTCTCTTCGAAATCGACTACCGTCCATTTTTCCTCAGTTTTTCCCCCCTTCCGAACTGAACTTCGCGAAGTTTCTTTCTCCAACGAGTCTTTTTCGAGCTCGAGTTCCCTTTACACTCTTTCGATATTTTAAGCTTTCGTTCCGATCGCTCGAATTCCCCCAATACGTCGCCGAGTTTCTTTTCACTGTAGCCTCGTATGTTAAAAAATCGCCCACTTTTGATCTCGAAATCACCCAGTTTTCGAAAAACCAGAGTACACAGACTGCGAAAAAATTTAATATTTCAAACTGAAAAAAAAAGTCATACGAGAAATCTCGACAGATCTCACGAACGAAATTTTCTTCAAATCCAGAAAAAAATTCTCGAGATCCGTAAGCAGTGTTGCCGGATTTTTCTTCGATGTGAAGTCGCCATTTTGAAAACACTCCTAATCACCCAAGATGGACGATTTTTTCGTTCGACAGGAACAGACGAATTGGCCAACTTGAGAACTCTAAATTGGCAATCTTTTTTTTTTTTTTTTTCTTTTGGAATAATGAAATTATTGTTTTGGTTTTAATTTAATAAATGTATCGAACAAAAGCAATATTGAGTGACTTGGGAAATTCGTTCGATTTTTGAACAGATTTGGAGGGAAAGAAAAATGAAAAAAAACTCAAGTCATCCAATCTGATAACACATGATAATTATTTTCAAAATAAAATTTTTCAACTTGGTTCCAGTGTTCTCCACATTTTATTGAAAAAAAAAAAAATCGAAAATGCCGAATTTCACAACACTAAGAACAACTATTTTTTTCAAAATGAAATTTTTCAACTTTCCAACTTGATTCATCAAGTTGTCTACATTATGAGAGAAAAAAATCTGAAATCCCTCAATTCGCGTTCAGACCCCATAAGGCGAATATTACACAACAATTAACCTCAAATCGTCCAATCTGGCAACACTGAATACGCGTACTCATCGTTAAAAAAATTTATTGAAAAAAAAAAAAATTTCCCTGAAATCCACGATTGCGTTTCCGCATTCACACGGAAACCAAACGTCGATTCGAGCGAGGTATCTTCCTGAATGCCGCATCGTAAAGGAATTCGTCGCGTCTTCAAAATCGACACAAGGTAACTATAGAATTCCTCCAAAATCGGCGTTCACCCTCCTCCCCCCACCCTAAATTTCAACCCTCAAATATCCCCTTGACGTAAAATTTTCGTGTTCGAAAACACTATTAAAATATATCTTTAAAAAAAATTTTAACCTTTTTTTTTTTGGTAAGTTTAAAATTAAACTTTTTTTTTTAGTTTTTTTTTTGGTTTAAAATTTATACATATATATAAAAAAAAGAAAAAAATGTTGGGAAAACATTAGGAAACGAGGAAAAGGAAAAACAACGAGACGAGAAGGATGAGACGGGGGAACGTGTAAAAAAAATGCAGGAAAACCGAGGAAACGTATCAAAACAGGAGATCATAATACCTTACACACGATACATCTTGAGGGGGGGAAAATCAATAAGAATAAAATCGATAAAAATAACAATAATCTTAGGCTCGTAATACTAATGAATAAAATTATTATACTTCCGTTATAATCTACTGTCAGAAAAAAAAAATTAAAATTAAAATTATATCGTAAAATTGCCAAATTATAGAGAAAAAAAAGGGCCTTATCAATCCTACCACCAATCTCCATATCACCGTTGCACGCAATATCACGGATAATCTTTCAATAAAATATTTTGATTTTTACGATTTTTCCATTCCGAAGAGTTAAAAAAAAGGTAACAACAAGATTAAAAAAATATTCTCAATACTGAAAAAAAATTTCTCGTCATCAGAATCGTCGATTCGACGTAATACTGACGTGCATCAACCTATTCACCACACGGTGTTTCGAAATTCGGATACCAACGATACGACCTACCAAGACGAATAAAATTAATAATAAAAATATTAAAGCTAAACGCGTAATTATAAACCATCACAGAGACGAATTTAAAAAAAAAAAAAAAAAAAAAAAAAACAATAATGGGCCATAATAATAATAAAACTAATAATATAAAAATATTCATAAATCAAACGATTTCATTACTCTATGAAACATCGATAAATGCAACTCTCAATAGAATATAAAAAAAAAGAAAAAAAAAAAATTGCGTAGAGAAAAAGTAACAACGAAAAATCATCAATACATACGAAACATAATAATGCAAACACATTGAGAATTGCAACGAAATTCTTGTCACGACTAGATATTGAGGAATTGCAACAATCAATATCGTTCATAAAATGGTACAAAATAAACGCATATATAAATAAATAAGTATACAATACATTAACTATAACAAAGTGTACCTAGCGACGTTACAAAAAAAACCTCGAGTACAACTTTTTCGCCACATTAACAAAATATCTTAAATAGAAAGTATCACAATTAAGAATTGATAATGAGTCGACAGTACACTCGATTATAGGAGAAAAAAAAAAACGATACAAAAAAACTACCACCTTCTTATAAATTACGATAGTGCGTTTCCATTTGGCAAGTACGTTCGAAGGCACGAAACGCTTTCTTTTTCAATTACTCCACACAAGTATCGTAAACAAAAAAACAAATCGTCTATGTACAAGGGTTTTTGTATACTATATACATCTTTGATGAAATGAAAAAAAAAAAAAAAAAAAAAAAAACTTATCCATTCTATATACAACGGAGTAGAGAAAAACAAATATTCGATGCCCCCTGATTTACGTAAAAATAGTTTGGGTTTAATTCTATCTGCATAACAAGGGAAAATTTTTGCAACGGTCGAATATAGAAAATGATTAATTAAACGGAAATTCTAATTCCCAATCTACTTTTTATCGTTCACACTTACAGCTAGGCACAACTTTCAAGTGAAATCTACACGTACGAACTTAGTCATCAGAATGGTAAAAATAACCGGAATAGCTAGGTACTGTAGTAGGTTCCAACGAGTATCGTAATTACTAACATTAATACTGGGTGAAACGATTATAACGGTAGTACACAATAAAACTAAAATAAAATTCAGTAAACCTACGCCTATTTTTAGGTAACTCAAAAAAACACTCCAACTGAACACGTAATACCGTAAGGAAAAAAAATCTATAACAAAAAATTCCGACTTAGAGAAATGAAAAAAAAAATCGACCCTTTAGGGACAATTTAACGATCATTCGTAAAAATTTACGTCTGTCAAATGCCATATCATTATGTCCTGATCTATTATAAACCCAACACAGACTTTAAAATGTATTCAAATGGTACGTAAAATTTGGAAACTACAAGAAATTTATTGGCGTCTGGGTATCATCGAAAAGTCTATTTTCTGAATGTTTTTTGGTCAAAAAAATACAAAATGCGGGGAAAGGGGAGCTGAATTGTCAATGTAAAAACACGTCTGTATAGGTCTATAAGTACAGCTTATACGTTAAAATTAAATTTTAAATTTCACCCAGTGTCTAAGAAAAGAGAAAAAAACAAAAATCGTAAAATCAATGAGTAAAATATCGCTTGGAATTTAATTTTGGTAAACTAATGGCCGAAAGTAATCTTTGGTATAATCGTAACCAAGTACGTAAAACGTACACGTTATTTTACTCATACGTAGTCTTAAAAGATAAACAAGTTAAACATACGTTATAATACAAACTGAAAGAAAGAAAGAGAGAAAAATGTAGAAAAAAAAAACAAACAAAATATAAGACTTTAAACAGGCACGTTTAAAAGTGTTTTCAACTGCTTGGTGAAATCTCTGCACGATTCTAAATGATTAAAAGAACACTTTTTAAAGAACAGTTCGACGGATTGATTCATATTGATGGGAATATCAATAGGTTTCGAGGGCGTTCTAGACGAAATTTCATTCTCATTAGGTTTGGAGAGCGGTGTACTTGAGGAAATTTCGGTCATAGCGAAATCTTCCGGAGTTGTGGATCTCGGTGTTGAACTAGCTGATGAAGATTCCGATGTCCAGTGCATAGGCGGTAATGGAAGCACATTGGGGGACGGCGGTTCGCTGAATTTAGCCCCCGCGTAATGCGAATGGAAAGTAGGCGACGAACTTAAGCTACGTTTAGGTTTGTATTTCTTTGCGCTACTTCTTACAGTACTGGACGCGTTATCGGAATAATAATTCACGGAATTGCTATAACTGGTGTCTTGGGTGGATAGGAAATTAGAGAAAGAGTTGTTCTTTTTACGCGGATAATTGGAATTGGAAAAATATCTGGCGACCTTTCCGTATCTTTCGACTTTATCGTAACACTGACCGTCGAGCGCTTTTTTATCGGCCATTATAACGGTAACTAATTTGTCGTATAGAGTGAAATTACAGTGGTATTTCATAAATCGTAATTTGTTAAAATAGAAACTACGAGTATGTAATAAATATGACGTACTTCAAACTTCCGTTACGTTGCAACAGAGCCACTTTCTTTAAATGGCGTACTAGATTTGCACTTCGACTTTTCACGAAGAATTATCACACCAACGATTTTAATCTCAGCTATGGTTTGCTAATTCCGACATATAAAAGCGAGTACTTACATCTTTCCACATCAAATTTCCACGATAAATTGCACTTTTCATAAATAAAAACATTTAATAAAACGTTAACTAACATAAACATCACCATCTTCTTTGTTCGAGTGAATTGCGCAGCAAATAAATAAAACTTGTAATGGAAGTTTCTCCTACCAGTATGACCAGTGGGAGGAATTTTTAATTTGCTGTAATATTACATTGCGATGGCACATTGGAGCGTTGAGATATTACGGTAGCGTTATTCTTCGTATTCTTTGGTATTTTACGTTTTTACCGTGTAATTTAAGTGGAACAAGAAAATTCGAATGTGGTCTTGACAGTCTCGCAACTTTTAATTCGCGCTTGTTTGACTTCTAAATTTAGGGGTATTTTTGAAAATGTTCGCTGAAGTTCTGCAAGATATCATTTTTTATTTCGACTTTGAACATGCAGTATGATAATTGATAACGTACTAATAAGTAATCATCGATAAAAGTTAATGACATTTTCGTGAAGCAATAGAAATAAAAAATTAAAACTACAACTAGATGAAATGAATTCTAATTTTTACCCATATTTTTCGATTTTTGTTGTTGTATTACAAGGTCTGAACATATTTCTTCTGTTACCTAATTATTTTTTTCCTCTATTTTTTGAAAGATAATAAGGAATTGTTTGAAGGAATGATGAACAATTCAAAGGAAAGCACCGGATGCGTACATAACTATGGTCTATTTTATTATCATAACTGATAACTACTTATAACTTTTTAACAATCGAACGTTAACTTCGCTACCCAGAAGTTCTGCCTTCTACGCTGTACTGGAAATATAACCTACAAAGGTGGTATTAAAAATGAATCATATTTCAAAATGAACATGAGATGAATCATTGAGATGGAATGAAACGCTCATTTTTTATAACCATCATTTGAGCGAAATCGATAGAAATTAACGCTTCACTATGTTCATTTTATTGGAAGTTTCATTTCGTCGTCCATTCAAGTTCCCTTTTCCAAGATTACTTTAAAGAACCTTGAGGACACTATCATATTTAAACTTCCGTCCACTGCAGCAAATTCGGAGGAGATGACAGAATTGCAGATTTTGATTGAATTGCGAGTTCCGTTCACGTTTACTAATGAACATTGAAGTAAACAAAACGATTAATATTTTTCCAAAATGAACAAAACTTGTTTTCTTTTTTCAAGAACTCTGTTTATATACGTCATAAAAATGCAGGTCTAGTATTGGGTTGAAACAATAAATTCCTATAGAAACACAGCAGACATTACCTCAATTGATAATTTGGTTTTTAATATAATTAACATGTTTTTATAAATGTAAAATATTTAAAAAACATTTAAAATCAATACGCAAATACTGTAACATAAAAATAAATATGACAAATGATAATTATAATTTTTACCTTGATATGACGAAATAAAGATAAGAAAATAATGATACAAGTAGAAAAAATGTTTAAATACTATCCATTAATTAATTAATCATAGACAACCAAAATAAGAATTCCAATATCATACCATCACGATGAATCAACTATATTCTACGTAAATTACGAACTAGAGTAATAAAATTTAACGATTATAACTTATGTATGACCATCACATATCCGCATGATATCGTTCTTTTTAAATAATGAAAAATCTTCAAAGAAAAAAATTAAGCTCATTTTCTATCAATGATAACTCTTATCCGATGATATGCATTAGCTAAAACACCTCTCAAATTCCAAATATTTTCAAAGCTCTCCGGTTGTGTATTATAATTTGAATCCACAGCTTTGGCCCAAATTTCAACCTACAATCCAGAAATTAATCAACGAAACGTTTGCAATAATCTGTATTATGTTCTATTACTAATAAAATTACTTCATCGGTATTCTTATCAACATGAATTTCAGCGCGCCATAAAACCCAAGACCAACAACGGCTCGGGTTGGCGTTTTCTTGTTGTACTATTTCAGCTGGTTGCCAATGCTTGCCTTTGTCACCGGTAACATCTACTCTTATCACTTTGGCACCACCGCCAGACCATGCATAACCTGTAACATGAGAACAAATTTGGATATAAATTTAAACATCGTGTCATGATAAGCTTCAATTTGAAATATTACCTTGAATGAGTAATTTTCCGTTTTGAAGTTTTACTTTTTGCCCACTAATAGGGTCACATATCGCTGAAATAACAGGTAAATCTTGTATGGCTTGAGATGTTTTGAAATCAACGGTATCCCAGTCAACACTAGGACTGAATCCTTTGTAATCGTTTTGTTGCCAATGAGAAGGACTTTCTTCTTCGGACAAAATAATTTTTCCTATATAACCACATGGAAACTGTTTCAATTTAATTCAATATTCAGCTTTATGAACTTCTGACATTTCATACCTAACCACTTCACGTTTCTCGCTCCGACCACGCCAGGGATGATAATTCTTAATGGATATCCATGATCTGGAGTTAGAGGTTCACCATTCATTTCGTAGGCTAATATCATATCGCAGAGTGGATTCATAAGCTTTTCTACAGGTACTGAAGCACCATATGGAACATTAGCTGGATCTGTGTCCAAACCTTCGAACTTTGCAATTTCATAAAATAAATTATTTTCTATATCCTTAGGAATAAATTTACATGATGAGAAAAATTTAATCACTTGAATATGACGAATTTTAGAAAGGTCTTTTAAGCCGCAATATTCCAACACATCACGTAAACGCACTCCAGACCAGTGGGCATTTGCGATTGCACCGCCTTCCCAATTTAAGCCCTTAACTGGTTTCACCTGCGCAAAATAATAAGTTTTATGAAATGAAAATTTCTCACTGGAAACATTATTTTTAAAGTTTTTCAACTGTTTAATAAAAACCATATATTTGGGTAGGATGAATCGAGCGGAAGGAGGGTATTTACATCTTTATCCACAGAAATGCAGAGATAATTACAAATTTATTGAAAAATTTGCTTGGCAGAAAGTATCGCTTTTACCTACGTCCCCTCCAAGTTCTTTCGAATTTCAAAATTATTTCAATTAGAAAGGTGTTGAATAATTAATCTCTTGTACTATTCTCGTATAGTCTTAAAAATTAATTTTTAAATATGTAATGTAATCACATTTTCAGTGAATACTCCCGTTCCCCTCTAAAAAATGATTAAAGATAGCGCTTTTTATACTGAATACGATCAGTTTTCAATTTTCCATCCCCTCCCCCTTCGCCAAAAATTCATGAAAACACGTTATCTTCATACAAAAGAAATTATCAATTTTGAATTTTTTATCCCTCCTTCCTCTTCACAGTTCAGGTCATTCGAATTTGATGGGTCAAAAGGCAATGACCAACATTTTAATACCCCACTTCCAAGCTTGAACTCAAAATTTGATCAAAAATTGTTCGTGTTGATATCTACCAGTACATTTTTCATCACAACGAATGGCAGCCGAGAAAATTTCAATCAAAAAATTGCCACCTCCCTAACCTTCCCCCTTCCCAAGAGGGACCACAAAGGGAGGCGACAATATGATTTATTATACTCAGGAGTAGTTCTTTACAACATCTAAAAATAAAATTTTCTACCCTCGAAATGTCAGCTCCTAAATTATCATGATTAAAAGGAGCAAAAAGTATCACAAGTACCAAGATGATTTTGGAGGAAATAACTAAAGAGTTTCCAGACTCCCTACCGCTTAGTGGTACCAATGTGATGAGATAACCACCATTATCCGTAAGTCTGAATACACCACTATCAAAAACTCACCTCCAGTAAAGTAGATCGGCTGCTTACATTTAATATTTTATTTTTTCAATACCTTAGTCATTTCACTTCTTCTGTTACCAGCACATTGAATGGTTGCTGTGATAGAAACTTTTTCGAATTTTGTTCTCAAATCATTCAGAGTTAATTTTTTATCTGAAACACCTATTCCGGTGATTTCCAATTCATATTCCTTCTCGTCGATCATCGGTACAGGTAAATGATTACGAACGTAAAATAAATCTCTACGAGTGAAGAAATTATTTTACGAGTTACAATCAACGCATGGTGTAATAAATACAATAAACGTACATTTCAACAAATATTTCTCTACCTACGAAGGTGTAATAAAATGCTGAACTAATAATGGTAATGGAGGTTCAGCGTTAAAGGGCTTCTGCGAGTTTATTTTTAGTATCGGACTCCTTTTCGGTTCATTAGCATAAGGATCAGTTAAATCGGAAACGCTTTCTTTGCTTTCTTCTTTACTAATGTTACCTATCAGAAAAATTTAATTAATCGTTTCGAACACGAGTTGAAAAATTTATTTACATTGATTGCTAGTTACCACGCAATTGCTTGTCGCGAAACATGAAAATATAAGTGTTATGTTGACGTCATAATCGTTGAAAAGCAGAATTATGGTAGTTTTCAAACTGAGCTTAGAATAAAGAGATAAAAATAAAAAATTTAATGAAGCGTGTTCACCACGTGATGATTAAATTCTGAGTAGTATTGTAACACTAACTACTGCAAAAATGTTTTTTTTTTTTTTTATATTTACCTATTTTCGAATTTTTTAAAAATTAAATTTAAAGAATATGTATTTTGTTAGATTAATGGTGAATTAACTAGAATTTCTTCATTAATTTTTAGAATAGAAATATCCTTATGCTAAGGAAAATAATAAAAAACAAAAATTCTAAAAAAATATTAAAAATTACCAATTCTAAATGACTCTAGTAATTCCAATATTTCGGGTTGCTTATGGACTCCATACATCATCCAAAATGGATCAACCGCTCCACCAGCAGCCATCATTATGACATCGCCGCCAGGATGATCTTCTACAAAATCAGTGATATCATAAACACCATCTTTATAAGTAACCCAGATCCGATCCTCTTTAGTAGCGTGTTTGGATACTTCTTCCAATGTATACAACGGGAGAGATGCTTGATTCTCTTGTTTACTTAATAATAACACTTTCCTATCTGTAATGATTGTAATTAAGAGTATACTTGGTAAGATTAATTATACATGGGGTCTATATAATGATGAGCTCAAAAGTCGAATAAAATACGCTACCTTTCAATGAGAAATAAACACCGCAACTGGATAAGATACAAAATGCCATTAAATTAAAATGTCTTTTGTAATATTTCTGTCGATGAAATTGACGGTAAATTGGTTCTGGAGGATGATCCGAGTGAATATTTGCTTTCAATAAAATATTATACGCCGAATAAGAATTCCTTGAAAATGAATCCACATTTCTAAAAATTGTAGATCTATAGAAACGATGAAATATACACAGCTTAAGAGAATGAATAAATATTTTTAAAATTAAAATAAATACTTTTATAATTTACCTGACAATAAAATTTCTAATAAAATACATAATGAAATGGATATAATGCGGATTAATGATGAACCTTCGCCCTGATACAATAATCACTTCACTTCAAGCATTGGAACACGAATGATAGGAGAAACATCATTTTTCTTAGCACAATGTACTTGTTGGATGTATTGAAGTTACTACATAATATATAATTATTTGCAACAGATTACGGCTGCTTTCTATTCCGCATCCCTACTATGTGAGATTTCTTCTCAATTTTATCAAATGCCGCCTTTTTGCTAAATTCAAAATCATTAAAAAATTACAATAATTATGATAATTACAATAATTACTCGCAGAGTTGCTAGGGAAGGCCGGGAAGAGTGAAAGGGATCAATTCTGTATCATTGTCTGGAATAGAAAATTTTTGAATTTTTCGAATTCATTTTTTCCATCGATTTTTGCTTTAAATTAATTTTACATATAATAATAATATTGCAATGTTATGTTATTATTTTATTTGAAATAGTTTTTGACAGTTTTTCTCTTTTAAAAAAATAAATGATATGTATAATTTTTAAACTTCTAGTACAATAATTGGCGTTCCCTAACACCTAAAACACACAAAAGAAAGGAATAGATACCACGAGACTGCTGTTGCTCGCCGCGTGATAATAATATTTTTCAAAACAGGATACCTTCTAGTTTCTAAAAATTTTTAAAACTAGAAAATACTCGATCCACTCGCTCAATAAACTATTTTGAGAATCAAAAAAATGGTAAAAAATCTCCGATTCATATATTTCTTAAATTAATTTGTTCGAAGTATCATGGCGGAATCGAGCAGTAGCAAAAAATCAAGTAAATTAGAATTAAAATCTAGAACATTACAATGTAAAAATCTGCACGATTACTTGAAAACTCTATCTTCTGCGGTACTGGATCGATTATATGTACATCCCATCACATGTCTAGCAGTCTACCGGTTAGTTTATTAGTTTAACGGATATATAAAATTATAATATTCTGAATATTCTATAGATATAGCCATGATTCTGTTACAGAGAATTATCGGAGATAGCGAAACATTATTTAATACGAATACTATTTGTTGACCAGCCTGTACCTCAAGCTGTCATAGAGTCTTGGTTATCAAAAGCTTATGCCAAGTAATTACTTCTATATTGAATGATTGAAACGTTACCCATGTATATGTTAAACTTACTCTTCAACAGGGAACATAAAGAGGCTGTGGAAGCATTAACTGAATTAAAAATATGGAAAGAATCCTCAGCCACCGGTGGCTTGGCCGTTTGGGAATTGAATCCAATTTTTAAGAAACACGTCAGAGTTGCTCTTCTTGGAGGGTTAGTATGAATAATAAAGAGATGACTAATTTTCGAGCCTTTTTACTTATTTAGTGCAATTCACAGAGGCAAAAGCTGGTTCATGTCGTCGCACTTAGAAGCTGACACGAAACCTAGAGATATTGCTTTTTTGGACGCATATGCAATGGAAAGATGGGAATGTGTGCTCCACTACATGGTAGGATCTCATCAACAGGAAGGTATATCAGCTGATGCTGTTCGTAATTTGTTGCATGCTGGATTAATGCGCTGGTAATTTTTGTTTTTTTGTTTTAAATCGCATTTTAATTTTTTATCATGTTCTCTCTGTTAATTATCAATTATGTGAATATTTTCACCAGTGATAACGATGGAAGTGCTATTATTACGAGGGAAGGCTTCCAATTCCTTTTAATGGATACTGCTGCCCAAGTGTGGTATTTTATTTTACAATATTTAAGTACTGTAGAAGAAAAAGGTTTAGATTTATCACTTTGTCTCACCTTTTTGTTCCAATTACGTTTCAGTATTCTCGGGAAAGTAAGTATTTTGTATTTTCGAAGTTGTTATCAAATCGATAAGCATTACATTTTTTTTTTTTTTGAATTCTAGGATTACAGTACTGAAGGTATGAACGAAGGATTATTAATTTTTCTGCAACATCTTCGAGAATTTGGATTAGTTTATCAAAGAAAGGTATTCTATTGTTTTATCAAAAGTATATTTTACCTTTAAAAATTTTCAGCATATTTTTACTACTTTCAGAGAAAAGCTGGACGTTTCTATCCAACACGTTTAGTTTTAAATATGGCCGCTGGGCAAAATCAGACCGATAATGTCATACGAGAAGGCTACATAGTTGTTGAAACCAACTACCGAGTTTACGCTTACACAGATTCAAATCTTAAAGTTGCTTTGGTTGGTTTATTCACTAATCTGATATATCGGTAAATATATCTATTCATATTAATATTTTTTATTCTCTCAAATTATCATTTCTTTCATCACCTTTCTCTTTTTAGATTTCCGAATGTGACTGTTGGCGTCCTCACTCGTGACTCTATAAGAACTGCTTTAAGAAGTGGTATCACTGCTGATCAAATCGTTGGTTTTTTACGGATGCATGCTCATCCAAAAATGTTAAATCCTGGTTCGCCCATATTACCTCCTACTGTTGTAGACCAAATTTATCTGTGGGAGCAGGAAAGAAACAGATTTACATTTTCTGAAGGAGTATTATATTCTCAGTTCATGTCCCAGAATGATTTCGAAACGTTGCGAGATTATGCTCAAGATCTCGGAGTATTAGTGTGGCAAAACGAAAGGAAAAGGACAATGGTATAGTGTTTGAATGTAAATTTAATATTTTTCAAACACCAAAGAAGGTTGTTAATTTTGTAAATTTTACAGGTCGTTACCAAATCTAGTCATGATGATGTGAAGAAATTTTGGAAAAGACAGAATAAAAATAATTCCTGAAGCGTCAGGTTAAATTGGAACGTAGTGGGAAGCCTAATTTATGCGTGAAATATTCACTACGAGTGTTCGATTTAGAGGAACCGTAATTTGAGGAATGTATAAAAGAATAATGAATATCGATAAATGAAAGAAAGGCTGAATTTTTTTATTGTGTTATTTGTAAATGGAATTATAAATATGACTAACCATAAATAATGTTTCGATACATTTAACAAATTTGTGTGTACGTGTACTGTACGTAATTTGTAATATACGTGAAGTCAATTTTTTCATATATGGCTTATGTAAGAATTCGATTTTTTTTTTAATTTAGGGTTTACTACTTGAATGAAAATTATATGATTTCATTATATGGTGATGTTATTATTGGAATTATTCCATTTTTCAATGAAAGAATTTCTATTGCTTTTCCAAGATAGGACCTTTTCTTCTTATGATTATGAAGATATAGGAAATTGAAATTAAATGAAATGGTTTTTGGTTGACGGAGAACTGTCCAGAAAATTCGAGCTTAGGAATAGGAGTATTACTTTTTTCAACCACATTACATTTATGCTTATCGTTATAATCTGAAATTGGAAGTTTTCAAGTTTTTATTCATTTTTATTAATTTTAAATTTCATCAATTTAATACTTTTCAGTTTTCTTTTTTTTTTTTTATCAATTATATAATCTACTTCAGTATTAACATACTTTTTGCGTAAATAAATTATCGCATATAATTATCACGATAGAATGTCGAAATACGAGGGTAGTGGGAACCGAATTACCGAGTCACCGCGAATTGATGAGCAGCCACAACGATCTTCGAATTTAGAGCCAACAGTATAGTACATAAATCATAATTCTGATATTTTGTAAAGAAAGCTGTTGGAAAATTCTGATAATTACTGATATATTTCTTCAGGGTTAATAAGGTGGAATCGAAGGTAATAATATTTATGGTCTAGCGGGCCGGGTATGGAATGATCAGAATCATCAAGAATAGGTGGAAGAGGATAGTATTAAGAACAGTGATACTTGGAAAATTAAAAAAAAAATTTATTAAAAAGCATCACTAAGAAATTTAACAAAAATAAAAATTAATATTTCTATGATACAATGATTAATTAAATTTGATAATTGAGTTCAATTTATATACTCGTCATGAAAACAATTTTACAAAAAATTATTCAAAATTTCAGTTATGATACAGTAATCTTTTATTTGATATTCACTATTATTATTATTATCATCATTTTTTTCAAGTTGAATTTTCACTTTAAAAACAAATATAAATCCGGGCTCATCGGAGAAACCTAGTTCTTCTTACCCTTTATACTCGGCCACAATTATTTGACGTACATGTTTTCCAATTTGAGAGATAATAAAAGTAAAACTAAGCGTTTTTCTACCAAGAGACTTTTTGAGTTCAAATTTCATCTCTTATGCTTGACTATAGCATACAATTCAAATATTACCGTATAATAATAAAAAGCTTCAAATCTAAGTCATCAAAGCGATTATGAGAACAATAAAAAAATTTATTGAATCAACGTTAAGATTTATTGAACCGGAAAAAAATTCAGTTCAGTTATTGTTTTCATTTCGTTTTGTTGAAATATGCAAGCACGCTTTTGAAAAGTTTCAATGAATGATTTTAATTAATGTGTGAAACCTATTTCACCGAACATCTGGAAAATAATACGACGTCAAAATGTTGCATAAAGTAAACATAAGCAATAAGCATATAACAAACTGCTGGAAAATTTCCGATAACAATTCGTTCAGCAATTGGTGAATACGCAAGAAGGGAGGAGTTTGATGAAATATCAACTGGTGGCGACTCTCCGTATCGTTTCGTGCATGAGTTTGCTTCGATGCTGAATTCTCATCAAATGTTAACCGGTTCGCGTTGGGGAAGCGTCTCCTTGAGAGTTTGTGATGGAGGTAAGTGTTATGATAATTTTCATTTAGGGTACTTTTAAATGAATACGATTTTTCAAATATAATCTCTCAGCGTCTATTAAAAATACATAGAAGAATATTCACGTGAATTTTTTTCACAATGGAATATTTTTCATAATTTTGTATTTCAAATTCGTTATGATTGCTGAATAATTTTTTGTGTAAAACCATAAGTAGGTGCTGATGGGTTTTCTAAATTCCATCAGTTTACCAATCAATAGTAATAAAATAATAACATGATTCGCGAGAAGATCTAAATTACGATGAAAAAATGTCAAGGTTGAGGAAATGCTCCTGTTGGTTAGTTACAACTTTTGAATTGATCGTAAGATCAGTAAATAATATTAAAAACAGTACTTTCATTGTACAAATTAAGAGAACATTCATCCTTTTTGTTTGAATTGAGTTAATCACTATTATTCTGAATTCCTACATTAATTTTTCGAGAGTGAGTAATTATCTCATTAATAATTGAAATTTTGTTTCTATAGTCAACTGAATTTTGCGTGTAACGTATCTACCTATGTATGTAAAAACAGGAATGTCATGAATTTAAATGCAATTTCTTTGCAAAAAAAAAAAAATCTAGGAGAATGGAGAAAAATGGTTTGAACACTTGTGTCATTACATTTTTCTTCTTTTCGTTGAAAAAATATTTCCTCGCTATTATATAACATACTTTTTGAAGAAATTAGGGCCATTGAGAGTTACGCTGGGGACGAGATAGAACGATTTTGGGTATTTCACCATAAACATAAAATATTTATCCTACTTGAAGAATTTTTTTTTTGCAAGACGCTGATTAAATTACTGAAGAATCAAAACAATATTAGAAGAATTTTCTCAATTTGAAAAATTTGTCTTCATATTTTTTTTGAAAATTTTTGGCATTTTTTGGACGTTCAGTTCTTCCACTTCGAGATTTTTTTGGAGTAAGAATTTTATCATTTTTTGATATTCATTTTTTTCTAATTTTGGCATTTTTGGGCATTCATTTCATTTCTGATAATTTTGCCGAAAAAAATGTTCAACTTTAATATTCATTTTTTTTGTTCAATTTTTTTGAACAACAATGTGAAATTTTGATTCTTTTTGACATATTTACAATGTATTGTTCTGAGGCACTGTCTTTTTGGCGTCCCTGAAACGAATTTTATCTGAAATGAAAATCTAAATTATTCGAAGATGATAATAAACATTAGGATAAATCTTTGATTCGACGTTTGATTATTCCTAATTTCTATTAAACAATTGCCTATTGGATTGGTTTAATGGGACCTCAATTTGTCATGAGAAAAACTCAATTAAATTTTTTGTTCGAATTCCATTGCCAGTAAAATAGAAAAATTGCCTCAATTTTTTGAGCTTTTACATAAATAAAATGATGAAATTATCACTCCGTACGTACACGTAGAAATGCTTTGCGCTTTTGAGCTTTTTATATTTAATTTTTTGCTTTCAGGTATAAGTATATATTGGGTGTAAAACTCTAGATATTGCGATAATTACACGTGTTTCTTTTTTATCCGTTTATAAATTCGTAATGTTTTTATTATTTACGTATTTTTTAAACGGATAATAAAAGAATTTACGTTCACGCTACGCTTCGGTTTCAGTACACTGTAGTTTTAGCTTTTTACGTAGAATAGCGTATTATTTTAGCGGCACATAATGTTGTAATGAGTGGATGGAATATGAAACTGTCCAGAGGGAGTCCATTTACTTATACTTACTATTAGATTTATCGCTTTTGGTAGAAGTGCATTTAATAGATATATTTGGTGAATTTTTAATGGTGAAAGTAAAATGGGTGGAGATTGGAGAATCTGAAGATGTAGATTATTTGTATTCAATTTAATCTCGAAATTCTTTCATCGATTCAATTTTTTTCATCATTGAAAGTAGACGCTTTATGTAATAGAGTTTCATATAACTGCATTGAAAATTGATAATATCCATATTTTTGATAACGAATACTTTCCTAATACCTACTTCATAATTCATCTTCATTCAGAATTTCTTTCTGGAAACTTTCATTGATTTATTTATTTTTAAATTATCACTTTGAAGCTATATATAAATATAATTAATTTATACATATACCTCCTTGAGATATCGATGATCTGTCTATTATTGTAGTAAATTAGTTTGTAATGAGCTTCAGCTTACATAGCAGTAGATTGAAAATATTATTTATTTTATGATAAGCTTGCATACCACAAGTATTCCGCACGAGCACCAGTACCTACTGACACCTTATTAGGAAATGTGTAGCTTTTGCCAGAGTCCGTTCATGACTGTTGTATCAGTGGTTATCTATATCCATTGCAGCTATCATGAACGATTTCAATAAAGCTTATTGCTTAGGTATTCACTTCCTTGGATTAAATAAAAAATTGTTCATCGATGTTCTTCTCATATTCGTAAATTTAAGCGATTATCAATAATTTATTCATAAGTGTAATGTAAATATCGAAGTCTACGTAGATAATTTACCTACTATTGAGATACATATCTGTATTCCTTAATCTTTCGATGATGGTAAAGATTGCTGTTGAAATGCACAGCTGTTGGCATTGCGAAAATGGTCCTTATCTTGCCCGGATATCCTGCTTTATTCATATAAAGTATATTTTTGACGTAATATTCAGCGCCAGCTTTTATCAAAAAGTAAAATTACACTTACTTGGTTGAATAGAATTTATTTTCATTGAAACATTGAAAAACGATTTTTATACAATTTTTATCCAATTTTATTTTATCACATATTTACATTTCATTAGTAATCCCTAATGTGTACTTATATTGATAATATATATGCTACTTGAATTGATGTCTTCGATATGTGAATTGCATACTCCTCGACCTCTTCCTTATGAAGCACAAATTGTTTTGATAAAAAATTATAATGATCAAGAAATGCGTCATAATTTTAGAAATGAGTACTGGAATTGAACGGAAATACATTTTTTGAAAGGGTCATTACTTCTTTAATTCTTTACTCTGAACCCAAAAAATAATATTCGAAAAATTTAATGAAAAAAAAAAATTTATTTCTTGAATAAATTAACTCTATGTAATCCAACTTTTGCTATTATATTTCCCCACAAAGCAAAAATTGGAATTGGATTATAAAATAGGTACCAGTATCTCAGAGTGGTCAAAAACTAAATTTCACCAACTCTTTGAAATGATTGTGAGGTGTTTGAAATTAAGTTTGCACTTTTACACGAAGTGCATATAATTAAAAGAGAATACTAATTGAATTTTCAACCTTCACCGATCATTTAAAAAAAATTTTGAGAGATTTTAATATTTTCGAATCTTCTCAGATTCCTCCTTAATGATTGATTAGAGTTGTTCATTCACTTGGTACAGTATCAGCCTAAATTGGATTCCACAAGGGGTGGGTTTAGGAACTGAGAATAAAATGATGGCAAAACTTGAGCCTCTTTATGCGACTTGAAAAATTTTTAATCGTTTCGTGAAATTTCTTGAACGGTCATACGAGTTGTGCAATTGCAAAAATATGGATGTATCACTCCATCTTTACCTACTCAGATTTTTGGATTGGTATCTAGTTGATTATTCATCAATAGATTGCAGATATAATTTATGGTTTTTAAAATTAGATCAGAATTGCGTGAAGTTGAATAATCGTATGATTTTTTTTTTCAAGTAAAATTTTTTGATTATTCTCTCGAATATTGCAATTACGAAATCAGCCTATAAATACATAGATTTATAAGACACTTTGAAACATTGAATAAGCCTTCCACACCAAAGCATACATCACTATATAGGTATACCATTTAGAGTTCATTATCTAACATAATAAAATTTTGCGTTAATTTATAATTTAATACTTCGTCTTGCAGCGAATGAAAATTAAAGATTTCAAATTCACTATACCTCCTTCGATTCTACAGTTGACTCAAAATTTCATTTCGTTTTTTTTCTTCGTTTTAATTAGTACTCCGCAAGTAGAACAAAAATAAACAGATGCAATTTTGCCAAGGTTGAATTTACTATACTTGCCCGTACAGAAAAATACTAGTAGTAACATAAAAACTACTAGTTTTACTAATAGTTTTTTCAGAAACCACTAGTTTTACTACTAGTATTACTAGTAGTTTCGGAAAAAACTAGTAATAAAACTAGTAGTTTTTGTGTTACTACTAGTATTTTTCTGTATGGGTGACTCTTTCAATTCTGTAACTAGGTAAATTGCATCTGGCTTTTTTTTTTTTTTAATTAGGTAAATACTAAGTAGTGTACTATATAAATAGAACAAGAAATATCAGATGAAAATTTTTCTCAACTGCAAAATTGAAAAGATATATATAGGTACA
This sequence comes from Phenacoccus solenopsis, assembly GCA_009761765.1. Taxonomy (NCBI): domain Eukaryota; kingdom Metazoa; phylum Arthropoda; class Insecta; order Hemiptera; family Pseudococcidae; genus Phenacoccus; species Phenacoccus solenopsis. The sequence continues at coordinate 10,134,494 of CM019754.1, read as the reverse complement.
GAATTTTAGACATTACGCTTTTTCGATTTATTGTAGCTTTTTCAATCATGCAGATAGGTAAAAATTTCACCCGATCTTTTTTTCCAGTCGAGTAGTACTTCATCAATAAAACAAAAAATATCAAATTAAATTTTTGTTTAGTTCCAAAAGCAAAGAAAATACAGATAGATTTACTGTAGCTTCTTCATTTCTGACAGCAGCTGAAAATCTCATATGATCAGTTTTTCTTGAATTAAACAGTGCTCCATAAATAAATAGAATGAATATTTCACTATAATAACTTGAACTTTCAATTTATTAGTTAATAAGTATTTGCCAATAATATCTCTTTCAGTTTCGCCAACAAGTAAAAACTTCTTGGATTTTTTTCTTGTGTTAAATAGTAGTACCACATTAATAATAATAAAAAAAAAATGAAATAAGATATTTTATTTTAATTTCAAATTTTTTTATATTAACATCTTTTCATATATTTCATGTTTTTATAGGATTAAAACATTCATAATAATATGAAAATTAATTATTAAACTAAATTCAATAACGCTTAATTACAAAATTGAAAAAGATATGAGAGTATTGAAACTTGTAATTTTCATTTATTATAGCTCCTTCAGTTTTGCAGATGTGCAGATTATTCTACTTTTTTATACTTATTGGATAACACTAAAAAATGAGGAAAATTTTTGAGAAGGTATTTGATTGTTCATCTATGAGCAAAAGATATTTTTCATTGCACTGGCAAAATATTAATCACTATATTCAAAACAAACAATATCAACAGAGTTTTTTTATTTTTGTTTACCTAAAGTGTTTCAATATGTGAATCGAGAAAATTATAACACTCATCATTTTTGGAAGTAATTATGTTATCAGGATTCGATTGTATTATCTCTCTGCAAACCCTCAGCTCACGCATTTGGTGAAAAGCAAGGATGGGATGTAATGAAAGCGTGGTTTGAATTTCTCCTTTTTGACGTCATTAACAGCCGAGTTATAGTTCATGCTATTGGATTTCATTAACCAATGAGAAACGTGGATTATATTTTGGTGGCCGGCGGGGTGTAACCTTTCTTTATACTTATTTAACCTGGGGCTTTTAGTATTATCAATTTATCATTAACACCCAAAGCCCTGGAATATGGACACGCGTATTTCTGAAACAGAAAAATATTTGTTAAACTTGTAGCTACGTATTGCATTCGAACAATGCCTATAATTGCTTTCATTCTAAAACTTATCGAAATAACGTAATCACGAAATTACTTCTGATTATCTGAATTTAATTTTTTCGACGGAAATATGTTTTCGTCATTTGTCAAATATCCCGTAAAATAAAAAACCAAATAAATGTTTTTTAAAACGGTCGATGAATGAAAATGTTCCAATCATTCGCACGGTGATAAGTATTTCCTTTTAATCGTAATAGCTAACCGAACAATATTCAATGATCTAGAATTACTACATTTTGTGAAAAGATAAGAATAGATTGCGTGGTCTCATTTCTCCTGAGACAGAATTTTCAAATTTTATTCGACTATTAAATTAAACGGAAATGCTTACGCTTGTGTAATAAACACGAAATAATATCGCCATCTAATTCATAATCGATAACGATTTTCCAGATCCATTAGAACGCACTATAAGCACGAAATGAGATATCGAAATATATAGCGACGATAGCGGCCACAGATCAAATAACTTTTGTCAAATGTTTTACAACAAAGTATATTTATTGCTGATTGGCACCAACGAGCCAGGAAGAAGGATATTTTTCAAAGTAATCTCATTAATGAGTCATCGAAAGGATGCTTCGAGCATGTGCAACAACCCAAGAAATGCTTTCGATGAAATAAAGAATCGCAGTTTAGTTAATTTTCTCCATAATACGGCACGTTCGCTGTTATTTTACGAGACGATAAAGTATTTTATCGACCGTAGGAAAACAGGACCATTTGTAAATGGATTTTAGTGAAATACGAAGCGGGTATTAACTATGGGTATGTTTAATTTCTACTCCGCAGTTATACCGACCCTTTTTTCGACCGTTCAACGTGGTGCTCGTTTTAATAGATTTTTTTTTTGACTGAGAAAAAACCTTTGAGTGATTTATACCCGAATTCTAGAAAAGTTGTGATGTTTAATGGATGGCGAAAATAATGTAAAAATAAATAAAACCTTGGTATTTCTTTCAACAGCATATTGGTTTAGATTAGTCGTATTAGACTTTCTTTTTATTAGATCAAATTTATTGAGTTATGAAAATAATGAATAGGTCGGTACCTATTAATATGGTACGAATTTCGTTTTTCGATGGAATTGTGGGATATTTAAAATTTTATGATATATCATCTAATACCTATAATGCTCAATAATGATAATTATTCATCATGAAATGAAAGAACGTTTTACATTGAAAACATAGCTAAAAAACCTATATATTTATATATCATATTTACCTATAATTGAATCAGTAGGCTGCAATAGCTATATCATTTTTAATGAAAAACTGTGAAAAATAATGGTACCTATCATTTTGAAATTTTATAGGAAGCAATCCTTATCGTTACGATTTTTGTATTGCCTGAATAAATTTTACGAGCCACATACTCCACTATAATATGGTGCTAGGAATACCCCCCCCCCCAACAATTTTTTTAATTTTTCTCTCTTGTAATAAACAGCAGAAAAAGTTGGTTTCATTTTGAATTAATCTAAATTAAATTTTCAACAAATTTGTAGAATAATTTGATTCAAGACTTCGAATTGGCTCATAATGACTCGATGAAAAAAATCCATCAACAAACCATCATTACTCTACTCGCAGAACGATCGTTCCTGAAAGTTATCTGGTGCATATATGTAGGTATGATGTGGTTAGATCTTCCAAACTGTCGCTTTTGGGGTAGGAGGAGAAGTGCCAAGTTCTCATCGATCTGTATATACCTTTAAGAAGAATTTTTTTAAATACTATCGTTGTTATCATTGAACCGTGGACTACAGAAATGGAGATGGAATCGCATACATAAACATCATACAGTGAAATTTTTCACTTTTTGATAATTTATGGAGGTCACTTGATGTCGATTAAAAATTTATTATAAATTTCAAATTAAAAATACGATTGGGTCGTTGAAAAACGCATAATAAATCTGTGAATCGATAACAATCGCTCTCAACTAATTTCTCTAATTTAAAAAGGGAATAGAATTTTCCATCCCGTACAGAAAAATACTAGTAGTTTATACTAATATTAAAATACTTGTAGTATTTTAAGACATTCATTACTACTAGTATAACTATAAGTACATACCATAAGTAAAACTATAAGTACATGCTATAAGTAAAACTATAAGTACATACTATTAGTAAAACTAGTAGTTCATTTATACTACGGAGAAAAATATTTGAATAATTAGCTATTATTAATTAGACTTTTTATAGTTCAAAGAAATTATCCCAATATCATGTATTTCTGAAAAATATAATTTTTGGTGTAAAAAAAATTTCGGCTCCACTGGGGTTCGAACCCACGCTCATTATGCCGCTTGTTCCTATGCCATCCACCTAACTTACTGCGCTACCATACCTGCATGGTAGAGGTGTGTTCTTTTGAGTATTAATATACATTATATTTATAATACATACAGTAAACACACTAAGTACTCCGCAAAATATACCTAACAGTTCTAATGCACCAGTGTATTACAATTTGTAAGTGCACAACCTTACTATGGTACACATTAATAATAATTACTATACATAACATTAAATATTTTAAAACAATTTCATGTTCTTTGTTATGCATATATTTGAAATTTCTCGAATATATATGTTTATAAATTTCTCGAACATTTCCTAAATTGAGAATTTTCAAACTTAATTTGTAAAATTCTACTTGAAATTACAAAGATATCATGTACCTATGTATTTAATATGTACGTATCACATATGTTATTATAAATATGTATGTGTACCCATATATTTCTCATCAACATGCTACTTACCATTAGTAATTAATACCACAACTACTAGTTGTGGTATTCACTAGTAGTAAAACTAGTAGTTGATACCTTAAGTACTACTAGTGAATACCGTAACTACTAATTAACTACTAGTTGTGGTATTCACTAGTAGTAAAACTAGTAGTTGATACCTTAAGTACTACTAGTGAATACCGCAACTAATAGTTTAACTAGTAGTTGCGGTATTCACTAGTAGTACTTGAGGTATCAACTACTAGTTTTACCACTAGTGAATACCACAACTAGTAGTTAACTAGTAGTTGTGGTATTCACTAGTAGTACTTAAGGTATCAACTACTAGTTTTACTACTAGTGAATACCACAACTAGTAGTTAACTAGTAGTTGCGGTATTCACTAGTAGTACTTGAGGTATCAACTACTAGTTTTACCACTAGTGAATACCACAACTAGTAGTTAACTAGTAGTTGCGGTATTCACTAGTAGTACTTGAGGTATTAACCACTAGTTTTACCACTAGTGAATACCACAACTAGTAGTTAACTAGTAGTTGTGGTATTCACTAGTAGTACTTAAGGTATCAACTACTAGTTTTACTACCAGTGAATACCACAACTAGTAGTTAACTAGTAGTTGCGGTATTCACTAGTAGTACTTGAGGTATTAACTACTAGTTTTACCACTAGTGAATACCACAACTAGTAGTTAACTAGTAGTTGTGGTATTCACTAGTAGTACTTAAGGTATCAACTACTAGTTTTACTATTAGTGAATACCACAACTAGTAGTTAACTAATAGTTGTGGTGTTCACTAGTAGTAAAACTAGTAGTTTCAGTAAAAACTACTAGTAAAACTAGTAGTTTCAATAAAAACTACTAGTAAAACTAGTAGTTTTTGTGATTACTACTAGTATTTTTCTGTACGGGCAAAATTTAGGTATTTCTTTTTTCATCACATCACAAAGCAAATATCGATAAAAATACAAGTACATTTTTTTCAGAAGGACGATCGCCTTATTTCAAGCATTATTCAATAGAAAAAAATTCAATTTTATCACTAATATTTGCAGTGCAAAGTCGAAGAAGGCCTCATAATGTCCAAATTCAGCGGAAGCTCGATTTCTTATTTCGACCTCGATTAAATTCGAACTTCTCGCTCAATTATTCGAACCACGTGATTATTTGAATTCTGCTCTATTATTTGAACCAAGTTGTATCGGTTGCGTCATCTTTTTTACCTTTTACTACCATTTTGCATGTGTATGTAACTATACTAGATACCTACGCGAGTTTTTAAAAATGTACAATGGAAGTCTAGTTTTTTGGACGTACATTATGATATATGATAAAGTTTTTTCATAATTATTGATTCCAGCACGAACTCGCGATCATACGAATTTTTCTTTATTTGAATTCTTCAATCTCAGTTCAGTTCAAATAATCGAGCTTCTACTGTTGGTACTGAAAGATTTGATTTTCCTCCAAATTAAAGGAATTTATGCTCTTCTGAATGGCGTAATCGCTGTTTTGATCTAAAATTTATAAATACTTACATTTAAAACGACATTGAAAAATTCGAAAAAATTACATTTATAAGCTCATAAATCATTCAAAAATGTTGAAAAAAATGAAAATTTTTCTGTTGGTAGTTTGTGAGATTTGCTTACCACTGATGAGAGCAATGCAAGTATTTTTTTCGATTGAAAAAATACAGATCGTTGGAAACTGCCTTGCTTCCTTTCCACTTTATTGAGCTGTAAACTACACTTTGAAAGAGGTAGGATTGTGGCACACCTCTAACTTTTTAGAAATAAGATTAGACTTGGAATTTGTGGAGTAATGTTATTAGTTCGTGAAATGACCTTGAAAATAACTCATACAGTTTATGATTGCTCATCTTCTTTTTTTATAATAATTTTTTGAGTTTTACTTGCTTATGAAGGGCAGAGAGAAATAATTTGATTTTTTTTTTATTGTTATAGCCTATCTGTCAATCTGTAAAATGATTTTGAACCTGATTGTTATTCAATGACCAAATATCAGTTCTTAGAATTTTTCTCACTCGTAATGCATATTGAAAAATTAGTTCAGTACAAAATCAATTTACCCTAAATTTCTTCTAAAAAATTTACCAAGTTTTTCCCTATTACTTATTTGACATATTTGAAGATGATGCACCATTTTGGATCAGTTTCGATTAAAATTCAAGGAGTCACATAAGTATGCTTGTTTACAACTAATTTTACGTACAAAGTTGAAGCTCTCTGAGTCGATTTGCTGAGAAAGAATGAAAGATTCAAAAATTTCATGACTTGAAATTCAATCCACTTCCATAATAGGTTCACTTAGGAGACTGAAAGTTGTACATAATATCCTTAGTCTACTTCTTTGTATGAAATCACGAACAAAAATTTTCAGGCTTCAGAGATCCCTCCAGTTCATTTCAAAATTTGAGTTTGAGTTGAATCGAAAATACAAAAAAAAAAACTTTTGACCTTTATATCAACTTTCCCTGAACGGATTATGAATCCTTTTCATCCGTACCTCTTCGTGCTACATGCGTACATATATAATTAAAGTCAAACACTTCCTATACGGCAATATTTCATTACAAATTTCTGAAACGAAAAGATATGAAGAAGCCACCTCCACTGATTTCTTCTTAACTATTCAGGTAGGCTGTAATAACCATTGTTTTTATTAAAAAATTAGCCAAAAAGTCAAGAAGTAGTTTTTCAATATGAACTTACGTAAAAAGCTAATAAAACAATTCAAAAAGATACCTATCAAATTTCAGCTTGTTTCATCTAGTCATTAAAAAAAAAAAATAGTAACTAATTCAATTTCCGCTTTTTTTACCAACTAGATAATCTATTCCTATTTACGAGTGTTATCTAAGTCACCTCTTTAAATGATTTTTACGATTATTTTTCCTCCAGGTACGAAAAACTCGAGTATTACTTTTTCCAAGTGAAATAAATCTTCGTTCATTTATTTTCCAAGATCGAGGAAAAAAATAAAATGCACATCTGAGCATTTCATGCAGGCTTAACATGATACAGTAAAATAATTTCTGATTTTATTATGTTTCTTGCATGAAATGCTTGGGTATGTAGCCAATCCACAGAATGAAGGATCTGAAGTAACTTCATTTTTACTACTAGTTAATTGCAAAACTATCTTACATATCTATAAATAAGATTGAATTCGTTTTAAATATATAATACTATTTACAAAACAACAACCTAGAGTAATAATGACTAATTGTTTTTACAAGCTACGCTAGTCATACTTCTGCATCTCAGACTTAATGTAGCGTTGATGTAATCTCTCTGAGTCTGGAGATGCAGAAGTTTGGCGGTGATTGGTTCCTCAAACATTAACAGATACGATTGATAACTACATTGATATGAAGCAATATAAACTAGAAACCAACACTAGAAGCACGTTGAGAAAAATTATTTTCTGTCAGCCAAATGGAATGTGCTTTGTAGCAGACGCAAAAGAATCTCATCAACGTTTCATATAAATTAAAAAACTATCGATTCAGCGCAATGGAAAAGGGTTTATAAGCGAGTCTTTAGAAGAAATAAAAACGTTTCGTTGGTACAAAGACGTATAGTCAAGGTTTGCATTATATTTTAATCATTTTTTTACATTACAGGGTGTTCAGCATATCATAACTTTTTTCAGATATCTACTTCTTGTATTTCCTTCATCGTACCTATTTTACTTGATGATGAATTATTAAGCTCCACATTTACTTACCAGATCCAAGTTAAGATTGTGTTTTGATTTCCATGTTTTTTAGAATCATTAGATACGTGTGCTCAATATCTGTAGAAAATTCCGATAGGTATTAAGTACCGTATCTAACGTTTCTGAGAAACCTATGCCTCGTAATCATGACTTAGAAGGCAACAGTAAAATACACTAGTAAGTATGTTGATAAAGCGTTTCTATTTTAGTATCCAAGCCGACGTGCTCGGTGCCACCGTCCAAACGAAGTATAAACAGCCTTCTTTGTCGACGAAATTTATCTCGAAATTTGTTTCAGATCGGTTAACTTGACGGAATGTGCTTGTAATATTGCAACCTTACCATTTGGCAACATTGTGGAGTCGAATATTCTACATAATTTCTTGTACCAGAGATATTATGTTCCTTATTCGACACAACAATTTTGTTTCTTATTTACCAATCACCTATTTTCAAGCATAACTAGCTATTTAAGATATTTTTCAACAGTTGCAGGCGCCCTGCACAAGTGTTTAACGCTATATTATCAACGAATTGTTTGTAAATATTCAGATAAGAAATTTATTATTTCTACCAAATTTTCTAGCGGGTATTTTTAATCTTTCGTTTTGTATAGGTATGTTAGTGAAATAAATGAACTTGTATACATGTTACTCGATCGTTATTTTCTACGGTTTACTTCTTTCGAAAGATTGGTTACATATTGTTTCATCAGCAGCTAACGTCAATTCAGTTACATATATTTGTTTATCACCGATTTCGAATGGAATAAATCAATAATAATATAATCTTAAAAGATATGCGTATTAGAAAACATTGATCGGATATACTTGCTGAAATGCAGATGATGATCACTTCGGTAGATTGTAGGCCTTGGGCCTTGATATCTTTCCTAGAATTTTCTGCTATTCTGCCATCAGGAGCACTAAATACACGATAGAAATGAACAAACGTAGAACGTTATTTTTAGATGATTCATCACATCATAGAGAGTAATTATAGAAAAATCGGAAATTTCCGTGAAGTTGGCTGCCCTGAGTATTTATGTTTGAGGAATTTGAACCGATAAAATTTAAAATATTAATTTTCTAATCTTCAAAATAATAAAAATGTTCAGAAAAACAATCTTTTTGAGCGTAGTCATCAAAAATTTAGAACTTGAAATGAAATACTGATGGAGAAGCGAGTATAAGAGTTTCAAAAAATAATGTCTGATAGGTTGCCAATTTCGAATTTTCAAGACATTTCGAGTTATTTGGGGCTGTTCAAAAATAGATGATTCTTTTGTGCTTATTCCAAGTGTTCCATGTGCTTAAAACCTCCTCCACTATCTTCCACATTACATATCATTAAAGATACGAGTACACGAACCGTTTTCCTTCGATTTTATCGGGCAACGTGTTTAAGTATAGGTTGTTGGTCACAAGAACTAATTTCATAGAAGTTAATGTAGAGTGGCATGGCCATTTTTTGTAGGATGGGAAGAAGAGAATCGAAATCAGTGACTTGAAATTAGTCGAAAAGGACATTTTATTTCTTTTATTTCTGGATAAAAATAAACGTGATGTTGGAGCTGCTTCTGGATCCAGTGGAGGATACCACTAACCTAAGACAAGAAAAGGAAAGACAGCGGAATCGTATATTTATCGTTTATGATTATGTCCAAGTTTTATTATTATTATTATTATTATTATTTTTATACCACCTTATTATTATTATTCATTGGTTTATATTTTTATTTTACATAAAATTTGACGTTTTTGGTGGGAGTGTTGAAATTAGGAAAGTAGTCTAAGTAGGTTAAAAGCGTCAAATCTTATCACACTCTCTAACGGATTTATACCAAAAGTGTATGGTAACTTCGTACTCGTTCATAATCTAGCACATTATTCCCTTGTTGCGTAATATACTAATATAAGTAGTATCAGGGCAGGCCCAGGACACCAGGACAATTCGTTGAAATACACTCTAAATTATTACTAAAATCACAACTCTAAAATTTTCATAAATTTCTGAGCATAAATATCCTTCATTTACCCACCTAAAAGCCCTAATTTTCATAGTTTTTACCACCTATTTTATAGGTGCACAAGCGTTCAGCCGAGAAAATAATTTTTGAAATCAAATATTTACCTATTTTAGCCCTTTTCTCAGACAGAAATCACCAATCAATAACTAAGCATTTTTACCAAGGTAGGTATATAGTGGAATTCATATATTTTATTTTAACCATTTTTAGTCCTTTTAAGAGAAAATTCATTTGTTTTCATGAGAAAAATAGGTAGGCGAATTTCCACAAAATTTTAGTCAACCTAGGTCACAACATGTTTACATTTAAGTATATGATTTTGCAGCAAATTTAATGAATTACCTATATTTTTTTTTTGAAAATTTCATCCATACACTCTGGAAATTCAGACCATGTTCTTTCAATCTCAGGTGCTACAGTTGTAGCTCCTGATATTTGTAATAAAAATGGTAGTAATTTTAAGGAAATCACAAGGGATAAAGATTTAGCCTCTTGGAAATAATTGTAAATAAGGGTTAAATTTATTCAAATTTTCAACAATTTGGTGTACAACCATACACTTTGAAACATGCGCGGAAATTCCGCACATGATTTTAAAATCTCGGAAACATCATTCTATATCACGATTACTAAGAGTAATCACGTTTTCTTTATTATAATTATTCATAATATTAGGTAAATTTTTAAAAAATATTAACTCAAAAATTACAATGATTTCCAAGCGTGTAAATTGAAGGGGAAAATAAGAACACTTGGTGTTCTCTTTTTTCAAGTGTGTACATCGGATATTTGTTATATGACGTACCAGAAATTTTCAAGTCAACTATGACGTACCAGAAGTAGACTTCCATCAGTCAGCATTTTTTTGAACCACCTATGACTTACTAGGAGTAGACTTCCATAAGTCAGCATTTTTCAATGTTTTCACATCGTAAATTTTGAAATATTTTCTTTATAGAAAGCGTTCTAGCTAGAGCGTTCGAACTTTGTACTTCATAGTATTTCGATCATTAATATGAAAGTGGTCCGATAGGATCTTTTTCTTATCACTCAAGTCATTTGTTTGTGGCACAATCCATTCCTTTCCATTTTCTTAACAGTGATGATGATGTACTCCAGAAGTTTTGTACTCGTAATACTTTCATATAATCTCGAGAAAGAATTGTAGCTAGAGCGTTCAAAACTTTGTACTTCCTTCATGATTATCGAGTTTATTTACAAAATTCTTGCCGACGACGGGATTCGAACCTGAGTTCTTCGTTTCAGAGTCATATACAAAACCACTCGGCCACTCTACATACGATACTCTTCAGAAAAATTCGTCTCTATTTCTGTTTAATTCCTATAATTATGACCGCTACTAGACAAGCCTGAACTGATATCCATATGTAGGCTACTGATTACCTTTATCTCAGATAGGTTAGCCTTACCAACGCTACTCGATCAGGGACGGACCGAGCGGGGGGTGTAGGGGGGTGCTCACCCCCCCAGAGGTTTTGCGCAGTCGGCAAAAGTCGGCAAATCGACATTGGTGAGAAAAATTCGGCAATTCCTGTTTCACTTGTCTCAGTAACAGCGAAAATTTAACAATAAATAATTAAATCAAACAAAGAAACATATGTATTTGCGCATTGTTTTGCTTACTCTGTTCGAAGCTTTTCTATTTCCGAATTTTGTCTACGCTAGGAGTGGTAATGTCGCCATCTGAGAAGGAGATACTGAATATCGGAAATGAACGAGATTAATGAAAACTGATGTTCCATTAAAATTAATATTGTTTCAGTTCAATTTCAATTGATCTTATATGGTTTAAATTTATCTCAAAATAATGCTGGAGAATTGGAAACTGGAGAAGTACTCAGTCCCTTCAGTGATAACAACTTTTTTCATTCTCAACAAAAAAAAATCCTACTTAATATTTTTGGATTTTTTTTTATTGATTTTTTTTTGTAATTTAAACTTATTGTTTTTCCATCATTTTAATTTTTTTTTATTTTTTTGTTTTAAATTGTTGAATATTTTATCGCCTTGGTTTCATTTTTCCTTTATTTATTCAAATCTAGATTTTTTAGTTTTTACGTTTCATTTTTTTTTTTTTCGTTATACCGGGTGACTACTTGATTAGAGCACCCAACGAGACAAAATTAGCTAAAGGTGAAACAATTCAATACATTTATGTGTATTTTTGACAACAAAAGTATAATTTAAAATTTTGTATTTTATTTTACGATAGACGCTTTTAAGCATTAAATAAATTTTATTTATGTCATTTATTCTTGCTAATATCATCCAAATACATGATTTATTTCTATGAGTGTAAGATTTTTGCGCTTGGAGTGCTCCAATCAAGTAATCACCTGGTATTTTAGCAATTATCTTCAGTTCGAAACATTACTCCATTTTTGTACATTTGTTTTCATCTTATAATTTTTTCTTTTTTTCATGATATCTTTCATTGTTGCATTTTTTAGTTTTCGGAATTTTTCATTTTTAACAATATTATTGTTTAATTTTTAGACTTCCCAACTTGTTTGCTTTCTAATTTTTGGATTTTTTTTTATTACAAAAATTTTTCTATTTTATTACGTTGTTTTGTGATATGGATTTTTTTTTAATTTATCCATTTTCCCATCAATGTTTTCTTTAATTCTTGAATTTCCTTTTTTTTTTTTAATTTGAAAAAAATCAATTTTTAGATATTCTTTATATTTCTGGTTTTGCATTTAAAAAACATTTTTGTTCTTTTCTGATTTCTGTATTATCTTAAGAAATTACTTCGTGACTTGATAGTTTTAAAAATTCAACATCCGTTTTTATTCACCAAAATTCAAAATGATTCAGAATATCCATTTTACATTATCAAAATAATTAAACTTGTACCGTGTATCACCTTCTCAGGCAGTTCGAAAAACGACTGCACTTTGATTTTTTTAATTGCTTCGTAGGCAAATATAAATTTGATATTACTCGTACATCAAATTACAAATCAATCAATCGTAGTCGGAAAATTGAAAATACCAGTCGGCATTTTTAGATTTTCACCCCCCCAGAGTGCCAAGGCTCGGCCCGTCTCTGTACTCGATAAATGCTAACTGAAACCATCGTTGTACATCATAATTCTCTTCATTTTCAACTTAAAATGATATTTTTTCTCTTATATCTAAGTCTTTCCGATGCATATTTATCTAGAAATTTGTATCATTTTTATTTAGCCTAAAAATATTATCCCAAAATCTATCGAGGAGAGGGTTTCTTTCTTTTCTTTCACATCATATGCAACGGAAACCTTGTTAAGTAGATATTACATATAGGTATATCTGCTTTCGCTTCGTGCCTCTAATTATTCGTCGATAGGGGAAATAATCAGTAACCCACATAATGAACTCTATTTATCTTCACAGCCATCATGGGATACACATCATGGTACGTAACTACACACTGATCTCATTGAAATACTCTACTGTAAAAATAGCGCAATTCCCTACTATCATGTTTCCAATCGTGATATATTTATCTCTTTGCTATCTATTCGAATGTTTTTCCTCGATATAGGCGAATTGTTGTATCATTTTCATCGCCATCGTCAGAAATGAACGCGTCTTTCAATTTATTACGATTTTCGTAAACCAGTAATAGTATATCTTCATCGGGCGTCTGGATTTAGATTCTACAATTCTAAGCCGCAGAATGTATTTACCATACACCCGCCTGTACTATAGGTACTCGTACATCGTACTTGTATTATTCGTGCATGTTAAGCCTAACGTAAGATATCTGATGAAGTCATGGAACCGGTGAAAAATGTGCCGAGGGTATGTACTACTCATGATTTTGCAAACCTACGTCAAGGTGGTTGTCTGTATGTAGACAAAACTTCGTTTACACATAAAATCATCAGCAATACCATGAATATATACTTCCTATCCAGACCACGTATGTTCGGCAAATCTCTGTTTTTGTCTACAATCAATTACATTCTTGAAGGCCGTGAAGATTTGTTCAGAGGACTATATATTTACGATAAATACAATTGGGCTTTGAAGTACACAGTATTTCACCTAGATTTTTCTTCGTTGTGTAAAGAGAGTGAGACTGCTCTCAAAAAGAGTTTTATCAATGAGTTCAAGATAATCGCTAAGACCCATTTCAATGCCAAGCTCGACGATGATGGAAAGGAAAATGATGTCTGCTCGTATTTTGAGGAGTTGATAGCAGAGGCAAAAAAGGTGGAACCGACAAAACGATTGAGTTTGCTCATCGATGAATATGACGCACCAATTACCGAGCATTTACATAACATAACCAAAGCCAAAGAAATGCAGACTGTACTGCGAGGTTTCTTTCAATGTTTAATAAGCGTGCAAAAACACTTTCCCTTGGTATACATTACAGGTGTAACGAAATTTTCGAAAGCCAATTTATTCTCGAGTTTGAGCAATGTAGTAGATTTGTCGCTCTCTGAAGAATTCAGTACAGTCTGCGGATTCACCAGTCAAGAAATTGAAACTAATATGATGGGTCATCTTCAAGTCGCCATATCAAAGAAAAAAGGAGTAGATCATAAGGTAACTCGTGCAGATGTAAACGAACTACTGAATGAGATGGCTCTATTCTACGATGGTTATCACTTTGCGCCAAATGGACGAGCTGTCTTCAGTCCATCTGCTACACTAGCTTATTTCAGAGAACATAATCATCAAGAATTCAAAGAACGGACACCTCACGTAAAATTTGTTTTCGATATTCTGCCTCAATACAAACACTCGGATTTTCCCATTGAAGGTCTCAATATATCTGGTGATTATATTGAAATGGTGACAGAGTTGGATGCACTGAAAATTGAGCAAATTTTATTAGACACCGGGATATTTACTATTAAAAGATATGACAGTTACAGTAACACCTATTTTTTGAGCTTCCCAAATAAAAAAGTTGAGCAATTCACTATCCAAAATCTACTTCCGAAACTTTCTAAACATACGCATTTACTCAAAGATTTGTCAGGTGATACCGATGAATTAGTCAGACGTCTATCCACTCTAAATCGCGAAAATTCGAACAAATTTTTTGAACACCTGCGCGAATGCATTAGTAAATATACATACTTTGAAGATCAACCGAAACGAAAGAAAAATTCATTAATATCAGAAGAGGTCTACATTTCAAGATTGGAAATCTTTTATGAATTTCACTTTTATGTCTTTCTAGCGCTCGGATCAACGAAGACTCCATGTGAGATAAAAAGACAACATACAATTGAGAGTGGGCGTACAGATTTGACAGTTGCGTTTCCTAATAGAAAAATCGTAATTTTTGAGCTAAAAGTGAATTTGAAAGATCGAATAGATACTACTCTAGCTCTAAGTGCCACTGTCCAAGCAACCAAATATGCACAGAAGCACTTTGCAAAGAATGATGTTATTACATGTATTGGCTTGGTTTTCAATATTCATTCAACCGAAATGGAAAATTGGATTGGAATCACCTACAACAGTCAAGGCAATAGAACAGAATTCTTTTCGAACGGAGACCTCATCAAAGAAGATTCAATACCTGATCTAAAGTTCTCTTGAACTTTTTTCCTCTCAAAGATGCGCTCTCTTGACCCTTAACCCACTCTTTTATTTCATAAAATTTTTTGTAGTTACACGCTGCATGCAGGCTGTTCAATCGACTCATACGTTAGGTTTTCATTACTTCATGACCAGCTGCTTACAGTTGGTAATATTTAACTTATCTTAATAATATTTGATCATTTCGTTTTGAAGATGGCACTACATGTACAAAATTTTGTGTATTGTTAAACTTGTTTTGGCTCTCCTGAACAATTTGTGAAATTGGAGATACAACGTCTACGCACTAAGGGGACGATTTAATTTTTTTCCAGTATAAATTAATAATGAGTAAAGAGTAATTAAATTTCCTATAAATGGATAGTAAAAATTGAAGAAGAAAATTATATAAATTATTTATATCAAAAATTATAAAAACAAAGAAAAAGAGACAACTAAAGAAAAAGAAGAGATAGATAAATCATTAATAAGAGAGAATGATTTGGAATCAGATCTCGACTCAGAAGAGGAAGCTGAGAGACAAAATTAGAAAATATTAATTTGCTATATAATTTATTTCAACGTCTGAATTCAAATCTTTTTTAGGTATATTTAAATCTTTTTATCTCTCTTTCAATAATTCTTGATAAAACGTCCAAATGTGCCATAATATTTATCATTTTAGTGCATTTTTTCCTTTTATCTTCAGGTAAATATTGAATTTTCTCTGAAAGTGGATTCATTAAAGTTTCATATTTTGATCTTGTTCTAGCAACAGGATCTTTAAAATATGGTATACTATTTTCAGAATCAAATTCATTTTGATCAACAAAAGAATCTTTGTAGACCTCCATTTACATAGAATAAATTTTTAATAAGATTTTATTTCTTTTTTTCTCATATAAATTTTGAAATCTCAACACTTTTTCTAAAAAATGAAGTCATGAAAAGTTGAAGAAAAATTGAGAAATCTAGAATTGTGCTAGAAATTTGAGGTGTTATTAAGGTTTTAATAATTGAAAAATTTTGTCTAAAAATGAGAAATTTTGACTTGAAAATGAAAAATCTGTGAGTGAGTAGGAAAGTTGGGTTTTAAAAAAAATTAGTAAAATATAGTTTAAAAATTGAAAAAACCAGGACTGCGCTAGACTATGCCAGGAAACTCAATTTAGTTAACATGAAAAAAATTGAGTGATTTTGACTTAAAAATGAGAAATCTGAGAGTAAGTTAGATAAGTTTTTTAAAAAATGGCAAAATATAGCCTAAAAATTGAAGAAAATCAAGACTGCGCTAGAATTGGAAATCTTTGGTTGTACTACCATAAAAAAAAATGGAAAATCTACAGTTGTGACCTAGGTTGACTAAAATTTTGTGGAAATTCGCCTATTTTTCTCATGAAAACAAATGAATTTTCTCTTAAAAGGACTAAAAATGGTTAAAATAAAATATATAAATTCCACTATATATACCTACCTTGGTAAAAATGCTTAGTTATCGATTGGTGATTTCTGTGTGAGAAAAGGGCTAAAATAGGTAAATATTTGATTTCAAAAATTATTTTCTCGGCTGAACGCTTGTGCACCTATAAAATACGTGGTAAAAACTATGAAAATTAGTGCTTTTAGGTGGGTAAATGAGGGATATTTCTGCTTAGAAATTTATGAAAATTTTAGAATTGTGATTTTAGTAATAATTTAGAGTATATTTCAACGAATTGTCCTGGTGTCCTGATACTACTAATACATATAACTTTGAGGAGAATGCACACGGAGGAACAAATAATATAGGGTGTCGTTTGTCTCCAGTGCCGGAATCGATTGTTACTAAATCGAGGATGCTGATTTCGAATATATTAGATTCACTCCGTTACCTCCTACGTAATCCATCAAAATGTTTTTAAAAAACTATTATACATTTATCCTATCAAATGCATCATACACTAACTTACCGAAATGGATTTCTCGAATTCAAAAATCTGTATCTATCGACACTGCGCACAAAAACAGGTGAAAATTGATTTCGTCCCAAAAAGGAAAGACCTTATGGGTCATAGATCTTGAAAATTCCCATGATTTAAAAAAAAAATCGAGATAAATGTTTTCTTCCACTAATTCGAGTTTCCTTAGTTCAAATCTACCATAATTTTTCCAGAATAGCTTCTCTTTAGCGAAAAAACTGCCATTTTGATGCATTTTCACACCACATTATTGCTTCTGAAGTACAGTTGGATATCGAAAGAATTTAATATTTTTCTAAATACTAGTCTCTGTCTGATCGAGTGGTATAACACCAGATAAACTCTTCATTGGCCTAATATATTATTTCCAAAAACACTTGGTTCCCATTCCCCACGCAAAAAGGGAATGACGTTCAAACCAATTTTCCAAATAAAATTCAATTCCGCTCCACTCTTTTTTTCAAGCAACCGTCTAATCATCATGAAACAACGATGACTTAAATAAAACAATCTAATACACGGGAAATTCGAAACTTTTATATTTCAATCATGTATGGTGGACGATTCTCCATGAACTATTACAAAACAAGTAATAGTAAACATATAGTGTTTCTATATATATACCAACAAAGCTTAGTGTAAAAACGAAACAAATAAGGTTACACATCGTCACAATCATAATCGACAAATTTGGCAAATATCAGTGAAACCTGCAGATAAACAAAATAACAGTGCGTACATATCTGTAATACGAGTAGGTATTTCATTTGGATTCGCATTAAACAAATTAGGTACAATAAAATGGAAACTTTAAAAAATTAAAAACGTAATAAACAAGATACCTAAACTTTCCTTTTACTTAATCATACGTATTACTATCACTATCCGGCTTGCAAAATCAATTGTTAATTTCTTTCATATTAGAGGTATATAATACGTTGGCGTAAGGTATCCAAAATTCTTAAATATGCATATTCACCATCATCCCTTCGTTGATGTGTTTGGTGTTTTATAAGCTAAAATGAGCAAAAGAACCTGAAGGATGAGGTAGTAAGTGAACTCTTAGCACATGCTTATCATTAGATTGTTAACTAAAGTTGAAGTGATACTTCTTAATTTTTTTTTTAATAAACATTTCTTGAATAAAAAATGTAATCCCTGTTTTAATGTGAAACTCGTAATGAAAAAAATTACTGGTTTGAATAAATTTTCTAAAAATGGAATAAAATCAGGCAAAAATAACTCCATTCGACTCATAATTGTCAATTAATTTCATATGATAAATTCAAGATGAAGGGAGAGGGGGATCTAACCATATGAAGAATGAAATGGCATTAGAATCTTAAACAATTGATTGGATTAAAAATAACTCATCCTCGAAAACTGAGGACTAGGAGGTATTACAAGTTGGTGAGTGACCTAAAAAATTCATTTGTACAAAAAAATTAAGAATCCCTTGATATCAGGAGGTTCCCCTCCTCTTCGAAAATTACAATGCACAGGTGTAGGTTTAAATTTAAAAATTTAAAAGATTGAGATCCTAACGTTTCGTAGGAATCCAAGAACAAAGGCTTAAAAAAATGTTCAAAAATCTGTCAAGATTTTGATGTATTATCAATTACTGAAAATTTCGTTATTTTACTCGATGATGATCACTTAGTAATTTAAAAAAATTGTTTCAAGTAGAATTTCTAGGACCTTGAAAAATTCTGAGAAACCTTAATCAAGCTTCAAATTAGAGTTTCTACTTAAATTTTGGAATTCTAAAGAGAACTGCACAACTTCTAGGCACAAAAATATTCTCAATTTTTTCTCACAAGTGTTGTTCTCTGCTCATTTAATAATTATTTTCATAACTCCAGGGTTGCCATTATTAAAGAAAAAAATTATTTTCAATAACCCAAGCAATCTCTCAAACAAAAATCCGCCATTCATTAGCAAAATTTCGAGCCATGTCACACATACCAATTAAATTACATGCAGTAATCTACGTAATTTCCGAGATATTTAAACAATACCTAAATTACTCCAGCTATTTTAATAAATATAAAATTAATATCGACTAAATTTGCTCAGTAAATACGCACATTGGTTACAGTTATTCGATAAAAACACATAATTACATATTTCGGATACTTCCGCCAACACTTACAATTTTGCCTTCAGGTATGGCAAAAAATAAATACAGCAAATTCGTACGTTTATCACTAAATCATTGGAATACATACAATTAATCACAAAGAAGCAATTACACTTACATCGACGTTAAAATTAAAAATCACTACGGAATTTGCAAAATTTCAATCGCTTTGATTATTTCATATTTTAATTAAAAATACACCATCCTGCGAAACCATAATACAAAAAAAAAAAATAGACTAGCCTAAAACATCAAAAGCCTTATAACCTATTTCACATACAAAACTATTATGTACAGGGTGGGGGCCAAAAAAATTACTGTACAAAATCAAGCAAAATTATTGTTACCATCTACTTTCTCATTAATTCTACAGACTGTCTTTCTAGTTCTTCTTCGTTCAGCATCCAATCCGGATCATCGGGATCTTCTAGAACGGAATCTGTTGATTCGGTACACGGAGACTGTACCCTGCTTTCGATCTGTCAACACGTCGTCGCAGTCATTTAGTACATCGGTATTTCAAAATCCGTACCATATACTTAGTTCGATATAATTCGTCAATAAGGATCATGAGTAAGGATATGGTTATAATAATTTAACTTCACGAGCGTGATGAATAAAAAAAATCTTGTTTTGTATTTATGTCAAGTAATAATTGTTTTGAAGAAAAAAACACAGTTCTTCATCGTTCGTCATTCCATTTGTAAATTTGATTAATTAATACATTGTTTCAACAGGCATTCGTGTATGACAAGGTCACTTTTCATTTCATATAGAGCTGTTAAAATAATACGAGCAAATTGGTCCCATATTGAATGATTTCACTGGTTTTCCACCATACATCATGTATTATGCATAATTTTCTAGTCTCAAAAATTTTTTCCATCAGTCCGCAATAATCCACTACTACCTTTTAGTAAATATCAACTTTTTTTTTTTTTCAATGTAAATACGATCAATATTTGAAATGCATCGAGCAATGTCCTTCATCGGTACCTATTTTTCACTTCATTTTTTCGGTACCGAAGAAGCATTTTTTTTTTGTCTAACAATATGTAATGTAGTTAATTGGTGAAGATTTCGGTTAAAATAATGGATAATTTTTTCGATCGAAACAACAGACAAATAACATAAGAATTAAAACAGTAAAAAATAATCCATTTATCAGATCAGAATACAAAAAAAAGAGACTAGAATAAGGTATATTTTTTTTTTCGAGAAAATTCAACTAGAAGAACATCACAA
The DNA here is from genome assembly GCA_009761765.1 of Phenacoccus solenopsis. Classification (NCBI taxonomy): domain Eukaryota; kingdom Metazoa; phylum Arthropoda; class Insecta; order Hemiptera; family Pseudococcidae; genus Phenacoccus; species Phenacoccus solenopsis. The sequence goes on along the minus strand of CM019754.1, from coordinate 10,113,830 downwards.
AAAAAAAATGAAATTTGCAGAAATTTGGATTTTCTCTCACATAATCACAATCGTCATCCGATACATCTTTTTTTCAATTTTTTTCTTCTAGACACATGAAAGGTTAACTTCCAAAAAACACATCTTCACACCCTCTCCCCTCAAAAAAATTTACTATATATTCAATAGGATGGGTGAAATTTTGAGTTTTCCTTCTCTCGAAAAATTACAGTATGTAGCAAAAACAGATGCCAAACGACCATTAGGAAATGCAAAAAACTTCAGTCCTCGAAGTTGATCTCCAAATTTTCAAAACTTCGGAAATTAAAAAAAAAGTCATCAGCAGCAATTATTACTTTTTGCTTCAAACGTTACATTATGATGAATAATTTTTAAGCAATTTGATGAAACTTGAGCTTTTTCAATTTCTTGGAAAATGTTCTTAAATTTAATGCACTTCAAAAAATTAATAACAAATGAGCAATTTATAAATCACGTGATTTTAATTATTATAAGTTCGAATTAGGGAAATAAACTTGAGCAAACTTGAGTCGATATTCACTTCACAGGGGTTCCCAAAGTATTGCCACACAGCTTAAAAAATCGCATCATTTAGATGGTTTATCAGTTCATCACCAAATATCTCATACTGAACCCAATATGGAAAAAAGAATCAATATGTATCATGAATATTTGAAAAAATACATTTGCCACATTTTAATATTTTTTTTTTTCAATCATAATAAAAAAGGAGTTTATCTAAAAAAATAGAATGGGTGGTATATCTATACACACCAATAAGATATTGCGATTTCAACATCCCTATGATTTCAATTACCGCATAAATATGGAGTAACGGCGTAATAAAAATCAAAAAATAATTCTACTAAATTTATTACCAACATGAACTATCATAATAAAGGAAAAATTACACCGACAAATCGAACAACAAAAGCAATATATTTATACATCAGAGAAAATATTTATTTTCAAAAATCTTTCAAGATATTTTACATAAATTTCAGGTACTTCTTTTTACAAAATTTACAAATTAAATAATACAAGTCAACACTACACTTTCCATAGAACTGGAAAAAATTATATATATTCAAAAAGCGACACTTATTCGATAACTGAATAAATTAAAGAGGTAAGATTTTCCAAATGAAAAAAAAAAGAAATTTTCGCTCATTACAAAGCATTCGATTTTCATTCTACTTCGGAGTTCACAAACTCGTCGTACATCCAGCGCCATTTCCTCATTTATTTATCGTGTTTCCCGAACATGACCGAAAAAAAAAAAAAAACGAAAAAAAAAAGCAAAACGCTATCCTTTTGAAAACATATTCGACACCGATGCGATCGAATTTAATCGAATTTCTGCGCGACCACTTCGACGTTAACGTTCGATTCCGTGATTCCAAAGATACCCTACTCGAGATACCGTTTACGTCATCTATACCTTTTCACGTATCTATCTTTTCGCGCCCAGTCACGAACCACAATTAAATCGCTGAAATAATCAAATCAAATAATTATTAAACCTACACGAATTCGCCTAATTATTCGCGATAACCCCGAATACTGACGGGAACGCGTGACATTCCGGCAGCGAATGAAATGGGGAAACCAAAGAGAAACCCGTTGAATATCCGGACAACGCGAACGTAAATTCAAAAATCACAATTTCCTCGTACCTGATTCGGTTTCTCCTCGGTCTCGTTGACATTCGCGTCGTCGTTTTCTTTGTCTTCTTTGTCGTCTTCGTCTTTACGTTGTTCGGACGACAGTAATTCCTTATACTCGCTATCCGTCAACGGGAATTTTCTGCTTTCGTACGGTACCTAGGCATAAAAAATCCGCATATATCAAAGTTATTCCCTACAATAACGAATTCTCTACGAACACCTCAATGTTTACCATTTCTGCAGATGTAGACTCGGTAACGGTTGAATTATCACAGTCCAAATTAGTTTTAGTCTTATTCAAAGACGTAGTTCGAACCCGATTCGTGGTCGATGCGTTGGTCACTATGGTCGTTCCCTGCGTGGGAAACGCGATCGGCGTCAATGCGACGGTTAGATTAGCGGTAACCGTCGTCGTATCCACTTCACTAGTCGTTGAGATCGGACTGGCCACTCTTTCTGCAACCCGAAATTCAATTACACGTAATTAGTATCGTACGGACACCCACCATCGCCACCAGAAAAACCGCTCGTCTTACTAACCCGGAGTATTGGCTTCGCTAGTCTCCGGACAACTATCCGTTCGTTTTCTACTTCTACCTTGACCGTTTCGGGTCGGATGCGTTTTGAATTTCTTTCTTTCGTTTTGTTCTAGCTTTTCGTGTAATTTCAATATCTTCTCGTCGTCTAAATCGTCTAAAATCTGTAATCGAACGATTCGAGTATTAGACCAATCGGACGTTATGTCAGCGCCGTCTATGTTTAAGGGGCGTTCGTTCAACTTACGTGCTTAGGGATCGACTTCCTATCGATATCAGGTTCTGCAGTCTTCTCTTCCATTAATCTCCATCTGTAAATTGAGAAAAGAAAAATGATACATTAATACAGGCGTTAGATCGATAAATTCGTCGCCTCTAGGCTACGATCATACATCCGAGTTTTCTTTCAGCAAAATCAAGCTCGTGGCAGCCCGAGATCGAAACTGTAACCCATGAGTCAGAATATGTGATTTTTTTTCTATCATTCAACTAATATATTCTACGTACTTCACTGATAGAAGAAAATTTTCATCATTTATTAATGGGATAAATCTTGAAAAAAGAAGAAAAAGTATAAAAATCGAGTAGTCGACAAAAAAAAAAGTTTCAGTAATTATAATCACAAAAAAATAGCAAACAAAAATCGATAATATTTTTTGAAAATCATATTGAAATAATTTGTAGCTTTCAAAACTGTTTTTTTTTTTCAAAAATATGTCAAAATGCGGAAATTACAATTTTTTGGGAAAAAATTCGTGTAAACGTCTGGATGGGGCGTATTGTTCCCCCCCCCATGAAGGAGAGATGATAACAACAGTCGCTAAATGACCTTGAAAAAACATCATAAAATGTCAGTCAGCTGAATTTCAGACTTCCCAAAATGATAAAAAAATTTCAACTACGTATTTTGAAATTTGAAAAAAAAAAAATGAATTTTTGATTTTCGGACGATTAATTTTTTTTTCTTCAATGTGTAAAGTCATACCTATTATGTCGTTCAAAGACCAAAAAAATTTCATCAACCAATTTTCATGAAATTCAAGTCTGAACAGCTTTCAATTTTTTTTCTTCAAGCAACATGTTTTGGTTGCATTCCAAAATGAGGTAATTTATTCGTTACGTGCAATGTACGAGCCCAATTTAGAATACTTCGTACTCAAGAGGTCAAAAATTGTTATTAATACAAAATTTTCAATTGATTATTTTTCAATATTAAATATTAAAAAAATAAAATTTCAATTACGATACAAATCTTGGTCAGCAATACTTTCGGTTATACAAAATAATTTATTTTAATCAAAAAAGAATCCAAAGAATGAAAATATTTCACAAAAAAATTTTCAAGGAAAAAATAAAATAAAAAATATGGAAAGAGAATAGAGATCAAAGGAAGAAACGAAATCAAAATCATTTTTGGAAACTACAATGAAAATTATCTCCCACTTCAAAAATAGATGAAAAAAAACCCGAGAAATTTTTTTCAAGGCCATTTTGAAATCGTATGCAATTTTCAAAATTGAGTCATTGTCAAAAAATACATTTCTGTAAAAATTTAAGTTAATGTAGTTCATTCTTAAAATGAAGAAATATACAACACCCTCTAAAAAAATTGTTTGAGTAAAATAAAATAAATAAATAAATAAGAAAAGAAAAAAAAAGGGAAGAAAAAAAGAGGTCTAAAAAACCAAAAAATCAAATCATACATATTTGGAAACCACAATAAAATAACTTTCTACTCCAAAATGAGATGAAAAAATTGTCCAAAAAATGGAAAACATTTCATAAGGCCGTTTTCAAATAATACGCATTTTACAAAAATGCAAAAGTAAAATGTAAAAAATATTGAACAGATGGTAGAATTATCTAAAAAAAATAGTTTAAAAAAAATGACTTAGGATTGATCAATAGTTAGTTATTTCAAAATTACGAAAAAAAAAAAATGTTATACAATGAATAAACGGTTAAAAAAAATTTGCAATTTTCTCAAATATTTCAAGGTTACTAACAAATAATTGTAGTTTATAAAATTGAGCTCAAAAACTACATTTTTTTTCATTATAAAAAATTTCTCTAAGCCACAAAATTTGATGCATGTACTTTCGAAAACCAAAAAAAAACCAAAAAAAAAAACAATCAATTATTACCAAAAAAATATCCAATATATTCAATTAATAAATAAAAAAATACATGTTTTCACGCCCTCTACATCAAAATCCACCAACATTTCGCCTCCATGCCTACAAGCTGTAATTCATTCAAAAATCTCGGGCCCCCCACAACCTCGAATTTACCATCTTTCGTAAAAATACGTAATCTCAATTCTTACGTCGGTATCAAAATTTCCTTATACTGCGGCTTCGATGCTACCAATGCCGGCGTCGAATTTGGCGGGATAATGAAATTATCGATATCGTAGGATTGGCCTCTCTTCCTCCTGCTGTCGGAATACAAATTCACATTATTAACGTTAACAAGCGTAAAAAACTCGGCTTCATTAACTCGACATACCTGGTCGTCGGATCTTTGACCGTGGAAGAGTGAGAACTATGAGGTGAACCTGGTTGCGAACTGAGTGTTTCTTCTTTTTTATAATACAACCCTTCGTCTGCTGATTCATCTAATCCGCTATCTGCTGAAAAATGAAAAAAAAAAATACGTATTATCAACACCGGCTTTCTATTAATCGTAAATTACGAAACGTCGTAATCGCGATCGAGATAAATTTTAACCCGGGAATAAGGTAATCATCGAACTGCATAATTACGTCGTAATTTAAACTCTCATTTCGTTTTTCAACATTCTCTTTCGACGCAGAAAAATATACGTATATACTTACCACATATATTTTTCTCGAAACAAATAACTTCATAATAAAATCCCAAATACTTACCGGTGCCTCGATATCGTTTCGTTCGTAATTTTTTCCTTCTTCTTTTTTTGTATGCTAACGCTTTATCGCCGAGGTACTTGGGATGCCTTCTTTTACCCAACTGACTACGACCTGAAAATTCGTTTGAAAAAAAAATTCAACAACCAAATAACATCGAGACAAATTCCGATCTAGTCCTCAGTTATAATCTCATCGGTAGTGACGAAATGAACAAATTTACTATCATCGTATATCAAATAATACAAATTTTAATCATCGATTATATACGAGTACACAATACGAAGTAAGCTTACGACTTCGAAAATAATTATTTAAAAAAAAATCAGTAAAACAAATCATTGCGAGAAAAACTCCGACATGGTGGTTTTTCAGTTATAATCTCATCGGTAGTGACGAAATAAACTAATTTACTATCATTGTATATCAAATTATACAAGTTTTAATCATCGATTATAAACGTACGCAATACGGAGTAAGCTTACGACTTCAAGGTTTATTATTTATTTAGAAAAAAAAAAAAAAAAAAAAAAAACAGAAGAAAAATGAACTCGTCTCGACACTCGGTTCGAGAGGACGGGTGTGTCGTTGCACGCGGTCGATGAATAATTATTCCACGCTGTCAACATTCTAACCCAATTTCAAATATCGAAATGAAAAAAAAAATCTTCTAAAACTCTCCTTCTTTATTTAATGCGAGCATTTTAGGAATAGAATAGAATAGAACAGAATAATTCCTCTCGCAATGTAAATGATTTCAAATTATAGCGAGTGATTCCCAAACAACTGAAAAAAGCTTGCGGAAATTTTTTTCGAACGATAGATGTCTTAATGATTTTTCACCACTAACATGAGCGTTAAAATACTCTATACGCTCGATTCTGAAAAATATCAAAACCGCGATACACTGGAAGCAGCGATTCCTCGTTGTCTCATTTCGAAATGTATTCAACAGGATGGAATGCAGTTTTTTACCGTTATTTTCGCAGACTAATGAAATGGAGAAAAAAAATTATTTACGAATTTCCGATAATGTCAACCGTAAGACTTCTCGGTTAGCTTAACATATGGAGGAGGAGAAGGTCGAACACTTCATCCATCCCGACAGAGGTGCTCTCTACAATTTAAAAATGAAATCTTCTCTAATAGGAAACACGACTGCTCCTCGTCTAATACAACATAATATATCGGTAGCAAACAGCAATGTTTTCTCACATTAAAGTGTTTTTTTCTTCAACTTTGGAGTCGATTATATTCGTACGGAGCGCGGAAGGGGGGGGGGAATTTGAAATATACGTTTGAAACTCGTGTGAGAAAGAGAGACAACAGACAATATGCATTTCAAAAATATTCCATAAAAATTTCCAAAATGAAAATTAAACGACCACCAAGTACCCAAATTTGGGCGAGCCGGCCAAATATGAATAAGAAGAGAACAACAAACCAAAACAAAAAGAAACAGCATTAACAAAATCGATAAAACATTATATGAATGGAGGGGGGGGGAGAGCCGCGGAATGTGAGCCAGTCTCTTATCCAAGAAGAATACCCGCCACATACCCACCATGCGCCTGAACGCAACAACACCCACATTCTTCATCTCCACTGACAGACCAAAGAGAGAAAGAGGAGAGAAAGAAAAGAGACAATGACAATACGCTTCAAAAAATTTTCCATTCAAAATTTTACAATACTATTGAAAAACCACCAGCCACCTGGTGCGCCGGCTCTCATATTTTAAACACCAAAAAAAAAGAAATAAGCAAACTGAATTACAAATTACACGAATGGAGGAGGGCGGGGGGAGGGGAAGCGGAAACAAGGAATGCCAATCAGTCTCTCATCACAAAGAAAAAAAGAGAGAGAAAAGAGGGAGAAGAAAAGACGGTAGGCTGCAATATTGTTTTTACGAGGTTAAAAACTCATCTAAAGAGAGAGATATCCATAACATTTTGACTCTTTTACAACGTTGCGGCCTTCTATTTAAAATTTAACCATCCTAGAGGTGGCGTGATAACCAAGGCAGTTAAAAACGCCACCAAAAAAAAAAAAAAAAAAAAAAAAAAAAAAAAAAAAAAAAAAGATGAAAGAGAGAAAAAAGAGACAATATTGACAATAATTCATTCCATGAATTTTTCTTCAAAATTACAGCGTATGAGCAATCAGGTAAGCTGTAATAGCTATTGTTTTCAAGTTGAAAACTCAGCTAAAAAGAGATAGAAAAAATAAAAAGAGATGGAAAGGAGAGCTTTTAAAATTAAAAAAAAAAAAAAATGAGTAATCACGAGATCTTTTTGTGCTCATCATCAAGTCTATGCCCCCCCCCACAGAAAAAGTATAACCAGTCAACGTAAAACTTGGAGCGGAATATTTTCTCACCAAACCACTTTTTGGCAAGAGCTCCTTTTCGCAAGATATCAACAAAAGTACTGTCCTCAGAACACAAAGCTTCGGGAACAATTCCACAAGCCTTTTTTGCTACCAAGCGAATACTTCACTAAAACATGAAATTATTTTTCGCTAGTAGAGGAAATTTTCTGTTTCAGGTATTTTTGAATATAGCAAGACAGCTGGACAAATTATCAACAGGGCACTTAAAATTTATCGCACTCGCCATTGCAATTTAATCGACTTCCTATTCCTCAGGGGAAAATGCTCACGTTACGCCCAACAGGGCTCACGTTCGAGATTCAAATTCGAACCTCAACTCGTGCACGAGTTCAGGGTTACCAACCGCGACGACACCGCCGTCCGTGTCGCGTACACCGTGCGAATACTCACCGTAAGCCAAGCTCTGCGAATTATTCGGCTGCCTTCGAACGTACTTCTTTCGCCGTTTATATAATTCCAAACTTTCCGAATTCGATCTACGTATCTCCTCGGTATTCTTGTAATTAGCGTAGTGCCGTTTCAGCGGCGCGTTTTGCGCGTTCGCTCGACTTTCGATGCTTTTGCCGCACACTTCGACGACTCCTTCGTTACTGAGTAAAGCGCAAATGTGCGTGCTCACCGATACGTCTGCGGAAAATCACACGATATTATTAGCGTACATATTTATCCGATTCCCGATCGATCGATCTGGCGAAGAATTAGCCCGACGGCGTTCGACGACTACGACCAAATTAGCTCGTACGTAATACAACGCACGCACACACGCGTACACGTACACCGTACGCGTTATTTAATTTTCTACTTATTTTTCGCTCTTCGCGATTCGCGCGCGCCTTCACCCAATACACGGCTGTATAACGCATCTGCGTAACGTATTTAATTATACTACTTATTTCCTAAGTGACCTTGTACTGGTTAAAGGGTAACGTACTACATAAAACCCAATATATACTTTCCAATATTATTATTTTTCGTACGTCTATCGATATTCGTTTCGTTCTTTAGACCAGAGAAATACATTTTTCTGGTTTTACGCACCCGTCGTATCTCATTCGGAAGTTCTCGACCGAGTTCGGTCCTCAAAGCACGTGACATTTAAATCGATCAACCCGCCCCCCCTTTCAAATCACAGGGACGTACGAACGTCTATCTAAATTTTTTCATTACAAGAACCCCAGCAACATCAACTTATAACTATAAATCTTGAAATTTTGGTGAAGAAAAAAAAATCTAGAGAAATTCGAGAGTTCGAATTTAGGTGAAAATTCATAAATTTCATCAAGAATCAGGATTGCCAAATTACGAAATCTGGATAAACATCGTTTCGAACGATCAAAAAACAAAATCAAGGGGTTTGCACCTACCGAGAGGAATATCCCCCTCCTCTCACCCTCATTCAATAACAGAGAGTTTAGCACTGAAGGACGCTAAGATCAGTCAGTCGTACGTGTCAGTTCTACCCTAGTGATTAGATTTCCTACGGTAATATTAGAATTCGGAAGGTTCATAATCCAAGTTCCATAGTTCAGCGCAGCATCGCATCATTTATCATAATGGATACAGGATAGGTCATAGGTAGCGAAATCATCTTTCTTTTTCAAGTCAAACGCCGCCATTATCTCCGAAAGTAGATATTTCCCAGCTCCCACCACCTCTTCATGAGTTCACAGACAAAATGTAAGGTACCTTTTCAACGGGAAATTTACCGACGAATATTTTACCACTGCACTATTTCGTCTCTAGAATGCGAAGTTCATGAGTGAATTACTATAAAATTATTTCGGAGAAGTTGATTGCGGATTAAGTTGAGCAACGTATTACTACAGCGTATCGATAAAAATGTTAAGTATCTTTTTACGGTGACTATATGAACATTTTTTACAAGAAAAAATTAATTATTCATTTGTACTGTCGGTAGATAGCAGCAATGTGTTAGCCCCTTTTTCTATTCTAACATTTTATTTCGACTAATTATCAATTTTCTGAAAATTAATTCATCAAAAATTTTAATTAAATAAACAAATAGATGAAATATTATGAACAAAGTTAATTCAACTCATCAACATTCATTTTTTTAAATACTTATCAAGAAAAAAATAAATATTGTTATCTACGTATAACTGATAACGTGACTTATTACGCTTGATAATATTATTTTGGAACAGAACAGAAGAACTTTGGAACACTGACAAAAATTTTTTTTCCAAAAATCTTATTCAATCTTAAAATCATAACACATGATTGTGATCGTGTAAGTGTGCCTTGAAGTTAAGAATACCGTTCGAACTTCCGACTTACCAATACATTTTTCGATTAAGATTTAAGGTCGAGATGAATAAAGAGAAAAAGCTCATAATGTTTTGAAAATTTCAAAAAATTTCCCACAAAAAATTTTTTTATCAAACTATTACAAAAATCAATAGTTTCGAGTGATATGCTAATTAATCAACACGATACAATAGAAATGAAAATAAATTGGAATAGTCATTTTCGAAGCTTCCACAACTCGCCACCAAGCGCTGTAGCCCGACGGAAAAAAATTCAAAGCAGTAAGTTACTCGGTAATCCACCAATCAATCAATCACCATAATCGAAAGATGAATGTCGAAAATTCTTCAAGTAACCAAAAAACTGATTTTTAATTCGTTTTTGATAACACTCCAACTGGCAAGTTAATCGGTAATTTACATTTACCGGTAAATTACAAACACAAAAATTATTTCGCGAATTCTTCAAGTAACTAAAAAAGAAAAGATTTTTGATAATAACTTAATTGGCAAATTACTCGGGAATTTACCGATAAATTACAAATACCAAACTAATTTCGTAAATTCTTCAACTACCTCAAAAAAATTCTTGTTTCCTTTTTAATAACAGTTTAGGCAGCAATTCACTTTGTGATTTACCGGTAAATTATTAAGAAGTAATTTTGTGAATTCTTCTTTCATAACAATTTAAGCAGCAATTTACTCGGTAATTTACCGCCAAATTAAAAAAACTGAAGTAATTTTGTGGGTTCTTCAACTAAAATTTCCAATTCATTTTTGTTTGCATTTCACAAGTTCAACCGATTTTATCACCAGCGTAAGTTGCTCCATAATTTACCGACAAATTACCAAAACGAAGGATAAATTTCCGAAGTTCTCCAGCTAACTGAAAAATAGTTCATTAGTTCGTTTTTGATAACGTTCAATGTGGTAAATACTCAGTAAATTACTGGTAAGTTATAATCAACTGATCGGTAATTTGTCGGTAAATTACAAAAACCAAAATAAATTGGCACATTCTTCATCAAATAACAAAAAAAAAAAAATTGATTAGTTTTTGATAACATCACAAGTGGTAAGTTATTCTGTAATTTACCGGTAAGTTATAATTTACCGATCGGTAATTTACCGGTAATTTATAATTTACTGATCGGCAATTTACCGGTTAATTACAAAAACCAAAATAAATTGGTACATTCTTCAAATAACAAAAAAAATTTTTTCTGATTAGTTTTTCATAACATTTCAAGCGGTAAGTTACTCTGTAATTTACCGGTAAATTACAAAAACCAAAATAAATTGGCACATTCTTCATCAAATAACAAAAAAAAAAATTGATTAGTTTTTGATAACATTACAAGTGGTAAGTTATTCTGTAATTTACCGGTAAGTTATAATTTACTGATCGGTAATTTACCAGTAATTTATAATTTACTGATCGGCAATTTACCGGTTAATTACAAAAACCAAAATAAATTGGTACATTCTTCAAATAACAAAAAAAAAATTTTTTTGATTAGTTTTTCATAACATTTCAAGCGGTAAGTTACTCTGTAATTTACCGGTAAATTACAAAAAACAAAGTAATTTCTCAAATTCTCCAACTAAAATGAGTTTTTTTTCGTTCGTTTCTAGTAACTTTTCAGGTGGTAAGTTATTCGGTAAATTACCGAAACAGAAGAATCAAGTGATAATTTACCAATAAATTATCAAAAATTTTAAAATTATTCACGTTAACTAAAAAACAGGTTTTTGGCTCGTTTTTGATTACATTTCATACCTTGAGCTAGTTTCATCACCAGCTCAAGTTGCTTCATAATTTACAGATGAATTACTAAAACGAAGAATAAATTTATCAAATTCTTCGGCTAACTTAAAAAAAAGGTTTTTGGTTTGTTTTATATAACAGTTTAAGTGGTAAGTTACTCTACAATTTACCGGTGAATTACAAAAACCAAGGTAATTTCGTAAATTCTCCAACTAACTAAAAATTAAGTTTTTTGTTCGTTTCTAGTAACTTTTCAAGTTGTAAGTTATTCAGTAAATTACCAAAACCCGAAGAATCAAGTGGTAATTTACTAATAAATTACCAAAATTTTTTTAATTTTTCACATTAACTAAAAAACTGGTTTTTGGCTCGTTTTTGATTACATTTCATGCCTTAAGCTGGTTTCATCATCAGCTCAAGTTGCTTCATAATTTACAGATGAATTACCAAAACGAAGAATAAATTACTCAAATTCTTCTGCTAAGAAAAAAAAGTTTTGGATTTATTTTTTATTACATTCCAAGTGGTAAGTTATTCGGTAATTTACAAAAACAAAGAGATGAATTAAAAACAGGTTTTTGGTTAGTTTTTTGATAAAATTTCATACCTTTTTATCACCAGCTTTACCTTTGTTTTTGAAACTAGAGTTTTTTTTTCACATTTATGAATTCCTCAGACAGCCTAAAATTACTGGAAAGTTACCAGTACATTACAGGTTTTTTCATAAAACTTCAAAAAAACGATAACAGCTATATCGTCCTATATAAACAAATGTTATTTTATGTCGAAAGTACGTTTTCGCGTTATCAGCCACTAAAACCATACGATAAGTTCGCATTTATATCAGTTATATTCGTGCTAATGAAGTCACGTGATCTCCGACAACGTCTATTTTGTACCCTATTCCTCGAATCTCGTCATCCGTCGAACACCGTTTCACCATTCCTCCACCTTACACCTCTCGTACTCACCTTGAGGAAACGATAATACCGGATGGTAGGTAGGCTCTAACAACGCGATCTTCGACTGCACCGGTAGCAAATTAGCGCAGACGTGCTGATTGGACAGATCGACGCCCGGACCGCGATTCACGCACAACACGCAACTCAACGGCGGCACGCAATCGCACCGGATGGACGCGTATTTCGTGTACGCGCCGTTCACGACGCCGTTCTGCGCTTCGTCCAATCGGATGATATTACGTTTGCGAAATTTACTCCGCAACAGGGGCCTGGTACGGCTGCACGCGTCGTCCGAATCGCAACACGGCGACACCGTACCGTCGGCCGGCACAGTCGTCGAGACATTTTCGGCGGTCGTCGCTTTGGACGTCGCCGACAGAGATCCGTGGTATCCGTTCAGCACGACGGTCGCGTTATTCGTCTTCACCAGCAGGGGCGCGCCGTTTGCGGTGACGGTGGCCGTCGCTTCCGTCGTCAGGTTGTTTTGCAACACTACCTGACATTTGGTGGTGCGGAGTTTCTTGTAAATCTCCGTGTAGTGGTGGATTTTGTACTCGAGCGCCGACATGTGCGACTGCAGCCACGATAATCTGTACGCGATGCTCGCACGATTCCGCAGCCACCTCCAAATCGCTCTTTTACTTCTGCAATGCAAACAAAAGAAAAAACAAATTCATCAATCGAATAATTCACCAACTATTGTACCGTAATGAGAACATTGAAAATTAACGATAATAAAAACGTAAGCAGCCATGCAGCATTACTGGAGGTGAGTCATTAGATTCTCACTCAAATCACTTTTCTCTTTCACTTTCCGCTCATCAAATCCAAAAATTATTATTAAGAGGCACGTCGCTTGTGGATTTTGGTATCGAAGCCGACTCCCTCATTCATACCGCGCTGCACCATGCCCAAACAAAATTAACAGCTTTTTACCCTTTAATATCTGTTTAGCTGGTTATCAATTTATGTCAGTTGGGTTGGTAGCAATGATTACTTAAACAAGTTTGATATAACGTTCATTGGTTGATTCATATGTTAGCACTTTCCAACGTATTTCCGATGAATTCCGCATTTCGTGTAGAGACAATATTTCCTACTCCCATGCTGTAGCTTCATAGTATGAGTAATAGCAAAATGTTTTCGTTTAGAGTTATTAAACGTATTATTTCCTTTGTTGAAGCATTTTTCATTTTACACATTATTACAGCGCCGTTCACGAAACTAGACCCTTCCGATAAGTACTATGCTGTCATATTCATTACTAAAAAAAATCTATGCTTAAAAATCTTTCAAGCATGGTTTTTTCATTCAAATTTTGCCTTTTTTTCCTCATTATAAAAAAACATATAATTACTTTCTTTTGAAATTTCGTACACTTCAGATGGTTTTCCGTGCTTTTTTGGGTCATTTTTAAATTTCGTAGTTTTTTCGGCTGGTAGACATTATGATAGCGAACGCGTAAGTGGGTTCTACATAAAAGTGAAGTCCACTAAAAAGGTTATGAACTCGATGTCAATTTATCAAAACACACTTCAATTACAAATGCGAACCAAATGAACTGAAACATTCGAGGTTCGGCTCAGAATCTCGAAGTATAATCGCCACTGTTGCCATTTCGGAGCTTCCTATCATGCTAGATGGGGATCCAAAGTATGCCAGATTACGCCAGAAATCCAAAAAAAAATATGCTGTATTTCAAAGCAATCTTTTCTAGTCTACGTTTTAGTTTTGATAATTTTCAATGCCACGTTTATTCTGTTTTTTCAAGTTACCACGTACCACATTACACTAATCCATCGGAAATTGTGAATTTTTTAGTAAAAATCTTGAATCAAATTCGTGATTTCATTTTACGTTCATATGCTATTCATTCATTCTTGATGTGTTAAAAACAACTAATATCAAATTAACCGCTAAACTCAAATACATGAAATAATATGGAAATTTCAAGTAAAAAAGTTTACTGTTGATTATCAAAGATCGAAAAGAAAAAAAAAATCAAAAAACATCAAACTTGAAAATGAAACCAAACATGAAAAAATTATAACTTAAAATTCATTGGTATCATGGTGATAATGGCGATGATCACAAAATCAATGTTTGATCGAGTACCAAGAAAAACGAGGATCCAAAGGTCAAGTACATGAAAACAGAACTACATAATCCCAAGTAAATGGTGATTTCATGATCACATATCATAGAAGGTTAGACAGAAAGTATGCTGCGAGGGTGTGAACAGGGCAAATTCAAAATCAATTATTTCGAAAAATTATGCTATTTTTTTTTTTTATGCCAAGAGTAAATAACATCATTTTATATTCGAATAAATTTTTTAGCTGAGTTTTCAACTCGATAACGACAGCTATTGCAACTTGCCTACCTGATTTAGATAGGGAGGGTAGGGACAGGGTAGGGTCTCAAATCTTTGCGTTTCAGACCATTTGTAATCATCTGGCAAATGTCCAACTTTTTGGTATACAATTATACATACATATTTCCCCCTCCCCCCTATATAGCGCCGGCGGGTATATATGAAATTCATTCAAAACTTTGTAATAGACTCTGCTTAGAAATGTCACCCGACCACTTTTTTATTTTTTTGAAAAAATCCAAAATGGCGCATCACTCGAATTTCGAGGGGGGCTGGAGGAGGGGCAAATATCTCAAATTTTTCGTTTCTCATTTCATATGGAATAGTTAGTCACGGACAACAGCATATCCGAATTTCAGCTGCCTAAATGCATTTTAAAGGGGGTTAGAGCAAAAACCGGTTTTGTGTGGAAGTTTCAAGTTTAAAGTTCTAACTTCGTATTGGGGGGGGGGGGGGGGTTCGGTGGTGATCTGAGTATGACCTCTTGAATTTGGATTAAAATGGATTCAAAATGGCGAATTATCAAAATTTGAGAAGAGACTGAGGAGCCTCAAATCAATAATATTAACTCATATGTTTAGGGGGCATAAGAAGTGTACCTCCGACTATATACTAGATGAGCCGAGTTATAAGTAGGAAAATTGCGGTGAAACATTATATGCATCAGAGTCGGAACATTCGTTACAACTTTACATTCTGCCCACGCCTGAAGTTCTCCATTATTTTCGTATTATTCTGATCTTATGCCATAAAGGTCAGAAATTCTGAATCATGATATCACATGATTAAATGACCTCCAATGGCTAACACATTTGTATGTCAGCTTCCTAAGTGAATGTGGAGGGATTCGAAGCAAAATACAGCTAGGGGAAGGGGGTCGGGGCGGTATAATGATAAAAAATTTCACGAATCATCCATCTCTCCTCATCAAATAGACTTGAAGAGATGAAACTTCGTAAATGGGTTTAGTTGAGGACCAGAATATGACCCTTAGAATTGGGGTCATTTTACATCCAAAATGGCGGATCATCACAAATAAAGGGAGGATCAGATGTATCTTTAAATCCTCAGGATTTTTGTGGTAACGTCCCATTGCCGCACTAACAGCGCGAAATAAATCTGCGCATGCGCATGAAGAATTTAGTCGTGAGCGTCCTGAGAAAATCCGCGCAATGTATCGCCGTTTTTGGGTTAACATTTGCTTGTTGCTAGCTCCGTCGATCTAGTATATAGCCAAAGTAGGGATGGCGATGCCGTATCGATATTCTTCAAAAAATATCGAGTACTTTTTTATCGATATTCAGCTGTTCGATACTTACTCGATATCGATATTTTAATTCTGGCATCGCTTTCGATACCTACTAAATAAAATTTGTTATTTCGCGTAAATACTGTAATAACCTCCGATTCCTATCTGACGATTATTGAGACGTTAACATGTACTCACATAAAATCGTTTTCGCGGAATTTTTAAATTGATAAAAACTACCATTTGAAAAAGAAAACTTTTGAAAAAACCATTGATGGATATAGATTACAGACCTAAATAATATTATCTTCATCGATATTAATAAGACTAAAAAATGTTTTCTCTTGTCTTTGTATAATTTTTTCATTTTTCAAAAATTTACGATAATTATTACCAGTATCTGTATCGATATCTTAGGTGGTATCGATACCGCATATCGATATATGTGTCCCGATATTATCGATACTGAAATATCGATACTTTCGACCAGTATCACCATCCCTAAGCCAAAGATCTATACTATATCCTCAATTCACCTCCACACGCGATGTTGGGAGGAGAAGAAGTGGTTATCGATATCGAAATGTGGTGGGGACACAAGAGACGTCGAAAATTCTTAATTACCGTGTATATGACAAGATGAGTCCAACCGACTAAACTTCATTGATTTCAATTTCCCAAGTGCATTTTTTGAATTGGAAATTAAATATATGAATATCATATCAATAAAATGAATAATGTTTAATGAAATGTAGAAAAAATCATTCAATAAAATGTCACAATGTCCACGCTAGATGAACTTCGAATTATGCCAAATTTGACACAATTATGACGAGTTGGCAACACTGATAATCGCTACTAAATTAAGAGCAGGCATCTCTAATCAACGAATTGTAAGAGATGCTAGATGTGATTCAGAGTTGAACGTAAATATTGATTTTTTGTTTTATTAGCTGCATCTTGTAAAAGGACTTTGATTCTTTTGATGATGATGTTTTTGGACGAAGCAACTCGAATACTAATTTGTAATAAATCCCACTCATTTTAATATCGTTTTCCTCATTTCTAAAGTTATATCGTTCCAATTACAACACTGATCAGTAATCGTATTTGTTATCATAAGGTTATTCGCGTTGATAAAAATATATATTTTCACGTAATTATTATGAATTATTTACATTAAAATTACTCACTACTGGTAATTTATAGTGACTTGTAGTATATTTAGCTATTTACGATGCAGTTTACATATAAGTAAGAGATGCTAGAAGCCATTCAGAGTTGAACGATGATTCGTGAGAAATAATAGAAAAAATTCAACTTCTAACCGCTAAAAATGTGAGGAACATAACTTCACTGAAAAATATCGAAAATGACGGACTACACCCGAACGATGTAATTGCAACCCATTCTTACGCTGAAGAAAACAATAATTCAACATTATAATATAAACGAGTACGGAGAAGGGGGGGGGTGCTGATCCGCCAAATCTCCTCTAAAAAGGCTCATTCGGGTACACCAAAAATCGCCCGCTACATCATTACGTACGCAGGTCGACGAAAAAACAACGCTCGTTCGCCTTTCACTCGATCCATTATACATACACGATGTATACCCACAGACTGGTGTACCCGCACTCGCACACACCTTCATCGCCGTCGTACAACGAGGGAGAAGAGTCGCCCGTAATTACACGGTAGCCCGATGTCGCGCGGTTTCCTCAGTCATTGACTGAATGCGTCATAAGTTCCAACGTGGAGGTGAACAAGTCATAATGCACGCAGTCGTTCGTTCGCGTTACGCCAGTGTAACGAGGCCCGACGACTGGCTCGCGTTCCCCGTGTACTCCGAGCCTACGCTACGTGCGAGCGTCGAGCCGACTGAAAAACGTTCGTATGTAATTTCAATACCTAAACGTGGACGACTCGAAAAAATTTCCCGCCAACCGAACCATCATTATTCGGCGCGAAACGAACGCGCAGGCGTTGCTATTCGGTCGCTCGCTTCCTACTTTATTTCTTCCTCGTCGCTTCGCGTACCGTACACATCTGCACGAAAGGTCGGCGTAATCGTTAACATTTTTTACATCATTCTTAACCGATGTCGAGCGCGCCTCGCTTCCAAATGGTCGGAAAAATCGACTCGAGTCCGAAAATTTTTCCAATACCTTCGTATCAAAAATGAATAAAAATTCGTACCCTCTTTCTTCCACCAGCAAATCAGATCTTCGTTCGATTCGACGCTGCGAGCGCATTCTGACCGCAACGATCTGTTAGAAATTCGTACAACAGTAATTATAAAACCGTCGCCGGCGGTTTTCTTCGCCTTCGGATCTCCGCTACGCGATACCTCCATCGTCACGATTCAAAACGTTACCCCTTACGTCGTCTACAATGCCACTGCAACCGCAGCGGCCGTGGCTGCCGAGAAGACTAGATGAGATATACGTGTCCTTGAACGACGAACAGGGGAGCAAAAAAAATTCACGTAGATACCGATCGAAACAGGCCCGTAGCGAATTCATTTTCGCCTAGTTTCCACCGCCAATGCGAATACAACTCACCTGTTCACCTACGTTACCGACAGCAATTAGGGACGTTACAGACGCCATCATCGGCGTCGTAGTTTTTTCAATTTTTTTTTTTTTTTTTTAATATTTTGTCAACATTTTCGAACATACTACGAAAACTATTTTTTCAAAATCTAAAATCTATGAACAAGATCATTCCGAATATGGAACTTTTTTCTGCGTAAGCAGCCATGCCTCTACTGAGCTTGATTTTCAACTGGAGCTTATTCGAATTTCGAAAATTACCTCGATACATAGCCTCTTCATGCCCACACATCGCACCCAGTGTTGAGTCTGAAAACCCAGCTTTTCCCTTTCAAAAGCACTCGAGAAGTTTATCTATACCCTTAGTCGCGAAATTCAAGATCTCTTATAAGCCCTCTGTTGTCAGATTTCAAGGCAATAATCAAACTTACGAGAGTTCAATGGTTGAATGTTAATCGACTTCTTCAAATGAAACAATTAATGCAGCGTTGTTTTGTTGATAAAAAAAAAAAAAAAAAAAAAAATACAAAAACGTATTTCTAATAAAAATTTCATTTATTTCCATTTATTTCTAATAGATCCAACGAAATTAAAAATTTGCAAAATCAAGCCAATAACCGCGAAAATCGTATTACAACTTGCACCGGACATGTATAACCTCGAGCGAACAGAAGACGAGAACGATGATTCGCACGTATATTAAGCTGATACTTTACTAGGAAATTTGGCAACATAGCTTCTATTGAGGCGAAATTTCAATATTTGTTTACCAATCGAGGTCTTAAGTTTCAACGCCAGGACTATAACATGTGTATCAATTCCTGCTTACAGCAACCACATGAACCATTATTTATCAAATTTCAGCTATTTGAGGCTTTAGAAGCCCCCATCAAATTCTGATCATTTAGAATTTTAGATCCAAAATAACCCAAATTCAAGAAATCGTATTTTAGTCTCACACAAACCTCAAGTACGAAGTTTCAATTTTTCAAGCAAATTTGGCGAGGAGATGAGAATGATTCGCAAAATTTCCAGACTCTTTTCTCATTCTCATAAGACGTTTTTTTTTTCTAATCCCCCCCCCTCCTCCTCCTTGAGAAATGAAAGTGAATATGTTTATCGCATGTTTATAGCTCAGGCTCTCATTTCATCATACGAAACCGTAACTGAGCGTTTTTATACTTTCCTTTACTTTCGCAGGATTTCGAAAACAACCCCTCCGTCTCCCCCTTTAACATCCCCCCTGAACCAGAATTTCAGCTACTGTAGTTCTTATCAGCAATCATATGAGCTCACGTTTATCAAATATGACATATCTGAGCCTTTCTCAAATTTCAATCATCTGCTATTTCTGATCCATTGTGATTTAAATTCAAGGCGACATCAGTATTCTGGTTCACAACCAACTTCAATCAAAAACTTGAGCCTTCTGAATTGATTCGGCAAAAAATATGAAAATTTCAAGAATTTCTCAAACTTTTTTTTTTTAAGGGGAGGGGGGCACTTCAACTCATTTCCACACTCATATGGGAGGTTGAAATTTCCGCATGTTCATATTCTCGATCCACTACTTCGTATAAAATCACGAATAAAAATCCCGAGGATTCAGAGGTACATCTGGTCTCTCCCTTGATTTGTGATGATCCGCCATTTTGGATGCAAAATGACCCCAATTCGAAGGGTTATATTCTAGTCCAACTAAACCCGTTTACGAAGTTGGATCTCTTCAAGTCTATTAGATGAGGAGAAATGGATGATTAATGAAATTTTTCATCATTATACCCTCCCCCCCCAATAGTCTGAATTTTGCCTTAACTCCCTCCAGATTCACTTAGAAAGTTGACATAAAAATGTGTCAGCCATTGAAGGTCCTTAATCATGTGACATCATGATCGAAAATTTCTGACCTTTCGATCACCCATACGACACTCATTACAATAATCCCTCTTCCTCTTCTAAAGAAGAGCTTTTTCGCATTTTCACAAATAGCTTCTCGCCACATTTTCAACGATTTTCATCCATATCCGTTATGTGCAGGAAGGCGACGAGATGCATATCAAACAGTTGCAAATTTGCCATATGATCACAAATGGTCGAAAGGGCGAAGCGGAATTCTGAAGACCCTCCCCCTATCAATCCTTTCCAAATCACGTAGGCTGTGGCATGTTTCGAAAATTTGTGAGTTTCAGAAATCCGAAAAAAAATCATCGATTCTACGTTATCGATTACGTACTTTTAGAATCGAACATCAAGGCAATAAGAAACAATCGATTATCGATAAAAAAAATTGATTTGATAAATTTACAAATTTGGAACATCAATAAAAATTTACGTCCAAATATAGAAATAATCGATAGTAACAATCGATAATATATCGATAGTAACAATCGATAATATATCGAAATTATCGATTATCGAAATAACGAATAATAATTACACTGCTTTAATATTTTTGGTGTCAATAGCCACTGAAACTAATGACAATGCATAATCGATACATTCCAACTGTCCCATCGATATATCGATAATACTTATCAATTACACCCATCACGTGTAATTATTACAGCTTTCAGGTTTTTCTTCGCAATATCTGCGATTCGCGAATTCAATAATTTTCAATTTCACACATATACGTTCAATAATTTCAAAAATTACATCCACAACAGCCACATCGACTCGACCACGTAGGCGACCTATAACACCCAATCGAGCCAATTTCACCGACTACGTACAACGCTCGAATCAACCTAACGTAGTCCGGGCGCGTAAATTAAAACCCAACAATCCGACACGACCATTCCCATACCCATCAACGCAGAAACCCTTCCTCCCTCCCCTTATAGAAAGATTACGAAAGCGAATCCCATGTACCAAAAAAAAAAATAAGATGATACCGACGATCGACTCGTCTACGTCGTCTTCCGCCAATCGAAGCAATACCGATGATCGCCTCTCGTCGCCGATTTCCTACCAGTACCGGAGTTCGTTCACGCACACGTACCTCCGTGCGATCATTCCTTAAACGCCATTTCAACGTTATCGTTTAACCGAAACAACCACGGTTTTATCATCGTAACACAATAACACCTCGGTTTATCGCCGTCGTCGTCACTTCGCTAGTCGAACGAAAGGAAATCATTTCGCTAATTTTAAAAATACACATACGCCTCGTAATGCACGTATGTATATACGTAGTACGTACCAACGTATACTTCATCGTAATCCTCTCAACGACGCGCGAATATTTCTAGCATAGGTACGCCGTTCGCCGGCTGTATAGCGGTAAAACATCGCGCAAATAACACTCTCGAGTCGACTCGCGAACATTTATTTTCGATTTTCGACAACCGCCTCAACGACCGCGCAAAACGTTGCTTCGTCGATCAACGAATTTTTTGGGTTTTTTCTTTTCGCAGTTACGAATTTTCTCGCCACACTTAGAAAACCTTTTTAATCCATTCGGAAGAAGGAAAAAAAAAGACAACAAACTCGTCAAACGTATGATGTCACTTTCATCCGACGATAACGTATTCCACTTCCAATCGACGCCACACGACAGCTCATCGAAATTTCACCCATATTCGCAGCAAATACGACGATACAGTGCCGAACCTTCGGAATCGAAAATAAAATCCGTTTACCCGTACCCGCTCTCGCCACCGCAAGGGACACAATACAGTCACTTTTTCCCTCATTCATTCGACATATGTTCGTCCACCGCGAGCACAAATGATGTTCAAGGCCATTCGTCACTGATCGTGCTCGCAATACGTATCTTTGTCTGTACTCCGTGCGCTTGAAAATGTGAAGGAACCCTTCCAACGCCGGATACCCGCATACGAGCTTCGTTTATCGTACGAGGCGACTAATTAGAAAGCGAAAGGGAAAAACGAAAGAATACGATTTGTCATTTTATCTCCAAAAATCGAGGCCCTAGTAGGAGAACGTTTTACTTAACGAAATACCCTCATCGTTGTTCAGGAAATTGAAGTAAGGGAATAAAGTTCCTAATTAAGGTTGATCAATGTAGACAAAAAAAAAAAAAAAAAAAAAAAAAAAGAGAGACAATAGAAAATAGATTTTATTTATATGAAACATTTCGAAAAAAAAAAAAAAATTATTAAATAAATAATAACTCACTTAATACCCTCATAAGTGGTCAGGAAATTGAAGTATAGACAAAAAAAAAAAAAAAAAAAAAAAAAAAAAAAAAGACAATAGAAAATAGATTTTATTTATATGAAACATTTCGAAAAAAAAAAAATTATTAAATAAATAATAACTCACTTAATACCCTCGTAAGTGGTCAGGAAATTGAAGTATACGAAGCAAAGTTCCTATTCAGGTTGGTCAATACAGAGAAGAAAAAAAAAGAGAAACGGAGAGAAAAAAAGATACGGTATTTTACCTGTAATTAGGAATATACGAACACACAAATAAGTAGGAACAACAGAATAGGTAGACAGTGTTACGTACCTAAAGCTAACTAAAGATTTACCCACAGTTAAAAGTACAGATTCAACTATTATCCATCAGAAATGGCATTCAATGTTACGAGTTCTCATGATTTAGTTCTTCAAGAATGTTTTTGAAAATGCCATTTCGTACGACAATAAATTAAAATGCAATTCGTAAAATTTTAATATTTTATTGAACACTTCCTATGCTTAACAGAGCGGTAGAAATTGACGTCCTCTTATCAGACATTACTTTCAACCATCGCACAGAAGAGTACGATAATTTCGTCTAGATTTTCGACAAAACAAACAAAAGACTCACCCTCGCTCAATGGTTCGGTCACCGAAGAGCGCGAAAAGAAAGGAATATGTGGGTCGTTTTAATCATAATTCTGTCACATCAACTCTACCCCTAACAACGCGTTTGGTATCATTTAGACAACCGAGATTCAGAACTGTTCGAACAACACTTCGAAGAAAGCAATATTCACAATTTTTTTCCTTCAATTTCGATCAACGATTATCATATTCCAGTCAACACCTCTCGCAATACAAGTTCGAGAAAACCGTTAGTCGTAAAATTCTCCGTGTAAAGGTGACGTCTGAAAAACTTCATCAATACATAACCAACCGTATAATTTGCAACATGCCAACTCGGCGACTCTTCGAAAATTTCATTAAAATTAAATTCCAAATAAAAGTCAACAGACGTGTTTTCAGATTACACGGTAAATTATAGGCACTCGTTTTGGTGGAAATTATACGAAGAATGGGCTTTCCCCCCCCCTCACTGGCACCGTTTCTGGTTAACAACCGATAAAACCAACCGACGGTAGCGAAATACAAACACGGCCCAGGCGGTCTAAAAATGATAAAAAATTTATATTTCGCGAAAAATCAACGTATCGCCTTCTAGGGACGAGGCGGATGTCAATTCCCGAAGGACATCGACACCGTTCTTTCCACTTTACATGTTCCGACTCGTTACGGAATCAGAACTCGGATATTTTACTCCACCAGAAGTCGATAACTTTTCGAGCAAATTCAATAGGTCATAAATCTCGTACGTTTACCCGACCAATGCATTATTATCGATAGAGAGTTACGATTTGCACGATTGAATCGTTCGAGATTAACAAAACTTTCAATTTTTGAGAATCGATTATTTGATAACTGATTTTTAGATCCATTATCTGCTCATATAACAAATCTATCTTTACGACAATCGATTACTACGTGATCCGTCATTCAAACTCAGCAACATCTCGATTTCGATGGTCAATAATTCTATTTCTCCATTCAACTGGATCGTAGTAACGATTTCGATAATTTTCAAAATCAATCATAACAAAATATCGATAATCGATTTTTACAAAATTGATGATTTTATCCATTCATTGAGATAAAAAGTTATTTTCGATCATCTCTCATAATATACTATACAGTCGATTTTTTAGTCATCTTGGATACAAATCGATTGTAACAAAACTTCAATAATCGAATATTGCTAAATCGATTTTTGGAGTTCGCTGAGATCGAAACATAACTTTGTTCATCTATTGTAATGATCGATTTTACAATTTTGTTCGGGATGAAAAATAATATTCATTTCGATAGTCGACTATTTCTACATCGATTTTTAATTCAACGAGATCGTAGTTTCGATTCGAGAGTAATAAACTTTCAGTAATTCATAATTACTACATCGATTTTTTTCAATTCATCAAGATGAAAATCTGAATTCGATTATCGATTAGTGTATAATCGATCGAAACATTTCGATATTGATAATCGATTATTTCAAATTCGATTTTTTCGTTCAACGAAATTAGACTTTGGATTAAGATAATTTTTCAAATGGATTGTGAATAACAAAATTTCGATTGTCGATTATTGCTGAATCGGTTTTTATTGATTTATTAGGTCCAAAATTTGATGTTGATTTTCCATTATATGTACAACAGATCTTGTAATACTCCCAGATGCAACACATTTAGATATGGATAATCGATTACTTCTAAAGCGATTATTCAATCATGCTAGATTCATGAAATTCGATTTTGATAATTTTTCATACGATCGAAGCTGATAAAATTACGGTAATCGATTTCGCTGTCATTCCAAATTATTGGGTGCAGTTTCCAACATCGATTTCATACTCGTTCTGAAATCAAAAATTCTCATTCCTACTGCCCAACATTTCCAAATCAATTTTCAATTTCGACAATTCTTACAATGATCGAGACTCATAAAATTACGATTTCGATACTGTTTTATTTCCGAATCGATTCAACGATAATCGAGAGTAAGGTTGCCAATTTAAAAGAAATGATAAAAGTTGCTAATTTTTCAGATATGTCATGTTTTAGTGCCAATTCCAGTTCATCATTTAAGAACTGAGTCAATTCAAGTTACAGTCAATGTTCCAGACTGAAAATGCGAATTCGATAGTTTATCACTTCAACATCGATTTAAAAATAATTCGAGATTCAACAAGTTGAACTTTCGATAATCGATTATTTTCAAGTTGATCGAGATTTTAAAAATAACGATTTCGATAATCGATTATCATCCGATCGATTCCTCAACACGAATTGAAACGTTTAAAGAATTCTCAGTCGATGACTTACATAGTAGCTGCACCAAAAACACGAATCAAAATTTCGATTATCGATAACCCTCTCAAAATCGCCAGAGAAATTCCGGAATTGGGAACAAAACCTCTCAATCGATTTCATCTATACTTCCACAATCTCGAAAAAAATAGTACCCGCTCACACGAAAATATCGAGCTCGCAAAACGCCTTATCATCGACTCGAATCGATAAGCTTATCGACGTGTTGGTCGTTCGCATCGCAACACGCTACAAATATCATATCACAACACAATATGCCTACCACTCCATGTACGCCCGCCAACCATCATCCTGCTGCTTTGGGTACGTTTCGATGAACCGATGAACGATATTTTTAAATAATCATCGTCACATATGACGTAAGCCGGTTGGTCGCCTTCCTGAAAGCCTTATCTAAGACCGTATCTAACCCCTGCCTCGGCCGATAATCAAACTCATTCCACGTAATAACGCATACCTAGCACACTTACACCTACATCAGTGAACCCTTAAATATGTACTGGCGCGATAACATATCGGTCGATTTTTTTCTCTCTTCTCATCTCAATCGTACTTCAGATAACCATGTTTCGCGGTAGAATCGACGAACATAATTCATCGATTTGTCTTCTCTAACGACATAGAGGCTCTATTCCACGATTTCGAAAAGTAAAAAAAAATCACATCAATTTTCACAACATTAATCGGCCACACTGACGAGATGTTTTCAAATCGCTATTAAACAATGCTATTCGTATCTGCGTAATTGTTCGCCCGAGTTGGAAATTCTTTCCCATCGTGACGTCGACTCGCGAATCGGGTGTAGTCATTATATCGCGCCATACAATAGACGCGGCCCAACCATTTCTTTCCCTTTGCCATTCTTACTACCTGAATACTAACGCAGAGGGTAATAAAGCTTTGTTCATTTTGATCGAGCATCCGTACAGTACCATTTTAGGTCAACGTCACGTTTCTTGCGAACTGCGACGATTTCGGTTCAGCCATACGTACCAGAAGGAGTTCATCAATTTGTCCTGTTTATACAAAATTTTCGTTCGAATGAATATTTTTTCACCAGATTTCGAGGTTATTCTCTCGCTTTCATTTGTCCAATATTCGTTTATAGCAAGTTTCATGAACTGTAATAAGGTGTGAGAGAAGTAACATATTTTCCAAGAAAGAAAACCATACTCATTTCTAATCATAAGTCGTTGAATTTCAATAAAAAAAATTTTTCAATTTTCAAAAGTTGTATTGATTTTTGGAAAATGAGTCCATTTAAAAAAACACTAGTGATGTTGATACTTGAAAAAAAAAAACATCAATATCGAATATCGAAATCGAAAAGAATAAGTTGATAGAGCATCGATTTTTTTTCAACAACTTTTTATTACATATAAGAGCTCATAATATGGTTTTATTCCTTTTTGTATTTTTTGTTTTGTAAAATATTGTAGCTAATCCCATCTCTGTAAATAGAATTTCGATACATACCCATCATTTAATTTAAAATTTTAAACAAAATGTAAGCAGCCATGCCACATTTACTAGAGCTGAGTTTTTAACTAAGGCTTGATCAGGTTTGAAAATAATGTTGCTAATGAAAATTATAGTAAAAATGAAAACTGTTTTTTTTTTTTTTTTTTTTTTTAGCTGAGTTCTTTCAACTTCAAGACGATAGCTATATAATTTTTTTCACGCCTAGCGCCGGCAGGTATTCACATGAAATTTGCTCAAAATTTTGTGAGAGACTGTTCCTAAAAGTGCAAAAAAATTCCTTTTTTGTTTTTTCGATAAAATTCTGAGGGAGGCTGGAGAAAAAGTAAATGGCTCAAGTTCTTTATTTCTGATCTCATTGATGAAAGAGTGAGTCACGGAGACCAACATATCGAAATTTCAGCTTCATAAATGCATTTAGAGGGAGAGTAAGAGCAGAAAACGGATTTTTGAGAAAGTTTCAAGTCATAAAATTTCTTGAATCTTTTACATCTCCTGACCAAATCAATCTTAAAAGGTCAAACATTGTATGAACGATTAATTGGTGACCAGAATATGACCTTTTGAATTTGGGTCAAAATGGATACAAAATGGCAGATTATCAAAATTGGAGTAGAGCTTGAGGAGTCCCAAATCAGTGGTAATGTAATTAATATTAATTCATTCAATTGCTGAGAATAAGAAGTGTATTAAATCCCAAATTTACTTTCACAGATTATAGTGGGGAAGAGGGGTTACTTACGAGGGGTTGAAATTTTTTTATTGTGGTGTCATATGATAAAATAAGCCCAAGTGACTAACCTATTTTCATTCTAGCTTCCTACGTGCATTTAGAGAGAAATTAAAATTTGAAGATAATTTGAGGAACCTTAAGTAGATATAATTTTAAAAATATGTGTTCATATACTTGTTGCATAGCAACAAACACTACATTTGTTCTAAATTGAAGTTCCTAAGTGGTTTTTGGAAAAGATAGGGCAGAGGCTTTCAAACTTTGTATTGGTTGTGGCCTATTTTTCATAATCTTTTTTTCAAACTGATTTCTGAATATGTTATAAGTTCATCCATCTGACTACCATAATTTTTTTTTAAATCGTCATAATATATTTCACATTTAAAAAACAGCCGGAAAAACCAAAATTTGCCTCCGCTGATATTTTGCCGCCATGGGCAGCTGTCTTCTATGTCCATGCCTAAATACACCTCTGAATACACCAGCATTGGCGCGGGGGTAAAAATTTCAGATCTTCCACTCAGTTTTCAGGCAACCCAAAACGAAGTAGAATTTTCAAAAAATCTAAAATTCTCCCCCCCCCCCCAATGAATTTTCTGACATTAACAAATTTTTCAACACACCATCTCTAAGCTGCCAATTCTTTTTTAATTCACGAGATCTATCCGGTTTCGATTGTTTCTTTTCCCCAAAAATCACCTACTCGTATTTCAGTTGTTTTCAAAATTCAACGAAAAGCTAATGTACACGTTGCTTGCGCAGTACAGACTAAATTCAGGCTTTTTCAGTCTCCGACAGCAATACTCAAGACTCATCTTAACGGCTTCCTAAGCGAATTTAGAAGTGAGCTAGAGCAAAAAACGACTCCTCGAGAAGCGTGTCAGTCACGAAATTTCTCGAAATCATTATTGTACTTCATTCGATAAAACAACGACATTTGAGAATAAACGAAGACATCAGTCCCCCCCTCCTTCATTCTGCTGTATCGCATTTCAAACAAAACACTTCGACGATACGACAAAAAAATCGCGCTCGAATCAAACTCCGCTAAGATGGCTTCGAAAATCGATTTTTGCCTACGCAGTTTTCCACTTTTCCATCATTTCATAATTTGCTAATGCACGGTATATCTCTCATCGAACGAACATTTTCGCGTTCTCTTTCCAACTCGGAATATTCCAAGATCCGAAACAACCTTTATTTCGGGCAAAGAAACCGAAATTTTCTAAAATTCGTTTTTTTTTCCACGATGCGAAAGTCTTCGAATAATTTACTAATAATTATTACAGGGTGTCTCGATAATTTCGCAAAACATAAATTAATCATTTTTTGAGACATTTTTAGAAGTTGCCAGGAAAAGCGAGGAATACGTTGCACCAAAAACACACACAAATTACGCGATATGTTCTCAACAGATGACCTTCCCCCAAGTCAAAAACTGCCATATCATTTTTAGGATAGAATTGCGAAATCGCTTCGGGGTTCCCAAAGTGGTCGAAATGAAACACTTTTTTTATCATTTGGATCGTAACTCTCGTTAAAGGTACGACAGAAGGACGAATAAAGGTTCAGATCACTTCTCAGGAGTCGCCCTCTCAGAATAGTGAGGCATACTCAACACCACTCTCACCCTTTCCACGGTATGAGTTCTAGAAGTGGAAAACAGAAAGTTTTACAATACGACATCGAAGTTTCAAACTAATTTTACAGTTTATAGTTGGATTGCACATAAGAAAACTCTCATGCACCAATGTGAGTCTATTTAATTAGAATTTCAATGATACGCGAAAGATTTTCGAACGACTTAGTGAAACTGAGTTACTCGACATTGAACGCTGAAAAGTGAGATATAACGTTGCGCCATTACTAGTTCAGTAAATCTGAGGTGGTTTATGGAAATGATTATCAGCAAAAGGTTATCATCTATATAAATGTAATTGTAGAGACTGGCCTCACTAACAACATACCAAATAATCTCATTTCAAAGTGGCGTGCGTGGTCCACGGGGGGAGGGGTAGAACCTCCAAAAAATTTACGTATTTTAGTTGAATTTCTGCAGGCAACACATAATTTCAAAAACATGAAAACTAGTAGAATTTTTAGTTTTTGTTATTTCTTAGGAGAGAGGAAAAAACAACAACAACATCAACAACAACAACATTTTAAATTACTAATCGAATTTGAAGTTTTTGGTGGGAGAAGCGGGGAAATGGAAGGTATCATAAATACTACGAAGCTTGAAATGTGCGTAAACTTTTTTAGAGAGTTTTCAACAAAAACGATAGCTATTACAGCCTACCTAATTTGGAAAGGATGATCGCTGGAGGATAAGGTCTTCGAATCATTGCGTTTCAGACCATTTGTAATCATTTGGCAAATGTACGAATTTTTGGTATGTATATACAGCGTGTCTATGTGATTACAAAAACGAAATTACCCTTCCCTCCTCTCGTTCAAATGCGTTTCGTACTACATTATAGTCAATGTGATTTAAGAAGGGACTGACGTCACAGAAAAAAAACAAGCATTTTCAATACCTATTAACCGCATATTATTGAAATGTTCAAGTTGAATAAAGGTATTACCACACCGCACAGCATTAACGAGAGACTAATGATACGAGAACATAACAATATTGAATTTTTTATCTCAACTTTATAACACATTTTTATCTGATGATTTATATCAACAGTTATCGAGTTAATTTACTCACATATACAAATACATATATATTTATAGTGAGTAATATACTAAGATTTTACTTGCTACAAATTATATTAAATGCCCATAATGTTGGAGGGGAAAAGGAGGGGTAATCTACCTCTAAACGTGATGGGGGTACGAGAGAGATCGAAAATTTTTCTCTGTAGTGTCATACCTTACAATGAGCCCTACGACCGACGTGTCCGGATTTTAGCTTCTCTGGTGAATTTGAAGGGGAGTTAGAGCGAACAACGACTTCCAGAGGGAAAATTTCTACAGGAATTTTTGTTTCTACTACAAATACGAGCAAAACTGCACCTCGTAACTGTTGGACACAACATCAATTTTAACCATTTATACCTCGACTACATAGCCAACCATTCGCTCGAGATAAGACGGGGGGGGGGGGGGGAAAGAAGCAAAAAGTCACCATTCCAAGCCCACATAGTCAAACACACGTGAAAACTTCCAACACAAAAATTACCATCGGAACCGATACACGTGTCAACAGAAACGCTGCTGGCCAAATACTCGAGCCGTCAAGTCCAAAAGTTATAATTAAAATTCCACCTTCGACTAGTTACCAGTCTACCAACAAAGGAAATCGTTTTACCGACGGTCGAACGAAAACAACAACAACACAAAAACAAAATCGAAAGCATCTTTACTCACGAAAATATCGGCGGCCAGACGATCGCGCGTAAAAATTCATCAACTCTTCGACACGAGTACACCGTACAATTACCGAACACGTTCTATTCGGAATTCGCCATCACCGGCTCGCACATCACTTCGCACCGTACCGTGATCGCGAGCCGACGCGTCGTACGCGATCTTTTCCAACATTCGACCGAATTACATCATCCGTTCGGTCGGGTCAACCCTTTCGCTCGCGTCTAGCGGAAAATTCGCTCTCGCTTACATCATCGTTCCGTCTTCTGCCATCGATTTGCACGTTCGTCCGTAAGTTGCGCACCCACCCGAGTAAATACCGAAGGCACAGGAAAATACGCCATCGAAGAGCAGATTTTTACATTGTAGCGAAACTCGAGCGTATCGCCATCGCGGTCATGCACGCATCGAAATACACACCGATAGCCTTCCTCTTCGCCCGCATCGTCTGTTACAATGTCGAACCGAGCGAACGCGTTAACGTTCGTTTCAAGGTCATCTTCGAAGACTGGCGGCTTAATTCGAACGCGTATACGCACATTTCTCACCTCGTCCATATACGACGCATTATTTTGTACGCGACTAGCGCCAGCTTCCGCCAAATTCGCCTACCAATAGGACACCCTTTTTGACGGCCATTCTTCGCGTTCTGCGATGACTCGAGGATCGTTCCGTCGAATTCGTAAGCTTCCTCATTCGCGTGTAATATCCAACTTTCGCGCGAATAATAAATAAATTAACTATTTATTTGTACAATGCTTATTTGCAGCCTTCAACGAGTCACGGAATAAAAGGTGCATTTTAGCCAAGTTTTTAAATAAAAAAGTAAAGTATTACGACCTACCATTTTTGAAGAAAAAAAAAAAAAAAAAAAAAAAAAAAAACGAAACGAAAGGAAACTTCGAATTTACATTCAAGACCATATTTTACAATCGATTAAGCCACCAGTATCTTTTCGATACAATTTAAATGCGAGAAAAGAAATATGGTATTCTCCGTACAATAATGAAGGGAGGGGGAGGTTTGTTGAAAAAAGATATAATTCCGTGGTGACAACTGATCTTAAACGGTGACTCGGATGCTCATCATTGGAGCTGTTCAGAAAGGCAGTTTCGAAGATTCAGATTGCATATGGATGGCCAATCTCCATTAGTAGAGACATTCAAGGAGTATTAAAAAAAAAAAAAAAAAAAAAAAAAAAAAAAAAAAAAAAAAACGTAAGCAGCCATGCCACATCACTGGAGCTGAATTTCTCAATAGAGCTCTTTCGAATTCTCAAGGAGTATTAAAAAAAAAAAAAAAAAAAAAAAAAAAAAAACGTAAGCAGCTATGCCACATCACTGGAGCTGAATTTCTCAATAGAGCTCTTTCGAATTCGTACACAATGTATAATTATAATCTCTCCATGTCCGCAGGCCACACCTAATACGGAGCCCAACCCCCCCCCCAGTTCTTTTTTCCAAAACCATACATAAGAAGTTGTGTTTACAATATGCCAAAATTCTTGCTGAAAGGAATCACGTGAGAGCGAATTTGCCGAATTTCAACCATATGAGACTCTTCAAGCAGCCCTCAAGTTTAAAGGATCCGCCATTTTGAATTTGTTGCGAGTCAAATTCAATGACTCATATTTGGTCCCAAACAAAGAGGGGTGCATCTACTTTGAGTGTTGAAAAAAAAAAAAAAAAAACACACGTAAGCAGCCAAGCCGCATTTTCAACTATGGCTTGTTCAGGTAACCCCTTCATGTTTACATTAAGTCTGCAACCTGCCATCTAATCCCTTCCTTCATCACTTCAGAGGTCAAATTTGGAATAATTATGTAGAATTTCCTTTCTACAATAATATCATCTGAGACCATATCTTTATGCTCTTTCGAATTCATACATAATGTATGTAATCTCTTTATGACCGCAGGTTACACCTAATACAGAGTCCGACCCCCCCCCCTCCTCTCTTCCAAAACCATACATAAGAAGTTGCGTTCACGATATGCAATAATTCCTGCTGCAAGGAATCAAGTTGTACCGAATTCGCCAAATTTTACCCATCTGAGATTCCTTAAGCAGTCCTCAAATTTAAAGGATCCGACATTTTGAATTTGTTGTCAGTGAAATTCAATAACTCGTATTCTAGTCACAAAAAGTTTTGGGTGGGGATGAGTCCACTTTGAGTGAAACATAAACAGAAATTTTTCTTGCGAGAGCGAATTGCTCGATTTGAACACTTTTTCGAATTTTAAGGATGACAGTATTGCCAAATCGATTTGAAAAAAAGAAGGTTCAAAAAAAAAGATGAATTATTAAAGAAGAAATGAAAAGAAAAAAGGAGTCCACATTATATTTTATCATAAATTCTTACGGAGGAATGGAAAGTAGAGGAATTTATCTTCATGTAGCAAGAAAAAATTATTTTGAAGATGTAACAAAAGTTTGAAATTTCGAGATTCTCAATTTTTGCTGGTACACAATCAGTTTATATCAAATTGAAAAAAAAAAAAAAAAAAAAAAAAAAAAAAAAAAAATGTCCGGTTGCAAAATGTTACCACCTTAAACCCCTACCAAATGTAAATATTGCCAGCTATTCAGAATAAATAGCACAGCATAATTTCGATGATTATGCCTGGCCGGTTCTCTTATTTTATGGAATTAATGGTTGTTATTCAAAAGTGAAAAGAGTTCATACGAATCGAGCGAGCCAAGCCTCCTTCCTCTTCCCCTCCAATATCACGTGTCAAGGTGAATTTGAAACATACCATACATCTTATCGCCAACAATCGAATGAGTTCATATTAATTAAATTTTCAATAATTTGAGGCTCCTCAAGCTCTACTCAAATTTTGATAATACGCCATTTTGGATCCATTTATACCAAAATTCAAGGAATTCTATTCTAGTCCCAAAGTAATCCGTCGTGAGAAGTTTCACTTATCTAAATTGATTCGGTGACGAGATACGGAAGATTCGAGAAATTTCATAACTCGGAACTTCCTCAATAAGCTATTTCCCGCTTTTACTCCCCTCCAGGAGCACTTGGAAAGTTCAAATTTGGAAAGGTCGGCGTTCGTGACTCACTCTTCCATACGAGATCGAAAACGAAAATTTTGAATCATCTACCCCTCACTTCAGTCCCACAAAATTTGAGTGATCCGCCATTTTGAATCGAATGTAAAATCTAAAAAAAAAGTACTTTCGCGTATCCACGTCAAGACTCTCTCAACAAATTATGAGCGATTTTCATTCATACTCGGCCGAAAAAAAATATATATAATGACCAAAAAGCTGAACGATTCAATCACAAATGATTTGAGCGCAATAATTTGAAGACTCTTCCCCCACTCCGAGCTGATGTTTCCGCCAAAAAACCCATTGTTTTCGTCAAAAACTCGACTAAAAATATATTTCACATCTTAGATAAAACTTCCGACCAACGAATATTCCATTCATTCACATCGAAATAATTTTACACGGGCTTGATCGAGCGTCATTTCGTTTCAATTCTGAAATAAACAAGGCTACTTTCCACTTCCGAAGGAGAAACGGGGAGGGGGTTGAAAGGAAAATTTATATCGCACACTGGCTCAAGTTTTTTTTTTTTTTTTGTCAAAAAATCTCGTGCACATCTCAATTATCGCCTGAGCATCACTGTTGAACGATTCGAAAGGTGGTGGGGGACCTTGATACGTGATATAAAACGCTTTTTCCTATAAATCGATAGATTCGATTTCGATGACGTAGCGAACATCTCACCGTACATTTACACATTCTCATCTAAGCGTTACCCTAATTACGCCTAAATGCTGGACAATCCGAACAGTCCTCGCTTTCAATTTCATCGAAACGATTAAGGCCAGAGACGCTAACCTTTCAGACGCCGAAATCATCGTGATCGAGAAATGTACGACATCTTTCTCTGACAATTTACCTACTCGCGAAGCAGCTGAAAAGCTTTCAGACCTACCGAAAGAGCTGAAACCTCCGATTCTAATTCTGCACAGTGCAAACGAAATTTTAACTGGTAATACAAATGAAATCTTGATTAAAAGAACTTTCACAACAATTCGTTCGATCTGATGATTCTTTCTTCTTTTTTAATCCAGTTCTATCGCATTAAAATTCTTCGTAATAATTTTTTACATTTCCATTATTTTATCTTGGCCGAGTTCGAGTGACGCAGGCGATCGAATTCAATAAAGAAAACAAAGTAACGTTCGTTCCAGCGAAATAAACGTCTGGCGTTTTTTCGACGTAGGGAATCGAACTCGTTTTGATTTATCTGCATGAATGAAAAATTCGTTTTCTCCCTTCCTCCTCCCCCCACCGCATCCCTGAAGAATCTAGATAACGCTACGAATTTAGACGAATAAAACAGTCGATTGACAATAGGAGGGGGAACTTCCATCATAAAGTGGTCTGTAGGGTTTTTTAAAATTCAAGTTTTTTTTTTTATTATCTCTTAAACAAACGGCAACACTGGGCGCGCGTTATTTACCAACTATGTACGTACATTTCGGAAATCATTGCCAAGTGTTAGAATGCGATTATACGTATGCGCTTTTTTTTTTTCAACGTCGACGTTGTGTCGTTGAAACGAACGTACGTGTACCGTTCGGCGATGGAATTGTACACAGCGAACACTCATTAGAAGGGCAAAATTCAACGACCATCTGCACAGGCGGTTCGACCTGCAACCTGCATAGGTCGAATCGAGCCACGGAACGTACTTTTCGACGATTCCGACCATCGTTTGGAAATATTATAATTACCGCCGTGTGTAGGAGGTTTATAGAGCGTTGCGACGGCGTCCTTTTCCGGTGCATTTAGTGCGGATGCGGAGCAACGGATTTCGGTATCTTGGGAAACGTTTCCATCGCGTACGGCTATCTAATCGTGTATAGCGCGAGCGTACGACGTATTTACGAAAAGCGTACTAGTGTAATGTTATATTCGCGAAGAGTCGAGCGAAAATCTCCGCTGTAAAAGGAACGAACGAACGAGAATTTTAGCTAATGCTGGAACGACGGTATAAGGGAATGCGTTGGGTTTGGCAACGAATGCAATGTGGCTTTGTTGTTGTTGTAGTAGTGTTTTTGGTCGTCTTGTCTGATGTAACGGCAACGTAGACGTTGCGAAATTCACGCCCATAAGAGTTACCCGCGTGAGCTAGACGCCAAAGAAATTGCGTAAGAAATACAAAGGCGTGAGCTCAACCCCTTTTCGCATCCCTTTCGTCTTCCTTAACCGTGCTGGTAGGGAATTGTTTTCTGAGGGAAAATTTTTTGCCGTGATTCCATCGCTTCGAAAATTCAACGCATAATTCTATGGCTCGAGCGTGATCAATTTTGTGAGAAGAGGTCATGTAGGTCACGATTTTCAAAAAAAAAAAAAAAAAAAATCGACGCAGCATATCCATGTGGTTGTTTCCAATCGTTGATTTCAAATCCGTGGCTCATTTCTGCCACTTTTTCCTCGATGGAGGAGTGGGGGGGGGAGAAGAGACAAGATTCCACAATTAGGCAAAAATACAATATTGATATGGATTTACACGTTTCGAAAGGTACTGATTTCAAACATGTAGTTCATTTTTGCCACTTTTTCACTGAAGGGGGTTGAGGGGGCGGGGGTAAGATTCGAAAATGAGGTAAAAATAAAATACAGATACGGATTTACACGTTTCGAAAGGTACTGATTTCAAACATGTAGTTCATTTTGGCCACTTTTTCCTTGAAAAAGGGGGGAGGGGGGTGAGGGGGCGGGGGTAAGATTCCAAAATGAGGTAAAAATATAATACATATATGTATTCATATGAAATGAATAGCGATGATTTCAAAATCGCCGTCAATTTTTGAGCCTTTTATCCGGGAGGGGGTAAGGGGAAGCAAGATAAGGAAAGGTAAGCACGGATAAATCATTTTTTTGCTCAAGATCTCATTGTGAAAGAACAGGGTAGAGACAACTTAATGTATTATGAAAATTTGTTTAAATGCCAAATTCGTGCTTAAAAAATTATAATTTTATTAATGTAATGATCACAAGATTTATGAAAATATATATATTATTTTTCAGGAATATAAAATCGTAATCAATTTTTATTTTCAAGTATTCGACCAACAGTTCGTTAAATATTAAAAAAAAAAAAAATTGATTTTAATTCTTGAAAACAATAATTTTTTTATAATTTCACGATCATTTTAAGACTGAAATCATAAAATAAAAAAAGTGATCGAATACAAAAATATTTTCAAGTTCATAAAAATTCGTATATTTTTCCTTTCCTTTCGTAGAGCCGGCAGGTATGTACGAAAATCGCTCAAAATTCGTTGAAACCCTTGTCGGAAATACTAAAATGGTACTCGTGTATCTTTTTTTTTCCATGCACTTCAAAATGAGGAATCATTCAACTTCCGGGGGGGGGGGTGCTGAAAAGGGAGGCAAATAGCTCTAAATTTTCATTTTCGGTCTCATATCAAAGCGTTAATCATGGACATAAAGCAAACGAAATTTCGACTCCTTAAGAGCATTTGAAGGAGAGTTAAAGCAAAAAGTCTTTTCTGAGGAAGTTATGAGTTACGAAATTTCTCGAATTTCCCATATTTCATCACCAAATCAATCTGTAAAAATCAAACTTCATGCATAGAATTAGTTTGACACTATAATATGACCCCTTGAATTAGGAATAAAATTAATCCAAAATGGCGACTTATCAAAATTTCAAGAGAACATGAGGAACCTCAAATCAGTAAAAATGCAATTAATATGAACTCACATGATTATTAAGGATAAGAAGTATACTATATCCCGAATTCGCCTTCACATATGATGCTATGGGGGAGGGGGGGGGGTAAATGTTATCACCTCAAAATGTGGTGCAGGCACACGAAAGGTCGAAAGTTTTTCAATGTGGTGTCCATACGATAAAATGAGCCCAAACGACTAACCCAACCAGATTTCCGCTTCGCAAGTGCATTCGAAGGAGTCAGAGCCTAAACGGTTTTTAAGGAGAAATTTCACTAATCTTCCAAACCTTCTCGCCAAAATTGACCGAGAAAAGTCAAACATTTTATGTAGGTTTAGTTGATGACTAGAACAACCTCTTAAATTTCACTTAAAATGGATCCAAAATGGCTAATCGTCACCAAAGAACTAGCATAATCTCATTTTTACGGAGAGGCGGCAATTTCCTAAGAGAAAAAAAAATCCATAAATTATCATCGAACCCATTATACTCTTCGACCAACACGACATAAGCCCAAGGTTTCATTCCGATCATCAACATCGATTACATCGTAACCGCCATCACCAACTCGTCGGCACAACGTGAAATTAAAATAATGACATACTCTAACCGCATCCACATGACACACGAGCTTTCGAACGTTACTAAAACGAAGAAAAGCCGCATCTTTCGATCCGGTTTCGCCATCGCAATTTCAAAAACAGGAAAAAAAGTGCTTCGTAATTTCGTTCGGGAAAAATTCCCAATTTATCGACATTCATCCACCCGGCGACAAGCAGAAGTAGAAGGAAAAAAACTCGTTTCGTCGACACAATCGGTCTATTCTTTCGCAAACACGGTGACGCCGAGATCGCGTGCGAAACGTCGCTGCGATAAAAGCGAAACCGGTTCTGCGTCTTTCGACGCGAACGTCGTACGCGTTTCGCGCATCAAAGTTGTTCGATTTTACTGGGTCGTTCGACGTTTCGTTTTGCCGGTGGAAAACTCGATGGCCCGTTTTACACGAGCGTGAAAATTATTCCGAAAAAAATCACCCAATCTCGTCGATCTTAAAACGTTCTCCAGAGGGGAGAAGTGAGGAAGCGTTGGAGGAGAGATGATCTAAGAGATTTTCAGATAAATTACAGAAAATAATCAATTCAAAGAGTCGGGGAAAAAAAACCGTAAGCAGCCATGCCACATCACTAGAGCTGAATTTCTCAATAGAGCTCTTTCGAATTCGTACACAATGTATATAATCTCTTCATGTCCGCAGGTTACACCTAATACAGAGTCCGACCCCCCCGCCCACTCCTCTCTTCCAAAACCATACATAAGAAATTGCGTTCACGATATGCAATAATTCTTGCTGAAAGGAATCACGTGAGAGCGAATTTGCCGAATTTCAACCATATGAGACTCTTCAAGCAGCCCTCAAGTTTAAAGGATCCGCCATTTTGAATTTGTTGCGAGTCAAATACAATGACTCATATTTGGTCCCAAACAAAGAGAGGCGCATCTACTTTTGAGTGTTGAAAAAAAAGAAAGAACAAAAAAAAACACACGTAAGCAGCCAAGCCGCATTTTCAACTACGGCTTGTTCAGGTAACCCCTTCATGTTTACATCAAGTCTGCAACCCGCCATCTAATCCCTTCCTTCATCACTTCAGAGGTTAAATTTAGAATAATTAC
Source organism: Phenacoccus solenopsis (assembly GCA_009761765.1). NCBI lineage: Eukaryota > Metazoa > Arthropoda > Insecta > Hemiptera > Pseudococcidae > Phenacoccus > Phenacoccus solenopsis. Next base: position 10,074,089 of record CM019754.1, on the reverse strand, counting down.
GTAGAATTTCCTGTCTACAATAATATCATCTGAGATCATATCTTTATAATTTTTTAGCAATTAGAAGCTCTCCAAATTATCCTCAAATTTTGGCGATTCGCTATTTTAAATCTATTTCGACCCTAATTCAAAAGGTCACATTCTGGTCACTACGAAGCTAACATCACAATATATTAATGATTTAAGCTTATTTCATCATAAGACATTACAATAGATGTTCACGTCCTCTCATGTTCCCCTTCCCCACATTTTGAGCGAGATGATTCCTACTCTATCCCTACAAAATAATGTTTGAAAGTAAGTTTCCAGAGTACTATGTCTTGACCAGGTAAGTCGAAAATCGTAGTTTCTCAGGAAACCAATTACAATACTGTTTTTATTTTTTTATGATACCTACGCATACTTCTAATCACCTATTTGATTTTCTGGGTACTTTTGTTTCTATTCGTGATACCGATGCATAGTTTTTATAGCGATAAGCAAAAAAAAAAAAAAAAAAAAAAAAGAAAAAAAAAATTTGTTAGTTTGTCGACTTCCAGCTTCGAGAAATTTCCAGCTAAACAAACAGAATACTCCATCCTGCCTCGATCCCTCCATTCCAAATCTAGTGGATTGTAATAGCTATCGATTTTATCAAAAACACAGCTAAAAAAATCATACTTTCACCCAACGTAAAAAATTTATCTTTCATGAAAAATTATTGAAATAATTTTCCAATAAAATCAGAGAAACTGATCAACTCAAAACGACAACTAAATCGTGCACTTCGATTCAAAAATGTTCTCAATACGAACTCAATTTCAAACAGCTTATTTACACGATCGAGAAGGCGGGAGGAGATAAAAGAATGGGAAACCACGATAATTTCCGCGAAACCAGTTTGCTCGTGACCGATTAAAAAATCGCCAAATTTTCACCCGGTATGTAAATGAAGGCGAAAAATACGGCGACAATAACTGGCCGAATTTACATATGAGAACGAAATCAAATTACAATATAATATGCAATACTCGCAAGGTCATTATTCATTAATGAACAGCAGCTCGCAGTTCTTTTTCTTCTTCATTAATAGGTTAATCGAACTCATTTTCAGGGTATCGGTACATCTAAATATTCATCATTTAACGTGACCAGCTGAAAACCGAATTACACAGAATTCGAGCTGTACAGGCGTGAAAATACGACGAGCGGAGGAAAGCTCGAAACGATTTACACAACCATTCGAAATTATCATTTCTTAACTTGAGGACAAAATTATTAGCGAATGAATTATCTCACTTTAATAAGTGACTCTCGAATGTTCTACATCCAAATGAACCCACTTCGAGATCAGAACACGAGTGCGGAGGAGGTTCTTTTGGAGCCCAAAAGTAATTACGTTTTTCTCGATAATATCAGCGGCTTGGTTAGGAATTCGAGAATTATATTGTTTTGTCGGTCGAATCAGATTTGCATGAGCAACGTTTCACACTTGAAAGACACGAGAAATCGTCAGCTGTTCTTCACGTGCACGAGGATTTGTGTCAAGTATTCGAGAAGTTAACCCCCAATTTTGTGGCACCAAATAAAATAATCAATGTAATTCGGTCTGTTTTATGTATCCATAATTGAGATAGAAATGTTTTTATTTGAAACGTTCAAAAATGTGATTTAAGCAATTTGTAAAATCATTCTTCTTTATAAAAAAATACATTTTAATGTATTGTGCCTTCTTTATGCTTTTTAAAAATCGATCTAATTCAAGACCGAATACCTTTTTTTGGCCTAAATTATACTTCTGCCTCTCCCCCTCATAAATGGAAGTAGGACTTGAGGGAGGGGGGGGGGGAGAAATATATGAATTAGTCTTCAAAAACTAAACAACTTTTAAAAACATTACAATTTCTTTCCTCGCCTTGATCTTCGTTCATCATTAAGATGAGAAATGGAAAGGAGGGGAGGGGAAAGGGGAAATAAATTTTAGCAATCAATAAAAACCCTCACAAAATGTATTTTATCCTAAAAAATTACTATAATCCAATTTTCTCATTATGATTTCGGTTTCATCGACATCGTGGAAAAAAAAATGAGGGGATGGTTTCCCTCATTCCAAAAAAATTAATTAATTTCAAAAAAATCCAAAAATTAATTTCTTTTTAAAAAAATTGAATTAAATTCATTTTTTTTTCTCTCTATAAAATAACAACACTGGCACAATTCTCTCCTTCATGACCGAAATCTGATTTTTGGTTCCATCAGCATGATGAGGGAAGTTCGAAAGAAGGAAGAGGAAACAGGAGTACTTCGAAAAACCTCGGACAATTTTCAAAATTATTACAAAATCTAATTTCTGTTCAAAATAAATTAATGGCAACTGAATTTTTCCATTTTGTCAAATGACTGATTCTAGGTTTTTCATATCATGGAATGAGGGAGGGGAAGTGAGGTTGATTTACTTTTAAAAAACTAGCGCAATTTAAATAAAGAGAAAAAAATTATTTTTAGTTTCAAAAAGTAATCACAACAGACTGATTTCCCTCGTTCTGGCCAAAATTTGATTCCGTTTAATGCACAGGGGGAGGGGGCAAGGGGTTGTCCAAAAACATTTGACAAATTTCATAACATTCTAAAATTCATAATTTTTTCCGAAAAAATTATTATCGACCGAAATCTATCGTTCAAGGTGACATATGACCTCGCTTTCATACACATTTGGTGGAAAAGATGACACGGGGGGGGGGGCGCAATTTCTTGGACTATCAATTTCGTTTCATAATATGAATCGTCTTACAAGAAAATTTTTTGCCGCCATTTCGATCTCTTAAAAAACCAAACAATATTCGTTCGAATTAATTTCCGTACACTTGGCAACACTGCAATTTTTTTGAAAATCGCCAACACCGACGACCTCACTCTTTTCCACGCAACCAAAAATTGTGAGAAATTTTATTAAAATTACTACTCAAAAAAACGGTTCTAGCTAAAATCGAATCGAATGATGATAAATTTTTCGGTTTGAAATGAAATTTGCCATTTTGGCGGGAAAACAGTTTTGAGGCACAGAGAAACGAACATTTATACAAAATTCCGCTAAAATTTTCTCATTTTCAACATACGAACATAATTTGACGACACGGAGGCAAATAAAAAATCGAGGCACGACATTTGGAAGATGTTAAAAGAACTAAACGACCAACAGTATTGCCACAAATTAAATTACTGATAACATCAAAAATTTGGAGTGAATTAAATATCATCATGATTTCACTGCACCTCTTTTTCTTGGAAAACTCATCGATAAAATAATCAAAAAAAGAATCACTAAAACGAGGAAATCCACGGATTACTCGAAGCCGGCATAATTTTCAATCTAGTCAAACGAGACCCCTCAAGAGTCTCGTTTGGTTCGCAGGACTTCCAATAACTCGAAATATATCTAAAATACGATGAAAAATAAGATAATACTCACAAAGGTAATTTTTTAGATTTTTCTTCTAGAGTTACCGACGGTATTGGCGACTCCTCGTCTATACTCTCGTTACCGGAGCTACTGGCCGTAGCGTCCGAATCGAAATCACTGGCGATGGCCTTAATCTGCGCGTGCAACTGGCCGGAGATCTTTTCGATGTGTTCGTGAACGTCTAAATTTAATGTGGGTGCGGCCGATACGGCCAAACAGCGACCATTCTTCCTATCTTTAGGACCGGAACCGAAATAACACGCGAATTTCTCGTTATTCTGAGGCACACACGACTGCTCCGAACAACGTTTCAAACGCTTCAAATACACTTCCATAGAGGTCTCGGAATTAGCATTCGACTCGTTCCTCGTACCATCGAGGGCTTCGCAACGGCAGTAGTCCAACAAACTGCATATTTGTTCGGACGCATGGAGTCCGAATACTTTGGCTTGTTTCATTTTCAAACGCCTGGTCAACCTATCGATTCGTCTTTCCATTCGTAAACATTTTTTACGTTTTTCTTCGCTATTATCGATAAAGGTTACATCGGCTTGGGCTGGCTGCTCTGTACCGGCGTCCTCGATATTTATATCGTCTACTTGGTTCAACAGCACGCCTTCCAAACTACTCAGGTTTTCCGAAGACATGTCGTTCGCCTCCGTATATATTTGGCCATTTGTGGTGGGCGTTGGGGCAGTTTTTTCGGCGTTCGTCGCCATGATTTTCAAAAATTCTTCGCAATCTTGCTGAAAGTTGTTCCCGTTGCGGCACATTTCGCGTTCGAAATTAGTCAATATATCTACGGCCGGAGCGAAGCGTTTTTCTTTGACGCTAAGGTTTCCATCGAAATTAGGCATATCAATCTTTTGCAACCCCATGGTATCTTTTTTATCCCCCATAGAATCACTCTCATTCATTATACGATCGACGGCGACCAACCAACACGTATTAGCGGATGCAAAGTACACGAATTTTTCGTTCAAAACTTTGTCACGCGGATATATAACGCGCGCACAGCCGAATATATCGCTATTATTAACATGTCTATCAGTTTTCTTAATTACGAAAATAATACAAAATACTTTCACGCACATAAGTTGTAATTGTTTAACGCATGTTTGAAAATTATCGCAGGCGCCAATTACTACACTGATGGATTGATAATTTTTTTCGATAGCAATCGAAAAATTTTTGACAAAAATTATACACGTACAAGCTGGTGCCATGACAACATTGGTTCGCCTCATAGAGGCAAGCCGGAATCCCATTCATTCATGGGTCATAACTACATCTTGAGATACGAAATTAAAATCCAAGGATTACGGGAAAAAAATTGCACCACGTGATACAGCTCCGAAGAATGAGCGCGAATAAATTCAACCAACGCCACGTTTAAACTACACCGTTGATCAGCAACCGATAAAATATTAATTTATAACTCGCATTTACAACCATAACGCCTATAATAATTGCAAAACTAAACTTATTTAAACCGTAATAATAATCACATCCTGTTACAATATATACAAGATGGCGTTAATTTACATTACACCAAACTGAGAATAAAATACCCATTCGCGTACTATTCCACAACAAACAGCACAAACGACTTGAACAAAGAACTCCGGTACACGGTAGAAATACACCGCGCTTCTCCAACGAATACAAGGATACGAAGTAACGAACGGCAACTACGCATCATTTTCAAAAGTTACGACTGATTCCGCTAGGTAGCGCTTCGAAAAATCTGATGCAATATTTTACAAGTTGTGTGAATCTTTCAACGTAAATTGAAATGACGTTGGAGCGAACTAAAATTCTCAACATTTTTCAGCCTTGTTTTCCAGTTTTACGTATTATTTTCTAACCACTACGAACTATTCGGAATTTTAATCGAACTTTCGAATTAATTTAGCCATTTTTCGATGATATTCGTCTTCTTCTTTTTATCCATTGGCAAAATTCGTGACCCACCAATGACAACAATTCATCACCTTCAACTTGCTCGTAGCCTCATAGGCGTAGATTTCACGAAGTTGTGTATAGTCTAGGCTAAGTATTTCGTATATTTTATTCGTTGATAATCCTGAAAATCTTCGAGTTACTTGCAAGTTTAAAATGAGCTATCGTCAATTATCCATCATTATCATACTAATTTATTCGCGAAAAAAGATGATGAATTGAGAAAAATATTGGGAGCGTTTTTTTTTTCACACATTCTAGTAGAATTTGAAATACCCAACTAATGCTTATTATTAGATTTTCTTAGGCGAAAGTGAAAGTTCCATAAACATCAACAGTTCAGTAATCCCGCCATTTCTTATCCTTGAGACAGACTTGTTTCAACTGTATAAAATTTAGGCAAAACGTGCGAATCACACATGTTCCAACTATCATTTAGATACTTTTCATATATTACGAGAATGTAAATCGAGCGTTATTAAATTTCCAAATATGAAGTTCCAAGTTCCACAATGCTAAAATTTTTCGTGATCGTGACTTGGATTTTAAATCGTTAATTCTTTCTTATTTGAAATTTTATTGAATAAATTACTCAGCAATGATCGAATAGATGACTTTTATTTACAAGCAATCAACACTAATGAACTTTGAATTTGAGGAAATTCTGCTTAAGAGTTTAAAGAATTTTGAAAATATTTATTAAGGTAAACTTGATAAGTAACCCATCTGGATGTGATGAAAAACGCATTCAACATGAATTATTTTCCAAGAGTGTAAACGCTTAATATATACTAAAATGTTGGAAATTATCAAATCTTTTACTTTTCAAAAGTGGATATCAGAAAATTGTTTACTTGACATTCAATACATTATACTTTATAGGTAGCTATATCTATGTTAGGTACCTATCATAGTAGCACAGTCATTTTAGGATAGCTTAAACTTCAGCCATTAAAAATAAAGTTTCAAAAAAAAAGTATAATTTTTAGCATGAATTAATTTGGATATACACTATAAATTTTTAAAGTACCTACTTAATGATCATTACATTCATTTCATAACCATTTTGGAAGGGTTTAAGCAGGCATTCATTCGCTTGATAGAAAGTAGTTAAATTGCAAATTTTTGTACGGGTCCTTGATAAATTAATGGTCGTTTCATCACGTTACATAATTTTTTCCAAACATGAACAAGCGAAATTATTGATAAAATTTTTAATACCTGCACTTTTTTTTCCATGAGAATCGAAAAAGGTATAAGAAACATCGCTTTTTCCATGTAGTTTAGAGGTTGAAATGACAAATTGCGCAGAAAATATATTCGTTATAAAACCACGAGAGAAATTTGGATGAGAAGGGGGAACTAATTTGGGCGCTTCGAAAAATCTGATGCAATACGTTACAGTCGCGCTAATCTTTCAACGTACGTTGAAATGACGCTGGAGTGAACCGAAATTCTCGAAATTTTCTTTTTCAATTTTCCACATTATTTCCCAACCACAAAGAAGCATTTGAAATTTTTCCATCTCCGTCTGCGAGCAGGTTTTCCATCCTTTTCCCCCTTTTTGTTCAGTTTCTGTGAAGAGAATTTATCTACTATATCTTCTCTATATGATTATTAAACTTCCAGTACATATTTTCAACCCAATATAGACTAATTCGATGTAAAATTGGGCGTATTATGCAATGAAACTCATAAAATTCCATATTTTCACGTTTAGGAGACATATCAGAGAATTTTTAACTTGTTATATTTGGAGAATGTTTTCCTTATTTGTCGGCGAAACAGAAAAATTTCACAGAATTTGGAATTTCAATACCAACTTGAAAATCCACCTATAGGGTATATAAAAGAGATAAAAATGTTAATCAATTAAAGTATACACAGTAATTCCTTGTAATATTAAGGAATATTTTGATCTTTCCCAGGGAATATCAAAACGCATATTTTACTTTATCAAGACAATAGAAAACATTGCTTGGCTTTATGTTTCTCCTACTGGTTTCTCATAAATTAATCAAGAACTAACAACAATTTGGATTTATATACTCATGATCTACCGCGGTTACGTTCAGCCCATATTTCCTAGGCTCAGAAGAATTGCTTGAGCGCCGAATCATGGGCTCCTACTTGAACCATTTTTCGTTGATCTAAAAAACATAGTTGAACCACTCATATAATTTTAGTAAATAACAGATTAAAATTTTAAAAACAATATTCCGTACGTAAGAATAATGTCAATGATCAGAGGCAAAGGGCCAGTAGTAACCCTCGGTTAAGAAATGTCCATTGAAAAAATCAATCTATGAGTTAAAGAAAAATGATGAAAAAATTCGTTCATGATGAAGTTTATAGTAATAATTGTTTATTGTTGATAAAAGCAGTGGGTTTTAATACCAATGAATTCATTTTCATGAAATAGGTCAAATACATATATATTAATTTAAATTTAAAGAAAAAATTGAGTAAATTAAAATTTTTTAGTACTTAGGTAAATTGAATTATCGATTTTTTTTTCAATAAATTATTTTCTACAAAAAGGAGAAAAAAGGAAAAAGTAAAATAGCCTAACCACACCCAAAATAGTCAGTAAATTTTTTTCGTTTAAAATTTACCATTTCGATTTATCATTCCTTTTTTTGCTTAGTTTCGGTTTTTTAATAAATTTAAGGTACCTAAAAACATGAGTAAGAAGTCTTGGTTCATAAAAATTACCAAAATTTTCCATAATTGAATTTGATAAAAATGTATAACTTGAAAGCAGATGGTTTTAATATGCTCGTTAATAAGAGACATCCCCTTTTTTTCTTAATTTGTCCTCATATTCGTTATTTTGAGAATTTTTTAAAATTACTATGAATCGATATGCCAGATTCCCCTACCTGTCTTCCCATAGGTTCTCTAAATAAATTAAACTTGTATAACTATCACCGTACACCAAAATTGAACAGTGAACTCGAATGATTTCATCTCTCCTCATCGATGATAAATTTGTTTCATTTGATGAATATAATCATGCCTTCGATTTTAAATCCATCCTATTTCAATATAACTTTGAAAATTCTCAACTATGTTTTGCTTCTCGAAACCCCTATCGCTATATTGCAAAAATAACGCTGACAAAGCAGTGATTATCAAACGTCTAATATTTAGTTTCAAATAACACTTAATTCACATTTTAACCACAGAAGAACTCCACATATTAATTGATATACAAATATACTTCAGAGATGATACATATTTAAAAAAAAATCAAACATAACCACTAACTACATGGGAGAAAAAAATTAATAATAGAACCTATAAAACTTAAAATATAAAACCATTGAATTATAATATTTACATGATAAACAAGTTAAATCCATTCATCATTAACAAAATGACCCAAGATTTACTAAGTCAACGATACATTCGTACAAAAACTTATACAAACTTAGAAAGTTACATTAATTACTCAAATACAACAGAGAAAAAAATAATTATACAATTAAAGCGTCAATATCACGAATCAACTTCTTTATTTTACTCTCTGTATCATAAACACCGTCGTATCGTTTACAATGCAACTGATGAACATATACTTTAGCTACGAATTCCGAATTAATTTCGATACTCTTCTTCAACGCCGGCACTCCTGTTCGACTGCGCGAAATCTGAGCCAAACAAAAAGTTTTCGTGTCTGGAATAACGTGTATATTCCAACTAGGCAAAGCCTCGAAAACTTCATCCATTACGTCGTAAATGGTTCGCGAAGTATCGTTTTCGTTTAATTTATCGAAAATTAATTTCTTCGGACCTTGTTTAGTTTTAACAATTTTCGTATCTGTGAATCCTTCGAAAGTCTTGAAGATATCTTGCAATGGGTCCTTCTTGATTGATTCCGCAGCTACTTTATTACAGGGTTGTATCGGTTTAATGAGCCACTGAGAGGGGGTAGTGATCCGAGATCTAGCAGGTGTTAATGGTGAAAGTGGAGGAGGCTCGGATGATAAGATTTTCGGTGCGTGTTTAAATGTATTCGTTGGTGTGTTATTCAACACGATAGGCTCGCTTGAATTCAACGCATTCGAGGAAATCTTAACCATTATTGTTTTAGTGGTGAACGTTGTGGTAGCCGCATCTCTTGGTTTTAAATTCTTAGGTTTGAACCTATTCACCGTCAACTGATTCGAAGAAATTGGCACACCGATAAGCGACGATAAAATCTCAGCCGGATGGATGTGGCTGTTTTTCTGAGGCACTGGTTGTGCAGGTTTCTCACTTTCTGTCGGAGGTGCGCTTTCTATTGTGCTTTTTACTGGCAAAGACTGCTGAGTTTTTGGCGTTTGGTTACGAGGTATATTTTTGATCGTCGTATTGGTAGTTTTGACAACATCTGTGGTCTTAGCCACATCCTTACTTTTGGCTAAATCGAAGGTTACTAATTTATTCTCAGTAATGGGTTTTTTAGTTTCACTCGCCTTCTTACGGCCACGTTTTTTGGTTGAAGAATCGCTGTAATTGTCATCGGAAGTATCTATCTTTCGTTCTTCGTCTGAAGAGGATGACAACGATGTACTACTGAATGAAGGTCGCCTTGTTTTCTTTCGACCTCTTTTTATTCTACCATCTGGTAAAAATTTCAACTGCCTTTTTCTAGTTTGTATACCAGATGTTAACGAAGTTGAAACATCTTCTGAGAGCGATGTTTCGGATTTTTTTGTCAATAACGATGATCTGGTAGAATAAACTTTTCGGTTGTCTGGGTCCATCGTTTTTCTCGGCCTCTTTTTACTTTCCTTGGCGAACTGTTTGGATAACCTTTGCGCATCCGCTTCGGTCATTTTATCCAAACGTATGACAGGCTTTTTCAACACTATCGGAGTATCGCTGACGTAATTTAGTACGCGACCATTTTTACCTTTTAATTTGTACATGTATTTTTTTCGTTTAACCATTTTCTCGGCATGTCTTGGCGATTCAATCGTCGGTGATTCCTTAATATTCTGTGCTGACGAGTTGGGAGTTCGGATTTCATTCTTCTCAACATCAATACTTTTATCGACGGTGGTTTTAGGCGCATTTTTATCTGGACGAGTACTAGAAGATTTAATGGCATTCGATTCGAATACATCGATGGTTTTTGACGATTTATTTATCTTAGATGTATTGAGACTTCTCACCGAATCCTTCTCAACGACTATAGTACTTCGACTCGGCGTAACTAGAGTTTTCACAGAATTTTTCACAACCCCTAGGGTGCTTCGAGTCGGTGTGACGAGAGTTCTCACCGAATTTTTGTCTACAACAGGAGTACTTATAGGCGTGGCGAGAGTTTTCACCGAATTTTTCTCAACAATAGGTGTACTTCGATTCGGCGTGGCGAGAGTTTTCACCGAATTTATTTCGACGATAGGAGCGCTTCGACTCTGCGTGGCGAGTGTTTTCACCGAGTTCTTCTCGAGAACTGGCGTAGTTCGAGTGCCCGCTACGTTTTTGGTTAATTTCAACGCGCTCAGAATTGGCACGTCATCCGTTTCCTCGTCGTTATTCTTACTGGGGCCATTCTGAACGGCGACGATTTCCTCATCATTGTTTTTCGTCGGCTGAATGGCCTTTTTATTCGCATTTTTATCATTGGCTGGTTCATTTTTCTTATCACTATCCGTACTGTTGAGTTGATCATTATGAATGATAAAACTTTTTCCATCGGGAACGCTTTTAAGCACTACGTTTTTCGGGGCTTTCGCACCGGCTAAGCTAGCGATTAATCGCTGTAATACCTTAACGTCGGTTATAGTGGAGGCATTATTGATGATTATTCTTTTTGAATTATGAAGACCCAGTTGCACGGATGATTCAACTGGTTTACTTTTAATGGCGGCCGATACGGTCGTAGTAGTTGGTTCGTTCTTTTTCTCCATCGGTGGATTAGGTTTATTGATGACGAACCTTTTCGAGTTCTGGATTTGTATCACGTTACCGGCTACCGGATTGAGTTCTTTGACGAAACATGGTTCATTCAGAACGAATACTTTTTCGATGCTTATTTTGGTCGATTTGTTATCGCTTATTTGTTTTAAAGCGTTTGTAATGGCGGTAGAAGGCAACGGAGTCGTGGTTTTTTGTTCACTGATTGGTGGTTCTTTTTCTGAATCCATATTCGAGTGTTTCTGAAACAAAATTGGAGCTTTAATTTTTATTGCGAAAATAAAGTCAAATGGCGACTTGTTTACTCTCTTCATTTACAAAATTAACACTTTAAATTTTGTGGAGTGTTTGAGTCCTAATTGATGAAATTTTATTTACGAAAAAAAAAAAAAACTTCATTTAGGCTAATTGAAATCACTAAGACAACGCTAATTCATCAAACATACCTAATCAGTGTTCTATAGATGTCGTGTTTTTTAAATAAAAAGAGATAAGCATGACGGAATTTTCGAACTAATACTAACTAATATTTTATAAATTATTTTCAAATAAAACTACATCCAAACGATTATAAGGGATAATGATACATTATGTTTTTAAATACACAAATCTACCATACCTTCCAAAAAAAATGCGGCGATATGAACGTTTTTACGTGGTGCGAAGCGTCTTGGCGCCTTTTTCACGGAAGCTACAGAAGCATCCAGCAATGAAAAGAAGTCATCAAAACTTTTCGATTTATTTGGGTACGCATTAATCTGGAATAATATAATATAATATTATTATACATCAGTTTATTCTGTAACTTGACATCATTAGAGAAAGAACGCGTAGAACTTGATAAGGCTATTAGGAGACATATAAAATAAAGGAAAACGAATAAATCAGTGTTATGCAATTACTCCATAATACACCTAATATTTGATCGTTTCATCGGTTTTTAATAGTAACAACAACATTGAAAAGCTTATCACTTACCGCATTTAAGAACAAAAATGTACCCTGCATTACTTCATATTGCGACGCTTTGATGTCAAGTTATGGCGAACATCACATCTCGCGATATATTTATATACAGTTTTTTTTCATATCATTATTCAGTACTTGTATACGAATTTCCATAAGAATTTCGAATTTATAGACTTTTTTGTAAGTTTTAAAATAACGAATTTATTCGTCAAACTAACGAATGATATGAACTCGTAACTTTTTGAATCAAAATACAAAATAGTGCCGTGTTGAGAAGCTTTGCCGTTGATGTTGATTGTTGAATCGACTCATGTTGAAGTTGATGGATGACGTAAATGCACGACAGTCAAACAACACCGTAACAACATGTGAATAACACAGAAATTGCAGTAATTACGCAGTAATTACAGTTTGAGATTTTTATTGAAATTCATGCGATTTGAAATTAAGGCTCTACGGACAAACGACACCCTTTTAAAAACTGGGACCCTTCAGGTGGTGCTTCGGAAAATAAGTTGGTGAATGCGAAAAAGTTGTTTTTTTAGTAAAAAAATGAAAAAATTGTAAAAATAAATGCTAAATGCCCTCAAACAAAGTCTCTAAAACAATATATTATAATTTCAAATCATTTCGTTGCGTTATTTTTGACAAAAACACTGCTAATGAAAATTATATCCTATTTTCATTGGCAGTGTTTTTCTCAAAAATAACGCAACGAAATAATTTGAAATTATAATTTATAATATATTGTTTTAGAGACTTTGTTTGAAGGCATTTAGCATTTATTTTTACAATTTTTTTACTAAAAAAACAACTTTTTCGCATTCATCAACTTATTTTCCGAAGCACCGCCTTCAGAGCAGTGGCACGCTAGTGTCGTGTTTACATGTAAATGGTATTATCAGTTCTGAAAACAGGGAATTTTAAATTTTTGCCGCCAGTTGTGGACTCACACAGTGGAATGTTTAAATTATTTGAAAATAAATAGAATAAATGAAATGAATGAATTGGGTTTGGCTAATTTAATACTTATTTATCATTTTAGTTTATAAATGAAATTCTTTCGCATGGTATTTATGATATTCGCGATAATTGTATCACTAGTCATTGGTAAGTGCATGAAAAATAATCATTTATTTCGTAACAATAACACTGGAATTTAATTTATCTTTACCATTGAACAAAAAACAATTAATTCTATTCAAAATAATTCAATTCAACACCACAATTATTAATTCATTGCCAATAATGATACTTCATCAATAAATTATTGAAATCCCCGTTTTCAGTAGTTCATCGTTTTACCACCAGGTACCCACTCTTTCGCTGAAGGATCCCAATTCCCAATGTACAAGGAGCACTGCTGGGCGCGTTCAGGTTTTTTTTGAACGGCGCTCGTTCCCGTTCGATGAAATTCTCAAATTTGATGTTCACGTTCCGTTCCATTCACTGGCCAAAAAATTCCGTTTCGTTCAGCGTTTCGTTCAATTATTTCAAAAATTTCACGCCTTCCGTTCCCGTTCACGTTCATGAACGCTTCGTGAATAGACGATTACATTGAACCAAATTGAATTTCTTCAAAACATCTGCTTTTCACTTTTACTAAACGCAATTCAACATTAAAATAACGAATAATTAACAGTCAGGCAGTCACGCCACGAGAAATACAGCGAATGAATAGTGATAGTGAATACCACGGCACAAAACTTGAGAAAGACGGGGTGAAGAAATGGAAAATTGAGAAAAAAAACTAAAAAGAGTAAAAAGTCAAGTTTCTTCTTGAACGATAAATGAATGGCGTTTAAAATTCACGTTCAAGAAAAAAAAAAGTTCCGTTCCGTTCCAACTTTTATATTTATCCTTCCCGTTCCGTTCATCGTTAGTTCAATTGATAAGAGAATCTCACCTGTTCCGTTCCTGAACGCGAACGCGCCCAGCACTAGACAAGGAGGAACAAATAATATAGGGTGTCGTTTGTCTCCAGAGCCTGAAAGTAAAATTTGAATGATAAGGTAGTTAGGTAGGTACGCAAAACCTAAATGCCCAGTGTTCGATAAAAATTTTAAAAATGAAAAATAAATGAATTATTAAAATAAAATGTTATAAATTATCTTGTTTTCAATTTTCATTCTTCTTACTGAATACTGAATTAGAAATTTCAACACTTCTAGATATTTTCAACGCTAACAAAATTACCACTAATATGAGAAACACGTTTCATTCTTTTCTGAATTTTTTATAGAACAGAATAATTACAATTTCCAAGACTATTTTGAATAGATGGTCATCTTCTCGCGTAGTTTCTTCGAAAAAGATATTCATAATCTTGATTCATTTTACATCGGATAGAATCCAGTGATATTTTTAATAGCTTCAGCTTCGTTTATACCGCTTATTTCTTTGAAGCATAGAAATTCCATGGTGAATGAAGCATTACCAGATGTTCCAATTCTCAATTTTTTAGAATAACCCAAAAGTTCAGCGAGTGGAACATGAGCCTGTACGATCTATAACAGTTAACGATGAATATCTATTACTGCAACTCTGGGACATAATTTTTTTGAGATTAAAATTGTATTCATAAAATACTTACTCTACTTTCACCTCGAGTAAGATAATCGAGAATTTCAGCTCTTCTTCGTGATAAATCGCTCATCACATAAGACATATTTTTTTCATCGGTAATTACTTCCAATTTCATAATAGGTTCCATCAGTATTGTGTTTGTTTGAGATAATAACTAAAAAGTTAGCGACTTAATGAATAACAAAATATCTTTAAAGAATAAATTCATATCGAGGAAATTACTTTATAAACACACTGAGCAGCAGCAGAAGTTACTACACTGTCTGGAGTCATTCTTTTTGCTAATAAAGAATGAATGATAAACGATGCATTTACAACCTAAAGAAAAGAAAAATATGAGTTCATGAACGTCTCATCACTTTGCATAAAGGAAATAACTTACAGGACAGCCAATTTTAGGACCTCTTTGCAAGGTACTTTCGACTGCATTTTTTAGTATATTCAATTTTCTAGGAGTAATAAGGGAAGTGTTAGCGATATTTTCTGGACTTTTATCCAAAGTTATTAAATTTTCGTCATCGTGTTTTTTGGGGAAAATTGACATTGTGATTGTAGCAAAATGATGATCTCTGCCTAGAAAAATTATATAAAGAATCATAAATAATAATTTCTAACATATTAATTTCACAACTTAATTTTTCGACTGAGGCTTACCCACGGTTATATCACAAGTGAATGTTTCTGTAGCTGATGAAGTCAAATATTCTTTGTAAGCAATTTGTAATGGACCTAAATCTGCATCAATTTTATAGGTTTTCACGATACGATCATTTATAATTTCTAAATGAAGTTCCCCCATTCCTACGAGGAGAAAAAAACTTATAAAATATTTTACAGTCAATTATAATAATGGTAATAAATGTTCATATGTAGTTAATTACCTCCTAAAACCGTTTGTCCTGTATCAGGGTTCAATTTTACTTGAAGACTAGGATCTTCCCTGCATAATTGTTCCAGGGCAGTTTCCAAGGCGGATTGATAAGCCTGGAAAAATAAAAACAATTTCATTTCATTCGTTTATTCACCTATATTATTATTATTATTATTATAAAGCCTTTCCGAAATACAATAACAGTATCGACATACTATTGATGGTGCTTCTATAGACTGAAAAAATACAGGATCAGGAATTGTTACAGGTGGACATAAACTAGCGATACAATCTTCTTCTGGTAATTTACTTTTTTTAGATAACAATGCGACAGCTTTTTTAAAAGCTCCTTCGCTATTAGTAATGGTATTTCCGCTGTAAACATTCTATCAACAAATGAAAACACAATATTTTAAAATAAATAAAAAGAATTTTACAAATGACAAAAAATAGGTACAACAATAAATACTTTCAAACCAGTTACGGCTGCGATATTTCCAGTGGTTACTTCATTCACTTCTTTATAATCATCAGCTAAAGCAACCATCAGGCGCTGTATTTGTTCAGATTCGTTTTTGTTAACATTGAAAATTCGCTGATTCTAGGAAAAAAAACCTAGATAAAAACTGAAGTCAGTTAATTTCAAATTATGAAAAATTAAGCCAGGTAT
Organism: Phenacoccus solenopsis; assembly: GCA_009761765.1. Classification (NCBI taxonomy): domain Eukaryota; kingdom Metazoa; phylum Arthropoda; class Insecta; order Hemiptera; family Pseudococcidae; genus Phenacoccus; species Phenacoccus solenopsis. The sequence goes on along the minus strand of CM019754.1, from coordinate 10,057,682 downwards.
CGTACTTTTGTCATAACACCAGAATAAATTCGGAAAAATGTAATTGCTCCTTTTTGTCGATCGTGTACGACTTTAAAAGCTTTAGCACATAAATTTCCATTGAACGCTTTGAATTTTTCAAAATCACTTTTCGTGTCAGGTGATGGCAAAATATCAACTACTGCGTCCATTAATTTTTGTACTCCTATATTTTTATACGAACTACCACAAAGCACTGGCACAGCTTTCTGTAAATAATAGACTGATAAATATGAAATGGTTATTTCTAAATTTAATTTCTTTAAATAATATTAACATCTCAACCTGGGACGATGTGACTCTTCTTAAAGCATTATAGATCGGAACAACGCCGACTTTTTCCAGTGAATTTTCCTCCAAGACGACATTAGCAAAGGAATCATCTAGCACTGATAATCTATCGACTAGCTCGCATCTCTGTTCTCTCATTTTTTCACCAAGTTCACTACCTTCTGGTAAACTGGAACGTTTTATAATTTCTCCTTGTTCTCCACTCCAAGTCATAACATCCTGAGATATAATATCTACGATTGAGGAAATACCACCCTTCAAACCTAAAGGAGTGAAAAATTAATCAAATGTGGTTCAAATTTCTTGTTAGAAAGTCGTATGAAGAGGTTTCTGACCTCTAATGGGTACCTGGAGAGGTAAAAATTCAGTTTGAAATTTCTGCGTTAGTGATTTTATACACATTTCGAAAGAGGAATCTGGCCTATCCATTTTATTCACATATACTAAACGCGGCATTTGGTATTTATCAGCTTGCCTCCATACGGTTAATGTTTGAGCTTCCACTCCTGCAATGGATAAATATTGAAAAATAATGATATTTCAAATACTTTGAAATTTGCTCAAAAATTTCATTACAAACTGACCTTGAGAGCCATCTAGTATTATAACTGCTCCGTCTATCACATTTAGAGATTGTTCTACTTCATAGGTAAAATCAATATGACCTGGTGTATCAATTATATTAATGCGATGATTCAACCACGGAATAGTAACAGCTGCAGAAGTTATAGTGATACCTGGGGGAAAAAAATAAATAATGGATGAATAGCTCAAAAATACATTCTTAAATGAATATGCTCTAGCAATGAAGATTCATCTCAAGTTACCTCTATCTCTTTCCTGTTCTAAATAATCGGTAACAGTATCACCATGATGAACCTCACCCATGTGATTTATTGTTCCCGAATAGTAAAGCATTCTTTCGGTAGTTGTTGTTTTGCCTACAACAAAATGAATTCAGTTACAATATTCATTACTCGATGTCCGGCTTTACATAAGTAAAGAACTGACCTGCATCAATGTGGGCTAAAATTCCAATATTTCGTATTCTAGCGAGGTCATTATCAATTTTTGCTAAACCTGGATGAATATGTCTACACTGAGTGTAATTACGAATATACATCAAATGTTTAAGTCTTAAATATGAACGATTCATTTTCATTTTTAATGTTTGACTAATTTCTGAAAGAACATGAAAGAGTTTGAAAAAGAATAGTGAACACAGAACACATTTTCTAAAAATTTTTAGGACAAATGAATAGATAAAATGTTTTACTGGAATTTTACTTCACATTCAGATGGATAGGAACATGTTGAATAAGGAAGCACTCAACCTCCTGCTTCAGTTTTATTGGAATATCACAACTGATAGAACTTTCAAAACAGTCACCGGTACGAAAAGTTCAACTTGGATAAAGATTAATGCGCTATTACGTTTCAGCGGAAGAGCTTTAAATTAAATTTACTCAACTTTCTTATTAGTTATCAATCCAATTGACTCCGCCCCCGCTGGCTCACGAATCGTTCATCAATTCCATGCAGTGAACCGTATGAACCGAAATACCAACGAACGATTCAACTTAAGTTGTGAATTTTTTATTCATTTTTGAATTGATCTTTCAGTTATTCAAAATGTATTCAAAATATGCAGCAACACACAAAATGATACACAATTAGAAAAAGAAATTTATTCAAAAAGTAAGATCTCATAAACAAATAACAAAAAAAAAAAAAACAATATCATAATTAAATAACACCAAAATAGGTACGAATGATTAGAAATTAAACTTAAAATAATCGAAATTCAAATATTATTCACCGTAAAAATCAGAATTACTTCATTTTGCTGGAATTGGTTTCAAATAAATCTGTTTTAAAAATTTTAGTTTTAATATCCGTTCTTCCTAATAATTTCAAACTGGTAAGCGATATTCCCGGATCCACAGGTGTTTTGCAAACATCCTTAGACTGATTCGTTTTATTACGTACTGGGATCGTTGGTAATGTTGCTGAAGCATTAGAACATTCGTCCAAGGATTCGCAACTCTTTTCAGAATGCTTGTTAGAAGTTTTCGAAACTTGCAAAGGATTCCAAATACTGTCATTAGAAATATTGAAAGTGGCGTCTCCACAACCACTGCCATTAATAGTCAGCGAACCAATATCGATTGAATTATTTCCCTGAGGCAGGTTTCGATAAGTCTTGAAACATAAGAAATGAAAACATGATGAATCATCACCTAAAATGTAGTAATTGAGAAAACTGAGGTGATTTACCGCATCTTGATTTACGAGTTCAGATTGTTCGAGTGAATGAATGGAACATTGGCTAGAACCATGAGTACAGTGATCAGATTCAAGTTCTGTATTTACACAAGATGAATCATTCAATATTTTTTTTCTAAATTTGATGTTAAGGCAGATTAAACAAAAGATACTTAATTATACAAAATCTACTCTTAATCAAAGGATACGATGATGGATATTGAAATGCTTGATAATTTTGGCTTTTTATCAAAATATCTTCCCATTTGTCCAAGTCATTTTTCAATTCTTCAATATAAGTGGAAACTTTTTCATTATTCTCTATACAATCTTGGAGTCTTTTCTTCTCCTCTTCAAGGCACTGTTCGCAATTCTCCTGAAAAAGCTAATGTTAGTTACGATTTATATACGTTGAATTCCAAAATTAGATGATTTTTTACCCGCATAGCTCGAATTTCATTTTCATACTCGTTCAAAACTTCGATTGCCCTGCTTTTCAGATCATCCGCAGGCAATGATAAACCTAGATTGTTTACGTTCGATAGCTTTTTCTCGAGATTTTGAACACCTTTGTCAATTTGTTTTGCTAAACCTCTTAACTCTTCGAAACTAAATTCATTCTCTGGATCAGTCATAATGAAATACGAACATTAGAATTGGCAAACAAGTACTCAACGACATACACTCGTTTCAACCTTAAAAATGAAAAAAAGAGGGAAATTCGTAAACAAATCGACTTCATCTTACTTCAGTGTACAACATTTTAGGAACAACAAAATTGTATTTTTTGTGATTGTTGCTTGTTTGTTGCTTGTTGTATGCACAACTTTGAATATTAATACTCAAAGATGCACAAACTGTGTAACACATTTTTTTTTTCATATTATTATTCAAAGTGTTGCAGCATCTTGCGAAAAAAACCAACAAATTTGATGATATTGAATTCATACTAATTTCTGTCTTTTCTCTTGTTTTCTTCTTCTGATCATCATTACTTTCATAATTCATTATTTTAAAACTAAAATATTTTTCATCACTGTTAAATTAATTCGATTTTTTTGCAATATGTACTGTAAAAACTGAAATTTAAAATTTATTCCCAATTTAAAAGTTGGCCATTTTCTTTATTGGCAACAATGAATAAATAGTGTTCTTTCTTTTAGCAATTCAACGCGAAATGTGAAAATGGTTGTAAAAAAATAATGTACTTTATTTGTTCCTCTAAGTGAAGAAATAAGATCGCCCTCGTTTTTATATTAATTCTTATAAATTAACCCTGTTTTAATTACATCAATAAGATAATGTCAACCGAATGTAATAAAGAAAGAGATAGCTGCGAATCCTCGCCGGTTTCTAAGGTACGATTGTGTTTTTGTTTTCACCACGTTTGTTTTCCTGCACTTCCTTATATATTTATCCGGCTTTAAAACTAAGTAATCGTTAAACAGCCCTCCCTCATTGATGAAGTCTATTATATGTTAATTTGAACAATTAATTCTTGTAATATAATCGATTGAATATTATATTCTGTTTTAGCATATGAAAATGGACTCTAGTTGTCAAAACGGTGTGAAAGAAGGTACCGAAGTTAAAGTCGAAGAAATGACTTCTCGTGATTATTACTTCGATTCATACGCTCACTTCGGAATACACGAAGAAATGTTGAAAGATGAAGTACGAACTTTGACGTACAGGAATTCGATGTACCATAACAAACATCTATTCCAGGTGAATAGCGTTGTATGTAGCATGTGTTTGTATTTACGCCACGCCATTTGTTTTCTAAATAATTATTTGCTTTCAGGGTAAAATAGTTTTAGATATAGGATGCGGTACTGGCATACTTTCGATGTTTGCCGCCAAAGCCGGAGCTGCTCGAGTAATAGGCATCGACTGCTCTAATATTGTCGATTATGCCAAAGAAAATATCATAGCTAATCAACTTGATCACGTTATTTCTATAGTGAAGGGCAAAGTTGAAGAGGTTGAGTTACCATTCGGTATTGAAAAAGTTGATATTATAATATCGGAGTGGATGGGCTATTGCCTATTTTACGAATGTATGCTGGACACCGTGCTCTATGCTAGAGACAAATGGCTCCAGCCTAATGGGCTTTTGTTTCCCGATCGTGCCTGTCTTTATATAACTGCCATTGAAGATCGTCAGTATAAAGACGATAAAATTAATTGGTGGGATAATGTGTACGGTTTCAACATGAGCTCCATTAGAAAAGTAGCGATTACTGAACCTTTGGTCGACGTCGTTGATCCGAAACAGGTATGTTGTGTGTTTGTATTACTGGTAAAATTGAGAAATAGAAAAAGCTAACAATTTCCTTTATAATTTCAGGTAGTAACTAGCTCTTGTCTTTTGAAAGAGGTTGACTTGTACACTGTAAAGAAATCGGATTTATCCTTTTCGACTCCATTTCATTTAATTGTCAAACGTAATGATTACATACAAGCTTTTGTAACGTTCTTCACCATTGAATTTACAAAATGCCACAAGCGTATTGGCTTTAGTACGTCGCCTGAGTCTCCTTATACCCATTGGAAACAAACGGTGTTTTATTTCGAAGATAGTCTTACTGTAAAGAAGAGCGAAGAAATAAACGGTGTTTTTTCGCTGCGGCCTAATGAACGAAATACTCGTGATTTAGATTTCACTATCGATGTCGATTTTAAAGGCGAATTGTGCGATGTGCACACTTCGAATAATTATAAAATGCGCTGACCATCGTTCTGTATTCCAGTCTTGAATTTTCTCCGCTGCGTATCCAAACTTCGCCAATTGCCGAGCGTTGTAAATTATTGCGCATTTCAATTTTTTTTCGTTTTTATTTTATTTCAGTCTAGTTGAAGAAATTTTTGCCTTAATTCAAACATTTGTTTCGAAAAAGTTGCATTTGAAGCAGGAAAGTTTTGATTGTGATCTTTTTGTTATGATTTTAGCCTTTGATATATGATAATCAGACTCGTTTTCAGCCATTCGGTTTTTTTTTTTTTTTTTTTCTGAATCAGCCGACAATTTCTTGATCGTTCAGTCTTCCTGTCGGTGTCCGTCGTTCTTTTATTTTTCATGTCCCAAAACGTCGAAAAAAATTACGACTGTTCTAAAAAAGTATAATTTCCTCTTTAGCTTCTTGAATATTCCAAGTTGAACGTATATTCCCATTTGTGATTTTTCCAGTTTTTTTTTTTTTAGGAATCTCAACTAGTCATGTGTTACAAAAATAAATGATTGAATTTACGTGTCAATATTGAGAAAATTATTCTAAATCTGTTTAAGACAGCTTCTTCATATTCATTCAGTTCTCAATTTTTTCAGATTATAATTCAACTACCTGAGTAGTTTCTCCGTTTTTATGGTGAATTATAGGTTTACTGTTCCTTTTCTCACAACTTATCAATTTTTTGTAATGAAGTGTTACTCGTAAGTTTTACATATTTTTTCCTAATTTTTAGTTTTGAATAATTTGGAAATATTTTCTGTTTTCATTCTAATTACGACGTGTTTTATTTGCATTTTTATTGTGTATTACGGATAGATTCAAACAAATTCTTTCGCATTAATTTTATACTTAACGAGAAAAAATTATAAAACAAGCATTAAACATTTCAACACCAGTTTGTTTCGTGATTTTTTAATTTATAGCTTTTTTACGCTTTTCTCACTTCCACCATCAAGACTAGAAAATCCTCTTAATCCACTTCATGAACACCCAAGAAGTTTGGTTCGGAGTTCGCACTTATTAATTACATAACGTTATTAAATTAGAGTTATTTTGAAATATTCATTCATTCATTGGTTCAAAGCGTAAATTTTCTGTCTTATTTATTATTTAATTTATTTTTAATTATAATTATATTTTCATTAAAAGTATGATTGAAATTAGGTGAATGTATTAATCATTCAATAATGAAAAATTTAAATTTGAAAATTAATATACCATTAGATGGTGGTATGGAGTCAAGTTTCGGACTGAAATTTTGAGTCATGCAGGTGAAAGCATTTCAAGGGATTTGACTTGAAGTTCTATGCAGTAAACTAGATCCTTATTTTAGGAACTTCATAAGATTGTAATACTAAGTCAGGGTTCAATGTGTTTGTACTGGGTTACGAGTTTGTGATTTGAAAAATTTTCATTTTTTTGGTGAAGCATTATTCGCTGGTCTACCTCTGAGCTGTTCGAAAATATACTGCCAAAGGCTATTACATTCATTACGCATGACTCCCCCTTCACCCCTCCTTGCATCAGAGTAGACCGAATTTCAGCTTTTTTTAATAAGTGGAAAGGCGAATATCCAGTAATTGCCAAATGACGTCACAAGGAAGTGATGACAATTCAGTCCCCATAATTATTCAAATTGAAATTTTTCGAAAATGGAAGCGAAGTAAAGATTTCAAAAATTACAAGGCATTCTTTTTAGGGAAATCTGGAATTTTTTATTTCTCAAAAATTGTACGTGATCCCAGAAGATTGAAAAAATTTTTAGCTGTCAAATTTTTCAGAATTTTAGAAAATTTAATTTTTTTTTGAAAAAGAATTTAGTATAATTATTTATATTTTAGATTATTGATAATAAATGAGTACTTTAAGCTATAAATTTTGAAACAAATTCCAATCATGTGGGTAATCCAACGTTATTAATTTTATTAAAATCATACTAAATTCTTATGCTTGCCTGTGATTGGGAAAAATGTCTCCCTCATTATTTCTATCAAATTCTTGTAATTTGTTGTATTTGCCATTGAAATTAAAAAATTTCAATAACAGCAATTTTGGGCTTCTATGGTATAGTGTACTTCAATGCTAGAAATCATCCTTATTGATAAAACTCGACTTGATGTAATAGAAGTATTTTTTTTTACTCTTAACCGACAAAATGAAGAAAACCATTTCACTTTAGAATTAAAAACTGATTTTGTATACAGATCATTTTTTTTGTAAAACCCAAGTACATATTTAACAAAATGAAGGCAGAAAACGTTGTTAAAAACTATTCTAAATTTTTAATACTTACCATGTAAGTGATATTGTGAGTACATTTTCTGGATTTAGGTGCATCATAAACAAAAATTTTATTGAATCTGTTTTGTGTAGTAAATATAAAGAAAAATAATTTCATATAATTATTATCACGCCTTTTTTTTTGTGAACGTCATTATGGTATCGCGCAAAATTTACAAAAATGTTGTACAATTTTAAATTTGTGAACGAGTCAGAGCAAAATGTTATTATGAAATTTCTTGTTCCTCTCCAAATCGAAAATGTATGTAAGGTTAGCCTGGAGGCCGAAGTATAAACTCCTGTATTTGGATCCAAAATAGTGAATGGTGAAAATTTAAAGACGTGTCAAGTAGCTCAAACTTCATAAACAGGGATCAAAAAATTACTTTAAGTAAGATGTACGCTATATCTCAAATTCCTTTTCATACGTAGTGTTAGAGCGAAGGAGAAGGAGTTATTGTCCTCAAAATGCTATGGTTTAAAATATAGTAAAAAAATTACAATTATAATTTTGTATTACAAAATGGACAAAAATTACTAACGTATTTGAATTTTAGCTTTCCATGACGAATCTTCCATAGTAAATGTATTTTCAATTTTAGTCAAAACGAATCCAAAATGGCATATCGTCAGAATTCTAAAGACGGTTTGAGTAGATTCAAATTGGTGAAATTTGATAAATATAAGCTCATGATTCTGAATTCAACTTCTTTGGTGGTTTTGGAAGGTACAGCTGGGAGTTTTTAGCCTCTGTACTAGGTGTTCCATTAACAACATTATCGGCAAATTTGTAAAAATCCAAAGTAAAGCCAATAACAGACTCAACTCCTGTAATGCAGTGCTGCTGTTCAAGTTTTTTTTTTTTTTTTTCTTGCACAATCAATTAATAAAAGGCAATTATTAACAGAAATATTAATTAAAAAAAATTATGCTATTAAAATTCTCACACAAGCGTAACCACTAAAAAATATTTAAAAATGAATGATTGAAAAACTAGTAAAATTTTCAAAAAAATATTTTTTCAACATTAAAAACAGTACAAAAAATACGAAAATCTAGGCTATCAATACACTTACAATTATTCGATAACAAATGGAAAATATACTTTAAAAACTTAATTCTATTAAAAAATAAAAAATAAACTTTTACGATAGTTTCGACTTGCTCATTAATTATTAATAGGTATTCAAGTGATAATTTTTACAGGAACTTCAAAACAAAATACATTGGCATTACTGCGTGAATCAACGAGTGCCCAGTGTAAGATTACTTTTACCTGAAAAAATGCGTTATAATTAAATTACGTTTTAAAAATAATAAAACTCGTTATTTGATACTAAATATCTAGAGAAAAAGTGTAACGAAATACGTATGTATTATCGTTTCCATTAGCACGTGAAATAATATACGCGCGTTCTCGAATACATCCTGTCCGTGAAAATGCGATTTTTTCATTTCCCATTAGCAGGTTATAGTTGAAGGTAAAACACGAAAATTATTTTGTTAATCGTGTTGAAAAAATCAACCAGTACTTATCGAAATTAACATTCTTACGGTGTTTCGGAAGTACAGACGAGCATGTTATGCAGTATAAATACGCTGGTTAATTTATATTTTACATCAATTTAATGTTATATTCTCTACCTTAGGATACGTTGCTTTAACTTCAATCGCAGCTTTGTACTTGTACTGTTGCCCTTTACGTATGGGACAAGTGGTAGGTGCTCCATTACGAAGTGAGAGGTTATTACAAGCGCTAGTACCGTCGATTCCCAAGTATGGAAATGGTATGGAAAATATCCAAGCGTAGACGCTGGAAGTCAGGCGTGATACTTCGTATTCTGCAATAAGATGAAATTTTAATTTTGCAAAAAATTGGAAAAAAACTTCATTTTCTCTGAAACACATTATTTTATTTCGTGTTGCGAGCAAAAACGGATTCTCTTCGTCAAAGTTCATTAATTTCTCATCGCGTGTTATCAATTTCCTTTCGTTCAACACGTTCCAACGATGATCATGCATGTGTGCTTTTCGATTATTATCTTTATAAATTCATATCGTTTGAAAAATCTACGATCAAACATACCTGGTTCGAAGATAATTTCCACATTAATGGTGCTATTTTTTTGAAATTTGCAAGGAGGCTCGTCACATCCGCTAATGAAAACTTGATTGTCAATAGTGTCTTTTTCGTCTGAAAAAAAAAAATTAAAGATTTAATTTTTCGACTAAAAATTCATCTGTTCTTGGTAATAAATACGTATCTGAAAGAAAAACCCATGAAAGCGAATTCACGTTTTTAAAAGAACCGGGTGTATTTGGAATTGTTATATATAATTTACCGACACTTGGGTTGTTTAACCTGTTCATTGTGAGGTAATATTATATGAGCAACAAATTTATTTTTATAATACAAAGTATGTTGTGAGCGCCAAGAAAGTTGTACAGAATGTATATTTGTTTCATTAACACGATAATTTTGAAACCTCAAATGAAATTTTGATGTGTTGGAGTTGATGTACTTATTTTACTCTATTATGAGAGTTAAGACTCCAAGATCGATTTCTCTGAAGCTTTGGAGGTCTTTCCTTGCTTTTTTCAGTGCAATCAAAATTCTGAAAAACGTGAACATCTCCGCTAAAAAACTTCAGCTTGTGTTGTATATTAATTATGCCTTCTGAGAGGAATTATAAAACAGTACCTCTATACATGTATGTAATAAGTATATTACTGTTTTCTTTTTTCAATTAATTGCTAAATGACTTCAAAAAGATGACATAAAATTTCAGCTGCCTAACTCAATTTTTAGACTCCTCACACAAATGAAGTCTTAAGTTTTATGAATTTTAATTTTTCAAAAAACAGATTCTCGGGAGATTAAAAATTTTTTCACCTTCCTAAGTCAAATTTTGTCGTCCATAGACTGAAAAAAATTTTAGGCGCCAATTTTTTTCAAATTCAGGTTGTCCAAACTATTTTGGAATATTTTTGAAAAAGCATCAGTGTTGGTTACTTTCAAAAATGAACGACAAATGGGTAGTGTACAGGGACGTACTGAAAGGGGGGTGGGGGGGAGCTTCTCCCCTTGGCTTTTGGAAAGTTGGTAAATTTGGAGTAAATTTGCGAAATTTGACCACTTGCGCAGTATTATCACAGCTATTTTTATTTTTTGAAGACTAACAAGAAGACTGTGACATCTTATTTACCATCTTATTATTTTCGCGGAGCAAAAAAAAAAAAAAAAAAGTCAACGGTTGGTAAAATTTCATGGTAGAAGTTGGCAATTTGGTTTTTTTCCGCCCCCCCCCCCGAAGAATGTCCTCGGCACGCCTCTGGTAGTGTATTATAGTCTTGTGTACATGTATGGGCTCACTTAAGGCTTTTCTAGACTTAGAGGCGAAATACGCTCGATTTTGGTTTGGAAAGCAAGATAAATATAATTTCCAGGAAATTGGTTTTTTAAAGACTACCAATTAAAAATATAATTATCTAAACATACAAGTATTATAATGGACATCACTTAATCGACTGTATTGTGAAAGATCTGGAAATGGCGCTGTTTTAAATTTTGGTCCATTTTAATAGCTAGAATTTCAATTCATAATTCAGCAAAAATTCAAGTATTTACGTAGATGTATTATCTTGTTATTTTTTTAATCATTTATACCCAAGAAACGAGAAAAACATTTCTTTTTCTTTCATTTTCATTTCAGTTTTCAATAAAAAAAAACTAAATCATTGCAGCCTATTTGAAATGGATGGACGGGTTAAGAGAGGGGAGACCTGAAAAATTTTATGGATGTAGGAACATACATGTTTATGTACTTATCTACATGTATTTTATTACCCTTTCAAGCGTTGCAAAATTAACTTATATGTATAGCTAGGGAGAACTAGAACTGGCGTCGCGGTAAAAAAATTCTCGGCCTCGCTTCAATTTTTTTTTTCAAATTCATTGAAAACTTGCAAAAAATAATTAAAACTGAAAAAAATTAAGTTGGAATTATGGAAAGTTTTCAAGATTATTTTTTGTTAAATTTCTTTGCTTTGAATTACTACAGTAGCTAGAGCAGGCACACGCCAAGGTAAGTTAGGGCAGTTTCTGAAGGCCAAAGGAGGCGAGGTAGGTGAAAAGGGACGGAATTATAGCTTCTGTATCTGCTAGAGTATACATTGTGTCTAACTGATTCTAACACTCTCAAGCGCCAAATTCTCTTTATCCACACAAAAATATTCGTTATTTCATTTCTTTTTACCGGATTAAGAAATTAATACATAAATAATTGTTTCTCTATGATTTCAATCCATAATTTTCAAGAATATGAATGTTTTTAAACTTTCAACGTTTCATTCCAGTTAATTTTGCAACACTGATTTTGGAAGAAATGAATTTAAATCGATCAAACTACCAGTGAAAAATTATTTAAATCGTGGAATTTGAGTTACTAAAGTTTTAAATTATTCATTATGCTATTATGAAATCAAACAAAATGAAGTGGGTGATTTTTTTTTCATGAATGGGAATTTCGCGCTCTGGGGTATTGAAATCAATTAGATACAGTGTGTATTGTGAAAGGATTCTGGTGAGCTGAGCCTTCATTTATGCTTATTGTATTGCGGACATTCCAGAGTATATGTTGCACTGCTAGCTCAGTTGTACAGACTAAATGAAGGGACATCGAAAATTGGAGAGATGGTGAGAATGTTTAACTGTGAATGTCCAATAGGCAGTTTGCAAATAGAGGCTTCCTCAAATCGAAAGTGACCAGTTACTTTAGACGTTTAGACTGATGAGGACACAAACGTATAAAATTGATTTTCAAAAAAAGTTCCAAACTGTAGTCGTGCTTGGAGAGTTATATTTTTTATCACTATCGATAAAAACTGAGATGACGTCATAATATGGCGGCTTACTTATTATCCATGTTTATTCGGACCAAAAATCGTGAAAAAGTGATTTTTTTGGAAAATTGTAGAAATGAGTATTTTTAGAGAAAATAAAGTTATGAAATCTTGTCTAAAAACAGACTGGTATTGCATTCATTTCTACATTTTTAAGCGGGGAAAAAATTTACAAAATTTTCAAATGATTCTTATGTATAGTATTTTCTACTTTTAGCCAAGATTTGATTTTTTTACTTCACTTTCTCTAAGTTACCTGTATTGGCCGTATTTTTCTACAATTTTCCGAAAAAAAGCATTTTTTCACGATTTTTGGCCAAAGTAAACAATTGATAAGAAGTAAACCTTGTTCTAACGTCAGTTTCTTCAGTTTGAAGAATAGCATGGACGATGGTATCATTTGCTACTTGAGAAGGTTTAGCAAAAGTTTTGCATAAATCTTCGAACACGCTCACGCTTTGCGACTGATATGAATGATGTTTCATCCATAGTTCCGGAGTTGTTTAATTTTTTTTTCCCTTGAACGAAAACTCGTCCGCACCCAGACGTTACACTAACGTAAACATAATGATGAATACAGTCATAATGGTTTATTATTTGTATTGACCAGCACACAGTAGGTACTGTGAGTTAACTCGCAATCAAACTATGACTGAATGACTCTAACTAAAGAAAAACACGTACTTATAATTAAAACAGTTCTAAGGCTATCGACAAATTAGAGAACAGTATTAAACGCAACACTCTGATCGGTCGAATGACATTTTTTGAATGTTCCATAAACCTCCACACCAAACGGAGATGGCACAGCTAGGGGGGGGGGATAGGGTGAAGATTCTGCAGGTGGCAAATTCAGCACTCATTTGTTAATTGTTTGTAAATATAATTTTTCAATTTAATTTTACGTCGCATCGTCACATAAAAAAAATCTCCAATATTGCCGAGTATGATTCCAACTCGACTTATCTACACGTTTTCTTCTTTTGATGATATTCATTCAAAAATTTCAATACTAGGTAAACATTGTCAGGAAACGTTGAAATGGAAAAATATAAATTGATAGTAAAGTATCCTATCTTCATGCAAGTATATTCATTCATTTATCGATTAAATGATTTCAATGAAAAAATTTTAAAACGACATCAATTTTCAGATGTTCAGGTTGAAATTAGTCTTATTAAAAAAAAATATTTCTGATTAAAAAAAAAAAATAACATTACAATATTGGGAAATTATTGCATCATTAATTCGTGAAATGTGTAGTCGTTACTCGTTAGAAAAATTTGTTCATGTGATACCTATATTTTTAAAAAACTTGTCACACAAATTTTTGATTTTTCAAGGTTCATTACTACGAATTTATCATTATTATTACTTTTATAAAACACCAAACTTCAAGTTAGACATCTGAAAATTTTCAAATTCATTTAAAAAAATTAAAAAAAAAATCCGATTCTATTTGCTTATTTGATTTTTAATCATTTTACAAACGTAAATTTAAGAGTTGCCTATCTCAATACTGATGTTCTATTCAGGCTCTTTTCTTTTTCACCGCCAACATTAGTACCATGTGAAGAAGCTTTAGTTAGCTGAAGTTGATTAAAACTTATCTCAGAAATATCATGGGCCAAGATAGGTATGTCATCTTTCGATACTCTCCAATGAAAAACATCTGGTGAAAAGTATCGATTTTGATGACAAAATCGATCAATTATCGGGAAAAAAATTCAGAAAAATAAAGTTGTGACTTTATATCGTCAATAAAAAATTATACTCAACGTATAGATATTTTCATTTTCATTCGTAAAATGTGTCATAGAATTTTTAATCTTTTTTTTTTTTTTTCAAAGGAGGCGGCAAGATTTTGAATTCCTCGATGGGGCAATTTCTTTACTATGGACTTAGTAAGCTCAAACTTCGTACGTGAGGTTAATATGATCCCGTGAGTTTGTGTCAAAATTTGAAGAAAGCTTTAGGATTCCTAATTAATTAAAATTTTGGTAAATAAGAAACTCCATACGATTACTTATAACTCCAATCTCCTTCACAAATATTGTTGAAGTGGGGGAACGAGGGTAAGGTACAAAATTTTCTATACGATATCGTATGGTCAGTAGAGGCAGAAGCTGGATTAGCACGAATAATTTTTGCCCCCCACTCTTACATAAAAAAATTACGATGGCAGGGAGTATCCATTTTGTCGCTTCTCACCAAATTCTATATAGGTAATTTCATTTCAATTATAACAAGTTTTGAAATGATAAATCGCTCATACGTGTGATTTTTCATGTAATCTTTATTTCTTATCTGATTTTTACTTACCTATATCTTATTTTTAAAGTTTTTTTTTTTTTTTTTTTTTTTGTATACGAAATGTAAAAATAAAAATTTCATTATAAAATGTGAACGAATAAAATTTTCAATCAGTTTCGCTGTTCTCTCCCCCCCCCCTTCCACCACAAATATCATTACGCAAAAGTGTTGTATCAAAACACTGAATATCATTAATTTCTCATTTTTTATTTCCTCCAGAAAAAGCTTCCACTCCTCTTCATATGATACTTACAGTGTGCTCGAATTACCAACATATAAAGATTTCAGCATCATAGGTAAAGTTGAAGAGTAATTGAAGCGAAGAATGGGTTTTAGGCTATAATAGAAATGAAATTTCTTCAATCATCCATTCCATAATATATCTTGACTAAATGTACGCAGAAAGCTCAAATTTCGCATTAAAAGTCATTTTGGCTTCGAATGACCCCTCATGTGCCTAAAATGACTACTGAACCAAGACATAAGGAATACTTGAAAGATCTCATGTTCAGATACATGAGTATAAAAGGTTCAAGAATTGAAACGCTTTCCCCCTTTGCACCGTATTATTAGAACTGGATGAAGTGTATGACGAGCTAGCTCAAAAAAATCATTTAAATAAAAAAATATGAGGAAGGAAGTGAGATAGGTGCATAGAAAAATGGAGATAAAAATTTTGGCCCTAATTAGCTGGACACTTCCATTTGAAAATATGTGTTTACGTTACTGCTCAATAGTTTTAATTTCATGAGGATATAGAGTAGTATGATTAATTTTTAATGGGAGCAAGCATATAACATAAACAAATATGAGGAAGGAAGTGAGATAGGTACATAGAAAAATGGAGATGAAAATTTTGGCCCTAATTAGCTGTACACTTCCATTTCAAAATATGTGTTTACGTTACTGCTCAATAGTTTTAATTTCATGAGGATATAGACTAGTATGATTAATTTTTAATGGGAGCAAGAATACAACATGAATTACTGGTTTCGACCTCATCATAAATGTGTGTATAAAGAGATTACCACCAAAATTTGCAAGTGTGAGCATGCATTAATGAAGAGCTCAGCTCTAGTAATGAAGCATGGCTGCTTACATTTTTCTCGAGCTGAAAAAATTATAATTAATTTGGCAATAAACTCCAATTCTTTAAATTAAAATTTCAACAATTTTTTTATTTTTCAATCAACTAGGTACCTACTACCTATTTAAATTTATAATCGAATTATGAATTCGAGATATGTTATATTTACGATATATGGTCAACGACGGTAAAATTTTTTGTTTGGAAAATATGGTAAATTTTTTGGTCGTATGTAGTTAATGCTTGGCTTATGTATTAAAAAAAAATTAACCACGTAATTATTGTAGGTTTAATTACAGAGGAAATTTTCCTTGAATTGTTCGGATCGTTAACTTCAAATTTCCTGCATATTACGTACATATTTACATACGCCTAAATTTTCACGCTGAATTAGGCACTCATGCTTTCAGGTACTTGTATGCTGGAAATTATCTATATTTTTATCATGATCAAGTTTACTATCGTTTTTTTTTTTTTTTCATAAAATTCACCCATAGAACTTGACTTTTTTCTCATTTAAAAAAGAGTTCTTATATGTAGAATTTTTTAATCCTAATTACTCAGTAAATTCATTTAAAGCCTTACATGTACGTGATTTGATATTTCTTTCGTACACATAAGTACAAGGTGATAAGTTGACATCTAAATCGCTTCAATTACATTAACAAATCTCGCACTTAACTTGAATGAGGGTTTTTCAAAATTTAAAAATATTTACCTGAATTGCACCTTTGAACTCTCGTGGCGTGAGATAACGTAAAAGAATTAATTGTAATCGTCACCAGCACAATTACTACGAACGCCATCCTCATAACGTACACAATTTCACGTAATCGAACTCGCACATTCAACGTTTATGCATTTTACACTCTGTAATGGGTAATCCCGAAATGAATGAGTGTTCTACGCTCACAATGGGTTAATTAGGTCTGAAACGGCTTATATTTTTATTACAACCTTCATTAAAAAGTTTCCAACAATATGTAGCATTTCATTCGTTTAACAGGTCTTGTTTTCCTTGAATAGTACATACAAATTAATTTAGCCGGTAGTTGCGATTCGGATTCGGTGTTAAAACCTGTTCGTTTGTTGTGAAAAATTCAAAATAATGAAAGGATTTGTTTATTTGCAAATTGAAAAGTTACCAGAGATGACAGCTATACTGTGAAAGTCATTGGCTTTTTACACTCTTTTCCTATACACCTACCAAATTTTCCTTGTACTCCATTTCACTGAGATCGTAAGAGAATAAAAATGTTTTCCTATGCTTCTAAATTATATACCTTACATCGAATGCTTTATTTATTTTAACAACGTCATCATTGCCTTAGCTATTTACATGGTTCTTCTTATGCACCGTTCGAGGGTGAAAACAAATGCATTTAAGTTTCTTATATTTCAAAAAATATCGATTAATCTTATAAATTATTTTATTGTAACTGTCGTTTCAAAACAAGCCACTTCTCTGTTCGTGGCATCATCCTTGATGGCAAAATGCATAGCTACGGTGACCTGAAATACAAACATTTCCAGCATAGGTATCATCGTTCGAATCTACTTCATAAAGTTAACACTTGCAATAGACTTTGGACTCACTTTCGGAAAATTCTTTTTCACTGGTAATTGAATGGAGTATGCATACTTCACACCTTTTTTCAACGGGCATCCTGAGCCAGTATCTGGTTCGATTGCGGTGAGATGAGCGCAAGCGTCGGCACCATTTAGACCGGGGTAGCCATGTTTCATACCCATCATCGTTGCAAATACGTTGTTGGTTAATTTGGTATGGTCATCGTCTATAAATCAAGTATTAAAATGACGCGTGAATTTTTATACGTAAGCATAGACGCCTGTGAGAATATTGATGAGTTTACCTGGCGTGAATGTCATATTAATCCATACAACATCGCCTCTCTTGAATACGCATGGTGAATCCGTGCAGTTGGTAACAAGAGCTTCGGTAGCAACTGGTGTATTTTTTGCAGCTGAAAATACCGTCGTGAGATTTAGCAAAAAAGAATAGCGTTATAGAAAATTCAATTTATTGGGAAAAGATGTAGTTATATATTATTGTGATAAGAAATTTCCAATATTTTTACCTATTTTATATACTATTATTTTTTTATCTCATAAAATTACAAATTAATTGAGTTGAAAAATTACTTATAGTTTTTCATCATTTAAAACAATATGGAATTTCCACCCAATGATATAACGCCTGAATTCTTATATTTTAGAAATTATTTATGTATAAGGGTGGGCTAAATTTAACATTTCACAAAAAATGGAACGCGTAAGAGAAAAATGATTGTCAAATGAATCAAAAAGCATGAAAAAATGTATTCCCCAAATTATTCATAAGAATTCTTGCCAAAATAAGGACAACGTTTTTGAATAAAAAAACAAAAACAAATAGGTAATAAAAAAAAATTAGTCAATTTGAATTTTTTTTTGCATTTAAAAAAATTCTAGCCTCAGTTTTCAAAAAAATAAAGGTTGTTGAGATTTTATAAATATTTTTGAAAAAAATATAAAATTTCTTGGACTTCCAAAAATTAATCAAAATGGGTAATTTATTAGTCAAGGGCGTACTTTATAAGTCAGGGGTTTCCAAGTATCACGACATTCCTTCGAAACAACGTAATTTAGGTGTCTCCGAAATCGTAAAGACCTCAGATCTATGAATAATCAATTTATTATTCATTTTTGAAAGTTTATGTAAACAGGGACTGATTAGACACATATGTAACGAAATAAAATTAATTTAAAAAAAAATTTTGGAAGTACGCAAAATTTAGAGCTTTTCTAAAAAAAGTTTGAAAAATGTGGTCCTTCAAGTTTCCAAAAAATTGGCAGCTAAAAATTGTTCCAGTATTAAGATGACAAAATTAAATTATTTACAAGTTGAATTTTGTCATCTTAGCTGACAATTTTTCGAAAACTTGAAGGAGTACATTTTTCAAACTTTTTTTAGAAAAGCTCGTTTTCTTATAACTTACTCGTTACATTGTAAGTTACTTTGATTTGAATAATGACAATGAAAAAAGTTGATAAGCAAAAGTAAAAACAGAAAAAAACTCGAGTAATTCATTCATTATATCATTACTCTTCAGTGTCATCATATTTCATAATATGAAAATTTAACATACTTTTATGTAAAAAAATCAATTTTTTTTTATTTGCAAATTCTTGAAAATTTTAATTTCATTTTGGCGAGTGGCCCCACCAATTTCCGGGAAGAGAAGATTTTTTACATTTTTTGTTGTTTTTTTTTTTTGTTAATTACTTTCGCTTAACTCATTGCACAAAAAAAAATTGGTCCTCCTTATTACGTACTTATGGTCGGTATTAGGTAAGCAATATAAAATGAAATAAAAATGAGAAAATGCCTCTAGCCTAGAGCTGTACATGGCGTAATTTGATAAAAAAAAAAAATTAAAAATATTTTTCGAACAGTTGGACTATTATAATTTCATTGTACTCATTACTAAGCATTAGAATTCAATTTGAAATTAGTTCCAAGTTTTTAGAAATAATAAATAGAATATTTTACACTCTTTTAATATAATGTTCGAAGATTAGTAAATCATAAATAATGAAGAATTGGACAAAAATTCATATTTACGAATGTAAAACGTAAGCGTTTCTGAATGTAGTTCATACTTACTTAATATGAAGATCAATCCTTATCTACGATATGGTAACTACCTCAGTTAACTTTATGAAGATTTTTTTAGAAACTTCATTAATTTTTGGCGATTGAATTATTCGCAATACAATTAAAACCAATTATACTTACTTCCTTTACACTGTAGTACATTGGTTGAATGAACAGTACAAATTAATAATAGAAATACACTCAATAATGAACTAACTACCGCCATTTTCGTTTCACACATTTTACGATAGCGAGATAGATTTAAAAAAAAAACTGTCAACTTTAGGAAAGATCTATTAAATTGTATCGCGTTTTTATAAACTACGTGCTAACCTTCAACGCGATCATCAAAATCCCTATTCGAACGTGTATTCTTTGTATAAATACCTATTAAAATTGTGGATTTATGTAAAACATATCATTTATACTTAAATGTACCTTTTTAAACAGCGATAATTCTAGCGTGTCCAAATTTTTTTCGCTTAAATAACTATTTTTTAACGACAAGAAGAGTGTTGACCGTTTTATACGATATTTTCGAAAAATTTGCGAACTTACATGCATGTAGTTTCGTATATTGGCATGACCAACTTGTATTACGTAGGTATTATGATCGAATGTAATGGATAATGAGGAAATTAGTGATTTCTATGGTGATATAATTTTTCTCGCGTAGAAGATGATGAATCAGGTAGAACTTCGAGATCCTTCTAACTTGTTGAAACGAACGAAAATGCCCGATGATTCGAGCAAACCATCTGATCGTTATATTCTGTGCTTGGCATTTTCTCTTCATCGAATAAGATTCTTAGACAAAAACTGTATTCAGCGAAAGTGAAAGATATAAGGTTAATTTTGAGGAACTCGTTGAGAGTTTTCAAATAAACCATCAAAGATTACTATGAGATGAAGAGAAGAGATGCTAGAAATGAATGAAGTGAACATTTATGACATTAATCTGGCAAGACTTCTATGCTATTGGTCAGTAAGATATTCTCATCAACTGTTAGAGATAGAAGTATGATATGATGCGAAGGTTTTGGTCTTTTTTAGCATCTTTTTAGTCTCCTGATCTTTTGAAAAATTCAAATACGAGATGAAAACTACTGTGTTGTTCCACAGTATCTTTGCTTCATGCTGAAAAATTTCAACTTAATCAGTTCATTATGTCCTTTCATAGTTATGCCTATTAAAGTAACTATTTTTCAGAAATACCTAATGATGAAAATTATTTTTGATAAAGAAAATTCCACAGTATGTAAAAGTTCAGGAAAAACTTACCCTTTAACTTGAGATACCTGAAAGTACGGAAGAAATAAGTTGGGAAGTAGGAAAATTTTAATCATATGACACATTTTTGGTATTACCGTAATAAAAGTTTTCATTTTTTTTTTCGAGATCGAGTATTTTGTATCCTAAATCTCTATGAGCTATGACGTATAGTGGTTGAGTTCTTTTAATTCCTTTATACTTGTCTTGATTACAGCCACAGATCAGAGACATATTGTCGCACTAACAAAAGAGACACTGCCTCGGATGAGCATTTCTCGGAGCATTTTGTATTCCTTGTACTGGATACTGAGAAGTCAAAAGAAGTAAAACAAGAAATTGGCGTTAAAATTTGCATATCTAAATGTTAAGTACTTCATTTTTCTACATCATCCTTTCCTCACAAATGCCAGTATATGTTTTGAGAATGTTTTCAGCAGCTCTACGAAATACTGTACTGAAGGTTCATTTCCAATTTAAAAGAAATGAAATGGTACCTACGAAACTCGACTACCGAATAAAAGCTTAATCACATTGCCATAATTATTGGCTATTAACGATGAAATCACATGTTTACTTGAATATGATATTATTCAAAAATTTGCTTTAATTAAAAGCAGAAAGGATTTTGATTTATAAATTTTCTCCAAAAATTGCCCTTAAAAAAAAATGTAAGCAGCCATATCGCATCACTAGAGGTGATTTTGTAACTGAGGCTTGTTCAGATATACAAATAACATTGCTAACCTCTTCGTGTCTACAGACCACGCCTAATACCAAGTCCTAATCCTATCCCTTCCAAAACCGCGTAAGAAGTTCAACTTAAAACAAATGTAGTATTTCTTACCATGCTATAATCATATGAAGACATATTTCTCAAATTATAACTACTTGAGGTTTTTCAAATTATCTTAGGATTTTTACAAACCGCCATTTTGAATGCATACTGACCCAAATTAAAGAAGTCATATTCTAGTCATCAACTAATCCTACATGAAGGTTGAACTTTCTAGGTCGATTTGGTAACAAGGTGTTGGAGATTCATGAAATTTCCTGCAGCAATTTCCTTTTTAAAAGCCATTTTTCCCCTCCAACTTCTCCTCAGTACACTTGGGGAGTGGAAATTATAGTAGGTTGTTCAACTCTCATTTCATCATATGACACAGCAGTAAAAAATTTTTGACATTTCGTGTATCTCCACAACATTTTGAGCGGTGAAATACGAAAGCCCACGAGATTAAGAGAACAATGTAAAAACGAACATACTCACAGAAACGCAAAGATTATCTGGCCTGTAAGCGCTGTTATTCTATCTATTTATTATCGAAAGCGCGCAAGATTTTACTTGCTGAATATAAGTAAACGTACATAATATTTTCTGCTTCTTTTTGTCATTCAACCAGTACGCAGTGAAGTGAATTGATACGCAGTAAATTTTGTGACTCACTTTGTTAATTTTTTAGATGAAATAATATAAAAAGTTTAAAGTGACTGCGACTAATAAAACTGTTGAAAGTATAATTCGTGAAGGTTTTAAATATCGGAAATTTTTAGAGTAAAAAATGATGACGATATACTTTGATGGTGTACATCATGAAATTGCAGTATCTTTCTTGTCACAAATAATTCTTCCAGTTCTATCTTTAGCCTAGGGTAGGCGCATAAGCATAATGCAGGTAGTCCTCGGTCTCTAGAAAGGCATGTAATTTGTGACGCATGTAAATGTAAGGCTACAGAAGATTTACATGAGAGACTGGTAAAACTGATTAGTACAAAATTTTCTTATAATTTTTTACTTTTTATCTATTATCTCTCCTTGTTTAATCGTTCTACAGACTCCAATTTTTTTCTCATTGTATTAGATAATATATAGATACTTCACATTTCAAGTTAACTGTACATTCTTACTTAGTTTAGATTTCGAAGTAAAATGTGCAACCAAAAAAAAATTATGAAAAAATCAGCAATAAAAATAACCTTTGAAATTACTGAGAAAACATCCATCCAGAATATATGGTAGAGGATGGAACTGGAAGAATGAATAGAACATTTTGCAAAGTTATTTGAAAAAATATGACAAAATGATTACCTAATTTTTTCCACAATTGATTACACCTTTACATTATTTTCTCCCTTCTATCTAGTCCACTGTTCATAATTTTTTCATCAGTAACGCTACATTTCTTCACTTATACTTTGGCATAAATCAGCAAGTTTTTATCCAACTTAGATTAATGAATAGAAATTTTTTAAATTAATTATTACCGACGTAAAGTTCGTAAATTATTGTATCTTGCTTTTTCTGGATGTAGGTTAGGCAAACTATCATACATAGTTGTTACATGATTAGCATTATATGCCATATGAAGGAGCTCATATTAAGGTAGGACACTCTGTATAAAAACATGTATTTCAAATCATCGTTTCTTTGTTCTAGTCTCTCAACAATGATGGCATTTAATCATGAACCATGATAGTTCGCATAAATATGTCAATGCGTACTTCACAAAAATCTTGGAATGATAGAGGGAGTAAGGAAATTACTGGGTTCCCGGACACTTACCCGAAGCCATTTTCCCGACACTTATTTTCCCTGCAAGACATTTTCCCGACAGGTCATTTCCCCGACATCCATTTTATCGACACCCAAATTTTAAAAATCAAATTTTTTCAAAATAAAATAATACAGTGAAGAGTTTCCTCTTGTTGACTACCTACTTCTTTTAATGGCGGAAATATTCGATAATTTATTGGTAATAAATTTTTTTTCAGTCAATTTTGGTACTAAAAATATAATGCTATTAATTTTTTCCCGAATGTTATTAATTTAAACTATCTGCTACACAGCTTTTGGTATCCGCTTGTTCTTTCTGCAATTCCGTTAATGCAGTATACAGGTCCGGTTGATGCCGTCCTACTACAATCTGGAACCTATTGTGCCACCCCTCGCTGACATTGTTCGTTCGATGGTTCTTACTGATGGCGGCCGCGTGCTGTTCCGAATGTCAGGAGGGTATCGTGGGGTAACAGCAGGACGCCGTCCTCTAGCAGGCGTACCGTTTACATAGGTTTTGTCGAAGTACCTTAGTATGGGTTTAAAATCGTTTTCTAGCCACGTTCTTTTCAAGAGTGCAAATGTGTGTCGAACGTCAGGTA
Source organism: Phenacoccus solenopsis (assembly GCA_009761765.1). Lineage (NCBI taxonomy): Eukaryota > Metazoa > Arthropoda > Insecta > Hemiptera > Pseudococcidae > Phenacoccus > Phenacoccus solenopsis. The sequence continues at coordinate 10,033,711 of CM019754.1, read as the reverse complement.
GTGATACAAAGGCTAAAACCAGTAACATGTGTGCATAAATTTAATTCCGGTGTTGAGAAAATATCCTGTCGGGAAAACCTACTTTTGGGAAAATAGTTCGGGGAAGTGGTTTCAGGTAGAATATCTTGCCGGGAAATTGTCCGGTCGGGAAAATGGCTTCGGGTAATGTCCGAAAATCAAATTATTGCATTTTCTCCAATTTTCAATTCCCTTGAAAATTTATTCGATGCGTTGAAATGAAAAATTCCCAACTAGTGGTCAAAAACGCAATAATCCATAGAGATGTCTTCTCTCAGTGTAAAAGTTTTCCCACCATTTTCCCTCGCAGAAAAACACTACTAGGCAACTATTAGTAAAACTTCACTAATAGTTTTTTCGTCCAATAGTTTACTTTTAGTTTGTTCATTACTAGTGCACTAAAAGTAATACTAGAAGTGTATTAATAGTATTACAAATAGTACACTATTGGTAACTATTACTGAAAGTTCACTAATAGTTTTTTCGTCCAATAGTTTACTTTTAGTTTGTTCACTACTAGTGCACTACAAGTAATACTACAAATGTATTAATAGTATTACAAATAGTACACTATAGGTAACTATTAGTGAAAGTACTCTAATAGTGAACAATCACAAAACTAAAAGTAAACTATTGGACCAAAAAACTGTTAGTGAAGTTTCACTAATACTAACAGTAGTACTCTTCTACGAGAGTGTTATTTTCATATATCATAGAGTTGTTATGGACTTCCTTATATATTATCTAGCGCGTCACTTTATCAGCGAGAAGCGTTGGAAAACTTAATCCAAGTAAAAATTAATTAAAAATAGGGTTAAACAAAGTAGAAAAGGGCTTAAAATGTGCATGGAAACTTCAGCTACAAATTTTGTATAATTCCGTGCCCCAAAAATAAAACTATATTACATTAATTTCTTTTAAAATGCCGAAACTATTCGACATAGTTTGAAAATCGACTAGATAGGGATATTAGTAGTGTTTTATGACCACTACTAATAGTGCCACTACTACTATCAACGCTTTTAGTGATACTATTAGGGATATTAGTGGTGTTTTATGATAACTACTACTACTTTCAATACTATTAGTGATACTGGTAGTGTTTCGTTGTTACTAGTACAGCGCTATTTATAAAGTTTCATCTTCACTTCTAGTCACACTATTCATTCATGAATTGTACTATTAGTTCAATAGTAATACGAATAGTAAAACTATTAGTTTTTCCAAAAACCAATAGTGTTTTTCTGCGAGGGTTTGTATTTCGTTTATAGGTTCTCAACCCATATTGAAATCCTCAACATTGTAGGAAAGAAAAGACTGATCGCTTAATATGCTTTTAAAAGACTAATTTTCAACTTCAACGAGCAATTTATTTTTGCTCTCATGCTCATTATCATTACTATTTCTCTATAAATAAAAAAATATTGAAATCTATAAAAAGCAATTAACAGTGACGCCAGACGAAAATGAAACCTACCAAAAAATCATGATTGTTGAAAGAAAGGAAACGAACAAAAATATATTTTTAGCTGAGTTTTTAACAAAACGATAGCTATTACAGCCTACCTGATTTGGGAAAGGAAGGTCGGGGGAGGGTGGGGTCTTCAAATCTTTGCGTTTCAGACCATTTGTAATCATCTGGCAAATGTCCAACTTTTTGGTATATATATATATATAGAGAGAGATTTATCTACGGATAAAGTGGCATCATTTTTCGTCGTCTACAGGTGAAGTGGCATCTTTTTTTTGATGCCACTTTACCATCACATTGCTCATCGATTCAGCTATGTGTCATGATGTCACAGGTGTGGTTATTAGGGTGATGCCACTTTACCACTAATATTCTATTTTTCATACAAAAAAATTTTTTTCGGTCTACGGTCGTAGTAGCCTCATTTTTTTGATGTTTACAGGTAAAGTGGCATCATTTTAAAAATTTGTTTCCAAGAAAACCTATGAAATTATACATTCCGTTCGCCATTGTGGTGTCGTTAACGTGACATTAGATGCACTTCTGAGGAATGTGCAAAGTGATGCCACTTTGACCATAGATCACTATATATATATTTTTTTTCCCCCACGCGTAGCGCTGGCGAGTATTCATAAAATTCGCTCAAAATTTGGTGAGGAACTCTTCTTGAAAATGCGCAGAAGTATTTTTTTTGTTTTTTCGAAAACTTTCAAAATGGCGGATCACTCAAATTTTGAGGTGGGGCTGGAGAAGAGGCAAATAGCTCAAATTTTTCGTTTTTGATCTCATATGAAAGAGTGAGTCACGGACACCAACATATTTAAATTTCAGCTTCCTAAGTGCATTTTGAGGCGAGTTAGCGAAAACCTGTTTTTGAGAAAATTGCGTTTTTTGTGTCACTCGCCTTGCGCAGGCGGGTGTGGATAAAATTCGCTCAAAATTCGGTGAGAAACTCTTCTTGCAAATACGCAAAAATAGTTTTTTTGTTTTTTCGATAAATTTCAAAATGGCGGATCACTCAAATTTTGAGGGGGCTGGAGAAGGGGCAAATAGCTCAAATTTTTCGTTTTTGATTTCATATGAAAGAGTGAGTCACGGATACTAACATATCCAAATTTCAGCTTCTTGAGTGCATATTGAGAGGAGTTAGATCAAAAAACGGCTTTTTGAGGAAGTTTTGAGTCATGAAATTTCTTGAATCTTCCATATCTCCCCACCAAATCAAGTTAAAGAGGTCAAATTTTGTGTGTGAGGTTAGTTGGTGACCACAATATGACCTCTTGAATTTGGATCAAAATGGATTCAAAATGGCGGATTATCAAAATTTTGAGTAGAGCTTGAGGAGCCTCAAGTTGGTAAAAATGTAATTAATATGAATTCATATGGTTATTGGGGATAAGTTGTATACTATATCCCGAATTCACTTCCATACATGATGTTGGAGGGGGAAGGCGGGGTTACCAACCTAAAATAGTGGTGGGGTACAGGAGGGGTCGAAAATTTTTTATTGCTGTGTCATATGATAAAATGAGCCCAAGTGACAAACGTATTTTGATTTTAGCTTCCTCAGTGATTTTGGAGGGGAGTTAGAGCAAAAAACGGCTTTTGGAGGGGAAATTGCTGCAGGAAATTTCATGAATCTTCCATATCTCATCACCAAATCGGCCTAGAATGGTCAAACTTTGTGTGTAGGATTAGTTTGTGACCAGAATATAACCACTTAAATTTGAGTCAAAATGGATCCAAAATGGCGGATTTACAAAATTTGAAGATAATTTGAGGACCCTCAAATAGTTATAATTTGAGAAATATGTGTTCGCATGATTATTTCATGGCAAGAAATACTACATTTGTGCCAAATTGAACTTCTCAAGTGTTTTTGGAAAGGATAGGGTAGGGGTTTTCAGACTTGGTATTGGGTGTGGCCTGTAGTGATGAACGGTTGAGCATTGTTATTACTAAATCAAAACAAGCCCCAGTTAAAAACTCAGCTCCAGTAATGCGGCATGGCTGCTTACGTTTTTTTTTTTTCTTAAGTGATGCATTTTTGTAGTCTTAAGACTCGTCCAAGTTATTGTTGGTGATTTTAAATTGTGTTAAGATACTATCAACAAAAAATAAAAAATATACTTACTTTCAAAAATTTCTTAGAAATCTTGGAAAATATATTCAACTACTCGTTAGTGAAGAAAAGTTTGATATTCACTCACCAACTACACAAATGCACTGAAAAGTAGACATAAAGTCACTCCCTCTACCTTTCTGTGCAAGATCAGGTAGGCTCTACTAAGGCACAGTTTTTTGAAAACTCGGCTAAAAGCAACTACTGCAAACATTTTTTGCTCTAAATACACAACCTATACCTTTATGTGTATCCTGTAACGTACCTATTGTATCTGCCAAATAGAATTATCCACATTTTTTTCGAACTATCACGATGTTATTGATGATAACTCCATCCGCTTATGCGAAGAGGAACATACGTAACTGTTATTGTCAAAGAATGTATATTACGTTGATTACAATTAACATTATTGAAAACTTCGAAGTCAAAATGATGAAATGCGTAAATAATTATCATTTTTAACATTGATTTTTATGAATGAAACAAAATCGAATCGCTAGGTGTAACGATTGTTCCGCAAATTTATTTCAGGAATGGCATTCTTGATCTGATTTTTTTTCGGTGAAAGAAAAACATCATGAAGTTTTATGGAGTAGTATGATTTTTAGGTCTTAGCCGCTGTTGAAAGTTCTTAGAATCCATTATAACATTATCGCTGATGATGGCCTGTAATAATATATCAATAAATATATATATTACGAAGCAAATTTCAAACAAAATATTCATCTTCTCCTCAATTAATTCATACAGCAGATTGTTATTTATACTTACCGATCAACATGCGCGCGTCGTTTTTTGTTTTGTTTGAGAAATATGGAGGAGTTGAGGTATTTTTATGATTTTTGCTCTCACCTCCAGTCTTTTATACTAACTCAATCAAGTTGAAATTTGGTATTAATTGTTAATCATAGTATAGAAAGAGTGCTTTTGTACAAAACCAAACATTTTGAATATTTCTCGACTTTTTAGGAGTGTTTCAAATTTCATCATTTCGTCAAAGCTCTAAAACTTTGCACGCTCCTACATGTTGCTGTAATCGACGACGGTTTGAGCTGAAATTTCTTACATAGCATAAGCTTTCGCCAAGAAAAATTTTTATGGGCATTTTTAAACATTTTGGGGTTCTACCGGTTTTATGATGCAGTGTTCGGTAGGTCGGTTTTACGTTTACGTATACAATGTGTGCGCTTCGTTTTTCTTACATTTGTTGTTTTCGTTATTTTTATTTGAGTTTTTTTTGCAGACTTACCGGTCTATATGATGTTATTCTATTTTAATAGGCAAATCGAAGCACCAAACATCCTTATTGGTTTTTTTGTCTTTCAGAGTCCAGTGACTAGATAATGAAATCTGTGAGAAAGCGAAATGAATCAAATATTAGTTGAATTTGTAAACAAAATATGCGAGTCCCGAGGAGAATATTACAAATCTAATAAACCATATACGTATCCAGTATTTTTCTGATTAAAATTTATCAGCTTGTACATAGATTTACGTTGAAAAAATAAAAATAATAACTTGTTTTCATACCGTCAAAAAGCTTTTGTCAATATTCAACGAATTTTCGTACACATATTCCACACCAGCTTTCAGTGGGCACCCGGCTTTCACTTTTCCCGGATTTGTATACAAATAATCGCAAACTTCTTTACGATCTACTCCAGGAAAACCCTTCTTTATACCGGCTATTTCAGCGAACAAACCGATGTGTAATTTTTCGTAATCTTGATCTATTAACGAAAGAATCACATCGTAATTAAGGTGTAATTTCGATTGCTACAGAATATTCAGAAATTGAAATTTACCCGGCGTAAAAGTAACTCTAGCCAACCACTTTGATCCTCTTTTCATTACACATGGTGGAGTATCGCAGTTATCCATTTCAGCTACAACCGATACAGCGGAAGCTGAAAAAACCACCATTTAAAAAGCATTGTGGAATTTGGTTATTGGTTCTGTATAGTATTACAGTTTAATTGGCTGGGTGGTACTTACATGTTTTACAGTTTTTCACTTTCGTCGCCGAAATAGTTCGCGAAACGAACGCGATAAAAACCACACTTGAAATTAACGCCGAACGCATTGTCGATGTAACACTTTCAGTGGCGTTGAGAAAGAAAATGGCTTTGAAAACAATCACATCAAATTTTATTAAAAGGAATCCCTCGCCGTTGACTGGTATATCGTTATATTTTGTTTCAAAAAACATGCAATTATTGCTACGGTCGTAATGAATCGGAATTTTCAATTTTAATTATATCTTTGTTGAGTATATACCTTCCTTAGGTGGTAATGAACATTATTGAATGCGCAGTGAGAATAATTAATATGTTTTAAAACGCCTAAATATCGCGTTAATTGTTTAATTAGTATCATCAGCTTGAAAAAATCCAATATTAATCTGTTAATCTGAAATTTTTCTTCCACAAGTTAATTCTAGGTGGGAACTAATTCAGGACTTGTAGCCCAACAGTAGAAAGATATAAATTCTGTGGATACGCCATGATTTCTTCTTTATTATGATTCTATTTCCTTTGAAGAAACATGTACATAGGGTATGTGTACCTGGTTCCAAGTAGATAATACAAATTGTTTCTGTTATAATTATATTTATAATACAATACATAATGATGATTCATTTTCAACGAATAAGTTCTAAAATATTTCTTCAAGTGAATGTAATAACTATTCCACTTTTGATCGTACTTCGTAACAAAAAGCATCTTGGTCATTTTCTCGATTTCTCAATGCATAATGAAGAATGAAGTCGTCGATCTAAATTAACAAGTAAAGAATATCATTTTCATTTAAGGTTAAATGAAGTACCTCAAGGGATGAAGATGGGTACATTTCGAAGTTTTTTAAAAATGAAGTTCGATTCTAGATTTTATTAAGTCTTGGGATAAAAGTTTTATATATTACACTTTTCAACAAAGTAGAAATGAGTGCCACTTTCATGCCACTGGATTGGGCAATTAGGTGAAGATGAGCAGCTCCTTTTTTCTCTCTTAAAATCATTCTTAAGATGGGCGAAAACTAGTTTTAGTACATATCACTTGTAATTTTATTGTTTATAAAAACAACCCATCACTCAGCTTATAACTGATGTGAAAATGTTTCTGAAAATACTGAAGGAGGAATGGAGGAAGGAGAAGATATTTAAATGAAAAATATGAACGCACCGTTCTCACCAATAGTCTAGCCCTGAGTGCGAATAAAATCGTTTTATAAGATGCAAAAAAATCCTGCCGTTAGATTCAAAATTCGGCAAGTTACATGTTAGAATGAAAAATTTAGGCTAATTACCCATTATATTATTGAATTATGAATACCAAACTAGTTCTAGCTAACTGAAGAGAACCATGGATGCTGGCTAAGTCTATGGGACTTCACATTGTCATAAATTACATAAATATATCAAATCTTGCCCAAATGACAGTATTACTTCTTTAGCCTCGACTTATCACGGGTGCCTGTAGCCAAGTTGCTGTACATGGCACATTCAGAAAAACATCCTCACTCTAGTATATTGTAATTAGTCTGCCACTGGTACAAAAGTTTTAAAATGATGAATAGTGAATTTTAGGTAATTATACCTTGGGCATTTCTTCATGAACTTTATTATTAAACTTGTAGACATAAGTTTCTCCTTTTTTCAATGGACATGCTTCTTTCGATGGCTCGTGTAATGGATGCAATAATGGACAAGCGTTGGTGTTATGAATGTTCGGGTAATTTTGTCTTACACCGGTAATATTTAGATAAACCACATGATATAGTTCCTTTTGATCATGATCTATCAATTATGACACATGGATAAGTGGGTAACGAAAAAAAAGTTTATTTAGAAAGTAAATATTTTATTTGATTGATAATTACTTGCAATGAACGATATCTCAAATTCAAGTTCTTTTCCTTTTTTAATAAGACATGGTTGTGAAGTGCAGGGTGTTTTTATTATTTTGATGCTGTTGTGATCTACAGCTGAAATATGATGAGGATGTGATTAATAAATCATACATTTATATGCAGGTAATTTGGTGAATTTCATTACATTTTCACTTTTGGAGCGCAGCTAAAAAAATTATGAGTTCTTTTTTATACATTTATTTTCAAAATTTTGCCAATAAATTATTTACTTTCTTCAAATTTTGCCGATAAATTATTTACTTTCTTCAGTCCAGATGAAAGGTCAAAATATTTCGAAGTCTTTATTAAGGTATTTAAAATCCGAAAATTTTTTAGTGAATTTGACGTAAATGAAACGAATAGATAATGCATAAAACTCAGAGTATATAATTATTAATTTTTTGTCGTAGGTACGATAATTACAGTTTAAAGCATTCTACGTTTCTCTCAGATATAAAAAATTTTACGCTAATCTATATAGTTAGCTAATTACGTTCGTACTCTAATGATATAGAGGACGATCTTGAAGCATTTAAGATTTTTGAAGGAAATAAATCTCTTTTCTTACTACCTATGTGTATATACACTTTTTTACAGATAATTGGCATCGAAAATATTCAAAAAATCTCTTCTTATTCAGTATTATCTCCTATTCTCTTACATAAGAATGATACTCTAGGTTCTCGAGAAAATTATTTATTATATTTTTTTAATAATAATTATAGACTATTTATTAAATAATTTTAACGTCGAATTCGTAACATATAATATCCTTCTTGGTATCCTGATCGCGAATAGCCCAGTGCACTGTTACTTTCGGAACCTACAAGAAAAATATTTTAAATTGCTTTGAATTCCATGGGTGTGAGCTAGGGCGGGATGAATTTTTTTTTTTTTTATTGTTTGTAAAATGATGGGACGAAGCAAGGTTACAATAGTTGGTGTATGGCTTTAAATGGACGTCATAAAAATTTTAGTTTCCAACTCAATTTTTAGATTTTCCAAAAGTAGGTGCAGTTTTTCAATTTTTTTATTTATTTATTTGGAAATTTAAAGTCACATCAGCTCGGGGGCTCTTCGTGACTAATTGTAAGTATACATTAATTTAAATGACATACTATTTAAACTGTAGGCAAAGAACTTAAAAATATTGTCGAAATCTTTAAAATTCAAAAAAAAAATTCAGCAATTGGAAGTTTTTTCTGCCTTTAATTCTTATTTTTGTCATGCAAAGACTGAAAAAAAATTATTTTCAATTTTTTTTTTTAAATTGAGGTCGTCTAAACACTTCCAATTTTTTGGTGAAGGAAATGTGTCCGATTTTTGTTCCAGCACATGGGTTTCTGAAGTCTTAGCTTTTGATGATAAAACATTTGAAGGGACCATTTTGAAGTACTGAAAATGTGAAACTTTGGGAAACCTTATGAGCTGAAAAAATAGTTTCAAAACAGCAGCTAAATATTTTACAAGTCTTTGAAAGACACAATATAATATACAAAACAAAACTGAAAATTAATTTCTTATAATTTTTCAAAATTATTGAAAGTTTAGCCTTATTTTGGAATGTCTAGAAATTGAATAGAAGTGTGAAATTTTCATGCACTCCTTTTTCAGTCATTGAGCAACTATTGTGACCCAACCTCTTCCACTTTTGGAAAAACTCAAAATTCAACCTACCCTAGAGTGAACTGGGAGATTACGATGAATGGGTGGCTTACTTTAGGAACGTCGCTTCTAACTCGTTCGGTTATTTCGTAGATATAACGTTTTCCTTTCTCCATGGGACATCCGACCTTAACTTTATCTGGGTAACTATAAATATGATCACACGCATCGGCTCCATGTACTCCCGGATAATTAACTCTAACTCCCATAAAATTATAATACATGATGATACGCACTCGTTGGTGAGTTTCCCCTGTGTACAAAATTTCATAATTTTGCAGAGTAAAAAATCAAATAAAATTCATCTTGATGCAAGCGAATTCTGATTTACCTGGGATGAATGAAAATGTATTTGTCATCGTCGATCCTCGACGAATTGGACACGGAAAAGAAGCGCAATGTGCGTAGTACAGAATGGTGGTATTATTTATGGGGTCATCTAAAATAAATTTTGATTGCATTATTTTAACATTTTTGACTTGATGATTGTAATTTCAGAATGACGTGTAACACTATGAAAAATGATTCGTTGAGTTTCCCATTTATTTCGAATAAGTAAATGTTTCACTAACATTGGCTCCTAATTGTAAGTAGGTACTAATATCAAAGAACAAATAAATAGTCTTTTATTTATTTATTTATTTTTGGAGATAAAAACTTATGTAAACTTTGTGAATATTTAATTTTGAATTTTGAATTGGACGAAAAAAAAATATTAAAAAATAATAAAAAAAAAAACCAAAAACATTTATCAAGTTACAGTACAGTCTACTCCACCTACCTATTTCAAATAAGATAAAATCTATGTAAATTTTTTTACATTTTCGCTATGAATTTTCCTTTACCCTCTTCAAATATAAATCTTTTTACTTGGAAGATAATTACACGCGATAATCTTGACCCAAAATGCAAAATTAAATCGCCCATTTCATTTTCTCATTTTTCATTAGCAATTAAATTCGCGCAATTAATAAGCTCACATCAATTGTAAACAATGGAAATAAACGGACTGGCAAATGGTATGTTGCATTATAGCAACGAGAAGAATCTGTGATGCTTCGATGATCATGCATGAATTTGAATTTAAGAATGTTTAACAACTTCATTAGCCTACTGTTTTTTCTGCGAATTAAACAAATTTTCCTAGTATAACAAATTGAGTGAGATATTGCGATGATAACTGCGCTCCAATACTCATCGATTACTCGTTTAAATTAATTTTAAAAAAAAATTCAACAACTCACCTGGATGACAAGTTTTAAACCCCTCAGGATCCGGATCGGCAAAAATAAAACAATTTAAAATCGCTGAGAATATTATGAAGAGAGCGATCATGTTGAGAGACGCAATAAAACTGAATTACTTTTACCTATCAAAAATCTCCACCACAGATATTAATTCGAAAAGGATTTCTATTCAACGTGAAATCTGAATTTATATGCTCAAATGAAATGTCGCCGAAATAAAACCATCTCCTTAATATCAAAATAATTATACCTGTTTATTTACCCAAAACTAATCTCAACTCATTTGTTGATTATTTGAGTAAAGTGGTCATCAGGCGACCGTGAAATAAATCGGACATTGTGTGATTTTTTTCCAGTGTTCTAGAGTATGGTAAAAATCTTTGCTGCGTATAATTACTTAATTAAGAGAGGATTATGGTAAAATTGTCATTTTTTATTTAATTGTACTGTAGAACTTGAAGCATGGTATAATTTTACATCGTTTTTGTTTGTAGGTAAGTGGAATTATTTTTGTTCAGTTTGAAATGAGGGTATTTTCAATATTTTCCTTTCAAGTTTGGATCAAAATACCTGTATTCCATTGATTGATATTTTTTAAAAGTTAACTCATTCATTAATTTTATACGTAGGTGATTGAATTCTATAGTATCAACTTAGTTTGAAAAGAAAACACATCCTACTGCATCGGTTTCCTTCATCTGGAGACCTAGAATCCATCAAGCTGGATGTAATATAGGTATAGTTTCAGCAATGAAGATTATTGATGGTGATACCTAAGTTGATGTTCAAAAATTAACATACAGCATACTTCTCATTACTAGTAATCATACACGAATCCCTCTTTATCAAATCTGAGCCATTTGAGACTCCTTAAGACTTCCTCAAATTTTGGCTATCCGCCATTTTGGATGCATTTTAACCTAAATTTGAAGAATCGTATTCTGGTCCTCAACTAACTCCATGTACGAAGTTTGACCTTTCTAGGTAAATTTGGTGAGGAGATATATAGCAGACTCAGGAAATTTCAAATCTCAAATTTTCCTTAAAAATCAGTTTTTGTTTCAATTTTTTCTCCAAATGCACTAGGAAAGCTAACATTTGGATATATTGGTGTCCGCAAGTCATTCTTTAATATGAAACCACGAGCGAAAATTTTGAGCTATTTGCCCGCTTTCCATCTCTTCTCAAGATTTGAGGGAACCGCCATTTTGAGACGAATCAAAAAAACAAAAAAAAGTATTTTTGCAGAATTCCACAAAGAGTCTGTCACCAAATTTTCAGCAAATTTCATCGCAACCCAACGGGGCTACTCGTTGAGTATATACCTATAGGCATATATACCTAATTACAATACTTTGTTGCATCCGGGTCTTCAAGTGTACTTATTGCATTCAATATATACATACCGAATGACTACTTAATTCGAGCATGCAAGCGAAAAAATTAGCTAAAAGGTGAATAAATTCAAAACATATATGTATTTTTGACGATGAAAGTATAAATTAAAATTGTATATTTCATTGATAAACACTTTTAAGCATTAAATAAATATTATTTATGCCATTTATTGTTCTTAATATCATTCAAATATGTAATTTATTTCTATGAGAGAAAGATTTTTGCGCTTGGGGTGCTCGAATCAAGTAGTCAGCTAGTCACCCGGTATATAGTGGTAGTTGTTGCAGCTACCTATATAAATACCTACATTATTATACCCGAAAAAAGGCGCAGTACTGTATGTTAAAGACCTGTTTGGGTGCAAAAAACAATGTATGCTGAATTCACATGCATGCCATAAAAGTTGTATGAAGGCTCGAATAACATTTTTATCAAAGTATGTATGCGCTATCAAATATGGTCAACATTTTTTCGATCACCAATGCTTTCTAGGAGAAAAAAATTATTTACGCTGTACCTATATTAAGTCCAGTGAAGTATAATTGGACGGCATTACGCAACAATGTCCTAACTGCACTTCGGCTCGTTCCAAGAAAAGCATCATGACCTATCTCACTTTGACAATACAGTAAAATACTTCATATCAATATAATTATGTAAGCCTGTGATATTTTAGTTCCATTTTGTGCAATAAAGAATCTTTACAAATGATAAGATTTGCATTTTGTTATTTATTTATCAAGAAAAATGAACATTTTTAATATTCTAATCCCATAACAACAGTTTCCTATTTCGCAACAATGATTTATTTCGCATCAACCAATCAGAAGCCTTGTTTTGAAAGACACAGAAGAATAAGAATTCATGTTTTGCATCTTTACCGTTAGTCCATTATGCAGTTTTACATTAATTGTAAAAGCAAATATCTATTTCTATTTAAAAATAATGAACGAAGTACCTCTGGATTTGACGGTGCCTAAACCTGTATGTTGTAATGAAAGTCATGAAACATGCTCTGGTAAATATTATGTACTTATACCGCTAATTTTACTCCTTTAATCGACGCATCAAATTTTCTTTTCAGTTTTGCAATTTAAATTTACAGAATAAATTTAGGTTTGAACAAGTTTATTGATGTTGGTTTGAACATGGGTCAGCTTATCAGTTTATCACAAAGATGATCACAACCAACAAAATAAACAACAGATGAATTTTCCAAGAAAAAATACAACTAGGTAATTTAGGTCAATGTTGCAAAATTGAAAACTGCTGTTATAAGATTGTAGTTACTCCGTTCGCGTTTTTGAATTAAAAAGAACAGTTTTTCATCATTGAAATTTTGGTATGTTAATTAAGGTGCTATACAGATTTCAAAAATGTGGAAATCTCATTTTTGATGAAAATTGCACTTAGAACATTGTTGCATAATGCCGTCCAATTATACATTATTATTGCACTCGACGTAAAATTCGCCTATGTACTCTGTAAATACTGTAATCAACCATTCTAGCGTACTCCTATTACAAAACGTTGTAGCACCCGCCGCAACGGTTGTAAGAACGTCAACTTCTGGTGCTACATATACTTGAAAGATCATCTCAGGAACAATAATGGGCATATAAAGCTATATATAAACGCAGACAGAGAAAAAGAGAGAGAAAAATGATAATTAGATATGCTACTTGAGCAGTAAACTGATGGTTTACTAAGAATTTTTTGAAGAACTACCCATGAACTTCTAGTTTACTATATTTAAAAACTTTCCCATAAAAACTGTCAATCTTTCGTATTTGGGGCAAGTTTCCTACCACCCTTTGTCTCCTTTTAACATCAAATAGATAACTTTTCAGAAACAAAATTCCACCTGAAATTTGCAGAGTAGTATTATTTATGCATACTATCATTTGTATAATGAATGTAGAAGAGATTTCAGATGAAACATCCAAAAAGAAGAGAAACGTACATTTGATCCTATGAAATAAGAATTACGTTATTCTACCTGGCATGCCCCTAGTTTCGAGTGGTGAATTGCCCACTTTTGGTAAATCCCCTTTATTTCACTCGTAAAATTATTGGCTATGAATTAATCTTTTGATTGTTAATAAAGTAGAGCGATGTAACCTGTGTGGTTTTCATGGTTACATTTCACATGTTGATATGATTCCTACATTCCTACGATCGTATCTTATTTGTAATGTATTCAACAATGAATCGCAATAAACCCACATCAAATGAGAAGTCTCAACGGAATTTGAGAAAGAAATGTTGGTGCCTTCAAGAACAATCATCAAACTATCTTAACCTTGGTAAGCTCAGCGTAAAGAAACATTTCGTTAATATTTTTGTTACCGACTTACACGCGATAAACAATGATAATTGAATGTTTTCATACGATAATTAAAATTTCATCATTATCAAGAGAGAAAAAAATTAGGTATTTTTAAATTATAAAGTATCGGCGTTACTTGTTTGGAACATGAAAATGGACAAGTATCCGCGTGCTCGTTTATGCCTGTATATTCATAGACATTACACGATCATCGTATCACGTTGCATCAGGTGTAGATAACATTTATCTTAGCAGTTAGCGCTTTAAATATAAATAACCGAATAATTCACACAGAAACCAGACAAACAACTTACAAAGTATATTGGTCGCAATGAGAATTTTCTTCGTAAACACAATGTGGTGGAAATGAGTTATGACGATATCTATATATGTAGCGATAACACCAAACGAAATTATTATTAAATTTTAATTTACTCATTGGGAAAAACGCTCGATTTGATCACATCAGCGTGAAACATTCAAAGAAGTGGAACAATTTGAGGGATTTTTTAAATCTTTATCTTATCGTCGCTGTGTGTGAGTAAACGTAAAAGATAATTTCGATATCGATTTCAGGCCATGCTGATATCAGCGTTTTGTTGTCTAGTAGTAAAATGCTGGGTTAATAGTTTTTCGTTCTTCAATTGTTGAAGTTCTTCGTTATCGCTTCACTTTCAACCTATATACGACCAAACTGTAAAATATTGTATTAACGATATGACGGAAACTAACGACAGGTAACTGTTTTTTATTCATTTAAAAATAAGACTCAATTTATGCATCAAAATATATTAAATTTTTTTCAACTGATGATGAACAATTTATACCAGTAATATCATTATTTTGGAGACTATAATTATTCATAAATCGGCTACATATGATACTTAAATTATTATCCGCTCTCTTTTCCTAATTTGTCTAATTCAACCTACTTTCCGGAATAGTCATACCTATCTTTGTAATTGTTAATTTATTATCCTTCACCGTTAAACCATCAGTTAAATTCACAGATCAAAGTCAACTTACTTATCAATGTTTTCTATTACTTGAGATAACTAGAAATAAGATACTTATATAAGTTCAATATTTACGTTGAAATCAAAATCCAATAATGGGTATCCATATCCATAAAGCAATAGGTATATAATTCGAAAATTTTCAAATTTCAACGTTTATTAGTTCTTAATTACTCAACTTCCTATTTCAGATTGGTAATTAGGTAGATAGCTAGATACCTCACAGTTAAATATTTCATTTCATTTTCAATTTGTTTCAGGTTATGGAAAAAACCCCAAAACGTGAAAGATTTTGCGAAATTGGTGATAACGAATAAAAAATCTCAATCAAAAGTTCTAGAAAATGACCCAGATATGTGGGTTGAGTTACAGAACCATCCTTCGTGGAATAATCTGTTCACTTTGTTAGAGACTTATATCAATAATTGCGCCGAACTGGAAAAGAAAGTAAATTCTGAGAAACATTTTTTAGTCGAAAAGGTTAGTATTCGTAAAAAATATAAGAAATACAAAAAACGTTATAAATTATTCAAAAGCGAAACCTCGCAACCATCTCATAATGAAGGCGAATACACGCGATATTTCAAATAGGTAGAATCATTGTAGGTGCCTAATTTTATTATCATAAAGTTTTTATATCGTATTTAAATGACTTTGATCTCTCAATAATTTTGTGATTTACTTAAGTTTTATACGTTACTGTGTACTGACTATTGCTAAAAACTTGATTCGATTTATTATTGTGTTATATGTCATTTTATACCTATTTTTTTAAAAACCATTTTCATGATGATTTTATGGCATAGTTATAGATGTAAATTTTATTTTATTATTGTGAAAGAGATTCGGATTAACTTTAATCTTTGTTACCTATCGAGCATTAGAATTATACATCTATGATTATACGTATTAGATAGATGTTTTCCAGATGGATATGTGTAATTTTAGATTTTTTCAAGCGCAAGATGTTCCATTAAAATGAAAAATTCAATTTCTAACTGCGAGTATTCAACGCTGCATTAATTCATGACGTAATTTTTTACTTATCTGTTATCAATAAAGTGACTACATTGAGAGGTACTGGTAAATAAATAATGAATTTCCTTATTTTTTATTTACATTCATGACGATAACTTTATCGTCTAAATTACCGAAATACCCATATCAATGAGAACCAATAGATTCGGTTTGGCATGAAAATTCTTCATTAGTGTTGATGATTGTGTAGTAATCATACATGTTTTATCAATTCATCATTTCGTTCCATAAAAATTACGATTTTGAGTACACTAAAGTGGATCAATTTTTTTTTTGTCGAAAATTAGCCTCAATAAAGCTCGAAAAATTTAGGTATTCAAAACCCAGCAAGGCTCGAAAATTTCGATTTTTTTGAGAATTGTTCGGGTCCGAGAGTCATATTTTGTTGTTTTAATGACCCAATATATTTTAGCTGTCAATTTCTTTAAGTTTCAGACGGTGTATAATTATTTCCAATTCATTCTGGAGGTATTTCACGTACTTCAGAAATAATAAATTAATAAATAATTAAAGAATAGAATTTATTCAAAATTTCATCACCAAACCAATATTGTATTATTAGGTATTAACAAAAATTAATTTTCAATTTGGCCGCAAACTGTGGAGCAGTGCAAAGATCACATAGTCACACGATGTATGGACTTGAATTCTGCCTCATCAGCAAAGTTATACAGAATATCGAGTTGCTGTACTCAGAGAATTGATGAACGAAAGATCAGAGCAGAGAATAGGGTCAATTGCTTAGTATCCTAGCGCTATGATGTAGTCTCAACGTTGATTGGTTATTTTGAATGTTCCGCTTGACGTAAATTTTTAATTAACTGAAAATTTGTTTTCTTGTGAGTTACAAACTTTTAAAAACTTTATCGACCTCATTCTGATGAGTATAAAAACTGATTTGGGGGCTGAAATTTGTTTATGTTTTTTTTTTAACGTCATTTAACAACTATTGAGAGGCCACTCCTACTTTTCCAAAAACACGAAATTCGGCTCATTTCACCGTTGTTCTTAATATACTTCATATTCAACTTAAAGTTAGGTAAGGTCATTTTATTAATTTTAACACTAAAATAAATATCTTGAGAAACCGTACAGAGTAAAAATTAAGCGGGCAAGTTATATCTCAATTGTTACATGACAAAAATCAACCCCATGCAATCATACATCTTAATAATAAATTATTACCTATTTATTAGTCATTTCCAGAAACAATAATATTTGAAATATTGTAATTTCACTATAACTTAAATTAACTTTGCCCCCAAATTTCAAAAAAATTATCAGCCAACTTTTTTTTGTCTTAGGTCTAGAAAAAAGTATAGTACCTGTACAATAAATGCTATGAGATTTTAAAATCCAAAAGAATCCTATTTCATTATTCCAACTGGGGAAAAGCCAATACAAAACTGATAGTTTGAAATTTTTCGAAAGTAATATTGAAATCATTTCACAAATTTTATTACCTTATTCCTATCACAAATGCATGGAAATGAAAAATACAAAAATCGATCCAGTCACTCGGACTGCAGCATTGTTTTTACACTACTCTGGAATTTCGCTACAGGGTGGTCGTACATGAATAAAAGGAGAGCATGAAAAATGAAAAACGGCAGTCATTTTATTTCATGGGTAATTCTCTGAAAATGTCCATATTTCTGTAATCGATGTTTTTTTTGAAGAATTACGCTACAATTGAATTTTTTTTTTTTCTATATTTATATGAGTATCTCCTCTAACTTTCCCATCGATTGAAATTGTCCTCCACCCCCCCTAAATAGGGGTTTTTTCAACCCAAAGGTCAAAAGTTCCAAGGCCGTGGCATGTAAACGGTCACGTTTTGAATTTTCAATGTCACATAAATGATATTAAATTAATATTTTTTTGAGGAAAAACTTAGCAAAGTTGCTCAGGATAGTTGAGTGTGTATGTTAACGCTCAAAATGATGTCCAAAGTTTCCCTGCTTGACCTCCAGGAAGGTTCAAAGACCTGTAAATGGTTTATACACTCCTAGGCCGTGGCGTTTTTTGTTTGCTTCTCCTGCGGCAATGATTTTATAATTCGTTTTTCTTTGCGGTTACAATGCTTCCTTGACATCATGAGAATACACTGCCAGCATTCGAAATGTGAAATGTCATTTATTTATCACAGTCGGAAAGCAAAATTCGTAAAAATTGTTGATTCCCGGTTTTTGTGGTATTAGGCCGTGGCTTATTCTAACTCAGCCATCAAATGTCCTAGGAACCTGGAACAAAAGGGATATCGAAGATTAGTAAGTACATATAATATTCACCTATTCAATATTCTCTTAAATTAACTGTTAGAAGCTCCTTAATAAATTTTTGGCGAATTCTCTTAGGCCGTGGCTGGTTGGTTTTCATCTTAGGCCGTGGCGAAGTGTTTTTTTTTACGACCACGGCCTAGGAATTAGTGTCTTTTTGCCATTCTAAATCAATTTTAATGGGGATACACTAACAAAGATGTTATTAATTTAGGTGTTAATGGCTGTCTCTCGAAAAAAGACACTAGTTCTTAGGCCATGGTCATAAAAAGACACTTCGCCACGGCTCAAGATTAAAACCAACCAGCCACGACCTGAGAGAATTCGCCAAAAATTTACTAAGGAGCTCCTAACAGTCAGTTTAAGAGAATATTAAATAGGTGAATATTATATGTACTTACTAATCTTCGATATCCCTTTTGTTTCAAGTTCCTAGGACATCTTACGGCTGAGTTACAATAAGCCACAAAATCGAGAATCAACAGCCACGGCCTAAGAAGTTCTTAGGTTTTGGGTAATAAAATTTCAAAAAGTCCCCCTACCCCCCAGGGGGACATGACTTGAGCCGAATGGCATAAATGACATCAAGGACACATATACTCACTATCCCAATCAAAAAAATTCCCAATATCAACTTTTTTTTTCAGAAAAATAAAGACATCGAAATATGGACATTTTCAGAGAATTACCCTCATCTTTCTTATTGAAAAATTTACCCTCAAGTGTTAAGAAAATGAGAAAAACATTTTGAATTTAATAAAGTCTACAAATAAATAATTTGAAAACTTATTTATTTATACACACAAACAGATATACACCTATATTCAGGTTATCATTTTCAACACCAGAAGTAATCAATAGTTTCTATATCACTAAACTACGAACCTACAACCTACTACAAAAGTAACACGAATACCTAAAAAATGAATTTCCAAGTACAGCGAGTACTTAGTCACAAAATTATTTAAATATAAATACCGAGAACGCAAGTCTATTCCAGTGATAAAATACTAATCATTTTTCAAATAACTTTAACCGAATAATATCATAAAACTTCCAAGTAGTATGATTCATCATTGCATGATGAATTCATCAGATACCAACATTGTGAGATCACTGGAATAAAAATTTCACTACGAAATCGAGTAAACTGATTTGATTTCTTATAAGCGTAATTGGTTTGTTATAGAAGTTGAAAATTAATCGCAGTGTTCTCAATATTTGACCACAATTGATTAAAAAGTTCTGTAGTCTTTGGTACAGTTCTAAATATTATAATTAATTCATACCAAGAGAGGAGTAATTATTTAATAATAAAAAATATTTTTTTAACCCCCGAAAGAACTAAGATGAAAAAAAAAACACGAAACAAAACCATCTAACTCACAATTGTTAACAATCTTAATTACGCAAACAAAACATCGAGTACTATCATACAAACGTAAGAGTACACAACTAATTGTAGATCTTCCCAGTTCTACATTTATTTGGAGAACTAACAGATATGCACGTAAACTAGAAACTTCTCTACCTACAATATGATATCTTTGTTTGCCTAAATTATTTCGAAATACAATTGTTTTAGGTAATTATGCATTTTTCAACCATTCAATAAACGTAAAAAAAGATAAAATAAATTGTAGTCTGTAGATATGTATAAAAAATAAATGCTTGTAACAGTTGATAATAAAACAAAAAATTAACATTATTTTCGTCCCTTTAAGAGACTATTTAAAAACACAAGAAAATTAAAACAAATAATAGATATGTATAAAAACAAAGGTTTGACAAAAAAAAATCACGATGATAATAAAAAGAAATATTAACATTTTCTTTCTCAAAAAAAAAAAATCAACAAAATATAGGTGTTTAAAAAAACTTATAAAGAGAAAAAAATCCATCTTCCCAGGTTAAATGACTAGTTTATAAATAGTTACTAAGCAACGTTTTTTTGAAGCAAAATAATTGGTAAACCGAGAAAAAAATGACAGTCATTATAAAAGTAAAGGAAAATTTGAAGAAAAAAAATTATTTAAAAAAAACTCGTGAGTTGTAATTTTAATTGAATAATGTAACAATGAACACAACAAGGAGCAACCTGAAACTTTTGGTCCGCATTGTTTTCTCACATAGCTAAGCCGATGACATCTATAGCAATTTTCTAAAAATAAAAAATTAATTAAAATTGAAAATTGAATTAAATCAATTATAAATAATTATTCAATATAGTACCTGTAAACTTTGCAAAGAATTTTCACAATCTGTCGTATCAATATCGTTCATATTTATACCACATCGTTCCATTTCGGCGTAAGTCCCAAATGGTAATTTACCCACGCATTCGAGTTTGGTGATATGCATTTTGGAACGTAAATGTTTAGCTAAGTGACCATGTATTCTAAATCCTATGTTACAATCGTCGCATTTAAATGGTCTTGGGTTATTCGCAGACGTCTGACCATTAGCCGATGAATTTAAACTCAACTAAATATTAGAAAAAATATGTAAATTCATATAATTTTTATTTCTTTCTATTACTTTTACCTACCTTATTTAAATGCGAATTGGATCCTAAATGTTTGTGCAGATGTCCCTTAGTACGAAATGAAACTGCGCATGAATCGCATCTAAAAGGTTGCTCGAAATAATGAATATTTACGTGCAATTTCAACTGGCTCGGTTTATTAAATACTTTATGACAAACGCCACATTTTGTTTGTCCATTCTCGAGCACGCTGTGACCGAATAAACGTCAAGAATAAAATTTATTCCATTACATAATAAAGAAAATTCAAAGCACCACCTACTTTGTTAAAGGACCACTACACGAAGAGGCGAACTCAGTTTTTAATTTTTTAGAGGCATTCGTATCAGTATTAAAATTCGAAGACCCAACAGACATAATAACGGAAGCAGAATCTTTACTCTCAGTGATCAAATTTTCTTTACAATTATTATTGCTGTTTCGGAAAGGTACTTCGATTTTAGTACGTTCCACAAACGAATTTCCGCCGATTGTTTCCAAAGGTGTGATATTTTTATTGGCTATTGGTTCGAAGTAAAATCGTTCGTTATTCGTCAGTTCATCTATTTGACTCAAGTTTGGGTCAGATTGCGACTCTTTTGGTATATTAGGATATATAATCACCTGTGGAAGAAAAAACAACCCTATAAATTGAACATTTAATAATGAGACGTTGTTGTGAAAATTTTATTCACTTTTTCTGCCATTTCCGGTTTATGTAGTGTTACTGTTGAAGTCGGTGATAAGTGTTGATTCAACGAAAAACTATGAGCGAACGTATTTGCACTGGTGTTCAGAGTTACTATGTCAGCACTGGTGCACGGTTTAGACACCGTTTGATGACACATTCTAGATAAGGAGAGCAGCGATCGAGCTACCTCTCTTTCTAGTTGGTATTTCGGATCTAATTGGATTAAAAAAGAAATATTAAAAAGAGCGTAAACTGCTATGAAATATCACTGTAACTGAGTTTTTAATGAGAGCTTGTTGAAATTTGTACAAGTGTTGTTAATCTCTTCACGCCAACACCCAGTGCACAGGTTGAAAAACTTCACATATCTCCTCCAAAGCCAAGGAGATGAATTCAAGATAGTGCAATACTTTTTGTCAACACAAGAAACACAAGAGACCCTATTTAGCAAATTTTCCTAATTTGAGACTCCTCGAGCTTTCCTCAAATCTTGACGATACAACATATAAGATAAAAAAAAATCAATTCAAAAAATAATTAAAATAATCAAAAATGATCAGCCTTCCATAAAATTTGTGTGAACCGCCATTCTGAGGTGAATAAAAAAAATTGTCTTGTGCATTTTCATGAAGAGACCGTCTCCAAATTATGAAAAATTATCATTCATTTATTTGTACCAGCCTGTGCTACTAGCAGGGTGGGGGATTTATCACGCATACCAAAAAGTTGGACACTTGCAATTTTTGATTCTGAAACGTTAAGTTCTTATTTCCCTCTCCATACGCCTCTTCTCCCACTTTTTCCAAATCAGATGCAATAGCTTGGGTTTTTCATTGAAAAATTAGCAAATAAATATTGTCATATGAATATTGCAAAAAGTTTCAATAAACAACTCTTTTGTAGATAACTTATAACAAACCTTTCCCTTGGATTGGATATTCTTCAGCAGGGTCACTCGTGGGCATTTCGTTCGCCTGTAATTTTTTGCCAATTAATAAATTATTTCAAATCTCAATACATGATAATGTGAAATGATTCACTTACATTTGGAAGGCGATTCTCTTCTTGAATTTTTAATCCACAAATATTTTCAGGCGGCGATAAATTTGTATCACGAGAGTAATTCACGTTAATTACATCATTTAATGATCTGACATCCTCAATTTTTCGTTTCACGGATCCAGAAGGATTTTTATCATATTGCAATAACGATTCTGACACAGAGTGTAAAATAGGCATTCCATGATCGAATGGTAAAACTTCGTTCACGCTAATGTCATTCAGTAGAGTAGATTTTGATTTCGATATGACACTGGTAGGTGGAAGAGAAGCGAACTTATAATTGACAAGTTGAGTTGAGGGTTGCAACTTTAAATCGGTAATCGGAGAAAAAGCCGTTAATGACATCGAGGAAATATCGGGCTCATTTTGAATAAGAGGTATAGCAAATTTACTTATTCTCGTACCGCTTGGAAGAGCATTTGATTCGTCGCAAAATTTAGACTCCGAAATACCAGAGCCACTTGTGAATGGAGAAGTCATTAACGTTGTATCGGTGACTGTCGATAGACTATTCATGTTGATCGGTGTCTCTAGATTATTTTTTTGATTCGAGGATTCGATTGTAGAAGATATGTTGTTGGTATCATCATTTTTTATGTAAATCGAGGCTTTGTGAAACTTAGGCTTATAAATAGAGGTAAGCGGTGGCGAACTTTGAACGTTGTTTTCTTTGTTAATAAATTTATATTCGTTTTTCGTTGACACTGTTGGTAAGTGGCAATCCTCCATTCTTTTTTCGCACGCCGTGCCATCACTATTATTAGTGCCATTTATATTCCATGCTTGCGATTGCGACGGGTGAGTAGTTGGTGATTCAGAGTCATTCGAATGAAACGCTACAACTTTTTTAAACTTCTTATGTAAATATTTATTGGTACAGTTGGCCACCGCGTTTGTCAACGTAAGAGAAAGATCATTGGAGGTATTGCATTTTTCTTCGTTTGGATCACCTAAGACAAATTTAAATCGAAAAAACAATAATTGCGATTAACGGTACAAAAGCGAATTGTAATCGGTATGGTAACACTTGTAATGTCAAATTTTCACTACAGTCACACAATAATACCCAAGAGAATACTCACTTTTCAAGGGCGGTATTTCGTATTCAGTCCATCGAAACATATTAGTCAATTCGCAACAATACGGAGATTAACGTTTCAATCCAATCACTCACCAAGAAACTATTTTATTACTTTTCATTCGTATTTACTCATTTCACTCGTCAATCAAAACTTAGGTGTTTGTAAAAGTATTTTCAACGGATAGGACAACATTTTACCCGCGAAATACATTCTGAACACCGATCAATACATGAAATAAAATTATTTTAAAGAATAATAATGGTCATTAATTGTGTAATGCGAATAATAGGGAGATTATAGGAACAAAAAGCAAGCAAAAGCGTCGCGATATTATGCTCATTCTGCTGTAATTACTGTTATCTCAATTACACAGTACTTTTCTTTCGATTAATTGATTTGTTGACAGTATTTCCCCCTTCTCTCCTTGATTAAAAACACAACAAGTACGTCATGCTTGCCCCTTCATTTCTTTCATGACTTCATCACCCTTTGTTTCTAATAACCAGGTAATTTCAACTTTAAATTTATTGCTTACAAAATTATCCACTAAGAGTGTCATATACTTGAAGCTCTTATCACCTTTTGTCTCTTATTTATTTACCAGGTGAATGATTCGAATTTACAAAACAAGATATCATCTATACCATTCAATGGGGGAATTCGTTCCTTATTCGAAATTCGATTTTATTGAATCGTTCAAATCAGCGGTTGTACATATTTTGTTTCTGTTTAGTTTACTTCCATAACGTTCAATTTCTATCATAATTTTTTTATGGTGTAAAGATTGATATATTTGTGAACATAACTAAATATCTTTTCGGCATCTAATCATCTTACATCGGTGATGGGCTGATGGCAATAAAGAAATACTATGAAAATATTTTCTCTTTAATATCTCTCTTCTAAAAATACATCTTCTGACAAAATGTGTGATAACTGTACGGATTTTGTCAATTTGCTGGAATCATGTTCGTATTTCATTATATTTATTTATATTTCTCACATACGGTCCTTCTGCTTACAAATATTTCGAAAACACTTTCTACTTTCTACCAAGTTCTGCTAGGTGTTACAAAGTGTTACGTATTCATCCAGACTATAGCATTCCTTCATCTCACTATTTTATAATTATTCGCTCAATAGTATTGTACTTCATGCTCGAAATACCCATATTTGTTGTACAGTTGCTGATAGAATCGTCTCATCGACCGAAGATATCACTGATGAAGAAGAAGAAGAGAGTCACGACGATGGAGACGTCAAAGATCTCGACAAATACTACAAACCCTCGAAAGTGTTGTTGAAAGAAGAAGTAGAACGGCTTTTCAATTTCATTCATTCTTGGTTTCAAAGGTATATCGATAACACCGATACATTTTTCCCATCATAATTCTCAATTAATTCCGTCCTTTCGTCTTTATCAGGCAGTGTATATGCTGTTTTCGCGACCCAGCCAACTACGAAAGATTTAGTTCGTTGACGCAGAATTTAATTCGCTTGGTTATCAAAGAACTCTATGTATTTAAATATCAAAGCAATCACGTTAAGGAGAATGAAATCTCGCCCGTATTTCTGAACAAGAACTGTTGGGTTGCTGATTCATCGGAATCCAGTACTTGTTTCTATTTCTTTCTCGTTGAGTAATTAGTTTTAAGTTTTAATTCTTATTTTATTCCATACAATCAGATACCTCAAAATCGGAAGAAAAATGGAATTACAAAGAATTGGAAACCTTGTTTCATTTAATCGCTAAAGTGTTCCTGGTCAATTATCCCTTATATTTGCCATTCAAGCAGCCCATTCATATGAAAGGCGATATGGGTAGAGACGGATTTTTCAGTCAATACTGTGATCTCACCGAGCAAGACGTTTCCGCGTATTTGCTTCAAAATGTAGATTTATTCTGCAGGTTCGTGCTAATAAGAAAATATTTACAGATATCATGCCAATATACCTGCGTTATCTCGTTTTCTTGTGTTTTATCTTTCACGGTTAATGACATGTTAAACGTGTCTTGTATTTTAATTTAATGATAATGGTTTTTCAATACGGATGAAGAAAATTTTTCACGTATACGATCAATTTTTTTTGCAGATTGGACGGCGTCCAGTTGATCGCCGATTGTTTCGATTTTCAAGATTTACCCATCATTATTGCTCATTCTTTAATTACGATCGTATGTAATTTAAAAATGTGGCTGAATGTGAGGTCTATTATCACCATGTTTATACCATTACGATCAAAGGTGCTTCGTTACATGTGTAACATGTCTGATAAAGATTTGAGAACTCATACTATCAAGTTGATTTCTGGTACGTAAGGTGGCCGCGTTTTGTTTACATTGCGCCCTCTCACTCACTGGTCTTTCTGTTCCGATTCGAATAAATTATGCACAATTTATTGGCCGTTAATATTTATTATCAAATTTTCAAATCAGTTTTTTCCAATGTAAATAAAAATATTTCGTAAATAGTAAATTTTAGTTTTGATTTTCCCGCTTATTTATTATTTAATTTTTAAAATGTTCGACATCTTTGGTATTACAAATTTCATAATATCATTCTTACCTTTACGGATGTATGAATTTTTCAAAAATATAATTAACGACAAAAATGCAAATGCATAATGAAGAATGAACCATTTACTCTAATTAGATATTTCGTCGATGACAAGAGTAATGAGTACGTTTTCGGTGTAAAAATTCTTCGTGTTCGGGATTTTTTTTATTAATTTAATTTTTTAAATTATAAATAAAATTACGAGTTGATCGTATAATTTTTTTCAATAGATTATATGTGGAGTGCCGTAAAGGATCCTATGGATACCCCCGTTACCTTTGATAAAGATGGATTAGACTTGGCCTTCAAGTACTTCATTTCTTCCACATTAACGATGCGTTTAGCCGGCATCGCTCAAATCAATAGTCACATAACCACCTTCAACGATGTTTGTAATTCGGAAAATATGTTAGAAGTAGAAGGCATCGGGCAAAGTTTAGCCAACTGGTTAACCGATAATAAAATCATTTCTCATATATTCGGTCCAAATTTACACGTAGAGGTATACATTGTTTGTGTCTATGAAGTGTTTGTTTCGTTTAAAAATAAGTGTTTTGATCCATCTATCGCTGGTTTTTTCAGATCATCAAGCAAAGCCATATTATTTTGAATTTCTTGGCCATGGAAAGTAAAATTACCAACGACGATATCGATATAATATGGCAAGCAGCACAGCTCAAACATTGCAGCAAACAAGTTTTCGATTTGTTGGCTCCATTGATTAAAAATCTAGAACCAGCTCCTGTTACTCATTTGTACCATTTATTGTATAAAATGGAACCTAAAGATCACACAGAGCAGGTTCGCAGGATGAGATTCATTCGATAGTTCGAATATCTCTTAAGTATGGAGTTGTAATTGACTTTTGTCTTTATAGAGTTTGTTGTTGGCGTCCTCTATTATTAAATTCATTTGGACGAGTGGTTCTACGTATAATAATTTGATGGATGAAGCGCAAACGCACTCGAAAATGATTAAAATGAAACAAACGGTCACTAGTGGTTCGGAAAATAGTGGGTTAGGAGATGCGGAAAATTCAGATGTTAGTGAATATTTTGCATTTTTATGTTACGTGCTATGTGTTCTAGCTCAAGGGAACTAGAATTAGTTTTCAGCTTCTGAATGTTGTTTAGAATACATCGGGAAATCCTTCTTTCTCTTCTTATCTGTCTCACTCCTTATTATAGGATTAAATGTCTATTTTTTTTTCTATCATGAATGGCGCACTTGATGCAAAAATATCTCGAATTCAAGTTATGAAATTCTTGAAAACTTCCTCTTGGAAGAGAAAATTCTGAAAGTTGCTTCGAAAAAAAAAAAATAAATATAAATTAGGAAATGCCTGGAGCTGATTTCTACCTTTACAAAAGGTTTCAAGAATTTTTTCGATCAGTTATTTGAAAGCTCAAAAAGCCCTTCCCCCACCGTACCACCAGAAAAAAGCGTGGAGGTATTACCCCAATTTAATTTTTTTTTTTTTTTTTTTTATTTCAAGAAGTTCTGAAATGATTAATTATTATTCATCCATGTTATTGTTTTTACAGTTATTCTTGACCATTTTCAAAATGGGTTTTAATTTTTTGGGAGTTGTAACATTTTTCTCCTCACCCCGAAAAACTCTGGAAACACAGTATATCATTAGTATTTTGTGAGGAGAGCTTCAACAGCTATTTTCTGATGAAATTGAAGAACCGAAAATATGAACAGAACCGAGCAGATAATATTAAAAATTATTTATCAAATAATTATAACTCGGACAACAAAGTTTATATTTAAAAATTAAATAATGAATCGAAGTTTCGACTATAATGTCGCCTTAATCATGACTTTATGGTGACGTCAAAAACGTTTAAAAAAGTCATTGAGGCTTATTCCTGAAACGACCATTTTCAGAGTAAAATGCTTAAAGTATCGTTTAACAAAGTAATAATTGAGAATATAGAGCTGAATTTTTGGTTAGTGAAGATGAAAATTGTATAAAATTCTTGATATACTCAATTTACAGTCATCATTTTTCCTATTTTTGAGACGTAAGAGGAAAGGAGATAAATATGATAGACTTTTTTTTTAACAACCTATTTCTCTAAATTACCTCGTATTTATCATAATTTAAAATGAAATTGAACTTAGGTCGATTCGAGCTCAGACGGTGGTGAAATTCAAGAAGAAACGACCCCTTGTAAAAAAATAAAATTGGCTTGTACCTGGCATAAGAAGAAATCTTGTAAAAGTAAGTATCAAAATGATCCCATCATCGTTGAATTATTCATGTTGAAAAATAATCGTTCATTAAAAATCTCATTTTCGTAGTACACGCTAACGAAAACGTGAAAGTCGAATGCGTCCTCGACGATGGTCCAGAAGAGTCAAAAAAGGAAGGGAAAAAGTTACCACCGCAAAACAAGTAAGTAATTCGTGCCCTACGTTTGCTCCCGAATGTAGTTACTTACGATGAATTTTCATTTACAGTTCTCCCATTAAAGATCAAGTAAAAGGTAACGAATCTTTAAAAAGGCAACGCACTTCTTCGCAAGAAGATGTGAAAACTAGTCACGAAGAAAAGAAACAAAAACCCATTAAAGATGAGTTGCAAATATCCAAGCCAAAAGTACCTATAATGCGTTGTAAGTATTCTCGTCAATTATACCGAAACATCGAATGGAACAACTCGTGGTGAATTTTTTATTTGTTTTTAAGGCGGCGCTTCGAAAATAGAAAATTCCGAAGACGAAGATGTGGACGTGGATGACGAAGATGTTGACGACGATGACGATGATGAGGATAACATAGACGATGACGAAGACGACGACGAAGACGAAGAAGGCGATAATGAGTTGACCGAATCGGACGAAGAAGTGCATCCTATTCACCATCATCATTCTCAGCGTCTCCACCATTCTCGTTCGCATCAGCATCATCACGAGCATCATCATAGTTTGAAGAAATCGTTAGCTGAGCCGTCCCTACCTAATATTCTATTGAAGTATTTTGAATTCTGAATCTATTATTATTATTGAGTTTTAGCTGAGTTTTTAACTTGAATACGATAACTATTGCAGCTTACCTGATTTGGAAGGGAGTTCTTCATATTTTTACATTTCAGACCATTTGTAATCATCTGGCAAACATCCAACTTTTTGTAATGTATATTTTTCTCCCACGCGTAGCGCTAGGGGGTGTTCATGAAATTCGCTCAGAATTTGGTGAGACATTCTTCTTAGAAATGCGACAAAAGTACTTTTTTGGTTTCTCGATAAAATTCAAAATGGCGGATCACTTGAATTTTGAGGGGGGCTGGAAAAGGGGCATATAGCTCAAATTTTCCATTTTTGATCTTATATGAAAGAGGGAGTCACGGACACCAAAGTAACTATATTTCAGCTTCTTAAGTGCATTTGGAGGAGAGTTAGAGCAAAAAAAAGCAATTGAGGAAGTTTTGAGTGATGAAATTTCTTGAATCTTCTATACCTCCTCACCTTATCGATCTAGAAAGGTCAAACTTTGTGTGTGGAGTTAGTTAGTGACCAAAATATAACCTTGTAAATCTAGATCAAAATTGAACCAAAATGGCCGATTATCAAAATTTGAGTAGAGCTTGAGGAGCCTCAGATTGGAAAAAATGTAATCATTATGAGCTTATATGATTATTAGAGATGAAAAGTATACGGTAACCCCTATTCACCTCCATACATGATGTTGGAGGGGAGAAGGAGAGGTTATTTACCTGAAAATGTGGTGGCGGGGTGCAAGAAAAGTCGAAAATTTTTTATTGAGGTGTTATATGATGAAATGAGCTCAAGTCACTAACTTAGTCTGATTTTAGCTTCCCAAGTGAGTTTGGAGGCGAGTTGATGCTAAAACAGGTTTTTTGAAAGGGTGGGGGGGGGGGAAATTGCTGCACGAAATTTCATGAATTTTCCGTATCTCGTCACCAAGCTGACCTAGAAAGGTCAAACTTTGTGTGTAGGGTTAGTTGATGACCAGAATGTGACCTTTTAAATTTGGGACAATATGGATTCAAATTGGTGGATCGTAAAAATTTGAAGATAATTTGAGGAGCCTCAAGTAATTACAATTTGAATATTCATATGATTATTGCATGGTAAGAAACACTACATTTGTTCTAAATTCAACTTCTCAAATGGTTTTGGAAGGTATAAGGTAGGGGTTTTTAGACTTTGTATTGGGTGAGCCTGTAGACAAGAAGGGGTTAGGAATGTAATGTGCAGACCTGAACAAGCCTCAGTTAAAAACTCAGCTCTAGTTATATGGCATGGCTGCTTACATTTTTAAATTGGTATTTTTTTGCAGCGAAATGTTGGATGAAACTATGAGTGGAGAAGATTGTAGCGTTTCGTCTCGTATGAGTAATAAATCGGAAAAAAATATGGCAGATTTTGACGGCGAAGAATCCGTCGGCGACGACGAACTTATGCAGTTGGCGGCACATGCTCATGCCCAAGTACATTGAATATTTTTTTTTTCTCGAAGTATAAGCTCGAGAATTCGAATTTTCAATTAAACTTATATTTATTATTTCAGGCGAATTTGACCCCCCAGCAGTTGAGTCATATCGCATTCCATACCAGACTTCCTGTCAATAAGAATCTATTGGCTTCCAGTTTACAAGATTATTCTTCTATGTTACCGCACTTCAATTTGGAAAACGTTTGTAAACCTGGCTCCACATTATTATGGGATTTAGTACAGGACGATAAAATCGTAAGTTAGCTCGAACTCTGAATGAAAAAAAAAAAAATTTTAACGAAAAATAAAATTTCACTCGTTGAATATTATTTCAGAGTTTGTTGGCCGAAAATATGGCATTCGAAGCTGAAAAAATATTAATTGGTCTGGTATGCTATAATACGGACAGATCTATTAAAATGAAGTTTATAGAAGGCTGCTTGGAAAACGTTCAAAAAAATCGGTAAGCAGCGCATAAAGGAAAGAAAAGTTTTAGAGTTATTTATTTTATTAATTAATCGTTTTACCCTTATGATGCAGCTCGGTGGTAATTTCATTACGTTTGTTGCCAAAAATTTTCGTATCCTTTCACCAAGGTCGTGGGAACGGTGGCGTGGACGTGAATCAAATAACGTTGTGGGCTTTTCAAAAGCACGCCATGATGGATCGAGTTTTCGCCAATTTCTATACTTATATGAAGGAACGAAGTCCGGGCGATTTTTATTCGCACTTGACACATGTTCAAGTCCGGTTACAATTTTTATCTCATGTTTTTTCGCCTTCCGGACTTCCAGAATCGATTAGGTAAACGGATGAAATGAATAGATTTTAATCGTAAAAAAGTATAGTATCTATAACCAGCCATCCTGTATAACGAAGCTGAGTTTTGCTCTTAGCCTAAAAAGCTTAATTTCCCATGTGTAGTTCTTGTTGCTCACGAGCCCACAATAATCAAAGGAGCTCGTAATTTTTAAATTTCAACTATTTTAGGCTTCTTAAACTTTCCTCAAATTTAAACTATTTGTCTTTTTAAATTCGTTTTGTCTGAAAATGAAAGAGTCGTATTCTGATGCCTAACTAACTTCAATTACCTACTTTGAATTATTTAGACTCATTTGGTAAGGAGATGTGGATGATTCGAGAAATTTCAATATTCGAATCTCTGTATTCTCCAAGTACCCTCTGATTTTTGAAAAAGTTGCTGTATTAGTGGGGTGCTTTAAAAATTTTAAGAATAAATAAGGGACATGCCATATCAGTTATCGGGTCCAAAACCACTATTCCATCACTCCTAAAAATACCGAAAAAGTTCAATTTCAAATATGTAGTACTTTTTGTCCCCCAGAATCACAAAAGATAAGCTGCTTGAGAGCTTGAAGCTTCTCAAGCCTGCCCTAAATTTTGCCCATTCGCCATTTTGAATTCACTTTTGATGGATTTTGACCTAAATTCATAAAGTCATATTGTGGACCCCGACTTACCCCACATATAAAATTTGACCTTTCTAGGAGAGTTTGACAAGGAGGCATGCGAGATTCACGAAATTTCTTGCCTTGATATCCCCTCCATAAACTATTTTTTTGCTCAGACTCCCCTTCGTTTGAACTTAGAAGGCTAAAATTGAAATATCTGCGTTATTTGAGCCCACTTTATCATCTGAGACTATAATTGAAAATTTTCGACCCCCCCCCCCAATTTCAAGAACAATAAACTTTTCCACCCCCTCCTAAATCAAGTGTGAAGGTGAAATTGGCATATAGCATATTTTTCATCATTATTGATATTATATTGATATTTATCAAATCTGAGCGTTTTAAAGCTTCTCACGTGTTTCTCAGATTTTGGCAATCTGTCATTTTAACTTAAATTTGAGAGAGCATATTCTGATCTCCAGTCAACTTCACATACTTAAGCCCTTGTCCCCTCCCTCCTGAATCAGTAATAGCTATCCTTTTACCTGAAAACTCAGCTAATACGTAATATTTAAATATAATTCGTATATAATGTTTTAAACATTAAATTTAATTTTCCATTAATATTTTCGACAAATATTAATTGTTGTCGAATTTACAGATTAATGATAGAAGAACTAGAGTGTCTTTGGAAATGCCTAGCTCGCGATCCTGAAACTAGCGACGATTTCTTTAGCTGGCTTTTGCGACAGGTTAAATGCAAAGAACAGCACGCTCTAGATGGCGAAACGTTGAAATACCTGTATACGAAATTAATGCCTTCGTTGGCGCCGGAAGATATGACCATGGTGGCGCTATCGTTATTACAACAACTGTGCAATATGTCCCGCACCAAAGAATCTCCGATGAAGCAAAATAGCGATGCTTTGGCCATGGAACTTTTGTGGAAAATCGCTCTTCGAGCTAATAATACAGGTCTTTGAGAGCACGAATACTCGTATATTGTTATAGTAGGGCAAAACAAAATATGTGGAAGTTGAAAAGATGTGACATTAATTTGTATTTAAGTAATTCCTAATTTTTTGTATGAATGTCACTAAAATTATTCAGCCTATTTTTTCATATTTGGTTGATTTTGAATATTACAGAAATAATTTTTCCTTTTTTTTTTCGCTTTTAGTATATTTTGATTTTTAAAATAATTTTTAAATGAAAAATCTAAAAATTGATTTTTAAGTCTACAAGTTTATATTAATTATTTAATTAATTTTTAGGCGAAAAAAAAAACACCATTTCTTATGTCAAGAAATATTTTTGCATTGTTGCAATTTTTGAGGCATATTATCTAAGCATATTTTGCCTTTGCTCTCATTATATATTAAATTATTAAAAAATGAAAATATTAATTGAAATACTTCATCGTAGATGTAAGCTTGGCGGCTATGCAGTATATAAATAACTACTATATGTGCCGTCAGTTAGAACAAGAACCCGAATTCATTAGCCAGTGTATGGAAAATTTATCAGCTGCTTCGAAAGAATTACATTCCGGCGAAGAATCCACCTTATTGTGTATCCAACGAGCGCTACTGCTTTTGAAAACACATCTAGAAACATTCAAAAGAAGGTGAATATCACATAACTAGAAATTTTCCCTTATATATTGCTCGGAGTACTATATTTAACGTTTTTCATATTAGGTATGCGTATCATCTGCGAAGATGGGCTCTAGAAGGACAAGGAATCAGTAGCCACGTTATTAGTTGGGAATTAGGCGCTGTACCGTTGCACATTATTGTTCACGCGGCTGGAATGACTGATAAAGTTACCCTGGATATGTCTAGTACCGATTATATCGCTGATTTGAGAGCCGAAGTGGCCAAGTGGTGGGAAGCTATGACCATTAAACGATGTCAAGCTAATGTAAAACGAATATAAAACATTTAATTAGAGTTTTATTTTCGAATTCATTCAAGCAAGTTTATTGGCTCCGATTTCAGGATGAGTTACCAAGGAATGCGGTGAAACCGATTATGATTCCTGATGGTCAGTTGCGAATGATTACCCAAGGTCAAGAATTATTAATTGATTACGATGAGAAAACTTTAGCGGAAATGGGGTTTAAAGATACGCAGGTATTTTTTTTTTTTTTCATCATGAAAAAAATAATAAATTTTCTTAAAGTGTTTTTGTGCTGAATAAAATTTTCCATTTGAGCTCGTTATTTTTGCTATTTTTTGCAGATTGTGTACGTATCAGTTGGTGCTAGTCGTATGAAGAAAAAGGGAGAAGGAATGGAAACTCCATCTTTGTTGCCTCCTCCGAGACGCGAACATATCCCAACTTTATTATTATTACTGCCCGAGTATTTTGAAACCCTTTTCAAATTAATGCATACTCTGAGTACCATTCCTGGGAAAACTGGGGTTAGTTGAAATATTCAGTGCCTTCCTTCACCTCTCTTCAATTGAACAATATACCATTATTCATTCAAAATCTTTCAATTTTACAGCAACAACATCATACCAGAGCTCAGGTGTTATCTAGAAGAGTTTGGGATATTCTCACTCTATTACCGACCAATCCCACTCTATTAGAAGGATTCCAAAAATTAGGAGCTGAGTCTGATAAATCCGGAGACGATAATACCCAATTGGAAAATCTATTGAATCCCTCTAGTCCTCAAAAGCTGATGTATTCTTTGTATATAGTTGAAGCGTTAACTCGTCCCACGTATACTAAGAATTTGGTTAGTGTGGTTTTTTTTTTTATCAAGTTGATAAATTCAAGTGAAATATTATCATAAATTTTTTTCTCGCTAATGTAGGTTAATCAAAGCATAAATAGGGTGGTAGAAGGACCTAGTAATAATTGGAGTGAAATTTTCATACAGAAAAATGGTTTGAAGCATTTATTCAATATTTTCATGTCCGGTGAGAAATTATTTTGTATTTTAAAAAAAAAGAGTGAGAAAGGGCGAAAATGATTTTTGCTTTTTTTATGCCATCAAAAAAACAGGAACTTTACAAAATGGCAGCGAATGGCATCAAGATTGTTTAGCTCATTTATTAAAATTATTATGCCAACTCGGCGTACCACTAGAAGATAGGCATTCTCTAGAGCTATTTGATAGTTTCGGTATCGCCACGTTATTACCGAATATCACCAAGTCGAAAAGAAGACGATGTAATAAACAAGAAAAATTAGTAATTCCTTGTCTAAACCAGGTGAGAATTGATCGCATATCGTATCTGTAAGGTCATAAGTGGCAATTTGTGTTTGCGTGACTAGTAAGTTTTTCGTAGTGGGGGTTGAAATGTTCGTACTCTCTTGATCTTGTGTGCTCCTCTCAACTTCAAAAATGTTTTTCGAGCTGAAAAAAATTGAACTTATTAAAAAACCATTGATGATGAATTTTCTTAATGGGTTTAAATCCTACCCCCGCGGCTATTTACGCTAGTGAACCTTACTAGTGTGTGATGAAGAAATCTACTACTTTCTCCCTCTCCAAGCTCATGAAGTTCATATTTTTTTACTAAAAAAAAAAAAAAAAAAAATGCATTTCAAACTACACTGTCGCTGTTATTTCCTAATTCCATATTGTAATATATAAAATTCTCCTGTCATAGTGTTTGTAATAAAACTCCTCTGAAACGGCTTGACCGATTCTTATGAAATTTTGTGTGCATATTCAATACGTCTGAGAATAGAACTTGAAATATTTTTCATGTTCCTAAATTTCAAAATGGCGGATCACTCAAATTTTGAGATAGGCTGGAGAAGGGACATAAGGCTGAAATTTTTTGTTTTTGATCTCATACGAAAGAGAGAGTCACGGACACCAACATAACTATATTTCAGCTTCTTAAGTGCATTTGGAGAGGAGTTAGAGCAAAAAACAGCTTTTTGAGAAAGTTTTGAGTAATGAAATTTCTTAAATCTTCTATAACTCCTCACCAAATGGACCTAGAAAGGTCAAACTTCGTGTGTAGGGTTAGTTAATGACCAAAATATGACCTTTCTAATTTGGATCAAAATAGATTCAAAATGGCGGATCATCAAAATTTGAGTAGAACTTTAGGAGCCTCAAATTGGTAAAAATGTAATTAATATCAACTCATATGATTATTGATGATAAGAAGTATACTATATCCCCATTGTTCCCAATTCAATTCCATAAATGATGTTGGAGGGGGAAGGAGGGGTTATCGACATCAAAATGAGGTGTTGGCACATATATGATTGGAAAGCTTTTGAGAAGGATTACAGCATTTTTGAAAGCTTTTTTTTTTTTTTTTTCAAAAAAAAATTCAGTTTGTATTTCCCAAAAAGCAAAAAGGGCTCGAAAAAGGAAATTGTTACATCAAAGTCGATGACCATTCTTTAAGAGTATTTAAATGTTCTTTTATTTCTCTTTCATGATTTCCTAAGCCTGTACGGAAATTTTCATTTTTGAGGGGTTCTCCCCCTTGGCTACGCTTCACTTATCTCTGATGACTTTTAATGTATATGTTGTTTGAGTAGTCATTGCCTATATATTCATGAAAAAAATTGCTGTTGGGAATTTCTCCAGTAAAATGTTCAAAATTTGGGAGTTGGATGAAAAAATAATTAAAAATTAATATTTTAGAAATACTTCATTTATTTATATTTTTTTAATAAATCATCTATCAGCCATACATTTTTTCGTAATTTTGAGCTGAATTCTCAATTGTTGCTCAGCAACTTCTACCTAAATTGGAGTTTTCCTAGAGCATTCCAGCAACCTACAACTTGCCACTCATATTCGAAGTCAGAAAGGTAATGTGAATTTATTAAATTCAAAATATTCACGTACGATTTCAGACCATGTTGGAATTAATGGATATCGACACGGTGATGCCTCGTTTCAACAGCATTCTAATGGAGATGTCGTCGCCTCGTGATTTAACCCATTATAAAACCGGATTCTGGGGTCGAGCTCAAGTGGTGCATTTTGCGATGGCTTTATTAGTCTCGTGGTCGAATTCGTGCCCGCATGTCAGCCGCGCTTTGATTTTATCGAAAAACTTCCCAGTTTGGTTGTCACGTTTGGTTCTAGAAGATCCAGATCCAACCGTCAGGAGGGAGATATCAACGGCTTTGTTTCGTTTGTGCACTACTAATCCGAATATTGCGCCGATACTGCTTTCTAGTTTGATATCTTTCATCGATAAAGCTGAGAGAATGCGTCCGCAGAGACACGAAGTAATTTTTCTCGATGATTTTATGCGAGGGAGGTTTATAGTTTTGATTCGATTATTTTTGTTATTTTTTCAGAGCTTTCAGCATCCTCAAGAAGAGGGTAAAGAGCCGTATGGACCGACGTGTCGCGATTATTTCTGGCTGTTGTGCCGATTAGTGGATATTCTACCCGAAGATGTCAAGGGTTGGTATTTTATTCGAATAAATTTACCATCGTGGATTGAAATATGTAAATTAATAAATTACGATAAAATTGAAAAAATCAAATTTATCTCGTAGAAGCCAGTAGCGCGCCATTACAAACGGATTTAACCGAATTGGCGAACAGCGCTTGGCAATCAATCGTGAAAAGGGAATGCGTAGAAAAACGACACAGCGCTGTAGAAGACGATGGCCTAGTTGGATTACTCAGCTTCATGTGTAATTTGATGAAGTACGATAATGTGTTTAAATTTTCCAAATTAGGGATGGAAGCGGTTGATTATGTGAGTTGATTAAATTTTCATTTAATTTCGATCTTCCAACGATAATCATTTTATACGATTTTTCATCTCGTGATTGCAGACTTTCGAATATTTATTCGCTCTACCCGATGCCACCAATCGACACGTACCTAAATGTAAATCCCAATCGGCTCGATCGGCTGCCTACGATTTACTGGTGGAGTTGGTTAAATCGTGTACCGATAATTATAAACATCTACACGGCAAAGTGCTAGCTCAGCATAAGCCAAGTATAAAATTGAAAATTCAATCGTAAAGTTTCATATAAATTTTGAGAAAATATTTATTCGCGGACTTATTTAGGTCCTTTCGGTCCTTACCCGTGGGATTATTGGCCACATGAAGATGGCCGATCGGAATGCGGGTTTGTTGGATTGACTAATCTTGGTGCCACGTGCTATATGGCTTCCTGTATGCAGCATCTGTATATGATGCCGGAAGCCAGGAATTCTATATTGAAAGCCAATTGCAACGAAAACGCTAAGCACGTTCAGACGCTGAAAGAGCTGCAGAAAATGTTCGCTTATTTATTAGTAAGTGATGTGGAAATGGTAGTTGTACATATAATCCACTTTATGTGGACCAAAAAGTAATCTATAAAATGTCCTTTTTTAATTTAAAGAGTGCGTTAAAAATGATGCACCAAATGACTCAGGGAAGCCCAAGTTCCCTATCTACAAGTGTGGTCTGAAAGAAATAAAGGGCTTTTAAAGGGTTCAGATTTCGTCTCTGGTGTACTTTTTTGTGGTTTTTTCATTAGAAGGGTTTTTAGAGATGGGATCTTCCTTATTTAATTAATCAAAGTAAGTTTCAATTTTTCGCATGCACTTTATTGAAAAAATGAATATAAACTTTTTGAAGGAAGATTAAAGACTAATTATTCTTTTATGTCATATTTTTCTTGTAAATACCATATTTACCAGAAAAAAATGCCAAATTGTTAGTAAGAACTGCATTAATGGCATATAAAGAATAAATCGACATTTTTTGGCATATCAACACATCGTATTCAGAAAATGGATTGAACCTTTCATTTAGAAAATTAAATGTGGAATAATTTAATTTATTACCATTTTTCTCCTAAACATCATATATAGCGAAGTAAGTAAGAAAAACCTACTACAATGAACCTGTCGAAACAACATCTTTCGAAAATAAATTATTGTGTAATTTTTCTGCCTTTTGGAAGCATTTTAATTTGAAAATGAATAGAACCTATTTTATTTAGAATTTAAAAAACAATAATTTTGTTCCTGTAAGTGTTTTCCATAAGTGTCATATCAACTGAGATAAATACCAAAAACCTTACACTCGAGCTCTTGGAGTCATACCGAGGTGGTATGGTGTGTTAATTTTGACGAATTCCCTGAGAACTTTTAATTTTCTCCGGTCATTTTTAATGAGTTAATTCATTTTACATCTTTCACGAATGCTCACTAAGGAAGATTTAAGTATTGGCAGAAATAACGATAGGCTTGATAATGATATTTGGAAGGAACGAATTTTATTTATGAAAAAACATCGAGTCTTTATTATTTTCTAAATACGATTTTTCTTCATGTTTTGGATTTTTCCTCATTTTTCAACTGTTATAAAGAAACCTTGGTATTTATTCCATTTTTATTTTCATATTTATTTGTTCAAAATGTAATAATTATGTAGTTTACGTTTTATACGTGTTATTAAGAAACTAGCAGAATTTTTTTTTTTTTTTTTTTCATGCTGTGTACTGTCGGTTAGGTCAGAGGCTCGTATAAATTTTAGATTCAGATTGTGTGAAAGTAGTTTATTATTTTATGGAAAATGTAAGTAGGGGTAAGGTAGATGGATCGTTATTTAGTATTTGAGATAATTGAGTGTTGTTTCGTGGATCACTGTATAGAAGCCATTGCAGCGGAATACGTGTAAAATTTCTTTTGAAAGATTTAACGAGATTTTTTTCAGTATTTTAAGTGAGTTTATAATATTTGAAATGTTTTCTTCATTTTAGTCCGGTAAAAATCACCAACGTAATTAAATTTTTACAGT
Organism: Phenacoccus solenopsis; assembly: GCA_009761765.1. Lineage (NCBI taxonomy): Eukaryota > Metazoa > Arthropoda > Insecta > Hemiptera > Pseudococcidae > Phenacoccus > Phenacoccus solenopsis. The sequence goes on along the minus strand of CM019754.1, from coordinate 9,993,666 downwards.
CTGTTTCACTTTATTCGACAATTTAACATATCCTAAATAGGAACGCCTCTAGCCACAGGGCTGTACATGGCGTCAATTAACAAAAAAAAAAATGTTTTTTTTCACTTTTTATTATGAAAAAAATTCCAAAAATTGGATTGCCTCTTTTTTTGAGCCAAAAATATATGTAATACGCCCTCCACAAGTTGAAGAAACATGTACGAATTTTTGATTTTCCTTTCTATCTTCTTATAATTTTTAACATCAAAAATTCAATCATAGTATCGAAGTTAGTTCATTCAACTTCAAAAATAGGTGTTTTTTGGGGGTGCGGTTTGGGGTGTAGGGCGGCGGGGGGGGGGATACATGCCAAGGCGTAAAATTGAATTTATTAATTTTTTTATTTTAATTTTTAATAATATTTGAATTAGTACAATTAAAGTTGAATTAAATGAATTCAGCGAAATTATTTTTATTTCTTTATTAAAAACATAATTTAAAGATATTTTTTTTAATATAAAATTTTTTGATGTACCTATTCTGCTCACTCATTCACTGCTAATGCTATATTTAAAAAAACTATTAGATCGAATAAAATAAATTTAATTGAAGACATTGTGTTGAAATTATATTAAAATATTTAATTAAATAAAATTACAAAATATACAGAATTGAGTTCTATTGTTTTAATAAAAATTGGGATGGGCGTAAAATTTCGATTTTTATAAAAATTATATAATAAACAAAATATATAAAATATTAATAATGAATTAAACCTATGAAAAATAATTAAAATATTTAAATTTATTTTATAATTTAATATTAAAATTAAATTAATTTTAATCAGTTGGCAATAAGAAATGACGAATAATAATAAAATTAAAAAAATATAAATCAATTGGTTTATTATAAAAATTAAGTTTACTTTTTTGACTAAAAAAAAAAAAAAAAAAAAACAATAATATAATTACATATCCAAAAAAAAAACAAATAATTTTTCAAAGAATTGTTACAACTATGAATAAATTTTAATAATAAAATAAAATTTATTATCAGCGGGTAGTATTTCAGTAAATGTATTCATTTGAAACTAAGCAATTGAATAATTTCTTAAAATTCATTCCAGGAAAGCGAAAGGAAGACTTATAATCCTCGTAGTTTTTGTAAAGTATATACAATGGATCATCAACCGCTGAATACTGCCGAGCAAAAAGACATGGCCGAATTTTTCATAGACCTGGTATCGAAACTGGAAGAAATGACGCCGGAGTTGAAAGAACTGGTGAAAAACTTATTCGGCGGTGTGATCAGCAATAACGTCGTTTCTCTGGTCATTATTTCAGGCTGATTAAATTCCAAGAAATTTTTTTATCTTGTGCTCGGCTTAACCTTATTTTTTGTAATATAGGATTGCAGCCATGTGAGTTGCACTTTGGAAGAATTCTACACGGTACGTTGCCAAGTTGCTGATATGCGAAGTTTAATCGAGTCTTTGAATGAAGTCACAGTCAAAGATACCCTAGAAGGAGATAACATGTATACATGCTCTCAGTGTGGTAAAAAAGTTCGAGCTGAAAAAAGGTATTATTGCCACCTACCCCTTCTTCCCTTCGTTTTTTAAAATTATGACGATCGAATTTTTCATTTATAATTTTTTTTTCAGAGCATGTTTCAAAAAGTTACCAAAAATCTTATGCTTTAATACCATGCGTTATACGTTTAACATGGTAACCATGACCAAAGAGAAAGTGAATACGCATTTCTCCTTTCCGATGCGTTTAGATATGTCCGAATATGTAGAGAAAAATCTCATTCCGCAAAAAAGTAACGGTAGGTTTTTTCAATTTTTTTTTTCTTATTAATAACGTTTCACAACAATTCTCTAAATTTGTTCATTAACGTCTACTCAATATTTTCAGAACCGAAACAAAGTTCAAACGAAGAAGAAATTTACGAATACGAATTAATCGGCGTCACCGTACATACGGGTACCGCGGACGGAGGCCATTACTATTGTTTCATTCGCGATCGTTCCCATACGCCGAAACGTGATAAATGGTTTTTATTCAACGACGCCGAAGTAAAACCATTCGATCCTAATCAAATTCCCGCCGAGTGTTTCGGCGGTGAAATGACGGTCAGTACGAAAACCTGAAATTTGCTTTTCGATGTATTCGAAAATATTCATTTAAATGAAATTTCCAGAGCAAAACGTACGATTCAGTTACCGATAAATTTATGGATTTGAGTTTCGAAAAAACCAATAGCGCGTATATGTTGTTTTACGAACGTGTTAATAAAGAAGATAATAAAGAACAAGCCTGGTGCTCCAGCGAAGGTGGTTCGAAGGAGGAATTGTCCGAGTGCTTCGAAGATACTAGTTCACAAGTACCCGATATCAAATTAAGTAAAGAGTTGGAAGACTGGATATGGCAAGATAATATGCAGTTTTTGCAGGATAAAAATATCTTCGAACATACGTATTTCCAGTGCGTATTGTTTCCTCGTATTCGTTTCTCAAATGTAGCGAAATTATTAAATACGTATATTTTTAGATTTCTTTGGCAAATTTGCGGTCTGATTCCGCAAACATTAGAAAGTCCTCAAGAAATGACCGAAATGGCGGCTCAGCTGACGACGACGTTTTTCTTAGAAACGTTTATTCATTCGAAGGAAAAGGTTGGTTGTCGCGATTTTCCAGATTGAAAATAATGATGATAAACCGAGACTAGAGTTCTGTAATATACCGTCGAAACGGATTCAGTAGAGTCATTTTGTGATTCCTGAGTCTATTGGATGGTGGAACTGTGATAGTTTGAAGCTTTGATCTTATCTGAATTTTATACTTTTCTTGAAAGTCATTCTATTTCAATATATAAAATACAAATTACATTTAAAAAAAATCATTTTTATAGATGTTGTAATTTTGCTATTTAGGATGAAGTTATCAAAATCGAGAAAAAAATAATTTCACTATCATAGTCACTACTCAGCGTATTCAATTGGTCTTAGACCTTTTTTTCGAAATTTGGGTACACCATATACTCTTCATAAATGCTCAGCTCCCCCCTCCCTTCAGAAATATTGCTAAAATAAAAATACGAAAATTAAATATTTATTGATTATTCTTATTAATTAACCGAAGTATATTTTTCAAGTTGAAAAAGTTGAGTCAGTTTTCGATTAAAAAAAAAACTTTTAGGAACCATTGCGATCCCCTTTAGATGTGCTATTAGACCATGAAACCCTTAAAATTTTGTATTCAGTATGAAAGTATAGGCGAACAAAAAAGAAAAGTCAAAGCCTCTTCTAGATTTCCTCAGCCTCCCCCCTCCCCCTGAAATGACGGGCTGGCTAGTTCTTTCAAAACTGAAGTTGAATATATTTTACAAAAATATAGAAACGTTAAGAATCAAGGGTATCCCATTACTTTTCCGAAAGAGGTGGATGGGGGGAAAATAATGGTTTTTTTTTTACTTATTTCGTGATCCCAGTTTAAAAAAAAATTAAAATGAAATCAAAGGACATGAAGTGTAAAATCGTGATTTTTTATCTCATTGATATGGAATGAGGTTTGAATTGTTATTTTTTAAATGATGATATTCCGAGGCTAGAGTCCTGAAATATACTTTAGAATTGAGTGCAGTAGAGTCATCTTATGATTCCTGGTTCGATTCGATGGTGGGACTGTGATAGTTTGGAGCTTTGATCTTATCTGAAATTTGTACATTCTCGAATAATTTTTCTAAATGATGATAAACCGAGACGAGAGTCCTGAAATATACCTTCGAATTGAATTTAGTAGAGTCATCTTATGATTCCTGATTCGATTCGATGGTGGGACTGTGATAGTTTGAAGCTTTGATCTTATCTGAAATTTGTACATTCTCGAATAAATTCTCTAAATGATGATAATCCGAGACTAGAGTCCTGAAACATACCTTCGAATCGGATTCAGTAGAGTCATTTCGTGATTCCTGGTTCGATTCGATGGTGGGACTGTGAAAGTTAGAAGCTTTGATCTTATCTGATTTCCAACGCTTTATCAAACAGTATTGGTCATTCGATTAAATTTTTTATTTTGTTTTCTCGAATTAGTAAATTCATATGATAATTTATTTGTAGCCAACCATGGTGCAGTGGGTGGAATTATTGACGAAGCAGTTCAACATGTCGCAAAACGCTTGCGAATGGTTCCTTCAGCACATGGCTGTGGATAATTGGTGGCCTGTTCAAATACTTATTAAATGTCCTAATCAAATGGTTCGACAAATGTTCCAAAGATTATGTATTCACGTAATACAGCGTTTGAAGTAAATACTCCTTAGTATATTTAATCAAAGTATTTATTAAGGTTGATCCAAAATGGCAATTTTTTTCGAAAAATTTGTTTTTTATAATTCTAAAAATGTGTAGAAACTTTTGTTAAATTTTTTTTGAATTTTTTCAAGATTACAAGATCATAAATTTTTCTTGTGTTGAAAAAAAATTCTAAAATTTATTCATTTTAATTTTTTTCTTTATATTTTTTTCGCATACTTACTCGAGTTTTTTGAAATTTTATTCACCAAGTGGAAAAAAATTGATATTTCTCCCATTTCAAACTCAAGTTACATTGATTTTTGAAGTCTCGAAATTCTGAAAAAATTAATTTTTTTTTATGAAGATATTTTTGCCTCTTTAGTGGTTGTAAAAGGCATTTTTTTCACGTACTTTTATTTTAGTAAAATTGAAATGACTTGCTATTTTTGATCGATTTTAGAATTTATGTCGATGTATGCATTATTTTTTTTTTTAATTTTTCTTAGACCAATTCACGCGCCACTGTATTTGAAAACTGATTTTTGCGATGAAAACGAAGACGTAACGAATTTAGATCCGGAGAAAGTTGGATGTTTATCTTGCGTAACTATGTTCATTAGAATGCTTTTATCACTGGTTTGTATTTTTTTTTAAATTTTTTTTACGAATATTAATTTGAAATTTGATTATAATTTTTTTTTATTATAGTTGGAACACAGCGCCAAAGCTTACTGGAAAAATTTATCGGAATATTTTACTCTGTTGAATGAGTTCTGCAAAATGGGCGATCAAGAAAGCCAGTTTTTACTTTCCATCAATACGATTTATTCGATGGCTAATTTTTATCTAGGACAAAAACCTACCGATTTGGTGAATAAAATTTTCGCCCATTTAAGTATCATTTTATTTTATTTTTTTAATCGTGAAATTCGACCACAGATGGAAATGATCGCTGAAGAAGACGAAGAAGATGAATTATTGGCCATCGCCAGCGAAAGATGTAAACCAACTTCTTTGGAGAAAATGATCACGTTGATTGCTACGTTAGTAGAAAAAGCTCGTGGTTCAGATCATACTTTGAAATTAACTACCCTCGATCATCATATTATTGCTGGAGGAAAAGTGTGTAGTAGGAGTTGAACTAGATCTGTTGAAATTATTTTTTTCGTAATTTTTTATATTTCAATTTCTTTCTCAGGGATTTTTATTCTTAATTCAACAAATTAAAGATAACATCAACCTTCACCAAACGAGAAATTTAATATACTCGTTATGCAGATGGAACGATCCTTTGGCCAATCAAATCGTTACGGTTATATTCAATACTATTCAGAAATTGAGTAGTAATCCGGATGTAAGCGAAGATTACGGATAATAAAAGATTTTTTTTTTAAATTGTAAATATCTCACGAGAAATTTTTGTTAAGGCTTGTCAGCCGTTTTATCGTATTTTAACGTTGCTGTGTGAAATGAACGGTTCATCGGGATTGCCATGTTTCACTCAACTGATTTTACGTCGGGTATGGGATGTAGCTGATATTTCCCCGTACGCTGTGCTCGATTGGTTATCTCTGCAAGTGCCGAGGAACAAAATCATCAGTAATTCGGTGCTTTCGGATGTGGATACGTGGTTAGAAAGGTTCTTAATGGCTCATAATAATCAGCGCGTGAGATCAGGTGAGCGTTGAGAGTCTACGTAGAGAATATCCGTTGGTGGTGCGGAGTTTATATTCGATTTGATTTTCAGCTGCCGCGTATCTGCTCATTCAGTTGGTACCGTGTCCACAGTTTCGCCAAGGATATAGGGTGAATAGAGTGTTGTGTAGTCCGCAGAAAGATTTGAATATGTCGCCGGAATCGAGAAAAATTTTACATCAAGTTTATACCGCTTTGTTGAATCATTTGAAAGCGGCTAAAACTTACGTAGATGTGTCTACCCATAGTACGGCCAAGTTGACCGCGTATTTTTCCATTTTGAATTATTGCACGATCTCGAGAACGGAAAAGTTATTGGTTGGTTTTAATATGTCGAAGATAACGATGTTCAGTTTTTGTATTTCGAGTTATTTATTGGAATTAATATTTTCACAGTTTGGACCCTATTTGAATGATTTGTGGCACGTATTTTATCCTAAGTTATCGGAACCAGGTATACCGGTTAATCAAAATAAGCAAGCTTTGCTGATTTATTGGAATACGGTGTTATCTGATTGCCCAGAAAATGTACAGTTGATGCTGCAGAATAATAGTATCGTGAAAAACTTGCCATTTAATTATATTCTGTAAGTTTAACGCGGAAAAAAATTATATACGTATCGAATGATTTATTCACGAAATCTAATAATTGTTTTTTATAATTTCATGACAGTGCGGACAACGACGATCAGGAAGTGATCATGTTTAATAGATTCATGTTACCAGCGTATTACGGTATTTTAAGATACATGTGTTTGCAGTCGCGTTCGTTCACTAGACAATTAGCCAGTCATCAAAATATGGCTTGGGCTTTTAAAAATATTTCTATGTTCCCCACTCAATACCCTCTGGTAAATAATTGCGTATACACGTGTATTCCGGTCATTCCATATGAACTCGAATAAAAAAGCACGGTTGTTGAATTCGCGTGTTTGGATTTTGCTCAATTTTTTCTTACATATTAATCTTGCCTTACAAGTTTAAAACTGATATCACTTTTCTTCGGACCACTTGAGGTGAGAAAGGGCTTTATCTTATTTTTGATAACATTGGATTTTTACAAATCGTGGTAAATTTTGAATGCTTATGTAAAGAGAATCATTTTAAGTAGAGATGAAGCATTTTCATATTGATAAAAATTTCAGAAATTAAAAGTTTGAGAAAATGTTATTGATTCTAAAAGCAGATTAATGAATATTATATTTTAATGCGTCCCTTTGCGCCATATTTTCACAATGTAAGTTCGACTTTATGAAAAGCACGTGGAACTACAAATTGAAAAAAAAAATTAAAAAATTCAGCGTAGATATGTGACATCCTTTTGTGGGTATTTTGAAACCCTGAATATGAAGATGAACTCATTCTTAATTCTAACCATTTTAAAACACCTTAGCACCCCCCCCCCCGAATTGTAAAAATCGAGGATCAGTAAAAATACGTTTTCTTGCTGTAATTTTCGCTTTATTTCAATCCATTATGATGATAGGCATTAAAGTCCACATCTTGCATTCCTTGGTTTTCATTATATGCTCTTTGGTAGGGGGAAAGGAGTGATGCAGGAGGGTTAACGACTTATAATACGTAATGTAAGGAGTGACATGTCATTTTATTGATATTTTGGAGCCTTAAGTACGATGATAAATTCATTTTTCAACCGCTACCATTTCCAAACAACGCTCCACTTACACTGCGCATAGGCTCATAGCGCGATGTTTGATATAAACCACAGTGTTATGATAATGTTTTATGTTCTCATCGTGCCAATGGCTACAAGGGGCGGGGGAGGGTAGAACAAATTTTGTTTTTTATCGAAAATCTATCATATTCGATACTCCTCATGAGCTGATAATTAATTACTATCATATCATAATTATTTTAAAACTATCAAGCGGTATACCAGATCAATAGTCGAAAAGTAACTCGCCTTCATTCCGAATGTTCATTTTCTATTTATTTTTTATTTTTATTTATTTTTATTTATTTTTTCTTGTTTAGTCCTTACTGATTTGCGCTTATGTAAAGAGAATCATTTTAAGTAGAGATGAAGCATTTTCATATTGATAAAAATTTCAGAAATTAAAAGTTTGAGAAAATGTTATTGATTCTAAAAGCAGATTAATGAATATTATATTTTAATGCGTCCCTTTGCGCCATATTTTCACAATGTTAAGTTCGACTTTATGAAAAGCACGTGGAACTACAAAATTGAAAAAAAAAATTAAAAAATTCAGCGTAGATATGTGACATCCTTTTGTAGGTATTTTGAAACCCTGAATATGAAGATGAACTCATTCTTAATTCTAACCATTTTAAAACACCTTAGCACCCCCCCCCCCCGAATTGTAAAAATCGAGTATCAGTAAAAATACGTTTTCTTGCTGTAATTTTCGCTTTATTTCAATCCATTATGATGATAGGCATTAAAGTCCACATCATGCATTCCTTGGTTTTCATTATATGCTCTTTGGTAGGGGGAAAGGGGTGATGCAGGGAGGGTTGAAACAGCCGACAATTTTCTTAACGACTAATACGTAATGTAAGGAGTGACATGTCATTTTATTGATATTTTGGAGCCTTAAGTACGATGATAAATTCATTTTTCAACCGCTACCATTTCCAAACCCCTTAGCCCCCATTTGGGTTATAAAAACCAAAATTTAGTAGAAATGTGTTTTCTTTCATTAATTTTTGCTTTGCTTTGATTCGTAATGATGATGGGTATTGTAATACGTATCATGCACTCATCAGTTTTCATATGTAGCCTTGAGGGGGTGGTAAGAAGGGTGTTGGTGGGGGGGGGGGTTGAAATACCCAAAACTTTTCTTAACGACTTATAATACATAATAAGGAGTTGACTTCTCTTTCATTAGTGTTTGAAAGCGCCGAGTACAATGATGAACTTATTTTTCATCGTCACTCCTTTAGTTTGATTCTCTTTCTTGGGTTAAAAAAATCAAAGATTGAGTAAAAATACATTTTTTTAATGGCTTGAACTTGAGTTTTTTTAAAGTAGCGATCATGTAAATAATTTTAACGCTTTACTAGTGTATAGTGGAAAAAACACTGTTTGTGTTCCCTCTTATTCCTCCTTCAAACTGAGAAAATTTGTTTACATGGATAAAAAAATTCGAAAATATCAACTAATTCAATTGATTGAATTTTTTAAAACAACAACAACAACAACTTATTTGAAACTATATTGTCAATGTTACCATTATTACCAATGAATATTGACAAAACTAAAAAATTAAAAGAAAAAAAAAATCAGCCGCAGTTTAAATTATGTTTAGAAAATACATAAATTCTATTTTGAATTTAAAAATTCATTATTTGTTTATTATGAGTTCTTTTTTGTCTTTTGAGAAAAATTCACATAGGTTACCATCCATTTTTTTCTCACAATCATTTTCTCTCCATGTCAGTACATGTATAATGATGAAAAACTTTAAAATTACTCGTATCTTCACACGCACGACGTTAATTTTGATATGTTCTTGGTTAGGAGCTTGATGCATCTCAAAATTTTCTTAACCATTGTGATAAACGATAAAAAGTTATGTCGTGTAATTTTATATGGAAGGATGTTTTTGAAGCTAGAACATAAGAAACGTAATTACCTTCTTCGCAATGTTAACATGATCATTGATCGTTGACTTTTGTGATGAAATTGAAAATGGTATTCATAAACAGATGGACTGGAGAAGTGCAAAGCTTGAAAATCGTCATTAATATGAAGAATAAGTGCGAAATTAAATTCTCCTCGTGTCGTTACGTATAAAAACAACTTCTAAGGCAAGATCGCTTGTGAAAAATGTATCTAAATCGAAATACACGAGGTCAAAACGTGGTTGGAATTGACGTTGGATAACTTTTTTTTAAAATAGAAAATATTATTTATTTAAAAAAAATTACCGAAAATCAACATTTTCATTTTAGACTGTCGATGAATTATTCAAATTAATGCAACAGTTCGTTAAAGTATACCCTGACAGTACTGAACAGGAATTGGCGGAAATACGTATGTTCCGTAAGCAAACTTTACAACTTTATACCCAGGTATTGTATTAATTCGATGACGTTTAGGTGTGATAATGATATTGATGTATTTTAATAATTTTATTGAAATAAAGGTCTTGGATCCGCGATCTGGTTGGGGAACGTTGATTCCGGCCGTGAAATTATTGGTAGAAACGGACGAAGATAGATTATTCTTCATTTTTAATGGGGGACTTCATATGTGCTTTCAAGTGTGTCGCAATTTTTTTTTTAACAAGGGAAATTAACGTTTTATTTTATTTATATAATGCTTGATTTTGTTACTTTGAATAGGCTTTCCAATTATTACACAACATGTATCACGAAGCTACAGCCTGCCACGTGTATACGGAGATCTTAGATCTGTTGAGTATAATTTACGAATTTTTAAAATGTCTTCGCGAGTTCCACAGCGAAAAAGAAGTTCAAAAATATTTACTAACATGCAAAGATTGGTCGGAGTTGATAAAAAAATTATTCACGCTATTAAATACGTATAGTTGCGCCGAAATGCGCGCCATTGTCTTGGGTACGTTTTGTATCTGCTTAAAACGCGTATTTTTCTTCACGAATCAACAATTAATCGATATAAATTTACAGATATTCTTAGAGAAATGGTGATGCTATTGCCCACCGACGTGATCAGTGTTATGGTTCCATTTTTGATTCAGTATCACGGCGTTTCCGATGATTCGAGCGGCTCTCCTATTAACTCTAATATGACTGTTGGACCATACTTTCCACGTAGAGGTCATAAGATGCCAACGATTATGCCGAAAAATAGCGCTCGCCCCGTACGCCCTATTATGCAAATGGCTGTGAATGTTAATTTAATTGAAGTTTCAAAGGTGAATTGTGTTCAAAATGGGTGTAAAATTTCGGCGAAATTTTTTATTAATTTTTATTCACGATTTTAGGGCGTCGATCCCGAGTACGATAAAGCTATTACCGCTTTTTATTCGCCTTATCATAATATGGTGAATGTTGTTTGTCGATTGGCTGTTGAGCATGATTGCCTAGCGGAACAGGCAATAGCATTGAGTGCAAAACTTGGTCTAGAAGGAGTTACGTTGCATTTCGCCATTTTCCCTAAATTTTGGACTGATTTGTATCAGTCTCAGACACAAATGCGTGATGGTTCGGTACGTGAAAGAGTTGAGAATAAGTTAGATTTTATTTACAATTTTAATTATTTTAATTTTATTCGCAGAGTTCGAATAAAGATTACGTTGGTATGTTAGCCCGTAATCGACTTTTCCTCGAGTACGTCGAAACGGTTTTATTCGAAGAAAGAGTGTCACTAGTGAATTATAATATTTACCAGTGCATAGCTACTTTCTTACCAAAGGTAAAAATATGGTTGATTTTTCAAATAAATTTTAAAAATCGAAGATATTTTTTACGATATTTTCATTACGCTGTTTTTAGGTATCAAGTGCTGTGCTAAACGAACAAAATATTAAAATGATGCAAAATGTTATTTCGGTACTGGACTCCGATGGAAATGTAGACAACAACTCGGTACAAACGAATGGTACTTTGCGAGCCCTAGCCTTAGTATTCAACCACGTCAGTGCCCCGCCAGAACTGCAGCCTAAATTAAACGCGTTATTAGAAAAGGCCAATACGGCCACTCTGGCTAACGCTAAAGATGGTTAGCGCTACTTGTTTCCATTCGCGATTTTATTTGATTACAATTTTAACTTAAGCGGTGGTAATTTAGGGGACGCTGATGAAGAAGAGGTGAGTGACGAGGAAGAAGAGATTAACGATGTGGTAGAGGAAGATGACGACGATGACGACGATGAAGAAGAAGAAGAGGAAGAGGAAGACGATGAAGATGCGTTACGTCGAATAGTCAGTCAAGATGGTATCCCTGAGATAAAAGTGGTAAATGTGAAAAAACCTACGAAGGATTCGAAGCACAGGAATTCTTAATTAGTGTCGAAATAAATGAATCGTATTATGAAAGTTCGCATTTGTTCATAAATTCAAATTTATTCTACAAAACATAAAATAATGCTTTGTTGATATTTGAAATTTATTTACTGCCTTGTTGAATTTTTTTTTTCTTATTCGTTTATATATATTTTTTAAAACGGGTTTTTTATTTTAAAACATCAAATTATCACACATCACGTGTTACGTGCATAACCAGCCGTTGTCGTTATATCTGAAAATTCATTATAATAGTCGATTTTGGTTGTTTCCTAATTTACGATGTGTATGTTTTTATTTTTAGTATCGAATAAAATTTTCTTTTTTTTTCTATTTTACGCGTTTTTAATTGATTTCTTTCTTCGTAGTCATTGGCCTTAAAGATCTAACGATGAAAAAATTATTAGTGTTTTCGTTTCATTTCTTTTGTGTTTATAAATTTTTATTCATTCTTACTATCTAGTTTTAATATTAGAAATTTCTTATCATTTTTATGTACATAGAAATATTTTAAAATTTTTATTACATTAATCTTTTTGTTATTCTTTCGCGTGTGTATACTTTATGTAATTACGATTTTTTCTTCTTTTATTATTATTAATAACAATATACGTATGAGAAGGAATTAAAAGCGATTTTATTCTAAGTAAGAGTTCAGCTAAATGTTACTAACTTCGCAAAAAACAACATTTCAGTAATTTTGAGATATGTGGATTTGGAATGATCATGAGTCAAGGAAGATATTCATGAATTATAATGCAACTAACATCATTCTTGGATATCGTAAAGGTTTAAGATAATTAAAAAAACATGAAAACATCATCGGTGATTTTCAATTTATTTATCATGTTCAAATGGCGAAGTTAGAGTTTTTATGTATCGTTTCGTTGCTTTTTGCGTATTTGCATTCATTAGTATTCTGAAAATTTTTCATAATGATCAATAATTGATTAATTGATAAAAAAAGTGAAGTCATTTATTCATGTAAAATTACTAGCATTTTGTAACCCAGGAATATAAGTTCAAAATGAAAGATGAAATAAAGATGATACGAGCTTAGAACTTCAGAAGAGCGTTTTACTCGTGGAAAAATGAAAAAAAAAGTATTCATAAATTATAAATAGGTAATTGAATAGGTACATAATCCACCTCTTTAGACACCGTAATATTATGATGCTGTTACAGTAAAATCCGAAAATTTTTCTTCCAATAGAAACTCAACTACAAAAGCAATTTTTTCTTAAAAAAATTCAAAAAATAAAGTTTAAAGTCAGCAGAGCTTTCCAAGTCTATTTCGCCCTGGCTAAATGAACTTTTCTGTGGGCTGAAAACTGAAAACAAAAAGTTTTCGTTAATGATACCTGAAATCCAAGCAATCCAGTGTTTAGTGTTTTGAAAGAAAAATATTTAAAATTTCAACAAGCCGTACATTGTTTACATTTTTGAATATTATGCTAAGGCGGGGAAGTAACGCCAAATATTTGTGAGATAATTTGAACGGTGTTTGCTGAAATCGCCAGAAAGGAGAAACTGAAATTTGAGTAACACATTGAGTGTGTTACGTGGTTGCTGGAAAAATGTCAAGTTCTGATTTGGTAAGTTTTTCATTCTTGTACTCTCGAATGCACAATCGTTTATAGTCAAGTGTTTCTAAACGTTACACGAACACCTCTACTCCACCCTAATGATAATAACAAATAATGAGTCATATTATTTTCATTAAAATTATACTTATCTCTCGAAATATTAAGTATTGGATGTATTTATCATTTATTTTTAGACAATAAGCACTGTTTTGTTTGCCTGAATAAGCTTCGCTTACAGTTGAACATCGTTTCCGGTGGGTATGTAGAGATTGGTATTGGAAGAAGTTTCGCATTGAACGCTTCATCGAAGCATAGTGGCTGATTTTTGGCAATATTTGTCAGTTTCTATACATAGCAGACTGTCGTTGTTTGTTTCCACATTCTGATCGATATAATACCAATGCCATAAAATCATGATAACTTGGAGAATACTCTAAAAATTGAAGAGAAAAAATCTACGAACTATTAATTGTAGTTCAAAACCGGATATTACGAAGAATCCATCAGTGTCCTATTGCGTTTGCGTTACATTCTCAATCAAAATATGATCAAAGTTTACTCTAATTTGTTCCCTAATTGATTTCAATTACCGTATCAATAACGCGTGAAAGAAAAATGATAACCAGTGACCTCAGATAATTCGTAATTGATTGGCGATAAAGCACGTTCTTTTTTGTAGATATTTGATTTGCTTACGGAGAGAATGCTTCGCACAGAAATGAAGCTTGTGACTGTTCGTGTCGTCTACTTTTTACCTTCGAAATTAATTTTAAATTTATACCTTTACGATTTAGTTGTTCGTTTTTCTGAACTATTCAATTTTATTGTTTTGCCTAGAACAGTGACAGAAAAGCATAATGCCGTGAATTAAGGGGAATATTCCAAGCATTGAATACGTGGAAAATGTATCTTGTGAAATGCATATTTTATTCATGGAAATGTCATCGTAATATTCGAGTCGTGCCTTGCACGAATATCAGTAATTAAAATATTTATTAATTTCAAAGGCAAACGTACGATTGGTTAGCTGTATTTGAAATTTGCACCCTTTCTTATTTTTCTGATTTTCTCTTCGTGACCTCGTCAGCTCGACGGCGCCCACGTAACGGGTGTTCGTCTGGGTTTTCAATCGATACTAGGTTGGTGGTTGTGCGGCACTCGCACCAAGTTGTACTTTTGTCGTATCGTTTTTCAACCGTTTTCGATATTTCAAGCACTAATTAATTTTCCGCCACTGATTTCAATAGGCGATTATTGTAGTCGGATTAAATACTTGAAGGAAGATGAAGCGTTTCGTAACCTGTAAAACAACTGTAAAATTTCAGTTTTTAGTTCCAGTTTAAGTGAAGTGTAGGTGTCTCGAAATTTTTATGTTGCTCAGAAACCATTAATACTATAATAAGAAACTTGTTTTTTTTTACCTTTTTCTCTACTCAGTAAAAGAGTATTAAAATTTATTGCAACTGAAATTCCGATTGGCTTTAATGAATTATACCATGAATAATCATTTTGAAAAAATTAAGTTGATACTTTATATTTCTTTAAGGAAAATTTTATATTCAAAATATAATGTTTTAATAAATGATACAAAATAATATAAGATGAAATATAAATAGAGGAAAAAATAGAATTAATTAAAAATACAAAAAAAATGACGTCTTCAATTAGAGTAGTAGCTAAAAACTCCATAAACTGAAAAAAGAATTTAAATTTATTAAAATGAAGTGGAGCTGTGTTTTCAACTAATACTTGTTCAGATTTGTAAATAAAGTCAACTATTAATGTTTACAGGCCACACTCGATACTAAGCCGGAAAACCCCTAGCCTATCACTTACGAAAACATTTAATAAGTTGAATTTAGAATATGTTGTATTTCTTGTCTATAATAATCATATGAGTCCATATTTTTCAATTTTCAGCAATTTGAGGTATCTTCAAATTTTGACTATCCTTAATTTTGAATCCATTTTGACCTAAATTTAAGATGCAATATTCTGGTAATTAACTTAACGTACATACGAAGTTTGACCTCTCTAGGTCGATTTGTTGAGAAGGTGTGGAAGATTCATGAAATTTCTTGTAATAAAGTCCTCTCCAAAAAATTTTTTTGTTCTAGCTTCGTTCCAAATTCACTTAGGAAGTTAAGTCACTTGGGCTCGGTTTATCATATGATACCAGCAATGGAAAATTTTTGAATTCTCATGTACGTACCTCCCCAGTCCCCACTACATTTTCTGGTGGATAACCATTCCTTCTCTCCTGCAACATCATATATGGAGGTGAATTAAAGTCATTGTATAACTACTATGAAAAATTTTCCACCTATTATGTACTGCCACTAATTATAAACCCACGAATAAATAAAAAAATTAATATAAAAAAAATTAATAATAAATAAAAAATAAAATTAAATAGATTTAAATTAATAAAAAGAAATAAAGTAAAAATTATTATATAAATCATATCCAAATATTCTATTAAAAATAAAATTAAAAAATGAATAGATCTAAATTCAATATTAAATCCTGAAACTAATTCAGACTCTCTTTCAAAAAAATCAAATGGAACACGATTTAATTCAATTATTACTCTTACTACATTTTGAGGCCGATAACCCCTCTTTCTCTACTCCATTATTGGGTGTTGAAGAGAATTTGAAATATAATATACATTTTATCCCCAATTATCGTATAAGTTCGCATTTAATTTGAGGCTCCTCGAGCTCTACTCTAATTTGATAATCCGCCATTTTGTATCGATTTTGACATAAATTCAAGAATCCATATTCCGGTCACTAGCTAACCCCACATACAAAGTTTGACTTTTGTAGATTGATTTGGTGAGGAAATATGGAAGATTACAGAAATTTCAGACTTGAGAGTTGAGACTTCCTTTAAAAGCCTTCATTGCTATAACTCGCCTGCAAATGCATTTGGGAAGCTAAAACTGAAACAAGTTACTCCCTTGTGCCGATTTTGTTATGATGCTATGGCAATAAAAAATTTTCAACTTCTCGTATATCCCCATCACTTTTTGAGGTAGATAACCACTCCCCGTCCCCTCCAATATTATGTCTGAAGATGAATTTGGAATGAAGTATACTTCTTATTACTCGTATGATTTACATTTTTAGTTATTTGAGACTCCTCAAACTCTCCTCAAATTTTGATAATCCGCCATTTTGGATCCATTTTGACCCAAATTCAAGGCTTCATATTCTAATTCCACACGCTAAGTAAGACTATTTTATGTTGATTTATTGAAGACATATGAAAAATTCAAGACATTTCTTGACTTGAAACTTCCTCGAAAAGTCATTTTTTACTCTAACTCCTCTCCAAATATACTTAGAAAGTTGACATTTGGTCATGTTGATATTCTTGACTTACTCCTTCATATGAGATCAAATACGAATAATTTGGGCGATTTGCCCCTTTTTCAGTTGCTCTGAAAATTTCAGTGATCCGCCTTTTTGAAGTATATCAGAAGAAAAAGAAATTACCTATTTCGTATTTTCAAGAAGAGTCTCTCACAAAATTTTTAGCGAGTTTCATTCATACTCGTCATCGCTGCATAGACATAATCCTCCCTCTACCCCTTCGTCTAAGTTTAGGTAGATTGTTACGTAGCTGTTGTTTCTAAGTTGAAAACTCAATTAAAATGTTTCGTAAGCCTATGATTTTTGATTTCATCAGTTTAGACTCTTTATATGGTTACTAAAACTAGGGTATTACTGTGTATAGGTATAGACATCCGCCATCTTTGAGAAATTTGTATTTTAAAAATTTTTATCATTTAAGTATTCTTCAATTTTTAGCTGAGTTTTTAACCCAAAAACGACAGCCATTATAGCCTATCTGAATTGGGAAGGGAAGGTCGGAGGAGGGTGGGGTCTTCAAATCTTTGCGTTTCAGACCATTTGTAATCATCTGGAAAATGCCCAACTTTTTGGTATATATATTTTTTTCAACTCATGCGTAGCGGGGTGGGAATTCACGAAATTGGATCAAAACTTGGTGAGAGACTCTACGTAGAAATCTAACAAAACGTTGTTTTTTATTTTTTCGAAAAAATTCAAAATGACGGATCACTCAAATTTTGAGGGGAGCTGGAGAAGGGGCAAATACCTTAATTTTTTTGTTTTTGATCTCATATAAAAAAGTGAGTTACAGATACCAACATGTCTAAATTTCAGCTTCCTAAGTGCATTTGGAGGGGGTGTTAAAGCAAAAAACGACTTTTTGAGGAAGTTTTGAGTCATGAAATTCCTTGAATCTTCCATATCTCCTCACCAAATCAACCTACAAAGGTCAAATTTTGAGGGTGGGGTTAGTTGGTGACCAGAATATGACCTCTTGAATTTGAGTTAAAATGGATCCAAAATGGCGGATTATCAAAATTTGAGTGGAGCTTGAGGAGCCTCAAATTGGTAAAAATGTAATTATTATGAACTTAGATGATTATTGGAGATGAAAAGTATACAATATCCCCAATTCACTTCCATACATGATGTTGGAGAAGATAAGGAAGAGGTTATTGACCCTAAAATGTGGTGAGGGTATAAGATTGGTCGAAAATTTTTCATTGTCGTGTCATATGATAAAATGAGCCCAAGTGACTTCTTATACTGATTTTAGCTTCCCAAGTGAATTTGGAGGGGAATTAGAGTGAAAAACCTGTTTTGAAGGAGAAATTACCGTAGGAAATTTCATTAATCATCAATATCTCCTCAACAAATTGGCCTACAAAAGTCAAACTGTGAGGGTAGGGTTAGTTGGTGACCAGAATATGACCTCTTGAATTTGGATCAAAATGGATCCAAAATGGCGGATCATAAGGATTTGAAGATAATTTGACGAGCTTCAAGTTCTAATTTGAGAAATATGTGTTCAAATGATTATTTCGTGGCAAGAAATACTACGTTTGTTCCACATTCAACTTCTTATGTGGTTTTGGAAGGGATAGAGTAGAGGTTTTATACTTGGTATTGGGTGTGGCCTATAGTCATGAAGGGGTTTAGCAACGTTATCATTACCAAACCTGAACAAGCCTCAGTTAAAAACTCAGCTTTAGTAATGCGGCATGGCTGCTTACATTTTTTTTTTTCATTGAGATGTCAACTTTTTGAGAAATATGTTATTCTAATTACGTTGTTGGTGTTCTTATTAATCTAATTGCTTACTCTATGTCAGAAATAAATCCAAATTTTTAACAGCAGTTACAATATTTAATTATTGTGGAATAACTATGGGATAGAATATTCATTCATTTTGCTCAATTTTGCTTAAATTTCAATCTACTTCGTCACCTTTATTAATTTTGTGTAATTGTTTCGAAAAAAAAAATAATAATCAATAATATCTTCGCAATATTTTCTCGTATACAAATTCCTTCAAGATGGCGGATGCTCGTACCCCTTTGCGTATTCTACGATATACGCTTTCACTGTACTGTATAGTAGTCTAACTTTTGCTGAATTTGATGTGGCAAAACCACCGAAATAACGTAGGTTTACAAAAAGTAATTAATCATATTTTCACCGTAAAAAACGACAGTACTTTGGGACGTATTTTTATCGAAAATTATAAAAAAATCAAAGTCATTTCGGTAATTGTGAAAAAATTAATTTTTAAACTTACAGTTAATGTTAAATATAATATGCATTAAAAAATAAAGTAGTCACGAATCCACTTATATACATGATGTGACGTCAACCGTGAAAGCCTAATAGTATATCTTATATTACCAGAAGTTGATGAGCGAGGAGACGAAGAATAAAACGATTAGCGGCGTCATTTGCAAATCTAAAGATCATCTCATGAAAAACAGAGCTCTCATTTTTTTTTTTACAATAAATAAATTGAATTTTTGTCTCTATCTTACCATCGAACAAAATTCATTATTAATTCGAAGCATACGTAGAAAGTAATGAAAACCTAAAATATTCACGCGAAGAATTTCCCTCCTACCCAGCATTTACGTTGGCGATGGTAACTGGGGTAGAAAATGGTGAAGTTACGTTAACCGTATTGTTAGGAGTTTCGTAATGCATCGAGGGCGTGTTTGCCTTGTCGAGCGTGAAAACGAAAAAAAATTGTAATGAGCATGTGATACGTGTAAATTCGAGTAAATTGAAAAAAATCCGGGCAAACTCGTTCCATTTGCTTATGGTAAAAATGGCGCTTACAATCTCCCAAAGAAATATCGATGTAATGCAGATACTTTATGATTGTATTATGTGTATCTTTCGCGTTTTAATTCATAACGCTTCGATTTTAGCCGGGTATTAATTTTTATAAGCTTTGAAATATTATCCGTCGTCGAGCCGGTCGTTGAATTTTCTATACTTGGGGAATATTCGCTTCTCATCTCTCGACGTTATCGATTGTAGGCTGAATTTTGTGCATTTTTTTGCCCATCTTAATCCAACTATAGGCGAGTCAAGGAGACGCAGTTTTTTCCATCTCGTCGAACGAAATCGAGCGAAAAATGCTTTTAGATAGCCGTTGATTTATCGGTAAACGAAAAGCACTATATCCGATGGTTTTCGCTTATATAATTTCAAGGCGACGAAATTGGGGAATTTTCAGCGTTTTTTTTTCCTCCTTTAATTCGCGTATTCGAGAAATTCGAGCACTTTAAAAGTTAATGTTCTTAAACGAGGTGTGCGACGAAAGCGAATTTTCCTTCGGTACGTTGAAACGAGCGGAAAAGAAATGAAAATGCTTCGGTACGATTTTCATTTTAATTGAAATTACACGGCGCGTACTAACGGAAACAGCGTTACCGCGATATTTCAACATATCCTCATTAGACTTGATATTTAGTCGTTAAGATTCGCATTATACGATTGACGTCGCTATACCTATTATACTGGACTACTAGATCGAACCGGATAGCTTTCATTCGTGAACGGAAAAATTAATAGCAGAAGAAAATACCGGTTTTATTACCGTACAGAAGCGTCGGCGCGAAATTAAGAAAATTAACGCCGGAACTCGAAGGGTTTAAAAATCTCGAAGAGCATTTTCACCGCCCCACCAGAGTCTCTCGATGCGGCGGAAATTTCACGCGGCGCGTGTTTCCCGTAGTTTAATCTTATTGAAATTTTTAGTTTTATTAGATTTGGAAAATTTGGTTTATTATATTAATTTATTTAATTTTATTATTAATAATTATAATAAATTTTTTAATTAAAAAAAAATATTTTCCTTTACGGAAAAATTAAAAATGAAAAAATATAATATTATAAAACACCGTCAAATATTTATTTATGATGAAATTTTGGTTTTGTGCTGACAAATTTTTTTTTGATGTTTTTGGTACTGTGGGAGGAGCAGGAAAAAGTTCGACAATTTGGTAATTATTTTTTTCTTTCAATTTTTATTGTAGAATTTAGTAAATCGATATCGTACAAGGATTCTTTACGGGGAAAATTCCGGACAAAGATTTCTTTCATAAATGTATAGAGACTAGCTCCACTAACAACATACTCAATGTTCTCATCCCCAAGTGATGGCATTAGCTCACATAGGGGAAAGGAATTGAGAACCCTAAAAACAATTTTTTCGTTTATATCTCCTCTTGAGTTGACCATAGGGCAAAAATAGCTCAGTGCAAGTTTGTTCTGCACTAAATTTCCTACAACTTTCATATAAACATTATTTTCCTACGACCAATGGGTGGGGAGTTAAGGGTGTTTCAAATTGCGTAATTTAAGGGCTACAGTACAATTGATTTAATATAATGGTGTCTGACAATATACAGGGTGTTCCGTGAATGGATGACTTGAATAATAGACGTGATAAGTTAGATATGGAACATCAGTGTTATGATGGTTTGCCTATCTTAAGTGATGAAGAGGCAGAAATACATATTTCTTAAATTATGACTATTTGAGGCTTCTCAAATCATCTTCAAATTTTTATTATCCGCCATTTTGAATCCATTTTGACCGACACTTGAGAGATCCAATAGTAGTCATGAGCTAACCCTACATGCGAAGTATGACCTTGGTAGGTCGATTTGGAGATGAGATATGAAAGATTCATGAAATTTCCTGTGGTAATTTCCACTCCAAAACCCATTTTTGCTTTAACTCCACTCCAAATTCACTTGAGAATTTAATATCAAAATAGGTTAGTTACATGAGCTCATTCTACCATATGAAACCGCTATAAAAAATTTTCGATCTCTCATGTACCCCCACTACATTTTGAGGCCGATAACCACTCTTTCTCCCCTCCATTATGAGATGTTGAAGAGACTTTGACATATAATATACTTCTTATTTCCAATAATCGTATGAGTGCGTATTAATTACATTTTTACTAATTTGAGGCTCCTCAAGCTCTACTCAAACTTTGATAATCCGCCATTTTGGTTCCATTTTGATCCAGATTCAAGAGGTCATATCCTGTTCACTAATTAACCCCACACACAAAGTTTAACCTTTCTAAATCGATTTGGTGAGGAGATATAGAAGATTCAAGAAATTTCACGACTCAAAAACTTCCTCAAAAAATTGTTTTTTGCTGTTACTCCCGTCCAAGTGCACTTAAGAAGCTGAAATATGGTAATGTTGGTGTCCGTGACTCCCTCTTTCATATGAGATCGAAAATGAAAAATTTGACTGGTTTGCCCCTTCTCCAGCCCCCCTCAAAATTTGAGTGATGCGCCATTTTGAAATTTATCGAAAAAACAAAAAAAGTGCTTTTGCATATATTCAAAAAGAGTCCCTCACCAAATTTTAAACGAATTTCATGAATACCTGCCGATGCTACCGCGGGGAGGGGGAATATATATGTAGTATACCAAAAAGCTGGACATTTGCCTGGTGATAAAAAATGATCTGAAACGCGAAGATTTGAAGACCCCACCCTCCTCCTACCTTTTCTTCCCTAATCAGTAGGCTGTAATAGCTATCATTTTTAATTTGATAACTCAGTTAAAAAAATATTTTTTTCCTCTTGATAATAGGCAACTTTGAAAATTTTCATCTCGTTATCAAAGCTCGATCAAGATGTCCTAATTACTTTAAAATGTAGATAGTACTGTGTGCTTTCACTGATAAAAAAATGTCCAATTTGGAGGGGGTAGGTGAGGAGATACGAGGATACTATTTACAGAGTTGTGTTTTTTTTTCTCATAACTTCACAATTTGCTTCATCGAGGCATCCCTTTGAAAATTTCTCTATGATAAGAAATGTGTTTTTTATGAAATGCGGCAAATGGACTCATCCGCATAACTTTGATATCGAGATGAAAAATTCGTGATAGAGTAATCCAGGTTGCTGGTCCGCTTTCTCATTAGTCGTACGTCACACGTGTAACGACCAATCATAAGGTTAGAATGTGATAAAATCTAGGATATCTCATTTTTACCTTCTAAAGTAATATCGTTCAGTTTTCATTGAAGGTGAACTGAACGAATCGAATTCGTTCGTAATTTGGATCATCAGCTGATTCATATTTTCATTTTGTTAGTAAATGCAGGTAATTTACCACTTTCCCACTCGCTGATTGGTCGTTACACGCGTGACGTATGACCAATCAGAAAGCGAATCAGTTACCTGGATTACTTTATAAATTAAAAATATTATTTTGTGGTTTTTTTGAGAAATTAGACACGTTTCTTATCACTAAAATTTTTTTTCACAGACCTTAATTGGTCAGTTTCAAAAGTTATTAACCAAAAAACAATTTTTTTTCTTTTGTTTTTGGTACTAATAGAGATATTATTATATCCTCACCCCCCCTTTTTCCGCATACTCCTCGTCTACTCTTATTTTATTTTTGTCGATAAAATTTTCTTTTATTTGGCACATTTTGACATAAAGCTTGCATTTTTATTGTTGATTCTCTTTGAGGTGAACATTTTCAAAATAAATTTCCTATGAAATCACAAATGAAAATTCAATTTATTTCGAATTTTTCATTACCATATCAGAGCTATTTAGAGGGCGACCATTTTCCACATTTTATAAGGGATACATTACTAATGGTCCAAAAAATTTTAAAGAAGGACCTTGACAATATAATTTAGTCGGATAATTTAATAATAAAATGAATAGAAATTAAAGTCGTAAAATTTATATTAATTTCGTAATTTAATTACGAAAATACTGAATTATTCGCATTTTGAATTAAAATTCCCAAGAGGCCTATTCGGGGAACAATCGAAGGTAAAAAAAAAAATTATAATTCCAAATGAAATACTTGAAAATGATTTTAAATTATTAAAAGTGTTTTAATGTATGGTGACAAAATTGCGCATTTTCTGTCGTCGTGCATTTTTCTTAGAGAGGAAAAAAATGCTCCAAAGCTTTCACCATTGTTATAATCTATCGTTTTCACGTAAGGATTAAAATTTCGATTAATGTCCCCAACTAAACGAAGTCGTCTGGTTAACAATTAAAAAGAGAAAAAAGAAGGCAAAAAAAATGATACGAAAAGAGTACATTTTGGCTAACGAAATTTTTCATTTGAAGCCAGCTCATTGAATGGTTGAATTTTCTTCGTATTCAAGGTACGGTTTTTTTTAAGTAGAGTCTCTTGGGCGATATGGTTGAAAAAGCTTTTATCTTGTTATTAAATGGAGACAAAAAAGCGACTAAAATTAACGTAAGCATCACGCTCTAACGAAATCTACATATCGCTCGATAGTCTACGAGGGTTTTCGAAAAAATATCTCCTTTGACGGGAAATGTCGAATGGAACTGAGAAGCGACTTCGCAACGACCTCGTGACCTATTTGCCAGACTTCACTGTGGCCTATGTGGTACTTGAATGTGTATTCGGAAGCGATTCGAATGATAGGTTAATACGGCGGTAATGTGAATTTTCATCATTGTGTAAAATAGCGATGCCCTGTGCCCCTGCCCGTGACATTGAGTGTATTAAATGAATCGCGACCGATGTGTTTTAACGTGTGGCAACGTTGCTTTTGCATTTACACCGTTTAAGATAACAAAGGATTTATTATGTCGTTGTATTAAATTGCACTTTTATTAATCAACGTTGACAATTGTATGAGCCTAGATTCACGTTTGCCTATGAATGGTGGGTTGTGAATGGCGACGAAGTGAAGGGCTATAGCAAGGCTAATTCTACTGTGTATGGATGTGTGAACAAATTGCACCGTTTCAAATGTATTTGATTTTTATGATAGGTTGAAATGTTTTTTTTTTTCCTCGTGAAGAATACTCGAGAGTGGAGGAAATGAAAACAAAAAATCTTTTAGAAATGTTTTAATTCATCGATCAAATGTTATTGCAAATGAATCGACATTCGAACGGATTCTTTTTACATGAGTTTTTAATAATAAATTAAGGTATTATTGCCTGGATGATTTTAGGACGAGGAGTGAGGGGAGAGTGGACTCCATATTTTCACTTTTCAAAATACTCGTTTTCTTCTCATCTCATAATGTAAATGGGTATGTATGAAAATTGGTCAGAGTCCCTTCACGATCCACTAGGGGATGTAGAGGCTGCGATACAGTCCCTTTTCTTCTACTCAAGCTCCTCTGACCTCCTTAAGCAACTCTAACTCACATTCGACGCGTATCTCTAGCCTCAGTAGCTATGCAAGGTAAGGAAAAAAAATTATTTTTTCGGATTTTTCATTCAACTCAAAATGCCACTTCACTCAAATTTCAAGGAGCTTCTGATGGACTTCAGAACCCTTGAAGTTTGAGTAAGTCTACAATATCAGTAAATCAAAATTTCACCTTTCTAAATGGAGGTAGAGGGAAATGAAAGCAAATGTAGTTTTTTGAGAAAATTTTGTGTCGTAAAAATTATTGATTTTTTATGTTTCCTCAATAAATATTTCAAAGAAATTCCAACTTGGTATTTTAGTTTAGTTAAAGACCAAATAAGAACTTGCAAGTTTAGGTCACTATGAACTCTAAATGACGGATGCCCGATAATTTGAGAAAAGCTTGAAGAACCTCAAATGACTCGAACTTCAAATTTGACAAAATATGAACCATACGCATAGTGAGCTCAAAAGGTATGACATATTTTAAATATAATCTCCCACAGAATTCGGGTGAGGAGCAGCGTTGCATTATTCAGCAAATAGTAGGCTCGTGAGGTGTGACATATCTTCAATCCTATCTCGCAGATACTTTAAGAAAGAAGTGCGGGCGAGGGGGAGGTAGACAGGCCTCAGAATTTGAGTATGGAGTAGCATTGCATTGTCCAACGAATCTGGGCTCAAGAGGTATATGACATATTTTATATCTAATCTCTCAGATAAGGTTAGGAGAGAGAGGGGAGTACTCTTGAGGCTTAAGATTTGCATATGGGCTCAAGAGATAAGACATATTTTGAATTTTATTTCTCAGATAGCTTCAGAAAGGAAGAAGAGGGGGAGGGATGGTTTCATGCCTTGAGCTATGGATATGAAGTAACGTTGTATTTACCCATTGGGCAGATTTTACAGCGAATTTTCGAGCCCCACAAAGGTAACTTTTTTGTTTAAATTTCATTACTGAATTTTATTTGCAACGAAAAAGATAATTACATTAGTTTTGCCTATCGTCGAAATCGAAGGGGCATTTTTTTTGTTGAAAAATAAATATTAAACGTATTCGTTTTTTTAACTCAGTTGCTCGAAATTATTAACGAAGAAAGTTTCACATTAGTTTTGCCTATCGTTGAAATTGAAGGGGCGATTTTTTTTTGAAAATTCGACCTTTTCGTTGGAATTACATCAAGCATTGAATGCATTTAAAATTTTGTGTATTTGTATAGAAAAAAGATTACGTACAAATTTTGTCTATCGTTGAAATTGAAGGGGCAACAATTTTTTTTTGATTAATAAAGATTAAACATGGTCGTTTTTGAAATTCAATCGCTCAAAATTATTAATTAATTAATTCCCACACTAGTTTTGCCTATCGTTGAAATTGAAGGGGCCAAAAATCGTTGCCAAATACAGATAATCCGTCGTGCTTGTGATAGGTTGAAAAATATTATCGAAAAGTCCAGATGAAAAATCAGCCTTTTCGTCAACTTCATCACACCTCTTATCTTCGACTAAACAGGTCGCATACAAAATTTGCCTGCCACTGAAATTGAAGGGGTAAAAAAATCTTTGAAACGGAAATTAGTCCTTTGAAAAAGCTAATTATCACCGAAAAAAAAATGAAACAATAAAATACTTTTTGTTTACGAAAATTCATGCCTGAGCCCTACGAGAGGCCTATTTGCCCCATTGGTGGGAAATTGTAGCGAAGGAAAAGTGCAAACTTTTATTATGGTTTTATATGATGAGGCAAATTCAGTATATCGGCGTACTGAAATGTTCACTTTAGGTGGGGGGGGGGGCGGTGAAAGAGGACTGCGACGAAAATGATTTTTGAGAGGAAACCAAATTATAAAATATCTTTGATGATTAAAATTCGAAAAGTTCGCGTATTACGTGCCTGATCGAGAATACATAATTATATCGGAGAAATTCGTAATTAAATTCCCTTAAACGCGATTGCGAGTAAATTCATCCATTATAGGAATTTCGCAAACGCCGAAGAAAAGAAGTTCGGTGTTATATGAATCGCATGCGTTTGAGTAAATTTCGTATGCGTACGTTAATAGGCGAGAGCAGCGCGTGAGGAATTTTTTTTTTTCATTTTATCGAGAGCAAGGTCGTTTCACAGACGATGTCGTTGGTTTCCGGTGCGATGAGACTTCATTTAAAAGCGCTTCTGTGTGGAGGCAGAGGGTCGGACGGATTCAGCAGATTAGTGCAATAACGTGCGAGATCTCGTCGGATTGTAGACGAAAAAAATTCGATATGATGTTGGACTCGGTTTTTACCATTTTGCAGAATTATATCCATCGAGGTGAATTGTTTGATTGATATGAAAGAGGGTCTTAGATGAGTACAGTTACAGCTGTATATGCGGGTCTCGTTATGATCGATTAGTAAGAAGTTGGTTTTGATTGATGGCTTTAGGTGGTGAAAATTTAGACGCGAATGGGTTGTTTGTGTGACGCTGTTTACATTGGGGCGATTTTGGTTTTAGAGTATTTATTCTTTTTTAGGCGAGTTTATTGGTTTAACGTCGTGGTTATATGTATAATGACTAATTGACCATGCATTAAATAAAATACCTTTGACTTGACGAACCTCATACGAAAAAATAATTATAATAATTTATGAGTATAACATATGGGTAACACTAATTTCTACTGAACTCGTATTATTAGCATAAAAAGTTCATAGGGCAAAAAAAATTTAATTTTCAAAAATGAACATCCACGATTCCCCCAGAATAGGCCAATTATCAGAATAATCCTCTTTACAACATGTCTCAAGCTACTTTCAGTCATTTTAGGTCATTTAAATAAATTAATTGGTAAATAAGGATTCCAAAAATGTCAACTTTAACCCCCCCCCCCCTTAGTACAAGTATAGCTTTTAATACGAAATAAGAGTCCATTCTTCATTCTTTATTGCAAAAATTATGACATCATCTACCACAACTTCCGGGTTCTAAGTTTGAAATTGGTGGGTCAAAAATTGAGTATTGAAGCAAGAATTGATTTTTGAGGAAAATCTCGAAAAATCAAAATCTTTGATCTTGATGCCATGTAATAGAGTAGTATGAGAATACCAGCATATCGAAATTTCAGCTTCCTTAGTAAACTAGTCGATGAGTCAGCGAAAATGGTTTTTCGAGGAGATTGCGATTAATGAAATTCCTTATATCCTTCATGTTTCCTCATCCAGTGTACCTAGAGCGAACTCTGTATGTGAGGTTACTTGGAAACCAAAATACGACGACCACTTGAATTGGAGTAGATTAATGAAAGAAAAAAATTAAAATATTAATTTTTATAATGATTATTAAATTTATGATAATTAAAATAAATAAAATTATTAAGGATAATAAGGAAATAAAGATTAAGTAAATAAAATTTTTTCTATTTTTTTATTTTAAAAGTAGATCTGTGGTGACAGATTATCTAAATTTAAAGAAGATTTGAGGAGCCTCGAATCGCTGAAATTCTACAAATATCGGCATCCATCTTCATACTCGGTGTTTCGATGTTGGAGGGGGGGAAAGAAGGACTCTCGTTCTCAAAATGTTGACATGGGGAAAATTAACGAAAGTTGCTTGATTATGATTTAATTTAACAGAGTAAGCTCTAATCAGCAACGTAACTCACTAAGTGTATTTGGAGGGGAGTTAAAGAGAAAACAAATTTTGGAGGGCAAATCATGCCAAGAAATTTCATACATCGTCATTAGCTCCTCACCAAATGTACTTAGAAAGCAGAAATTCTGTATGTAGAGTTAGTATGATAATTGAATGTAACACCTTGAAGTTGGGTCAAAATGGATTCAAAATGGTGGATAATCATAAGTGAGTTCAAACTTCATATTAGGTATGGTCTAAAGTAATATAGACAAAAAACAAGTATGCCAACTGATAAGATGTCCGCTATACCTGAATAGTTACACTCGCGGCCACCACGCAGCGCGCATGTTGAACTATACTCTAGAATTATAATGTAATGTAATGAACACATCATAAAAGACACATAACTTTTATTTATAACTTTGATTGTTTTCGATTTTTTTTTGTTTTGGCATTTTCTATACAATTTTTATTTACAGTTCTTAGTACGAAAAATGTTCTAACAGTTAATAAAAAGTTCAAAATTGACTTGGTTAAAATAAACCTATGGGTAGATGTAGAGCATCCAAGCGAGCTAATTTCTTCTTTTTCAAAAATGCTGTCTGCAATTTCGAAAATCAGGTTCTTCTTAACACTTCCAGGACGAGCAATTTCTAATACATGTTTCTCTACAACAGCAACTAAATTGACTAAAGTCTTGCTCGGATAATATAAGGCATTGTATTTATCTTGCAACAAAATTAATTTCATTTCTTGTATTTCTTCTTCGGATGTTGCAAGTAAAGTTGCCTTACAGTCTGTACACTCTGTACCTTTCACGAATTTGAAAGCAACATATCCAGGAAATCTTTTCAATGCTTCACTATTTGCAGTACATTTAGAAATATCAGAATCCGAATCAGTTGAATTATTAATTTTTTCAATAATTCTTTCTAGCATGAAATTGAAATCATTTTTTTGGTCATTTTCGAGGTTTGTTCTAGGAACATCTTCTCCAAATAAGGTAGAAATTATTTCCGTATCTCCAACGTTTGTTCCCTTTGGTGGTTTCACTAATGAGTATAAGCTAAGTAAACGGTACAACTGAATGAACAAGAGGGAATTAGGGTGATCGTGCGTACCACAATGACTCCTGATGATTCCGAAAAATTTCTAAAAATAGAATAATTCAAAATTGAAACGTGTTTACCATTATTTAAGGCAATATTAATGAATTAATCCGTTACCTCCAAATTATTTTGGTTTAGTCGCGCAGTTATCAAATAGAGAAATCCGTGATGCATTGATAAGCACTCAAACAATTTCAATGTTCTATGTAATATTGCTTTCAAGCCAATGAATTCACTTTTAGTTAAAAAAGATTTTGTAACATTTCCTGGATTTTTTTTTTATCTTCACTGCAAAGATCGAAATATAATGCATTACTATTTTATTGATATTCAATTATTACGTATTTAAAAGTAAATTTTACCTGTTACAGAGGCCACAGTTTTCCATTCTTCCAAATATTTTAAAAAATTTACAATAGTCTTTGTCTAATCTATTTGGCTAATAATTCTGGATCCTGAAAAAGTGAATAATGTAAATTAGAAATATTTTAGAAGGTAATAAATGATGAAAAATGAATTCTAACTTATAAAATGTATACTTACATTTGGAGGAGAAAAAAGAGAAGGGTTTCTTGTTCTACTAGCCTTATTTTTCTTAATTGTTTTCAAATACCCGACATCACAATTGGGAACAAAACACACTGGCATTTTGTTTTAATCATAAAATATCATACTATATCTCCTCATTTACTCTTCATAAATTCATAATATTCATAAATCATAATAAACATTATCAATAATGCAGAGTAAAGTGCGACAGTGGCGCGCTCGATTAGAACTATTCACGGGGCAGGCCGTATCTAATGTATTGGCTTATGGGAAGACGGCATACTTGTTTTTTGTCTATATTACTTTAGTATGGTCACATGATTATTGGAGGCCAGAAGCATACTTTTTTCCAAATCTACATGGCTTCTTACCTTTTTAAATACGCATATTTTTAACTGGTGGAGAGGAGAGGGGAGGGGGTTGGATAGGTTTGTTTTTCAAATCATGAATTCTATTCGAGTAGTTGAATGGAAAAAATATTATCGAATAATTAATCGTTGGTAATTTTTTTTTCTCGAAAAATAACCGTCAACTTACCAAAAATTTAAGGTAATTTATTTGTAATTTGAGTAGATACTTGAATAGATGTGAATCCAGTTTAAATCTGTATAAAAAAGTATATATAGGAAATAAAACTTGTCCGAGGCACGAAATTTCACGAAAAAAAAAATATGAACTTTTTTTTAATTATTAGAATTGAAGGAATTCATCTTGTGATGATATTCTGGTAAATTACGGTAATTTACGAGGTAACTTTCTCGCTTCGAATTTCCATTTATTTCTCGTGGCTGAAGAATTGAAATTTATAAAAAATAAGTTACGAAAGCTTCTAATTTCTGGAATTTCACGAGTTGGAACTCGTTATGTGAGTATCAAGACCAAGCATCATGAAAATCTCACTCTTATATTTGTCGATGTATGTTAGTATTATTAGAAGTGAGGGGGAAGAGCGTTATGGAGCGATTAACAAAATTGTCAACCCAAATCTAAACCAGCTTTCATTAAACGCTCGGCTCCAGCTATGCGACATAGATGCTTACAGTTTTTTTTTTCATTTTTCATTTCCTTAGAAGCCTCCAACTAGCCGATGGCCTTGTCCGAACGAATTTTGAATCATTTTTCCAACGATTCCAATATTCGAAAACGTGTCTTGATTTCTAAATTTCTTCTTTATTCACGATGTGACAATAAATCTTCAGTAAAGCTCAATAAATATAATATCCTTTTCCAAAAGAAGAGTGTTAGAGAGATTATATGAAAAGAGAGGAAATGAATCATGCAAAAAAAATTTATTCAACATTATCCCTCGCGCTCCTGCATTGCGATTCTACTCTTATTAAGGTAATCTACTTACTGGAGATCGAAAGGCCATTAAAATTCCCCATTTAACTAGCCCCAACGATGGCGAAAATTATCGCCCAGTTTAATTGATTAAAATGGAAATCTAAGCGAACGAATTCGTTCGCTATTAAGGTTGAAAGCAATTTAACCCTTTCGATTTACCTCTTTTGCTTTATAAGACTCGCGATTAGTTGGAGGGGCGGGTCAGAGTCTATATTTTTGGCGCTTTGTTTTTCAATTCGACGCTCGTAGGCGTCCAGATTCGCAATTTTTTTCACTCGATGGAGGCTTAGTCGAAGCTTTTCAACTATGTCGAATTGTTTTTCGAACGAGTGCTTTAGTGGAGAGTATCGGTATTGATTTTTGTAGGAATATGCAGGCGTGTGCGAGGATGGGGGGATGAAATTTGATTTCGCTGAATGAGGAAATTGAATTATGTTTTGTGAAGCTGCGCTTCTTTGTATTACAGCGGTCTGCATTCTTCGACGTATATTTCCTTTTTATCCACTTCTCTTTTACCGTTGCTTTGGAGCGCGCAATTTCGAGTGTTCAGATATCAATTTGAAAGAATTTTTAGTTGATGTGAATTCGAATTATTGAACGAGTTGGAGGAAAATGGGATAAAAATCCGCATAGATCGAAAAAAATATGTGGCTATGGTGTGTATGATTTTTGAATAATAAAATTAATAAAATAATTTTTTTTTATGTAATAAATTGAAAAATGAAAAAATAAAAAAAATTTATGAATTAAAAATATAATAAAAAAATAAGTATTTATTTTCATTCGAGTTATTTGAAAGAAATTTAAGAAATAAAAAAATGAAAAAATATGAATACATAATTATCATTATAAATTAAAAATGTAATACAAAATTATAATTTTGATTAAAGAATAGATAGTACTATCATTGTGTTTTTAAGTCATAAAATTATTATTTTTAATCAACTTTTGACTATTCCATTTTTTTATTGGGATTATTTATTTAAAAAAATCATTTACCTACCTATCCAATTTTATTAAAATTGAAAATAAATTTGTGACATCAAATTGAGTTATTTCAATAAATTTGTTTAGATTTTAATGATTTTTGTTCTTAGGAAAAATTTTCGTTCATGCAATAGTCGAATCTATAACTATAATTAGAAATTTGTGAAATTCTAGCCGCCAAATAAAAACGATAAGTACGCCTAATGCTCGCTAAAATTCGCATTTTCTTCCCAAAAGGAGTTCCTGCCGAAATGAAATCATCTTCATCGTTTCCCTTTATTATTTTGTGCCTATTCGTCTTTATGGGAAGTGAAAATCCGTCTTGTAATTTTTTTGAGCTCGTTGCAAACGTTCGGTATCATTTTACGCAGTTTATTCCCACTGGAGGGAATTTCGACTTAGGGGTTCCAATTGGTCGGGTTTATTGCTATTGTGGTGGCTTATCAAAATGATATAAAATATTGACGATTGTTATTTCTTGGGAAGATAAATTAGATTTCATTTTGTTGGTTTTTTTTTTGTTTGTCGAGTTTTTAAAGAAAAACTAAGCTATTATAGCCTACTCGATTTTGTAAGGAATGGTCGGTAGAGGGGACTGTTCTGTTTTTAAGTTCTTGATCATTTGAAGTAGATTAGCCAGTCACAAATTTTATAGTGGTCTTTTCTTTCAAAGTAGAATCTACGCATGGATTTATTCGAGTTTTTGTTTTTTTTTATTTGTAAGCGATTGAATTGATTCCAAGTTTGTAGAATACCTAGCCACAGTTAGCATAGCTCGAGAGCCTTTGGAGTAGATATATTCATTCCAAGCTGAGCGTTAGATTTAAGTTTTCAAACGGTTTTTTTGGGCGGATTCATAGTTTTTCAGAAAAATGAATTATAAGTAAAAAGTTTCGATAGTGAAAGTTTCGTCATTTGAGCGGAAGTTTTATTCAAACAGTTTTCAAAGGTTAAAAATCATTATGAAATTTTTATACATTTCAAAATCACGAAATATCTCACCAATTACACATTTCATAGCTTCGAGGTTATTAGGAAAAGGAAGTTGAATTTCCTACGACTTTAGTGTTAAGGAACTTCTTGAAAGTTGCACTGTTTTGGAATAAATAATGTTTAAAGTAATTCTCAGTTTTCATAATTTTATTGACTTGAAATATGTATGGTATAGTTCGCGTATCTATTGAAAAGAAGTTGAATAAATTTTCTAGTAGATAGGCGTGTAAAAAGTTGAGCTTTTGGAGACTAGAATTTTTAACATTTTTTTTTTCGGTGATGAATTGACTTAAAATTATAACTTTTCAGGAAAAGGAAATAAAATTTTCCATGTTCGTTCTTCATTGGGAAAATGATTTGAAAGTAAAAAATCTGCGCAAAAGATAAGTCGTTCACGAATGATTAATTCAAAAATAATTACCAATCAATTGTGTATCTGTTTCTGTATTGAAAAGTTCGTTCGCGATTGATTCGATATTCTGAAATCGATACACGATGATTTCGTTTGTGAACGAATCATACCTTGAAGTGAGCGTTTATGATTCAAAAAATTATTTTCGAATTTAAAGAATGACTCGTTTACGATAATCCATATACAAAGATATCGTTCGTGAACAGTTCATATCTTGAAGCGAAATTTCATAATTCACAGCTTGAATGGACCACGAACGATTTAATTACCAATAATTTAACAGTCAATCTCGTATCTGGATTCAGAATTTTGTTCGCGAACGATTCAATGCCTTGAAATAGTAAATCTGTACAGAATGATTTCGTTCGTGAACGATTCATATCTTGAAGCGAGCTTTCATAGGTTGAAACATCTTTTTCAGATTTAAAAAGTGATGAGTGAGTTGTTCACTAATAATTCATTAAAAAATAATTAACCATAAAGAATATATCTAGATTGAAAATTTTGTTCGCAAACGATTCAATATTCTAAAAACAAAACCCACACATAATGATTTGATCGTGAACGATCGAATCATCTCTTTCAGATGTAAAAAGTAAATGGTTCATTAATGATTCGTTAAAAAATAATTAGCAATGAAAAATATATTTGTATTGGAAATTTCGTTCGCGAACGATTCAGTACCTTGAAATGCAAATCCACGTAGAATCATTTCGTTCGTGAACGATTCATATCTTGAAAGGAGCTTTCATAGTTCAAAACATCTTTTTCATATTTAAAGAGTGAGTCGTTCACTGACGATTCATTAAAAAACAATTTACAACGAATAACATATCCGTATTCAAAATTTCGTTCGCAAACGATTCGTTATGTTAAAAAACAAAACTCACACATAATTGGGACCCGAACGCAAAGTGGCTGACATCTAGTGGCGAAAATTGTAACTGCTCTAACGAGGCTGTATGGGGCATGTATAATGTAAACAAAGCGTTGATTTTCTTTGTGTATCTAAAAAACTTTTCTGGCTACGTGTTTAAAGTGATTTATAAACCTTAATCTGATTGGTAGAAACTACTGATAAAATCATACATACCTCAAGAGCCTCGTTAGAACACTAGCGCTCAAGCGGTTGTTCGGGTCCCAATGGATTTCGTTCGTGAACGATTCATATCTTGAAGCCAGTTTTCATAGTTCGAATCATCCCTTTCAGATGTAAAAAAACAAATCGTTCATTAAGGATTCGTTAAAAAATAATCAACAATGAAGAGCATATTGTATTGGAAATTTCGTTCGCGAACGATTCAGTACCCTGAAATGCAAACTCACGTAGAATGATTTCGTTCGTGAACGATTCATGTCTTGAAAGGAGCTTACATAGTTCAAAACATATTTTTCATATTTAAAGAGTGAGTCGTTCACTAACGATTCATTAAAAAATAGTTTGCAATGAATAACATAAAACATATCCGTATTCGAAATTTCGTTCGCGAATGATTCGATATTTTGAAATCGAAAATCTGCCTATGATTCCGTTCGTGAACGATTTGATATTCTGAAGCCTGCTCTCAAAGTTCAAGGAACGAGTCAGTCAAAAACCATTCGATAAAAAGATTAGCAATCACACTTATTTTGCCTTCTTTAGGATATTTGGAGAAAATTTAGAGTCTTTCAATCTTCATATGTTCTCACCAAATGCACCTTGGAGGCTCGTACTTCCTATATGAGGGCACATTAGGACGACAATATAACTTCTTGAGTTCAGGTCAAAACGTATCTAAAATGTGAGATGGCCAGATGGAACAAAATCAGAGGAAGGTTTTAGGAACCCTGAATGCTTCAAACATATTCGAAATTCAACGTCCTACATTATATGAAAGTGAGAAGGAAGATATCAAGCCTCAAAATATGGGGGGGGGGTGGGGACTGAATAGAAAATTGAATTTTTGATTATTGTACTGCGCTTGTGGTATACGATGCTCTGAAATGAAAATAACAGGATATGGAAATCTCCTAATTCTCTACATAAGATCAATTACGTAATAAAATGTGACACCTCGAGTGTGAATCGTAATCAACTTAAAATGACGGATGTTTCAAAATAGGTTATCTCGGAGAGCCCGAAATTACTTCGATATAAAAAATAAATATTTATAGGATAGCTGAGACGATGAAATATGATATATCAGAATTTTAAATCTAGAGCTGCGTTGTTGTAGATATGGTGGGGGGAGGCGGAGGTAAAACGATTAATAGCATTATCTGCTTGTCTAAAACATACTCGAAGTTAAAATTTGGCTACAGTAATGCTATAAACCATTGCTTAAATTTTTTTCTAGTTCGATGAAATTTGAGAAATAAAACAAAATAAATACGAAATAATTCTTCCATGAATTTTAATTCATGCGAAAAAATATAATTGGGCCTAAAATTATTTGAAGATGCTGCTTTCGTTTTATGTTTCGCTTATTAGCGAAATTATTCTAAAAATGATAATCATACGATATGCCATTTCTGTAACATATCTTATCGATGAATGATTAGTATTATATTATCGTTTCGAAATTTCTATAAAAATCGAAAAATTTTACATAAATATTGAGATTAACGCGAAACGAAGACCTATTCGTTTCATCGATGCGTGAAAGGTGGAAAAAATTCAGCCGAGACCTCATTTCGCCTACCAATAAGTTGCACGAGTGCCCTTCAAAATTCTACGATTCGAGTCGACTCGAATCGATTTTTTCGAGCATTTCGAAAACTTTGTGCGTGTCTTGGAACGTTATAATATAGGTAGATTATTGCAACCGGGGGGTTAATATATGCAACCTAATTTTATCTGTATACGTACAATAGACGATCGCCGTGTACCCATACGACTCTACGTGGCGGCGGCTGTGTACCTATGTGGGCACGGTATCCCAACATCGTTTGCGGAAACGCGGAGGTAAAAAGAGGGTTCGTTCGTCCCCGGTGAATGTAGAGCTTTTGCGCTCACCTAACCGAGTTCCCCGAGAAATTCGATCAGTGTTACCACGTGGACGCGGTGGCTCGGGCGTAACTGAATTTTAGACTATTCGAAATGAAACGAATGAAAAAACGCTCTATGAAGCGATTACAATGGCGATGTAAAATGGTGGAGAATTTAATTCGCGTTAGAAACGCGATTGAAACGTTTTCCGTGCGAAATCGAAGCGAAGCTCGAATCGACGCTCGACTAGGGTAACACTGAGGTCGTGTAAACGATGAAAGAAATTCGTGTTGGTCGTTTCGCATCGATCGCGGTACTCGGCTGAAACGGCACGTGATTGGCCTAACGGCAGATGACGCAAAGGGTTCCCCGGCGTATCCCCGTTGTAAAGCCTGCGAATTGTGTTCCTCAGTACAGGGGGAACTTTTTCACGTTAGTACCGCAGCGCTTACGCGTTCTATATTCACGTTGAGTTGTTTCGACGTATAGTGAAGTTTTTTTTTACTGCCGTTATGGGGTTGTGTCGTCAGATATTTTAGATTTATCGTCGCGCTTTTTTAAATTTTATTTTTTATAAATTTTTTTTTTAATTTGATAATTTTTTTTTTTTCTAATTTTGTGTCCTATCGGTGTTTCATTGGCGCGAAAAAGTGTCCGTCTAGAGTAACCTAGTGACACCACAATGCCTGACGATACGGTTTGTATTGAGATTTGTTTCGACGTAATTAGTAATTTTCGTCGCTCGAGTAATCCGAGCTCTCGGAAACTAGGCGAGAATATTCGAGCCACTGTGGTACGGCGGATGGACGCATGGATGACCTTTACGTATAATTTGTTCGCGACAGCATCGTTATTCACGCGCGTTTAATTAGGACGTGCATGCGTACACACGATTAATTTCGCATCCCCCTCTGTGCAGATGGTTTACCAGGGTGATTTTAATACATATATCTCCAACACCGAAAGCCAATCAGTTTGATCACCTCGATTACCCCAAATGACCTATATAACCGATTAATCGATCGTACCGATGATGATTGGAAAATCTCCATCCTACGAAAGGGCTTCGATCGTATACTCAACTCTGATACACTCCACCTCCGCGTGCATTCGCATAGATAATGTATCTTGAGTTAGGTACTCGGCGACCGCGCGTTCGTTACGTGCACGTGAAAATTTAATTAAACGTATCCGCCGTATAACCATGAGCTTTTTAATATACGCTGATTACAGACTACAGTACTTAAGGTCGAATCGGTAATACTCAGTCGTGTTGGTGGATTGGTATATGTACGAGGGCACAGTTTCGGTATTACTGGTGCGGAAGCTTTACAACATTGGAATAGGTCAAATAAATAAACGCGACGGTAATTCATCGAAGATATTGGTCTTCGCGAAGGTTATTAAACCTTTACGAGATGGACCTTTTTTTTTTTTCGTTTTTTGGAGCTTTTCCAATACGTACGCGATTATTGTATAATTACGCGTAGACGTGAGCGAAAATTTGAAGTACACGTGGTCACCAGTATTGACCTTTAATCGATCAGAGTGGTTGTTTGGGCTGATTGGATATTACGATTATGTGGTGCGAAAGTAATACGTGTAGAGTTTATATTAGGTTGAGGGATTAGTGGTTGGAATGTTACGTCGATTGGGTTGTAGGGGGGGGGTATTTCGTATCGATTCAACTGCAAAATATGATTTTCAACTTCATAGGACTTCGAATTCGTCCATTTTTTTTACAACTTAGTTTTGCCCTTTAGGTAAGAAAAATACCATCAGTTCCCCCTTGACTCTTCGAGGGTAAATTTTTTGACATTTTCGGTTTCTGCAAAACATGTCCAACTTTTGGTAACTGTAGTAAGCGAATTAATTTATTTCGAGATGAATGATTATTGCAGTTCAGTAGCCAATCCAAAGGAGATTTCAACGAACTCGTGAAATTTTCGCCATAAAAAGTTCAAATTTTACTGCTAAAAATTCGGAAAAAATATAATGTATTTTCGAGATGGACACATGTTACGTTGAAGAGGTATGGTGGCCCCCAAATTTTGAAAAAAATTGAAGAAGGGCAGTATGATCGTGTGACATATTGTTTTATAGGTATTAGAGTACAATGAATACGATTATGAACTTATTTTTCATCCTCGACCATTTGTGCTTTATCTAATTAATTAATAAGTTCCTCTAAAAAAATTGGGCTCAAGTACCCCTCCCTTGATCACGAAAAGGTGATGAAAAATTCGCTTTCCTTCGGCCATTTCGTTTATGCTGATTTGAAATTAGCATTAATGATGATATCGTGTTTATAAATATCTGCATAATATATTACTGCGATCAGGGGAGAGGGGCGAGTGTCTGAAGCACTAGCAGATTTTATCCATAATTTTTAGCGCATAATATTAGATGTACTATCATTAAAATTTAATTATTCAATATCTTGATTTAATATAATATTAAATTAATAAATAAAATAATTTTTTTTTAAATTAAATTAATTATAATGATATATGAAAATAAATTAAATATTTATTATTGTGCTTTATCTAATTAATTAATAAGTTCCTCTAAAAAAATTGGGCTTAAGTACCCCTCCCTTGAACACGAAAAGGTGATGAAAAAATCGCTTTCTTTCGGCCATTTCGTTTATGCTGATTTGAAATTAGCATTAATGATGATATCGTGTTTATAAATATCTGCATAATATATTTCTGCGATCAGGGGAGAGGGGGGAGTGTCTGAAGCACTAGCAGATTTTATCCATAATTTTTAGCGCATAATATTAGATGTACTATCGTTCTATAGGTGTGAGTATACAGAAGCGCTGATTCCAAATATTTATTTTATTTTTGATTTCCCCGCCCCCCCCCCGCTTAATAGCTGTGTATGAAATCACCGATGATAGAAATCAAGTTTTTCATTATTATCTAATTTTCACGATTGAGAGAAGAGGGGGGAGGGTAAAAATGGTCGGAGATAAAAAATTGAAAGAATTTCAGCACTTCATTGCCAAATTTTCGTGATTAACTGAGGGGAGCTTTAAAGGGGTAAAAATGGTCGGAGATGAAAAATAAGTGCATAATCGTATTCAGTGTACCCTGATACCTATAAAATAATATGTCACGCGACTAAACTGCCTTTTTTAAATTTTTTCAAAATTTAGGGGCACCATATCTCCTCAACGGAACAAATGTCCATCTTGAAAATATTGCGGTTGAAAAGAATTGAAGTTGTTTCATATTTTTTCGAATTTTTATATGGGGCCTCAATACTTTTTCTATGTGAGAAAAGTTGAACTTTCTGTATCGAAAGTTCATCTTTTAATTTTTGAAAATTTTATGACTTCGGTAAATCTCCTTTGCATGGGCTATGGAACTGCGAAAACCATTAATCCCTAGATGAATTTGTTCGCTTTTTACAGGAGCCGAAATGTGGACATGTTTTGCAAAAACTGAAAAATGTCGAAAAATTAACGGTGTCCTCTCCTTACCCCTCAGGGGTACGAGGGAACTGATGGTAGTTTCCTCATCTATGGGGCAAAACTAACTTGTAAAAAAAAAGAGGAAATTTGAAGACTATGAAGTCAAATGCTTGGTTGAATTGGCATGAAATGGCTTAGGGGCGTGTTCATTGTTCAACGTCTATTTTACGTGTGAATTGCCTTGTGCCTGGTTTTGCAGATATTAGCTCATTCGTGTAGGTGTTATTTCTTAGCATAAAATTAATATGTAGTAGGACTACTTGTATTATGAGTTAATGAACAGATATGAAACACTAAACAAAAAAAAAACTCGAAGGCTGTTCGTTAGGAAGCAAAAGCCCAGTAATCCTTTGTAAAAAAATATGCAATATTGAATAAATCTATCGACCAGCTCTTTCCTCTTTGAAATAAAAAATTGGAAATTTTGAAGAAAAAAAATTTATTTTCCGATTGAATTCTTTGAAATTTCGATTTGTTATTCAAAGAAAGAGGGGATGAGGAGATTAGAGGAATTATATGAAATTTATTTTGGAACTCCTTGTAGTTCGAGCATATCTAGGAAATTTTTTAATTTTTTTTTGAATGATTATATTAGTTGAGTTTTTAATGAAAAACTAAGCTATTACAGGAGACTTTATATCTTTATGTTTCAAATTATCTTAAAATTTTAGCTTTTCGCTCGCTATGGAGGGGAGACGAGGCAAAAACTGCTTTTGAAGGCAAAGTTGATCGTCACCAAATTAATCTAGAAAAGTCTAACTTTGTATGTAGTATTAGTTGAGGAGTAAAATATGACCCTTTGAATTATCTCAAAATGGATTCTAAATAGCTAATGGACAAAATTTTAGGATGATTGTTCTTACATGACGTCACGTTATTTTCTCAGATCATGCAATTAAGATAAATTCAAACCTATTACACCAAATTTGGAGAGCAAGTAGAGTAAGTAGACTCTCAGCGATGATTAGTTATGCAACTTGAGGAAGCGTGATTTACACGAGGTCATATTATATTATGGATATTCGTTCTATTTCGATAACTATAGCTGAATTTTGATTAATACGGGCTCATATGATTGCTGGAGTAGGAGAGTATAGTGTATCTCAAATCGGTTAGTTTCGAGCCTGAATACTATGCGTGGATGTAGAGAAGTCAACATCATCTGCAAGGCTGAGCAAGTTGCCAAACTCAGCTCAAGTGATATGGCGCAGCTGTTCATTATTTTCTTTCATCAACTTTTGGAATTTAAATTTAAAAAATTATCGCTCATGCATTGATTTCGCCGGAAGCTGGATTTCTGAGAATTCGAAAGGATTGTAAATATAGTCGTGATGAGAATGGATGTCTTCTGATTAATTATTTTTGTTTTATTTTCTCGCAACTACCTACCGTTTTTTATTAAAAAAGTAGTCTAATGAATTAGTTGGTAGATTTAAGTAAGGAAGAAAATGGTACATTTTGTTTTGTGTATTTGTAGACGTGTTGAGTAGTGGATGGGGGGAGGTGAAATTTTTTTTTTTCTAAATCAGTAAAGATTATGAAAAATATTCGAGATTGACTTTTTCTTCAACGTATTTATTTGGTAATTAATTGACTGATTGATTGAAATTAAAATTTTGCTTACTTATTCTATTTTTTTCGAGAATGTAATGGAAATTTTCATTGATATGGTAGACCATTTTTTTAAAACTAGGTTAAAAAAACAACAACTGAGCTATAGCTTCTCAAATTGAAAACTGGGAGGTGAGGGGAAGGTGGAGAAAAAAATGTTCAAATAATATATATATATTTTTTTTGTAAGAAGACTATTGAGAAATCTTGCCCGTGATCAAGCTGATTAATTTTATTATTATGTTGAAATAATATACGTGTAATGAATATTTTGATGTGATTAATATAATTCAAGTAAGTGACTGATTGATCTGTTGATTAGTATCATTTTCAAACTCAACAAAATTAAGCCTCTCTGAATTATTTAATTGTCGTACTGTTCTTATGCTAGCTGTATGAATTGACTTTTGTACCTTCATATTGTAGTTTTTTTCTATAATTTTTAATTTTGGCTGTTGTTTTTATTCTCGCTTCTGCGTTTTTATAGTAGTTTCTGGCTTATTCGTTTCTAGTATTTTTTTTTTTTTTTTAATGAATTTATTTTAGGTTGCTCGGCAACTAGGGAGGGCCATTTACGACCGATAAATTTATACATACATTTTGGTTTTACAAACAATTATACAGAGAATGAAATTTTAGTGTTCTTCGAAAGATATAAAAAAAAATTTACTCGTCATAATTTTTTTTATTTTTGAATATAGTAATTTGCTATAAAGAAAGTTGTCATTACATACAAATGGTAAAAATAATGTGTAGCGAAATAGAGTACTACGTATCGACAGAATTTAATAAAATATTTCATTCGATCGAACGTAATGTTTCTCCTATATTCGCGTGTGGAGGTGGCTCGAGCCACGATACTACGTTTCTGTGTTAGGAAAAGCGAACACTAGGTTGTACCGACGCGTAGTAGTCGATAAAGGATGTTCGGCGTTTTTGGGGTAGGTTTCAGCCCTTCTGGTGAGCGTGTGGCTTGAACTCCTATGGTGAAATATTCATGGTAATTGGTGCGCGTGAATTTACACAGTCGCCAAAATAGGGCGGCGGGTTTGCGAAGTAGATTTTATGGCTTTTCTCAGCAAATGTGTGGAGCTTTTTTTTTTTTTTGACGATTACTGTATGATTTTGTTGGAGCTTAGAATGGGTTATAAAGATTTCTGTTGGAGTGATTTTGATAAAATTTTTATTTATTTTTTTTCGTAACTCATGGGCTTGAAAATTGCTCGAAATTGTAATAAAATTTGTCTTCGTAAGTGAAGGAAAAATTGAATTTTTTATATGGTGATTGGCATCACTGC
The DNA here is from genome assembly GCA_009761765.1 of Phenacoccus solenopsis. Taxonomy (NCBI): domain Eukaryota; kingdom Metazoa; phylum Arthropoda; class Insecta; order Hemiptera; family Pseudococcidae; genus Phenacoccus; species Phenacoccus solenopsis. Next base: position 9,950,224 of record CM019754.1, on the reverse strand, counting down.
TATATTATGGATTGAAAAAATCATTCTGAAATGTTTGAAAGGTTATTAAAAAATTACGTTTCTATGAAATAATAATATTAATTAATAAACTAAATTAAAATGATTTTATTAATTTCAAGATTTAAAATTTAATGAAATAATTTTTAATGTAATGTAATATATACTTAAATATATAAAATTCAGTTAGTCCCTATTTTTACTTTTTTGTTTGGCAACACTGTTATTAGTTCACTAAATGCAGACAAGCATGACTTCGTTCAATTTGGATTTCAATAAATTCTTACTTTTATTTCCTAATTGGTAACACTGTTATACTCTGTATTGAAAAAGCCAAGTTGTTGAATACTATATAAGCTTTAATTTCTTCTTACTATAGTCTCAAGTCATATGGAAAATTTTTAAATTCATTTTTTATTCATTACAGTATGTCTACGTGCTAGGGTTGGACGAATTTAGTTTTTTTTTTTTTAGCTGAGTTTTTAACAAAACGATAGCTATTACAGCCTACCTGATTTGGGAAGGGAAGGTCGGGGGAGGGTGGGGTCTTCAAATCTTTGCGTTTCAGACCATTAGTAATCATCTGGCAAATGTCCAACTTTTTGGTGTATATATATATATATTTTTTTTTCCCCCCACGCGTAGCGCCGGCGAGTATTCATAAAATTCGCTCAAAATTTGGCGAGGAACTCTTCTTGAAAATGCGCAGAAGTATTTTTTTGTTTTTTCGAAAATTTCAAAATGGCGGATCACTCAAATTTTGAGGGGGCTGGAGAAGAGGCAAATAGCTCAAATTTTTCGTTTTTGATCTCATATGAAAGAGTGAGTCACGGACACCAACATATTTAAATTTCAGCTTCCTAAGTGCATTTTGAGGGAGTTAGCAAAAACCTGTTTTTGAGAAAATTGCGTTTTTTGTGTCACTCACTTGCGCAGGCGGGTGTGGATAAAATTCGCTCAAAATTCGGTGAGGAACTCTTCTTGCAAATACGCAAAAATAGTTTTTTTGTTTTTTCGATAAATTTCAAAATGGCGGATCACTCAAATTTTGAGGGGGCTGGAGAAGGGGCAAATAGCTCAAATTTTTCGTTTTTGATTTCATATGAAAGAGTGAGTCACGGATACTAACATATCCAAATTTCAGCTTCTTGAGTGCATATTGAGAGGAGTTAGATCAAAAAACGGCTTTTTGAGGAAGTTTTGAGTCATGAAATTTCTTGAATCTTGGGGGAAGGCGGGGTTACCAACCCAAAATAGTGGTGGGGGTGCAGGAGGGGTCGAAAATTTTTTATTGCTGTGTCATATGATAAAATGAGCTCAAGTGACAAACGTATTTTGATTTTACCTTCTTCAGTGATTTTGGAGGGGAGTTAGAGCAAAAAACGGCTTTTGGAGGGGAAATTGCTGCAGGAAATTTCATGAATCTTCCATATCTCATCACCAAATCGGCGTAGAATGGTCAAACTTTGTGTGTAGGATTAGTTTGTGACCAGAATATAACCACTTGAATTTGAGTCAAAATGGATCCAAAATGGCGGATTTACATAATTTGAAGATAATTTGAGTACTCTCAAATAGTTATAATTTGAGAAATATGTGTTCGCATGATTATTTCATGGCAAGAAATACTACATTTGAGCCAAATTCAACTTCTTAAGTGTTATTGGAAAAGATAGGGTAGTGGTTTTCAGACTTGGTATTGGGTGTGGCCTGTAGTGGTGAACGGTTGAGCATGGTTATTACTAAATCAAAACAAGCCCCAGTTAAAAACTCAGCTCCAGTAATGCGGCATGGCTGCTTACTTTTTTTTTTTTTAAAGTCATTTAATGACCTTATTATAAAATTTAATTTTGGTCTCCTCTCCGCCCCCCCCCCCTGGCCCCAATGAACTCATGAGTCTGAAAATTTGAATTTTCAGGCAATTAAATTTTTTTCACTTTCCAAGAGTTATATTTTGTCGTCAAATATTTTAGCTGACGATTTTTTCTAAATTTATTTTTAATTTTGTTTTGAAAAATCACCAATTTAGATAATTTTTAACAATAAACAACCATTAGGTAATTTATCGGTCGCGTGCAAAGTATCCGCTTAATTTAGGTTTTTTTGGACTCAAAGGGCATAATATGCTTGCTTTTTGTTTGACCGGGGTTCGTAAAGGCTGAGCTTTTTAATCCTAAAACATTTTTAGGAGGTCAATTTGAAGCAAGAGTGTGATTTTTTCGGAAGTTCTGTGAGATAAAAATCGAGCATAGTTTACCTCTTGAGTCCGAAATAACCTAAATTTAGCTCATATTGTGTTCACAATCATTACATTATCCATTCGTCGTTCATTTTCGAAAATAACCAAAATTAGTGGTTTTTGAAAAAATTTCAAAAATGTTTAAATTCCCTAAACTTTGAGAAAAATTGTCACCTAGAAGTTTTTTCATTATTTGGATAACTTGATAGTGTGTCATAAAAAAAGTAAAAACTTTTTTTTTAACGCCATGTACAGCGCTGGGCTAGAGGCGTGTTTAAGTACATTTTACTTGCCTGAAAATTCATTTTTTCGAAAATTTAAAAATTGTTTAAAACTTGGAGTTCACTTTGAAGGGTCTAAAAATTAAATTAAATGGGTGAAATTTTTATGATATTTTTTCTAGTCATTTAGCAACTATTGTGGGCATTCTTTCACTTGAAAAAAAAAACTGAAATTCGACCCCACCCTAGTTGAAACTAATTTTCTACTAGGGCGTGAATTTAGTCGATTTCCGAATTTTAATTTACCCTAGATCTTGATTTACCCCTCCCCCTTCCAATCGATCACGAATAATGAATTAAAAAAATAACGTTTTTGTTTATCATTCGAAATTTGTAATTTCCATTTAATAGAATCGAATCGACGTTGTTCTGCTTTTTGGATATTTCTTCACAAATGTATTCTGCATTCATAACTACTTATTATTAACTATTGAAAAAAATGCCAAAGGGACCATTAGATTTCCCTGAAGCCACTTCTTCAATACTTACGTCATTGACTCATTACGATAAACTTCAGCCACTACGACTTCGAGGAAATTAAATTCCAGGCATTGAATGCATTTCGAAGCGGATAAAAAATAAAATAATTTTATTACCATTCTAAGAATTTTTTCCAACGATGTAACTCATCGGTAAAAGCGTTGAAACGCTTCGAGTGGCAAATGAAAACAAAATGGCGACGTCGAAATGATACACTCGAAACTACTGGAAGAGGAAACCTCGGCGACTTGGGTACCTTTCGTGGCATATGAAAATACGAAGTTTAACGATCGATCTGCTTATATCCGGTTTTTTCCAGTTATTTCGAAAGGGCCGAAATGAACGCTGGAAAGCTGACGTCGAAGTAGGGTTCCATAACAAAACAGTGCTTTTGTGAACCAAGCCGCGGTATTGTGGATAAAATAATTTGCCATTTCGCGCGTTGATTATTTTGATTTGTAGTTAGTTGCTACTTGTATTTTCACCATTTCACATCATTATTTTGTTATTATCATTTTCATCACGTACCTCATCGTTCATCGTTTAGTTTTTATTTTATTATTTTTTTTTTTACTCATTCGAAAACTCATACGCTTGGTTTTAGTTGGCGTTCGCACCGAAGTTTCGCAGCGGACGACCGAACTGATCATCGATGAGCTTTTGTATTTAGAAAATTTAGCGTTTCATTTAGCTTATTATTTTATTTTTACAGCATGGCAGAAGAGATTCGTATCGAGTAGCCACTGTCCCTTCAATACCCGACGATAATAAAACCGCAGATGGCAAAATAAAGGTATAGCAGTTCGGTTTTAACGTGGTGGTGGTATAGATATTATATTGGTTTCAATTAGGACTTGAGATTTGTGATGTTCAACCGTGTGTGGAACTTTGATATTTTGAGTTGAACTGAAGCGAGATGGACATAGTGATCTGATTATAAGAAGCGATGGTGGCTGGTACTGAAATTGCAATATACCATCGCATGATCAGTTTTCATTACTCATTTTATGTAGTTTTGGCGTAGCGTGTAATGTAAATTTAATCCTGGTAGTGTTGCATTTTAACTTTTCAACTTTTATACCCTGTTCGGTGTAACCTTGACTGTGCTTTTAACCCGACACTTGGGATTTATTTTCGTGCTCTTCGAGTGTTTCAGGGTTTCTTTGAATTCGATTCGATTATTTACGTAGAAAAATGTATTATATATGAGAGGTCAATTTTTGCGTATTTTTTTATTTTTATATTTAGGTCCAGGCTTACAATACAATACTTGACCCTTACTTCAGTGAGTGTCGAAAAATGCAGTCAAATTTAAGAATAGATTTGAATTAAATTCATCATTTCTGTTGATCAATTCAATATCTTGTGACCTCGCAAAAATAGTTTAACATGAAATTTTTAGAAAAATATTATTCGATATTCGTTTAAAATTGTGTACATTTTTCATCACTTACTCAGGTATAGGGTGGTAAGTTCGAATATAAATTTAGTCCTAAACGTGAAATTGAATTATACGAGAAATGTAATACGCTCGTATAAAGATGTATAGATTATAAAGCCTATACAAGCTTTAAAAGAATTCTCAATCTTCGAATAACGAACTATATACTGGGAAAATAGCCAACGAATTCGTCCAATGACTAATCGTCAATTTTATAGGCGAAAGTTAACGGTACGTGAAAAAAAGTTCAACGAGTTTTTTTCTTCTTTTTAATAGAGAAGTGACGTCAAAAAATGTTTAATGGGTACTTCCTTTTTTACCATTGAAAAACCTTGATGTTTGGACGTGTCTGTTTGGAATTTATTTTTATTGAATTTTATTACGCGTTTCTTTTTGGGTAAAAATTGAAGTAATTTTAATTGCGAACAATTTTGTGTTAGTTGAAAATTTTGGAAAAATTATCATTTTCTCAGTTATATTTAATTTTGCTAATTTAAGAGTATTTCTTGTATTCAGTTGGTTTAGGGTGTGGTAAGAAATGTATAATTTAAATTATTATCCGAGAATTTAATGAAATGGAAATTTCATTTGTGGTTTTAAAAGTTACTTTTTATTATGCTATATTAAATTTAATAATCGTTTGCTGATGCTCCGTTGTTTTGTTAAATTGATCGACAGGGGCGTACCGAAGACCTTCTTCAGGGAGGGGGAGAAAACCAAAAATTGCCAACTAATACCATGAAATTTTACCAACTGTTGACCTTTTTTTTTTTTTTTTTTTTGCTCCACGAAAAAATATGATGGGCAGTCTTGTTAGTCTTCAAAAAATTTAAATACTGCACAAGTGGTCAAATTTACCAACTTTACGCTAAAACTCCAAATTTGCCAACTTTTTACGTTAAAACTCCAAATTTACCAACTTTCCAGAAGCCAAGGGAGGAAGCTCCCCCCTCCCCCTTTCCGGTACGTCCCTGTTGATCGAAATTATTGAGGTAGCGAATTTTTGCGCTTGCTGTACCCAAATTAATTAGAATATTTTTCATCTTAGGATATTCTACGTGAATATTTGAAGTTGATAATTTTGTATTTTAATAGAATTGATTTTTTTTACTAGTAAAAATTTTGAAAAATTTTTATATTCCAAATATGCTGAATTTTGATTATTTAAGTGTTGAAATTTTTTTTTTTTTTTTTTTGTTAATTGACGCCGTGTACAGCCCTGTGGCTAGAGGCGTTTTTATTTTGGATATTTTAAATTGTGGAGTATAGTGAAACAGACTGTAAAAATTTAATTGCGTTGGTGATTTTTACCGGATCATTAGCAAGGATGATTTTTTTATTTTTTAACCAATTTTTAATTTTTTTTTTTTTTTTTTAATGTTGAGAATGGTAATCATTTAAGTTATTAAAAAATTGAACATCACTTTTGGCATTAAAAGTCATTATTTTTATTGAAAAAATTATGATTCATTTAGTCTGTCATTTTATTTTATTTTTTGAATTTTTATTGTTAAACCAATAAAATCGAATTTTTTTTTTTGGTGGCGTTTTTAACTGCTTTGGGTATTACGTCACCTCTAGGATGGTTAGATTTTAAAGAAAAGACCGCATGGTTGTTCAAATTGTCAATTTTCATTTTCAAACCGTGATGAATTTTTATTATTCAAATTTACAAATTTTTTCACGAATTAGAATTCATTCTTAGTCGAGTTTTTAATGAAAAACCCCGGAGCTATTACGGCTTACTTGATTTTGCGAAGAGAGGTTGGGAAGGGGTACCTTATATCTTTGCGTTTCAGACCATTTGAAGTTGATTGGCGAATGTCCAATTTTTTTATTTCATGAAATAGATTTTTTTTCTCAATTTGTAGCCGGTGCGAATGCGTATGAAAATCGTTCGAAATTTGGTCAGACGAACTCAGATCAATGCTCAAATTGAAAAGTAGCTTAAAGGAGTATCAATACCTCAGAATTTTGTATTTTTGGCTGGGGCGTACCGAGGACCTTCTTCAGGGGGGGGGGGGGGGGGGGGAAACCAAAAATTGCCAACTAATACCATGAAATTTTACCAACTGTTGACTTTTTTTTTTTTTTTTTTTTTGCTCCACGAAAATAAGATGTTAAATAATACGATGTCACAGTCTTGTTAGTCTTCAAAAAATTTAAAAATAGCTGTAATAATACTATGCAAGAGGTCAAGTTTACCAACTTTCCAAAAGCCCCCTCCCCCGCCCCTTTCCGTACGTCCCTGATTGTTGGTTCATATGGTAATATAAGTCGTGGAAATCGAAGTATCAGAATTCCAACCTTACATTAGAAATTAAAAAATAAATCAAATTTATTTAAATTATTTTAAAAAATCATTTTTTTTAAATATTAATTTATTTTATTTAATAAAATTATCAAAATTAATTGCTTCAATTTTAATTGGTATAAATCTGTGAAAAATTATTTTCCCTTTTGTATGTTATTGTTGAATATCATTTATACATTTTATTATTTTAAATTTCAATTAATTTCGATCGGAAGGGAATGAGAGCGAAAAACATTTTCAACGAAGTTTAAATCATATGTAAAAAGCTCGAACTTCGTTTGCAAGGTTGGTCAAAAACCGTGATGTAACTGTTTAATTTTTTCATCAGAATGGACTGAAAATGGCGTATACGTTGCAAAATTGAAAAATATTCTCTCATATGATTACGAATGGTAAAACCTATATATATCTCAAATAAAATTTTCCAGGTAGTTTTTGGAGGAAGGGAGTGGAGTGGGTTCGCGTTTTAATGTGTTATAGGCTTATAGCTAAATTAAAGGTTTTTGCTGTTGAACATATTGGGTTAATTGTGGAGATACTAAAAAAAAAAAAAAAAAAAATGGGCAAAATTATTAATTCATTTTTACCATTTTTTACTTTAAAATTTTCTAGAAAAGGTATTTTGCCCATATTTTCAATAATTTTTTGTGGTTGGGGGGGGGGGAAGAGGCTGATTTAGGATTGGAGCATAGTTCTTCTCATGTCCTCTTAACTTCACATATGGTATAGACTATTTGATTATAGTTGTGAATGAAGTTGTGTGCTCAAAGTATGCAATTTTCAATCTCCTAGGTTAGTTTTGAGGGGAATTAAGGCTAAAAATATCCTTCAAAGGGGACGTCGAGTTGTGAAATTTCCTGAACTGCTCACGTCTTGTCTCTAAATACACCCAAAAGGTTGAAACTTCATATATAAAAGCAGGACAAGTGGGACCCCATTTTTAGATTTTTTTAATCCAATGAGAATGTTGAAAAAATTTGAAAAAAAAATTTCAATTACTATTAGGAAAATTTTGAAAATTTAAAACTCAGATTTATAGACTCCTTTAGAAATACGAAATTAAATTTGTATTTAAATTATTTGAAATTTATATTTTTATTAAAATTGTCGAGTTTTTTTTAGTAATTTAAATTCTATTAAATTAAATTGAGAAATTTGCCCTTCTGACCCCTCCCTCTTCCCGGTTCTGTGTAGATTGAGTTTCACTGGAAATTGAATTGAAATGTCGCTTGAAGCAAAATGTTAAGGAAATTTAAGGACCACAAAACAGCCCGAATTTGATGGTTATAGATACATATCATCGCTGACATCAATTTCAACCTTCCGTCTGTGTTCAGAGATACGGGGAGTGGTGGATGAAGCGATTATTAATAGCGTTATCTGTCTGCTATGGGAATATACACTTATTAAAAACTCAGCTCTAGTGATGAAGCATGGCTGCTTACGTTTATTATTTTCTTTCAGCTAATATTCATATGTTACAAAAAAAAAATCAGTCGAGAGTTATCCAGTAGCGTATCCAAGAGAGACTACTTTAGGGGGTAGGGGTATTGAGGGAAGAGGGAAGACTTCTGGTCACGAATTTGTTTGAATTGAAGCTTTAGAAGAGCAGTAGAAGGTTTAAGTCCTTAATCCCCTCCCTCCTTAACTGCACTTTACTGTAGTGAACAGTAAAAGTTATTTCGACCTGTTTTGATTTTGTTTAAGAGAAAAATTAGGAAGTTCAGTCCCACTCGATTCTCTGGTTCTCTCTCGTTCCTAGTTGAATAATTTCAGTCGTTCCATTGGCATAGGTTTTTAAATTTTAAGTTTTCAAAATGGGCATGAATCTGTTGCTAGTATGTTTAGTATGTTACAAAAAAAAAAAAAAAAAAAATAGGCATCTAAATTGATTGATTCTGTAGTTATGAAGGTATATTGGTTCTTATTTTTATTTTGTTTATTTATTTATTTATTTGTTTGTTTGTTTTTTTTTTAATTTATATACATGGTTACTCAAAATGTGGATTGTATTACAAAGTAGGTAAATATGTTATTACCTATTAGCTCATCGAAGTTAGCAGGAAGCATATTCACAGAATTTTTTTTATGCTTTACTATTTCGACGATTCGATCAGCATTCTCAATTTGAACACATTTTGGGTAGTAATGAAATCGTGAAAATTGTCGCGCTTTTTGCCTAACTTTGCGCTGTCAAAAAGTCTCAAGCTATATTGGACAGACAGTACTGGCGTTTTTAATTAACCAAGACTATTGCCTAGTTGAATGTTTATATTTTGTACAATATTTTTATCTTGTTAAGAAACTCAAGAATTTTGTCTGTAAGTTTAAAATCATAGTTGTAGAAAGGGGAGAATATTTTTAAAGTGTTCGCAATGAAATAAAAGATTTTAGGAATTTAAAGGACAGTTATTACAAAGTGAACATAAATAGGTGTTTCTTTGATACCAACATAGAGATGGTTATGTGTAAATATTTATTTTCTGTGTATGAATATTTTTTCCATCTCTTTATTAATTGCTTTTTTTATTAAGAAAAAAAAAAACTTTTTGTTCAATTCGTTTGGATGTTTCAAAAATTGTCATTAATTTTAAAACTATTCCCGAGACCAGCTGCTTCCTTTCTTTCATCATTTAGTTAGAAAATTCGCCTCCATGTTGTCTTCACCAATTGACCTAGATCTTAAATTATAGATTTTACGATCAAACGTACAGATACCCAGGCGATACATAGGGATCGCGATTATTACAAAATATGCACGTTGAAATGTGCGCGAAAAAAAAAAAAACATAGAAATATCAGCGAGTAAGATAGAAAAAAAAAAATCGTGTACAGGGTACGCATCTACACGATACTAGAGGTGCGGTATACAAAGGGGGGTTATTAGCCGAAGATGAGTGCCAATAAAGTTGCAGCTCGGTGTAATATACGAGATGTACTCGACTGAGAGTGAAATAGTTTCGTTTGTGTACGCTTTTTGTAGACAGTTAAGAATGCGCTGTTTCAACTCATTACGACGTTGCCATTTGTAGAAAATTTTTAATAACTCGGGGATCGCGTACCCCGTGGTCGCCAGGCATTTCACGTGTGACGTTGAGTCGGCGATTTAAAAGGCGATGGCGGGAAAACGATGGTAATTCTGTGTGTAATACGTACGATTTCTTTTTTGGCAGACGCGTGCTGTTTGTTTAATTCGAGTATACGTTGATGGTTATTTGTTATGTCCGTGAAAAAATACGAATTCGGCGATTGTTTTCTTTTTCTCGGCGTTTTTTAGTCGCGTACCTAATCGATTAGCTAATGGGCTTTTCGAACGATGCGAATATAATCGCGCTCGAGTACCGGCGATAATTAAACATGTATCTACGTTACCATATTCGGGGGGGATTATTTATGGCGTTACCTCGATAATTTGTTTGTTGAATAAAACCCACGTTGTTTGAAATTTTGGTCGTCGTGCGTCCACGTCCGCTTGCCGAAGTACGATTATTTTGTTTTGGCAACGTTTATTTTTATATATTTCGTGTTTTATTTTTTTCGTACACGTTGACGCACTAGTCTGCCGAGTCGAGCTGGCTCGCCGGCGACCTGCGAATACGGCGATGAATTTTATTTAATTTTTTTCCTATCGTTATTTTATTTTGCAGTCGAGGCGGAAAAATGCTGTTTCTAAAAAGCAGAAGAAAGCCGATAATTTAGATGATTTGAAACAGGAATTGGATATCGATTATCATAAAATTTCCGTAGAAGAATTATATCAAAGATTTGGTACACATCCGGATACGGTAGGTTTATTATATGAAAATGGCGTTTGTAAATTAAAAAGGTCGAGTTAATTTTGATATAACACGTCTCGATGTAATTACCACATTTAGCGAGTTAATTGCGATAGAATTGACTCGGAAAAAAGTACTCGAATTATTCATGTGACGTAGTTGGAAATTTTTTTGAAGGAAAGTCTTTGAAGATTTGAGATTTTGTCCTCCGCCTTCACATATGCTCGTAATACTATTTTATCGAGAGAAGAAATTTTTTTAGTAATTTCAAACAAGTACTAGTAATTAGAAGATTTTTAATTCATAAAAAAGTAGCTATTTTTAGAACAAAAATTCAATCAGATCGGGTACTTTGTTCATTAAATCTGCAGCCTAGGAAAAGGCTTATCCTTCTCCAGAATCAAATTGTAAATGTTATTTTTTAAATTTATAATATGCATTGTGCTCCCCAAAACGAATTTTTTTGTCGTTTTTCATAGCAAAATGAGAAAACCAAGGGGGGGGGAAGTAATAAAAATAAATATTTGCTCAGTATTTTGTACTTCGTTTTTTTTTTTTATAATTTTATTAATTTTTTTTTATTCATGTCATTCACTGGTATCTCTAAGCTATTTGACACTCAGAAATTAATGCTGAAGTTACCCCGTCCTCTAATTTATATTTTTTTTGTTCCAGTCAAGAAAAAATTCACTTGTAATCTTTAAAAAATTTTGAAAAAAATTTATTTACTGAAATAGTATCAATTTGAAACGTAAGACGTACAATTTGAATAATATTGAAATTCTTGTAATTGTGAAAAAACAATTTTGGTACGATTTAAATTTTTGCCATGTTCGAAGTTGAAATCCTGACTCTTGAAAAAAAAAAAAAAAAAAAAAAACGAAAAAATGATTTTTAATTTCATCAAAATTCAAACAGTCTAATAATTTTTCATCAATTTGTTTGAAAACGAAAAACTTTTTTTTAAAACATTTTTTTTTTTTTTTTTTTTGCATTTTTAATCAGAATTGAAACTGAGAAATTATTAAGCTCTCAGATTTTGTTGAGCATGTAAGTAAATCATTACTAAAAGTCTGAAATTTTGCTTTGTTGAAAGGGTGGGCTAGGTAGCCAGCTGGCCAAATAAAGTTCCCTCTTGGCTACGTCACTGAATTAATCCATGTAGTTGAAAATGTAATAATTATTTTTATTTATTGTGATATAATATACTGCAACACTGACACGAAACACATTTGTTGGGAAGAGAGAACTAGATTTTCTGAGATAGATTAGCCTGTCTGAGGAAAGTTGATAGGGACGAGATAATTTGATGAAATCAGCTTATATGTTTTTAATTTAAATAAGTTATTTAGTGTAATTTTTTTTTTTTCAAATCATTAGAAAACATTTATTTTAATTTGTTTTGCACAGTTTTTTAACGTGTTTCTTCTTGGCATTTAAACAGAAAAAAAAGTAGTGAAAGTCAAATAATTTTTGATTTATAAAATTGGTGAAATCATTTTTTTTAAAATAATAAAAAATTTTTTTTCCTATTATGGAAAAAGAATTCCGCTGAAAATGTCCCAATTCTTTTTTTTAAAGAAACTTCAAAATAATTGTGTTTTCCTTTGCTGTCCAGAGTCGTGGCAAAGATAGCGAAGGGGGGAGGGTAATTTTGTTATAACTCAAACTTTTAGTTCTTAGTTAAAATAAATGGCAAAAAAGTTTTTTTTTGGAGAAGGACGTGATTTTTTTTGTCACGGCACAAAAAAATATTCATGTAGAAAATAAAGGTTTTTTAATAAAATCTGATTTTTATGTTTAAATTGCATATTTCGTTCTATAAGTACGTACATAATTATGTGCGTATTATATCCATTATCGATTTAAAAAAAAAAAGTCATGGAGTTGTGACCCCCTAGATCTCTTATGAAAATTCCAATTTGACTCTCTGTCATATTCTATCAAAAACTCAACATCCTTCCTGCCCCCTCTGCGGAGTTATACTTGCAGTTGATTATGTTTTGATTCCATTTTCCACGTATACCCCCCTTTTTGAAACACTCTTCTTGCCATTCCACTTAACGACAGAAGTACTATCTTCAATCTTTTCAAAATCTGCTCTTCCTCAGACCTTCTTTCCCTCATCTAAGAGTATCAATATTACGATTTAAAAGCCAGGTGGCTGACCTCTGGTGGAAAAATAAGAAACATTTGGAATGATCAGGGAATAACTCTCATACAATTATATACAAATTGCTGCGTTCAAATTGTAAGCATAATTTTTAAGCTACTATTTTTTTTCTGGTTTTAACGAATGAAAGACATACCATTTGAAAAAAAATGGGAAAATGAGGATTTTTGAGAGGAAGAAAACTAAGTTTGTTAATAATGTTTTATAAAAATATAGCTTATAGAAATGTACCCAAAAATAAAATTTTTTTCCTTATATTTTAATGTTGATAACTACTGCAATTTCAATTTTCAAATAATTGCGAAATCTCGAATTTTTTTTTAAATGTAAAAAAAATGTTTATATGCAGTGTTGAGCTTGAAGCCTTTTTTATGAATTTTTCAAAAATACTCTCAGTTCAAAGCTGCGCTCGTGAACTCAATTTCAGTTTGTACATAGGCTTGTGTGACTTCATCCCTTGATCACTCCAAATATCTATACACACTAGTGCACTCTAGCCTCATATTTGGGTGTTGTTCGTTAAATAAAAAAAGTAAAAATCAGAAAAATAACAAATAGGTCAACCAAATCGAATAATTTCCTGTTTGAAAAAATCAGCAATTTCGTGTATTGATTTTGAAAACTATTCAACTTTCCTTTTCACTGTTAACAAAGAGTTTTCTGACTTCCAAGAAAAAAAAAAAGAATTTGAAGTAAATTAATAAAATAATTCCTAATTTGAAAAAATCGATCACTATTATTTATTTAATATTTTTGTCTAGACGCTGTGTAAGCCATATATTTTTTTATCTCGATTAATGTTCAATTGCAATTTTGCTCATGCCATTAAAAAAAAAATGAAAATAATGAAAATGAAAAATACAGTTATTGGTATAAATTTATTTTTATATTTAAAAACGAGATGACAGTTCCATAAAATTCGCAAGCGTAGTTTTGCACATCATGTGAATAATATACAACGACTATACAGCCTTAATTGCGTGTCCGTTTTCCTTTTAATTGTTACAAATATGGTTTACTGGTACTAGAAAAACTTGACCTAGGTATATAAGCTAATTAAATTATCCTCCGGATTAACGTTTCTAATCGATATATGGTAAACGATAAAATCGAGATATTTCATGTTCTCTGGATGAAATCAATAATGTTTTACGTCTTCCAAAGGGTTTAACGCACGCCAAAGCTAAAGAAATCCTAGAACGAGATGGACCGAATGCCTTAACGCCCCCTAAGACTACGCCAGAATGGGTGAAATTCTGCAAACAGTTGTTCGGCGGTTTCGCCTTACTGTTGTGGATCGGGGCCATTCTATGTTTCATCGCGTATACCATTCAGGCGACTACTGTGGAAGATCCAGCCGACGATAATGTAAGTTGAAGATGAAAATCGAAGGATTCTTTGGTTCGGGAATAAAGCTAATAATTTTTTCGCCATTTTCCAGCTTTACTTAGGTATTGTACTGACAGCTGTCGTTATCGTAACGGGTATATTTTCGTATTATCAAGAAGCCAAATCATCAGCTATCATGGATTCTTTCAAAAATTTAGTTCCTCAAGTAAGTATATTACGGCATCGGAGAGGGGAGCTTGGCAAAAAGATACCGATGTAATTGGATTAATTTATTTGTAGTTCGCGCTTGTCATACGACAAGGTGAAAAACTGACCTTAAGAGCCGAAGATATCGTCGTCGGAGACGTAGTCGAGGTGAAATTCGGCGATCGTATCCCAGCCGATATTCGAATCATCGAATGTCGCGGTTTCAAAGTCGATAACTCTTCGCTGACCGGAGAATCCGAACCTCAAAGCCGATCCGTCGAATTCACCCACGAAAATCCTCTGGAAACCAAGAACTTGGCGTTTTTCTCGACCAATGCCGTTGAAGGTTAGCTAGTGGAAATATTTTTACGTTTTAAGTCCACGTTGATGATGATTAATTTGAAAAAAAATTATAGGTACCGCGAAAGGAGTGGTCATCAGCTGCGGCGATAACACCGTTATGGGTCGTATTGCTGGTTTAGCATCGGGTTTGGATACCGGAGAGACACCAATTGCCAAGGAAATCCATCACTTCATTCACATCATCACCGGTGTAGCTGTGTTCTTGGGAGTATCGTTTTTCATTATCGCTTTCATCCTCGGTTATAATTGGCTGGACGCTGTAATTTTCTTAATCGGTATGTAAACGGATTATACTGGATTTGAAAAAATTACATAATTAAATTTACATTTGTGGTGTTTTAGGTATCATCGTGGCCAACGTACCGGAAGGGTTATTGGCCACTGTAACCGTATGTTTGACGTTGACCGCCAAACGTATGGCGTCGAAGAATTGCTTGGTGAAGAATTTAGAGGCTGTGGAAACCTTAGGATCGACCTCGACCATTTGCTCCGATAAGACTGGAACACTAACGCAGAACAGAATGACAGTTGCTCATATGTGGTTCGACAATCAGATCATTGAAGCTGATACTACCGAAGATCAATCCGGAGTGCAATACGATCGTACTAGTCCAGGATTCAAGGCGTTGTCCAGAATCGCCACATTGTGTAATAGAGCTGAATTCAAAGGCGCTCAAGAAGGTGTTCCTATTTTGAAGAAGTACGTTATTGTAATGATGAGAAATTATGTATTTTGATTTTAATGTTTTATTTTATTGTTTATAAATTTTTTTTTTATCAGGGTAATTTTTTATTGGTTGTAAAAAGTATAAATTTATTTTTTTTATTATTTTTTTTTTTTGAAAATTGATTTGATTATTTTTGTTGGTGAATTTTAAATTGTTGAATTTTTTGATTTTTTTTTTTAAATTTCAATTTTTTTATTCATCTTTTTTTTATTTTTTTTTTCTTTCTGCGCCATTTTTAATTTGTAGAATCAACTATAATTAGGCTAAAAAAAAGAATAAATTGTTCTTACTTGGAGGTGAGTCACCAAAAACGTAATTTTTGCAAATTTAACTCAATCGTATAAATAAAAAAAAAAAAAAAAAAAAAAAAATGAAATATCAAACTTTTAATATTTTATGGATTTTATATTCAGCATATCCACACATAAAAAATAATTAGGAGCCTTAATGAAGCTGAAGTGAGTTCGAAATACTGACAAAAAGATCCCTATGAGGAGAAAGATTACTTTTATGAACTACGAAAATATTAAATTGATGTATTCACCAAAGAAAAAATTGATGGGTCCTTGAAATTATGATTTTTTGGCATTTGAAAAAAATTCTACTATTTAGGGAATAATTGAAAATTTGAAATTTATTTTTTTTCGAATTTTTGAATACAACTTTTTTCTGTTAAAAAAAATAATTGTTTTGAATTTTTGTTAATGCATATTTCAGCTTTGAGTTTATAGAAGATATAATATTAAATTAAAATGCACAAATTCTAATTTTTTTACTCGTATTATAGAATAATTCGTATTGATAATTTAAAAAAAATAATTATCGATTTTAAACACATTCGAATTTTTCCCAGGGAAGTGAACGGTGACGCTTCCGAAGCAGCTCTACTGAAATGCATGGAACTAGCTCTCGGAGACGTAATGTCGATTCGAAGACGTAACCGCAAAGTATGCGAAATTCCGTTCAATTCCACCAACAAATATCAAGTGAGTCTGCCTTCGTAAAAATATACCAATACAACACCCATTTCGAAAGCCAACCGGTATTTTATTCGACCTAAATTATTTCAAAAGGTATCCATCCACGAAACCGAAGACCCGAACGATCCTCGCTACTTAATGGTAATGAAAGGAGCACCAGAAAGAATCTTGGAACGTTGCTCGACCATTTTCATCGGCGGTAAAGAGAAAGTTCTAGACGAAGAATTAAAGGAAGCCTTCAACAATGCCTATCTCGAACTAGGAGGTCTCGGCGAACGTGTGCTCGGTTAGTGAATCGAGATGTAATTTGGTAAAAATTCGAAGCCGAATAGAATTAATAGAATTTTTCGAATATAGGTTTCTGCGATTTATTGTTGCCGTCCGATAAATTCCCGTTGGGCTTTAAATTCGACTCAGATGATCCAAATTTCCCGTTGAATGGAATGCGTTTCGTTGGTCTGATGTCTATGATCGATCCTCCCAGAGCAGCTGTACCAGATGCCGTCGCTAAATGCCGATCGGCTGGTATTAAGGTCATCATGGTGACCGGAGATCATCCTATTACTGCTAAGGCTATCGCTAAATCTGTCGGAATTATTTCCGAAGGTTCGTATTATTACAGCACTAGTAAAAGGGAGGTATTCCGAACCGCAATATTTGTTCCACAGAAGTTCTTCGTTTTTTCAAAAAAAAAAAATCCTTGCGACTCATTTTAGTAATTTAACATATTTTCTTGATTTAAGAGAGTTGTACGTGAAGGTATTTTTTATTCTCAACAAAATTTTGTCACTAAATTTATTTTTTACATTTTTTTCATTACTACTTGGTGCCATCTCCCACTCAGGCCGGAGGTAAGGTTGAACACTGGTGTTGTTTAAAGGAAAAAGCTATCTTTGTTTTGAACCTTGAATCGCTTTGTACTCTCATCGAATGAAGCACGCAAAGAGTCCTCAACTCATTTTACTATATCCTATTAGTATGTATGTAAAAGAATTGGAATGATGGTCTTTTGTGATAAAATTACAACACTAGTGACATGAAACAAATATAGCGTTCTGGAGTACTCCCTTTTGTAGTGCCTTAATATTATCTGGTTACCAGTGACGAGATAATTGTTGGAGATGATTTGAAGATATTAATTTTTTTTTGTAATAGGGAACGAAACCGTTGAAGATATCGCTCAACGTTTGAACATTCCAGTTTCTGAAGTTAATCCTCGCGATGCCAAGGCAGCTGTTGTGCATGGTACAGAGTTACGTGATTTGTCATCTGATGTATTGGATGAAATTTTGAGGTATGATGAGGCGAATTTTGTCGTTGGATTGTCAACAAAAACGATACCTTTTATTGTGTAGAAGTAATGGAGGGGGAAGGGATCATATATTTGTGTTTCTGACTATTTATACTCGTATGGCAATTTCCTAATTTTTTTACTACCCCAGTCCCCCTTAAGCAAGAATTGTGTTCATTTTTAAATGTTTGATTAGAGTTACCTATTTATTGAAATATCTAACCTTTAAGAATTCTCAGTCTCGCTAAAAGTGGCAGTTTACTCAATTTTTGATACCTCAGATTTTTTTTAGCTGAGTTTTTAACCCAAAAACGACAGCTATTACAGCCTACCTGATTTGGGGGGGGGGGGGTCGGGGGAGGGTGCGGTCTTCAAATCTTTGCGTCTCAGACCATTTGTAATCCTTTAGCAAATGCCCAACTTTTTGGTATACATATATATTTTTTAGCCCTCGCGTAGCGGACGTGGATTCGCTCAAAATTTGGTGAGAGACTCTTCTTGAAAATGCGCAGAACAAGCTTTTTTGTTTTTTCGACAAATTTCAAAATGGCGGATCACTCAAATTTCGAGGGAGTCTGTAGAAAAGGCAAATAGCTCAGATTTTTCGTTTTTGATCTCGTATGAAAGAGTGGGTCACGGACACAAACATATCCAAATTTCAGCTTCCTAGGTGGTTAGATTGAAAAGCGGCTTTTTGAGGAAGTTTTGAGTTGTGAAATTTCTTGAATCTTCCATATCTCCCCACCAAATCAAGTTGAAGAGATCAAATTTTGTGTGTGAGGTTAGTTGGTGACCAGAATATGACCTCTTAAATTTGGATCAAAATGGATCCAAATGGCGGATTATCAACATTTGAGTAGAGCTTGAGGAGCCTCAAGTTGGTAAAAATGTAATATAATGAATTCATATGGTTATTGGGGATAAGATGTATACTATATCCCCAATTCACTTCCACACATGATGTTGGAGGGGGAAGGCGGGGTTATCAGCCTAAAATTGGGGGGGGGGTACAGGAGGGGTCGAAAATTTTTTATTGCTGTCATATGATGAAATGAGCTCAAGTGACAAACCTATTTTGATTTTAGCTTCCTCAGTGATTTTGGAGGGGAGTTGGAGCAAAAAATAACTTTTGGAGGGGAAATTGCAGCAGGAAATTTCACGAATCTTCCAAATCTCATCACCAAATTGTTCTAGAATGGTCAAACTTCGTGTGTAGAATTAGTTAGTGACTAAAATATGACCTCTTAAATTTGAGTCAAAATGGATCTAAAATGGCGGATTATCAAGATTTGAAGATAATTTGAGCACCCTCAAATAGTTATAATTTGAGAAATATGTGTTCACATGATTATTTCATGGCAACATGTACTACATTTGTGCCAAATTCAACTTCTTAAATGTTTTTGGAAAGGATAGGGTAGGGGTTTTTTAGACTTGGTATTTGGGTGTGGCCTGTAGTCATGAACGGTTAAGCAAGGTTATTACTAAATCAAAACAAGCTCCAGTTAGAAACTCAGCTCCAATAATGCGGCATTGCTGCTTACGTTTTTTTTATTTCGAAAATGGTTGGAAAAATTCAAATTTATCAAATTTTGAGTCTATTATGGGAATAATAAATATTGACCTAAAGGCCTGAAATTTTTTGAGCGTGCTATTGAAACCCTCTAATAACTTTTCTCATGCACCCCCCTCCCCTCTTTTCCTCTATCGATTTTGGAAAAACCCCAAAATCGATGCACCCTTGCGTAGACTCATTTGAATATTGGAGGCAAGAAGCATTGCATTCATCACAAACCCAACTTTTCTAATGATTTAGAAGGAATAAGTAGATGCTTCAGCGTGAATACTGGGTACGGATGCAGGGATATTGATATTATTATCTGTAAGTCTGAGCAAACCCCATTAAAAATTCATCTCGGAGGATACGGCGTGGTTGCTTATGTTTTTATTTCACTTTATTTTCAAATTACAGAAAAAGTGAAATTAAACAATAAATTATATTTTTTGATAATAATTCAGTTTTTTTAAATAATGCTGAAAATACTAAAATTGAATGTAGAATAAATTTTCAATTGAAAAATTTTTAATTTTTTTTATTATTTATTTATTGTGAATAACCTAAAATAGTTAATTAATTTTTTTTCTTCCTCGCAGATACCATACTGAAATCGTATTCGCCAGAACCTCTCCTCAACAGAAACTGATCATCGTCGAAGGTTGCCAACGTATGGGAGCTATTGTAGCCGTAACCGGGGACGGTGTAAACGACTCACCAGCATTGAAAAAGGCCGATATCGGTATAAATTGGTTTTAAATATAGTAATACATACTAGTAAAAAAAAAAAAAAACATCGATACATTCATAACGTCTTCAATATGCTATAGGTGTTGCTATGGGTATCGCCGGTTCCGACGTATCCAAGCAAGCAGCCGACATGATCTTGTTGGACGATAATTTCGCGTCAATCGTTACCGGTGTCGAAGAGGGTCGATTGATTTTCGATAACTTGAAAAAATCCATCGCTTATACGTTGACGTCCAATATTCCCGAAATCTCTCCTTTCCTCGCTTTCATTCTGTTGGATATTCCTTTACCGCTTGGAACTGTTACGATCCTTTGCATTGATTTAGGAACTGACATGGTGAGTTGATGGTGTCTGATAATTTCACACGATAATTTTATGTATTTTTTATTTTAGCTTATTTTATACGAATTTAATTTTTTCGTTTTTTTACTTATCACGTTGATATTTTTTCTTTTCCACTATGACAATAAATATTAATCGCGGCTGTTCAACGTGGAATAGTCGACGATAAATGTATTATAAACTTTCCTTTGTTAAATAAATAACCTAAACGAAGATCCTTAAATAGGTATAAAATACCCCGAATTATCCGTCGTCTTTTACCTAAGTAAATAAAAGTAATAGAGCACTGGTTTTACGAAAACGTCGCATATAAAGCACGCGTCCACAATTTGAACCTATTAGAAAACGAATTCTGCTCGTGTGTCGAATATTTTTCGTCTATTATGGTTTTATTTATTTATTTTATTTTTTTTCTTTCGCGCCACCTTTGCAGTATAGTTTGTGGTCAGTGTTTTGGTAGACGTGTGATTTCGGTGAATGTTCTTTTCAACGGGTACAATGATTGTAAGTGCGCGTTAGAGATGGTGTAAGTGCTAAAGTATAATGCTGAAAACGCATCGTTGGATGTATCGAGTAAAGAGTAGGCCTTATTTTGCATAGGCTGTCGCGATGACATATCACTTTGCCATTGTATTGCACATTCATTTTTCGATCGCTTTTTATTTACATTTATCTTTGATTTTATTCATCATCATTTTTTATTTGTAACTAGATAATTGGTATTATAATTATTATTCACGCTCCCCATTCGTCATGCGGTGATTGTGTGTGCGGCGACGAAAGCTCTAAGTGCTCTGGTATTAGCGTATAATGAACCATGTGCTCAGTTTGAGGCTGATAAGAGTGGTAATTAATGATGGAAAGGTATTAATATTATTGCATAAACGAGCGACGATTAAAAAGCGTATAAAATTCCTACGTATCGGAATACAGATGGACGTGTCATCCGATGACAAGTACGAGGTGAATGGTTGTTTAACGCATACGCTTCGTATATATTGTTGTAATACCATCATTACTATTAATTATTGCCACCTTATCAGTAGTTATAATACCAGTAGTTGTAGTCTCATTTTATCGCATTAAGAATGCGTCATTGTCACCCTATCATTTGTATTATTTTTATTTTCTTCCTTGTTTTTGTTTAAATTTCCTCATTGTATCATTTGTTTTCCTTTTACATTCGTTCAAATTTTTTTTAAGTTGCGAATCTCATTTCACATTTTGTTTCATCGAGTGTGTTTTCTTTTTTGTTTTTTGCCGTCGCGCATCTCCAACCGTAGGTACCCGCGATTTCGCTCGCATACGAAGAAGCCGAATCTGACATTATGAAAAGACGCCCTAGGAACCCGTTCACGGATAAACTAGTCAATGAAAGGTGACGTAAATGAAATCGATGTACGATTATTACGAATTGCATTTTTACCTTTATTCACGTAGTTCGGGTAGAGAGGGAGGGAATCTCATGAGACTTGATGTACTGTGGCAATATCGAAAAAGTGGATGATTTTTTTTTTTTTAATGAAATAACCAATTTTTTTAAATCGTATCTTGAGGCTCAACAAAAGTATACTTATTTGTAGAATTATTTTTTCGCAAAAAAAATCGAAAATTTAATTTAAAAAAAAAATGAAATTTTATGTTAAAAAAAATTAATATGTAACGAAAAATCTAAAATTCGCCATTTTGTAACTAAAGCTAGCGAAAAACGATCGCCACAACCTATCGTATTGTTTTACTCGTCATCTATGCTTACGAGAAAAAAAAAGGTAAGGGTAAAAAATGCATTTCGTCGTTGTAGTATTAGTAAATAAATTCGAGCGATCGACCCATTTTTCCGGCGAATAACAGGTAAGTGCGTTTAACATTCCGTTCGCTTGGTTTGCTAATCCGCATGTCCTCTTGATCACCAACAAGTTGCGTAATTCGCGAATGATAACTATTTTCTGTGCAATATTTCATTACTCATTCATTAACCACCAGCTTTGATTGCTTTTCTTTGTATAAACTTCGATGCTATAGGCGAAGAGTTTTACCCGCTAAATGAGGATGGTGTGCTTTATCCGAGACATAATGTCATGGTGATTGAATTACCTATATCTACTGCGTGTTGAACGATCTTTATGTGGACTTCCTTTTTTGTGGTACACGTAGACATACACGAACGTATGAAATCATCGATACCCGTGCACTGTTTTGAATACGATGTTATCATATTAGTACAGGCAAGGAAGCATCTGACTTGCAAATTGTCAGTAAGCTAGTTTTTGATTATTTGTGCGATGATCCCAATGACAATACTATAATGTCCGCCTCAGATGTGGAACTAACCAATGAGAGGGTTTTCACTTGTAACTCCGTAAGAGAGCCTCCAATCGAAAAAGTAGTGGAGTAAAAAAATATTCGGCAATGGATTTACTATCGAATACGCTATTCACTCGTCCTTGTGAATTCAATTTGAGGGGGAAAGAGGTGGTTCAAAATCACCTATTTTTCCATTTTATTCAAATGTGCTATTGTATCATATCATGTATTTTTTTTGAATGTGTGCGGACATTCAGCTTTGGGGTTACGCTAATTTCCAAAAAATTAGGTTAGGGTATTAGGTCCAAGGGGAGGGGAATGAAGTTTTCATTTACCCAAAATTCAGTTGTTACTTATATAATTCAAAGCTATATATTATTCTGCTTACGAATTCCTTGATTATTGGAAAGAAATACTGTAAATAGAGTGGAAAGGGGAGAGGTCATTATTGTATTTATTCTCCAATAACTATATTGTTGTATTATTATTATTATTATTATTAGTATTTGTTTATTTCTAGTGTTTTGCTATATGTATTAATAATAATCCGGGTCTCCCAACTCGCCTTACGGCATATGGGGCCCGTTAATCTAACCTGTTTCTTAAAAAAAAATTGTCATCATTAACCTCGAAATACATTATCACATTATTATTATTATCAAAAATTTCTTTGGCGGAAGGGAAGATATAAATGGGTGAAATAATAACCGCTAACCATAGGTCCTACCTATAATATAACTATAGTTTAAGTATGGCTATAATTTAGGATTAAAACCAATCGACACGTAGGGTAACTGAGGCCGCACCAGCCATATATGTATCTTTATGTCTATGTTTATTTTTGAAAAAAAAAAAAAAATGTAATAATAATCGCCCGTCCATACGCGACAGAAGTCGCTGGACATTAAGGGCTAATAAATATTTGATTTGATTCTTTTTTTTTTTTTTTCCAAAAAATATTTTTTAATGTTTTTACAGTCAAGAGGATTAATTATTATACATAACAGTTTGGTAGATCTTGAAAAAAAAATATGAATAAAAATAATAATTATTAAGAAAAAAAAAAAAGAAAAAATCCATCAATGTGTAGTTATTGGCGATTAAGTGAAATATTGACCTCCACCTCCTCCTTTGCCCCTCTGTCAAGAGTATTTCTTTCTAATTATTAAGGAATAAGTGAATAGTATAATTATATAACTTTGAATTTTACATAAAAGTAACAACTAAACATGTGGCAAATAGAAATTCCCCTGTCCCTTGGCCCGATACTCAAAACTCAATTTTTTCGAAGTAAGCGTAACTCCAAAGCAAAAGTCTTCAATAAACGTCGTTTCTTCACTTTAAAGCGCATTTAAAAAGATACATGATCGCATTTGAATAGAATAGAAAAATAGTTTATTTTGAACCGCCCTCTTCCCCTCATATATTGAATTTTTAAGGATGTGTGAATGGCCAATCGATAGGAAATTTATAGTAGAATCATTTTTACTTACCGTGTTCTTGTGAGTTTGAAGCTTTCTTCTGCAGTTTTCTACATGGGGATCGCCCTCTTAATATGTATATTAATTGATAATTAATTAAATAAATAAAATTAAATAAAATATAAATAGATTTAAATAAATAATTTTGAATTATTATATTGAATTAGATTTAATAAAAAAAAAAATTATTAATTTAAAAAAAATAAAATTTTATTTTTGTTTAAATTTTAAATTTAATTAATTTTAATATAATATATATTTAATTGAAAATTATCAATATAAAATTATTTTTTATATTATTAATAAATATTTAATATTTATGAATTTATTTTTAAATAAAATATTAATTTAAATTAAAATTAATTTTGTGCTAGCGAGGGGCGAACATTTTAGTATGTTGTTATTAGGATATCGCAGACAAATTATCGAAAAAACTCTTCTTAGAGCTTAAGTGCTTGTACTAAATGAAATTGGCATCGTAGTAGAAATCTCATTTCAAGAGGTCGTAGTGAAATAGAAAATAGGTTATATGGGTAGATAGTCTGTATCGCGTCGTGTTTCAATCCATTCACCGGGGATGATTTGAAAAATTATTCATTGCGGATATATTCCGTATGGCATGATATGGAATATTTTTATCTCTCACGTAGCTCGTACTATTAGGATAATAAAACACATTTTCCCCACAACTAACCATTAATAACTCAATAATTACAACTGGTTTGAATATTTACGAGTAGTATTTTCGATGTTTTCATTTTTTTTTTTAATATTATTTTATTTTATAGTGTACGGACGTTCTGTGGAATACGCGTGAAATAATTTTCATTTTGTTTCGCAGCACGTCTGTAAAATATTTTATTATGCATGATTACGAATACTTTATAACGCATAGTGAAAGAATTCAACACTAACTTCTTTCAAACTCACGTTGAAAATTTTTTTTCAATTGTTACACTTCGAAAATCTTATCAGCTTTGCCGATATCACTGTGATCCAAAAAAATGTATCCGATGTTTATCCAGAATTTATTATTCGACGTGAAAAAATGACGGAAAAAATGTTTTCCTCGAGGTGAAGAAATTTTCTGTGCATTTAATTTCTCGCAGACATTTCATGCTGTCGTCGAAGTTCGAAGACTTCCGTTCGCTGATTTTTCTTCTCTTTTTTCTATTTACGTTCGTTCATTTGGGCGAGATAATTTTCCAAATGTCATATAACGATGGAACGGAAATCGAGTGGAGATATAAATTTTTCGAACGCTATTTCTTCACCTTAATGATTTTACGTGTATTTGGAATATTTATACGTTTGTTTCGCTTTGACGTAGATTTCTTCGTTCTCGTGTAAAAGAGAAATTTAATAGATCTTTCACCATGCCAAATACCGCAGTATAAATATTGGAAAAACTTCGGACGAATTTTCACTTGGTGATTTCACTGAAATTATTACCAAAGAAGAAATGCGTTTGGTACTTGATCATTGATTATCGATGTAAAATAATCCCATTTTGTTTTATACTGCGAAATTTATCTTGTACTATATAATAATACCATATTGTTTCGCTTCCTTTACCTAAATCTTTCTTCCTACTTTCACAAAAATCCTTGTAATTATGCTTTTCTATTTTTTTTCCTTTTTTTTTTTTTTTTCTTTGATTTGTTTGTTACTGTAACATTTTCTCTAACATATAAACTCTTAACGGGATATGTTTGATGTGCTCTTTGCTGATCGGAATAGATGCCAGCCATATCGTTGGCTTACGAGGCGCCCGAATCGGACATTATGAAAAGACAGCCTCGTGATCCACGTAAGGATAATCTAGTGAATCACAGGTGGGTTTTTAATGACTTAACTGTAAAGCTGTAGAATTTTATGGTTGATGTTGATGCGACTGGTACGAATGTGTCGAAGGATTTGTTGAGCGGATTATCTTCCGGGAGTTGTATATATGATTAGGCTAAGTAATCGAATGAAATTAGTTGCATGATTTTTTTTCTCTCTTTAAAAAATTGGTGATGGGGAATAGCTTCTTTTTCAGTGTTTTGTAGCGTAAAAGTTGCCTATTTTTTATACAATGGGATTTGCAATTCGTTAGTATCGAGTTTTGGATTTTTAAAATTTTATTTAGATTTGAAAATGTTATTGGCAGGAGGGGATGAGGTATTGAAAATTATTGGTGTAGGAAAGTAGTAGCGAAATGTTGCTCTTTTTCACTATTACTATATAGCTGCTGCATAGTCGCATAGAATATTATCGATGGGAATACCATTTGGTTTATATTTCATTGGGAATTTTTTTTTTTGTAATAGGTGCGAATAAAAAGCTTCGTTGCTTTTTAGTATAGTAATGTTCCGGTATTCGAAATGTCACAGGTTAGTAATATCGTGATTGTGTTTTCGTTATAGGTTGATATCGATGGCGTACGGTCAAATCGGATTTATTCAAGCTGCGGCTGGATTCTTCGTGTATTTCGTAATTATGGCGGAGAACGGTTTCTTACCTTCGAGGTTATTCGGTATTCGTAAACAATGGGATTCAAAAGCTATCAACGATTTATCCGATTCATACGGTCAGGAATGGGTGAGTGTGGTGTATTGGATGTGTTTGATGTGTTAAAAATGGAACTATAAGATAATATCGGTTTGCAGACATACCGTGATAGAAAAGCCCTGGAATATACCTGCCACACAGCTTTCTTCGTATCAATCGTCGTTGTACAATGGTCGGATTTAATTATTTGTAAAACTCGAAGGAATTCTATTTTCCATCAAGGAATGAGGTGAGTTTAAGAGCGAGAAAATTCCAATGTCGAATCAACAGAGCAAAATGTTAAATAGGTTACGTTTTCAGAAATTGGGCGTTGAATTTCGGTTTGGTATTTGAAACGGTGTTAGCGTGCATCTTATCATACACACCTGGTATGGACAAAGGTCTACGAATGTACCCATTGAAGTAAGTATAACACCAAGTGTCTTTTTCGTGTACTATGAAGGATAAAAAATACCAATAAAATCGTGAAATTAAATTACAGATTCGAATGGTGGATTCCTCCGCTTCCCTTCATGATTGCCATTTTCATCTACGACGAAGTAAGAAGGTTCTACCTGAGGAGAAACCCCGGCGGTTGGTTGGAACAAGAGACGTACTATTAAAATTTAAGAATAATACAAGAATTAGTCATGAATCTAAAAAAGTTGTCATTTTTATCGCATATTGTTGCTTGCCTCAAATATGCATTTGTCGCTGTTTGTACTTTCGTTCCATTATTTTACTAAAACGTTAAATCAAAAATCAACTTTTAAAGATCTCTCGTGAGAAAAGAAATGATTATCGACATCCATTTGAACGCATTAAGAGTTCGTTATCGTGAAAATGTTAAGTTATTGTTGCAATATATTCAGTATTAGCTGTAATATTATAACGAGTATTACATCCATTGTTAGTGGTTAGAGAATTTACCTTTTTTTCATTTTTTTGTAGCTTTTTTTTGTTTTTTTTGTTTGTTTTTATGTGTAAATGTTCAAAATGTTACGAGATTTGTTAGTTGGCTTTATACCTTTTTACATATTCTAACTTGCTAATTATTTAGCGTTTCATTTCCAATTTGTTTGTTCGTTTTATGTTTCGTTTTGAAAATGTTACGTTGAAGCTTTAAGATTGAGGTAAATTTTCCAGCGTTTTTTTTTTTTCGTCTTTTTTAAGGCCACGTACCTACTCAATAAACTGATCATAGTGTTTACGTTGTAGCGAACAATTTTACGTGTAGATCTGTGTTAAGTTTTATCATTTTGTTGTAGCGTTAATCATTGTTCTATTTTATTTATTTTTTTTAACTTTTGAAAAATCTTGTAAACGTTTTAACGATAAGTAACGTAAGTATTATTTTCGTAGTTTTAATATTAATGTTTTTATCTGTAAAATAAATGACAAATAAAAAACTTTCTAAAAGACAAGGGAAAGAATCGTACGTCCCAGTGTAGTTCGTCGCGTTATGGTATTATCAAGTTGTATTAACTAAACAGTGTTAAGTTATTTTAGAATTTATTTGTTAAATGTGTTTAAACAAATTAATTCATATTTATAAAGAGAAGTCATGTTATTTAAATTATTTGTAGAACACGTTATATGTATGGAAAATTTGTATAAGCACATTAGCGATATTACGCCCATTTCACGCCTGACGGGTAGTAATTATAATTTAACTATTATTACGCAAAATATATTTATAATAAGAATCCTGCGGGTATTTTATTTAATCGAAGGATCGAAGAAAAACAAATAATTGAAATGCTAATATATTAATTTATTTTTATGAAAAATGTTCAAACTGTGATTCATTAACAATATAAAGTCAGTAGGCTTAGGTACTAATTAACTTACAATTTAAGACTAGGTGTGGAAACTTAATATGCTGTGTCTTTGATTCTCGAATCAATTTCATCAACTGCCTTGTCGTTGCTTAAAATATTCCCTATGATTTCAACAGCTTTCTCCAATGATTCATCAGGTTTCCCTTCTACTGTGATATCTTTCACCGAGTTGTAGAGATTTTGTATTCTTTTTATTAGAGCTGGACTCACTGCATCCTGTAGAATCAACTTCATATCTTTTTGATAGTTTTCCAAGTTGATTCTGTTTGCAATTAAACCTGATATTTGGCTCATTTGGTATCCGAGCGCATTTTCGTGGGTGAATAAATCGTATAAGAGGAGCCCAAGGTTTCCATATCTGTTCGATAGCAAAGGTTGAAAAACAATCTTGTTAAGTTCAAAAGGATCAGTGTTTTGTAAATGTTCTGGTATTGTTGACGATGAAGAATGCTGTGCTGAAATGAACTTTTTTCGAAAACAAAAAATCAATTAATTAAGATTATCTTTAATGGAGAATAAAAAGTTGGAGGTTTTTCCATAAAATACAAAAAAAAGTACGGCTCATGGTTGAAACATAATACTTTACCTGCATCATCACAGCACTCATAAAAGCAAGACAGCTCAAGACTCGAAAACGTTCGTTCATCATTTTACCACCGTATGTTAACATGCGAATTGTGAACTATGAAAAACATCCTCGGGCGCCTCTCATTTTATATGCGAATTCACCAAGTGATTTAGGTTCGAAGCATCATACTTCGACATAAAAACTACTTTTTCTGTCTTCATTATTACGAGAATTATGAGCTCGTGTAATCGTTCAAGTGTTCGAAAATTGCGATGCCTGGCTGAATATGCTATGAGCTGAGAAAAAAGTCGCGTTGAACGTCATAAAGTTGATGCGCTAATGGCAAATTAACTATGATCATCATTTTGTGAATTTCGAGCGGGAACGTTGTCAGCAGAAGTGCGTTATTGATAGTTTTTCTCTCCTGATGATGATGAATTTTTATTGCTTCATAGAACGGTATCTGTTTCTAATGTCACTTTTATGATGCAATATCTGCAGTACATTGTCGCTGAGTAAGAGTTATGGTGTTACTCATCAGCACAACCAATATGCCATTCCGCTTGTCAGTGCAATGATAGATGAATTATTTTGATAAACATGAGGATTTTTTAAGGGCAGGTCTGTATTAATGAGAACTGGAGTGGTAGGTTTTTTCAGAATATATATTTTGCTGGTCTACAGACAGTGTTGTTGGGGGTCGATTTTCATAAAGATATAAATTTCTTCAATGCATGAAAAATTCACCAATGTACTTTAGTATACCTATACTTTGAAGAGATTAAAATTGTTTTTCTTATAATCCTTAGTCATGAAACAGTATTCATAGTGAATTAATCAAGGAAGAAGTTGTTTTTAAATTTGAGAAATAGCGTTCAGTACCCCTAGATTTACCGACAACACAAATGTTATTAAAGAGCAATTACAGAATTTAAGAAATTGAGCTCATAAAAGGGGTTCAACCCTTAAAGCTTTTTTGACTATAACCCTGTATCTGGAAAGGATATTTTCAGATTTTGCAAAAGAATCATTTTTCAATGTCCAAAGTACTTTGACGAAAGGTCTTCAATCCTTACATCCATCACTCCCAAAGACACCCTCTCTGATGATTTTAACAACATAAAAAATCTTTCAAATTTCCTAACCAACACCAATCTTCGATCCCTACTATAAACCACAAATTGAACGCCTCTAGCCGCAGTTGCTGTACATGGCATTGTACATTTAAAAAAAAAAAAAAAAAAGTGTAAGGAAAAATTCATTTCTTTCCCTCCTTTTTTGCTTGTGATAAGAAAGCAACGTTTTTGGGACTGCCTACGACCGCCTGCCTATACCCGGTGACCCGGAGTGGATGGGATGGGAAGGGGGGAATTGAGGTATTTATGTATTTATTTTGTTTACATCGAAATCGATTGAGAATTGCTCTAATTGCATATTTGCACAGTTCAGTTTAGCACGTGGTGATCGGAAGGATTTGTGAATCTTATAATTTATTATCGTGTACAATCTCACGTTAGTGTGTTGATTAAATTTTCACAGAGTACCTAGAGCTGCTATAATAGTATGTAATGTCGTAATGTGAAGTAATGCAGTTCGACATTACTATAGTGAATTTTATGATATTGACAGTCGACTGTGCTGTGATTTTTTGATTACAAGTTGATGAACCTGGTCCACAGGCAATAAAAACCATTCACTTATTTCCTAACTTATAATGTTTCAATAATACAAATACTCATTTCATTAACATTATTATGTTCCGCAAAACAACATATGGCTTGGAAAATTGTAGTTTTGTCTCACCGGAAAACAGTTCAGCTCCTGATGATGACTATTACGTGCGCAAATATGGTATCAAACCTTTCTCCATTAAAGTGAAGAAGATGTCTGATAAAGAGATAGAGGAACAAAAGCAAAAGTATGTAAGTTCGAAATACAATGCCCAAATTCCTTCTCGATCATTGAAAAAAGAAGAAAGTCCAAAACAATGCAGAACAGCGCAGTGTAATTGTGTAAGTGCTGAAGTTTACGATGAAACGATGTTCTATCACATATCATAACTGTTGCGTTTACAGGGATGTGGTAGCATAGATGAAGATTATTACAAGAATTTGTTTTCAATCCAAGAGTGTCAAATATGTGTCCCCAAATTGACTGATGTCGGAAAGCTCGCGAATAAGGGAAAGAAATTTTCTTATGGTTTTGTGATGAAAATTTGCCTCGTGTTCATTACTGTTATTTTGTTCCTGTTCATGTACTTTATCTAACCATTCGCGTAGACGAACACCAAATAATTTAATGTTTATGGTTAAGAAGACTAATTGATAGAGATGATGGTGAGTGTTCAAGGTACTTGAGTGTCATATGATTCTGAAACAGATTCCTTTTCTTCGAATTTTTCGCCATAAAAATGCCGATGCTAATTTTCTTGGAAATTTTCATGATCGAGATTCTCTGGAAAAAATTTGAAAATTAGCTTATAATTGTATTGGTGAAGGCAACAGAAAAATTAGTGTTGGTGTTTATAATAATAGACTTATTAGCGAAAAATCCGAAGAAAAAAAAAAGTGGATTGGAATCATGTATTTTATGTCCTATTATTATGTAATGTTATTAGTTTCATTTTTTCATCAGTATAATGCTAATTTTCCATCTATATTCTTATTATTTCAGTTCATCATTAGTGAAGGAATTGTACTCGTATTTCACTTGAAACCTCATTTGCTGTGCAGTTCTAATATGAATTTGGAACAATGCTGCTTTTTGTAATCAAAAAGTTTGTATTCATTTCAATTTCACGTATTTAATTACAATTTTTCCTATTGAATTCATGAATTATTTTCTTGTTTTAATCAGATAACAACAAAATTAGGGTAATTTACCACTCAGTAATGAATGAAACTCGGAATTTTGATTTATACTGTAAGTGTTGAATTTCTCACATCTATTATACAATTTTTATTTTGTTGACAATTCATTTTATGATTCATATGCATAATCTGATTGACAGAATTTATTATTTTTCTGACATTTTTCATGTTATTATCAATTTTGATACACTCTGTATTACCAATAGATAATTAGGTTTTTAATCTAACCAACTCACTGATGCTGTCTTATGATTGTGTTGTTCGAATTTATTAAAATAAAAAGCAAATATGTTGGAATCGTCAACCATGGAACAAATTGAAGAAAGAAGTAAATGTTTTTGTGCATGAATATTTTTAGTATTCTTTTTTTCGAGAAATCTGTGGATAACAGATGAAAGCATAATTTCTTTACTGGCTTTAAAATGTGTTTCTTATGAATATTTGAATTACACATTAAGAATATCAGTATAGATAATTTGTTTTGGCAATTATTTATAACAGAATGTCGTTATACATGTTCAGAAGCGTTTGCTTCACTATCAAAGCTCTCTATCTTTATACCATTTTGGTAGCCCATTTATAATGGAAACTAGTAGTCCATTGAATACATATGATCAATGTCTTGAATCAATTTTTAATTTAGAAAAACTCACAAGTTTTTTCTCATTATTACAAAATTGAGATCAAATCGAGGAATGTCCTCAATAAACTGATTACATGAATCGTCTGTGTTTTGTATTACTTGTTTATGAATGTTGGATAAATTTTATAAAGAAAATTTCCACAAGATGACTTTATCCATTCATTCCTTCTCTTTTACCATTTCGAATTTTAGGTTATCATTTGTTGAATTTTTATAAGTATTATCCGCTTTATATCTTGAATTTTTTCATAAGTTTCTGAATTTTTGTTGTTGATTTCATCATCTGTATTTAAGAAGGTTTTCTAATATCTTCTAAAAAGTCGTATTCATAGTGTTGTTCGTTCTTTGTTATTATGATATATTAATATTTTAATTATTTAAATAATTATTATTGTTTTTATTCTGTTTCATTGTGAGTTTGTAAATAAATGTGGTTTCAAATTTTGTTGCAATTATTAAAGAAAAAAGTTCCAATTGTGTTGAAAAATTATAAGTTTCATGGTCAAATGTAATGATGCATTAAAAATATATCATTTCAATGACAAATGATTGAGGACTCGGATTTGACAAAAAACTTTTATGTTTACTTCTCAGAGTCGTTATAAAATTGGATGCAGACTTCACTCTTGACTTTATTGGAACTCCATTTTGACCCTTGAGTTTGGGTCTCTTCATAATGTACCCAATTTATTCCAAAGTCATTTTTTTCAATTCAATTCTAGTTTTAATGTTTTTTTGGATTTTTCAGTCTCTCGTGCAGTTTGGTTTTGAAATCATCATTATGCATTATTTTCTTGAGTCATTTTTCAATATTTTTCTTTTCAGTTTCACTTAAGACTGAATTATGTTTCAGTATTTTTTTCTATAGAAGTAGAAACTTGCTACGACATGGTTTTTTGGTTTCCAATTCATCGTAATGGCTGCTTCGAATTCTGAAACAGTCTTCAAGCTTGTGTGCGACTTCTAACTTGGAGACAAATATCTAATATGGTTGTTTTTGTAGCTGCGTGGGATTAATTCTTTTATACATGTAAAATATTCACGAAAAATGATATAAAAATAATTTATAGGACGTGAGGCAACGAGGTATGATGTTATGTCTGAATTGAGAGATATGTAGTGCATACTGAATATTAGATTAGCCCGAATTTTGGGCCTAAGTGGTTGCCAAATGACTCGGAAAAAAGTGTTGGTCTTTTAAGTTTATGAAAACACTTACCTAAATGATGCATGTGTATTTTCTCTAATGTTAATGGGACGGTTCACTTTTTTTTAACGTATGACTCTCAACACATTGTTTCAAAATAAAATACAATTATAAACGAATTTGGAATTTTTTTTTAGCTGAGTTTTCAGTAAAAACGATAGCTATTACAGCCTACCTGATTTGGGAAGGGAAGGTCGGAGGAGGGTGGGGTCTTCAAATCTTTGCGTTTCAGACCATTTGTAATCATCTGGCAAATGTCCAACTTTTTGGTATATATATATTTTTTTCCCCCACGCGTAGCGCCGGCGAGTATTCGTGAAATTCGCTCAAAATTTGGTGAGGAACTCTTCTTGAAAATGCGCAGAAGTACTTTTTTTGTTTTTTCGAAAAATTTCAAAATGGCGGATCACTCAAATTTTGAGGGGGGCTGGAGAATAGGCAAATAGCTCAAATTTTTCGTTTTTGATCTCATATGAAAGAGTGAGTCACGGACACCAACATATTTAAATTTCAGCTTCCTAAGTGCATTTTGAGAGAGTTAGCAAAAACCTGTTTTTGAGAAATTGCGTTTTTTGTGTCACTCGCCTTGCGCAGGCGGGTGTGGATAAAATTCGCTCAAAATTCGGTGAGGAACTCTTCTTGAAAATACGCAAAAATAGTTTTTTTGTTTTTTCGATAAATTTCAAAATGGCGGATCACTCAAATTTTGAGGGGGCTGGAGAAGGGGCAAATAGCTCAAATTTTTCGTTTTTGATTTCATATGAAAGAGTGAGTCACGGATACTAACATATCCAAATTTCAGCTTCTAAGTGCATATTGAGAGGAGTTAGATCAAAAAACGGCTTTTTGAGGAAGTTTTGAGTCATGAAATTTCTTGAATCTTCCATATCTCCCCACCAAATCAAGTTAAAGAGGTCAAATTTTGTGTGTGAGGTTAGTTGGTGACCACAATATGACCTCTTGAATTTGGATCAAAATGGATTCAAAATGGCGGATTATCAAAATTTTGAGTAGAGCTTGAGGAGCCTCAAGTTGGTAAAAATGTAATTAATATGAATTCATATGGTTATTGGGGATAAGTTGTATACTATATCCCGAATTCACTTCCATACATGATGTTGGAGGGGGAAGGCGGGGTTATCAACCTAAAATAGTGGTGGGGGTACAGGAGGGGTCGAAAATTTTTTATTGCTGTGTCATATGATAAAATGAGCCCAAGTGACAAACGTATTTTGATTTTAGCTTCCTCAGTGATTTTGGAGGGGAGTTAGAGCAAAAAACGGCTTTTGGAGGGGAAATTGCTGCAGGAAATTTCATGAATCTTCCATATCTCATCACCAAATCGGCCTAGAATGGTCAAACTTTGTGTGTAGGATTAGTTTGTGACCAGAATATAACCACTTAAATTTGAGTCAAAATGGATTCAAAATGACGGATTATCAAGATTTGAAGATAATTTGAGGACCCTCAAATAGTTATAATTTGAGAAATATGTGTTCACATGATTATTTCATGGCAAGAAATACTACATTAGTGCCAAATTGAACTTCTTAAGTGTTTTTGGAAAGGATAGGGTAGGGGTTTTCAGACTTGGTATTGGGTGTGCCTGTAGTCATGAACGGTTTAGCAAAGTTATTATAGTAAATCAAAACAAGCTCCAATTAAAAACTCAGCTCCAGTAATGCGGCATGGCTGCTTACTTTTTTTTTTTCATTTTTTCGCACATGTTTTTCGACATACTATTTTAAAATGAAATACAACACAATTTTATTGACAAACTCAAAAAAAGTTTTGTCAATTTTTTTTTTATTCTGGTTTTTTTAAGCCTGTCTCTCAATATACTATTTTAAAATGAAATACAATTTTATAAACAAAGTAAAGAAAGTGTATGTTGATTATTATTATTTATTTGATTTTTTTTCAAATGTCTCTCAACACGCTGTTCTAAAATAAAATGAAATGAAATAAAATTTTATTAAAATATTTTAAAAACCTTTATTTCTGTATCTTTGTTTATTTTTTTTACACATGTCACCAATCTTTTTTTTAAAAATTCAATAACGTGCCTTATACTGTCGTTTAGGCCAGAGACACGCTGTACGTTGTGGGTCTAGATGCGGTGGAAGAATCCAGGCTGCCTTAAGAAGTTCATGAGTAGGGGAAGAATTATATGTTGTTTTAAGATGAAATACAATTTTATCAACAAATTTAAAAAAAACTTTTGTTTGTTTGTTCGTTTGTTATTAAATTAGCTGAAAGACATTCTTACGAAGGGGAAGTAAGACCATTGATGTTGATGTAAACAACAAGTGTCTAACAAAAATTATCATTAATTTTAAAATTTTAAAACATAGATTTTTGAGCAATTTGACCTTTTCTCATTCAAATGCTACATTTGGTCGTCTGAAATCTAAAAAAATTTTTAGCTGTCATTATTAATCCTCCCTAGCCCCACTAGGCACGGCCCTGCGCAAGATTGAAAAACATAAATTTATGGCTAAAAATATATTCACTCTTCAAATAAAATGTAACTAAATGCAAAAAAATTCTTATCACCCAAAAGTATTTTTATTTTGTTGAAATTTCGAAGTTTTTGAAAACTTTGAATTCATTTTCGCCCGTTCTACCGTGAAGTTCGAAGAATAAAACTGTATGAAGGTTTTTCAAGGTCATTAGGCAATTACTTTTTCCTTTTCATCTCCCCTTTTACTAAAAAAAGAAAAATCAATTCAACCTATTGCATACGCTTGACTGATCAACTATAAAGTTTATCTGAGATGAAACAATGTTCGGTACAGTCTCGTACCTATGCGGAAATAAAGGTGTGTTTTATTATTACCATTTCATTAATAGCCTATGATAATTTCCATTAAACAAATAAGTCTGATGTGAATACTGATCAATGCGTTAGCAATTGACACAATTCTCCAAGGTTCTTGTAATATTTTTTGAAGGTATTAGGCGTCGTAAACTTGACGATTATGTTGCCATTTTATTGCAGATAAATAAGTCTTGATTTTTTGTCATCATGTACATTCAGTTCAAAGAGTCCGTAGGTATTGTTTCATCCTCAGTTTAACTGCAAAGAAATAAATTCCTCATTGTTCAAATATGCTCGTATGCATTTATATACAGACCACAGGTGATTTATATCAGCGTATTCCGTTGTTTCATAATTTCATCCGAAGGAATCAAGACCCACTTCGGCTGGTAGTTGGAATATAGATCTAAGTTTCCGTATCATTTACCCTTCTTCCGTTTCAAAGTGTAACGAGCAAAAAAATGATTAATTTGTTGCTGCGAGCGAGAAATACTGTCAAGCTTTTTTCTACTGTATAAGTGGGTCGTTTGCTTTCGCGTTACTTCGTGATTTCACTGTTTTTATCCATCAGATGTTTTCAAATTCCTCGTCTTTTAGATCTTCTATTTTTATTCATTATTCACCTAGATAGATGATTTAAAATCGGAGATTTTCGATAGTTGGGAATTCAACTTGTTAAAATTTTCAACTGACTGCAACAATAATTATACGTATCACATTTTGATTGTATTTTTATAGGAATATCTGAAAATATATGACGTTGTAGTTTTCATGAAGATGTATGCTTTCATTTAAATACAGAAACTGTTAAAACTTCGTTACAAGATGGAGAAAAAAAAATTTGCAGGTAATTATTTAGTAATTTTTGCGAGATTAGAAAAATATCGGTTATAAAAAAATTGGAACTACTAGCCTGAAAACTTTCTAAAAAATGAGGATTTTTGTATTACTACGTATACCTTCAAAGGGCTTGTTTTCTCTTCCGTTAATTACTGGAAGTAAGAAGTTTACTATATCCGAAATTCATTTTCACCAGTGAAGCAGGAACGTAAGAGGTGGGGTTATTATCCTCAAATGTAGGAGAAGGGATGAACAAAAGATCAAAAATTTGCTATTATGGCATCATATGACTAAGTGAGGCTATGATTTAACAAATTCAAATTTTAACTTCCTAAATGGATTTGAGGGGTGTTGAAGCGAAGTATAGTTTTCAGAGAGGAAATGAAGTGAGAACATTTCATGAATTGTCATCTTCTCACCTAATGCTTAACTACATAGGTACGTGTGTGGTTGAACTAACTTGAATTTGGGTTGGAATGAATCGAAAATCGTCAACACTTATTGATTTTTTGGAATTATTGGTATTTTTCATTCCAGGTATTTTTTAGCGGAGTTTTTAACTAAAAAACGACAGTTATTACAGCCTACCTGATTTGGGAAGGGAGGGTCGCGGTAAGGTGGGGTTTCCGCATCTTTGCGTTTCAGACCATTTGTAATCATCTGGCAAATGTCCAACTTTTTGGTATATATATATATATATATTTTGTTCCCCCCACGCGTAGCGCCGGCGAGTATTCATAAAATACGCTCAAAATTTGGTGAGAGACTCTTCTTGAAAATGCGCAAAACAATCTTTTTTGTTTTTTCGATAAATTACAAAATGGCGGATCACTCAAATTTTGAGGGGGGCTGGAGAATAGGCAAATAGCTCAAATTTTTCGTTTTTGATCTTATATGAAAGAGTGAGTCACGGACACCAACATATCCAAATTTCAGCTTCCTAGGTGCATTTTGAGGAGAGTTAGCAAAAACCTGTTTTTGAGAAAATTGCGTTTTTTGTGTCACTCGCCTTGCGCCGGCGGGTGTGGGTAAAATTCGCTCAAAATTCGGTGAGGAACTCTTCTTGAAAATGCGCAAAACAATCTTTTTTGTTTTTTCGATAAATTACAAAATGGCGGATCACTCAAATTTTGAGGGGGGCTGGAGAAGGAACAAATAGCTCAAATTTTTCGTTTTTGATCTTATATGAAAGAGTGAGTCACGGACACCAACATATCCAAATTTCTGATTTTCAAGTGCATTTTGGGGAGAGTTAGAGCAAAACCTGTTTTTGAGGAAATTTTCGTTTTTTGTGTCCCACGTGTAACGCCGGTGGGTGTAGATAAAATTCGCTCAAAATTTGGCGAGGGACTCTCCTTAAAAATGCGCAAAAGTACTTTTTTTGTTTTTCCGATAAATTTCAAAATGGCGGATCACTCATATTTTGAGGGAGGCTGTAGAAAGGGTAAATAGCTCAAATTTTTTGTTTTTGATCTCATATAAAAGAATGAGTCACGGACACTTGCCTATCCGAATTTCAGCTTCCTAAGTGCATATTGAGAGGAGTTAGAGGCAAAAAACGGCTTTTTGAGAAAGTTTTGAGTCGTGAAATTTCTTGAATCTTCCATATCTCGCCACCAAATCAAGTTAAAGAGTCGAACTTTGTGTGAAGAGTTAGTTGGTGACCAAAATATGACCACTTGAATTTGGATCAAAATAGATCCAAAATGTCGGATCATCAAAATTTGAGTATAGCTTTAGGAGCCTTAAGTTAGTAAAAATGTAATTAATATGAACTCATATGATTATTGGAGATGAGAAGTATACAATAATATCCCTAATTTGTCTCCATACATGATGTTGGGAGGGGAAAGAGATGGGTTATCGAACCTACAATGTGGTGGGGGTACACGAAAGGTCGAAAATTTTTTATTGCCATGTTATGTAATAAAATGAGCCAAAAGGACTAACTTCTTCTGATTTTAGCTTCCTAAGTAAATTTGGAGGGGAGTTAAAGCAAAAAACAGCTTTTGGATGGGAAAATGCAGCAGGAAATTTCATGAATCTTCCATGTGTCATCACCAAATCGGCCTAGAAAAGTCAAACTTCTTGCGTAGTATTAGTTAGTGACCAGAATATGACCTCTTAAGTTTGAGTCAAAATGGATCCAAAATGGCGGATTATCAAGATTTGAAGATAATTTGAGGACCCTCCAATAGTAATAATTTGAGAAATATCTGTTCACATGATTATTTCATGGCAAGTAATACTATGTTTGTGCCAAATTCAACTTCTTAAGTGTTTTTGGAAAGGATAGGGTAGGGATTTTTACACTTGGTATTGGGTGTGGCCTGTAGTCTTGAACGGTTAAGCAAGGTTATTGCTAAATCAAAACAAAAGCCTCAGTTAAAAACTCAGCTCCAGTAATGCGGCATGGCTGCTTACGTTTTTTTTTTTTTTTTTTGGAATAAAAGTTGAGAGTAAAGTGAGAGCTAAAATTTGGAAAGGTTCTAGCTTATTCCCCTCTCAAAGAAATATTGATGGAGGGTGGTTATTTTTCGATTCTCAATTATATGCTCTTCTAAAGATGCAATTGCCATTTTCATTTGAAAAATATAATGTACATACATTTTTCATCATCGATATTTTTAATTTTTTTTTATTAAAAAAAAAAGAAATGAAAAAAATGATACCTATATATTCACATATGCACCATAAATTGTTAGGTCTCTTTTTAGTTGTGAAGATATTTCCGAAAACAAATTTACCTAAAATTTATCGAGTATACTGTAATACTGGGTAATTTAAAGCCGCTTGCATAGTAATAGGTGTGAAGTCCTTAAGACTTGGAAAACAAAATATTTACGACTGCTTCTCATTTTCAAAAAACAAATTATTCGTAGGTATCGGTTTTATTGATTATTATTATCATTTGTTAGATACATCTTCATACCTACTTACCATTATTGTTAGATGCGTTTATCTTTTAATTTGGTAAAATCAATATCGTAGGTTTCGGCAATCAACTCCACCTTCTCAGATTCAAGTTCGCTTTTCGAGGAGCTTAGGACTTCATAACTATTTTTTCCAAAGTGATTCCAAGCATCTTTTACTCTCTTAACTTCTCCGAGTTCTTGATATACGTAAAAATTCCTCATTTTGCAATTTAAAATTTTATATTTCCCACATACTCCTAATTTGCGGTATGTACGCGATATGTAGTATAACAAATATTTTTCATACTGATCAGTTTCTACACGTTTTATACTTAAAGAACATTTCATCATGGGATGTTCAATTATAGTATGATTTTTCATCTGAATTTTTTTTCTGAGACATGGCTCCTGTTCGAAATTATCTTCGAGTTTCATGTTGACTTGTGTATTCCTAAGAATAACAGTTTTAAGTATCAATGTTTTAAAAACTTCCAAACAGAGTTGTTTTTTAGCTGGTATGCCCAATGTACATATGTAATCATTTTCGAGATAACTAATGATAGTCGATTTGCAAAAAACTGAAATGCAATAGGTATAAAATTAAACGCATATTAGTACACGTCGTTATAATTTTTTGCATCGAAGAATAGTAATGATAATTATTGTATTACTTACAAGAACCGCAATTGTAGAACGTTCGATATGATGATACAGGTTCGTTATCGCCATCATATTTTGAATTGTCGTAAAATTGGATTAGTTGTTGTTTAACTTTTTCTTCTTCTGAATTTACAATACGGCAATTCAGTGCAAATAATACAAGAACGAATATTTGTTTGAAATTATGTTGTTGTAACATGGTAACTGATGCAACGTGGATCTCGAAGGAAGTAAAGATCAGAATTCTTTCTCTTACGATTCAATGTCGGAGGAGATAAATGTTACAGAGCAACTTTTGTTTTCTACGTGGTCTTTATGATGGAAAGGTGTTAGCAATTTGGTTCTTATTTGAAATTCATCGTCGACTTCGAACTATTCACCAGTGTAATTACGGTTTCATGTTACCGCAGATATCTGCGAAATTTAAAAAGACACCATTATTTGAAGGTCACAAAGTAAGTCTGGCAAAATAATAAGTAGGCAGATAGGTGCGAAAATACATTCCCTCGTAAAACATGAATTTGTGGCTAAAAATATATTCACTCTTCAAATGAAAAGCAAATTCTAAATGCAAAAATATTCTCATCACCCAAAAGTGTTTTTTTTTTTTTTTTGTTTTTTAATTTCGAAGTTTTTGAAAAATCTGAACTCATTTCCCCGCTTCTACAATGAAGTTCGAAGAATAAAACTGCATGAAGGTCGACTTTTGAAATGCTGAATTTCATATTGAGATAATAATACCTTCAGTTTTATTGTAATACTGTTGACCCATCTAGACAGAATTATGTTGTGAGCGAAAATGTTGAATGAAAATAATTACGAATAATTAAAGAGTAAACTATTTTTGTGTCCGCCTCGCTTGGCCTCTCCATATCGTTATTACGTCATTGGTATGTGAAATAAAGTACGTTATTCTGGTTTATGAATATACAAATTTACAGAATTTTGGATAATTTTGATCATAAACATGTACTCTGAGCCTCTGAGGGGTAAAAGAATAATTTTTCAATTTTAGAACCCCTTTGGGAATCATTAAAAACATTTCGTTTACGTCACCTCTTTGAAGGGAGCTAGTGCCTCCTGAAGCAATGATGGGGTAGGAGACATTGGATAATTTTCATCTCTGAAACGTCTTTAATCGAAGAAGTCGATATCCTCACGCTCACAGCAATGTGCTTATAGAACCCAACTCTTATTGAGCATACTTTGAGTTGGCGGCATTAGAGGCCGTGCATGATTTAATTTTTTTTTTTCATGTGTACATTTCTTTTTATCCACCTTTTGAAGCGGAGTACTTAGATTTATTGAGCAATTTTTGCCACATAAGAAACAGTAGACTTCTATAATCAAAATTTTTCTTTGCAAATCTCAAGCTTGTAGCCAAAATTTACTGATGTATAGAGTATTTATAATGACTGGTCTATGTTCTAATTTTTCGTATGTTACGTGCGTAATGACCAATCATAACGCTAGAATGTGATAAAATGTAGGTAGTTTCATTTCCACCTTCCTAAATAATATTGTTCAGTTTTCAGTGAACGACTAAAATTCGTTTGTGATTTGAATCATCAGCTGATTTGTGTTATTATTTGCGAGTTAGTCGAAGTAAATTTACCACATTCCGACTTGCTGATTGGTTGTTACAAGCGTGACGTATGACCAATTAGAACCTAGACCAGTTATTATAAATACTCTATAACACAAGAAGCTATATTCAAATGACGAGGGCAGGATTTTATATAATATTTATAATTTTATTAAAGAAGAGTACTTCTTCTTTAATGTTCACCACATGTATGCGGATTGTTTGAAAGGGTTTGTCGAGCTATTCGTGGCGTACTGGTATGATGGTAGTCTTTCGTGCAAAGGGTCTGAAGTTCGATCCTTAGGGCAATCTAAATTTTTTTAACGATTTTCGGGTCAATTTCTTTCCCCTTTTTTTTTTTGTTGAATTTTTTTTTTAATATTATTTTATTTTTATTCCTACAATTTTTACATTATTTTATTATCATTTCATTCCACCCTTCGAACCTTCAGACCAACTTGGAACTTTCAGACCTACGTTCCTTACCTCAAAGTTAGGTTTGGTTGGGTTTTATTTATTTATTATTTTTTCCACCCTTCGAACTTTCAGACTTGGAACTTACGGACTTACGCTCCTTACCTCAAAGTTGGGTTTGGTTGGGTTTTATTTATTTATTATTTTTTCCACCCTTCGAACTTTCATACTTGGAACTTACAGACTTACGCTCCTTACCTCAAAGTTGGGTTTGGTTGGGTTTTATTTATTTATTATTTTTTCCACCCTTCGAACTTTCAGATTTGGAACTTTCAGCTTCTGCAAACAAACACGTATTATTACCTTCATTATTGCAAACGTACGGAAAAAATCCTGCTCTCATCATTTGGATATAGCCCTTTGTCTCTATAACAGATTATACTATTTGAGATCGAGTGAAAAATTTATACTTCATTTTTTCAAGTGCATTGTTTATTGATGACCAGGGGCGTAACGAAGACATTCTTCAGGGGGGGGGGGGGAGAAAACCAAAAATTGCCAACTAATATCATGAAATTTTCCCAACTGTTGACCTTTTTTTTTTTTTTTTTTTTTTTTTAGTCTTCAAAAATTTTAAAATAGTTGTAATAATACTGCTACGCTAAAACTCCAAATTTACCAACTTTCCAAAAGCCAAAGAGGCTACGTCTCTGGTTGTGTGCTATAATAAGTTGGCATCAGCTCGAATTTATTCGAGTTCTTATTTTCCCAAAAGAAATTCCAAGTTCCCAATACAATTATAAATTTCCCAACTTTTCAAAACACCTGGGGGGGGGAAGCTCTCCCCATCCCCCCCTTAGTTACGCCCCTGTTGATGATGTCAATATGAGCAATTGTGGCGTGATAATATCAACAACCAATAGGGCATTTGTTTTTAATGAGCATTGAAAAAATGATCACTTTCTGTGTTGGACGCGTGTTTCGCCACAGCCATAAGCATTCATGCCTCCCGTGTTTTTGCGCATGCGCACGCACTTGATCATTTGCTTTTTTTTTCGTTATAACATATAGTCCGGGTAAAATAGCGAAGCTACATTTTGTACGTTACGCAAAGCAAAACACAGCTCATGCTATTTTAGACGGACTACATCATTATTTTATTATCAATGTGTTTGTATCTATCATTATAATATCTATGCTTACACGAACAACGGATCGCCAGCACCAAAGAGCCAACAATGAAATTCAAGCATGTTCATTACATTAGGATTCGCTGGTAATAATTTTGTTCGGAGTACTGAAGGTCTGAAAACACGAATGAGGTCAAGTAGAATGGGGGGTGGGGGGGCAAAATGCCCGCCGCACTCGCGAGACAACCTAACCTAACCCAACTTTGAGGTAAGGAATGTAGGTCTGAAAGTTGCAAGTCTGCAGGTTCGAATAGTGGAATAAATAATGATGTAAAAATTGTAGAAATAAATATCTAAAAAAAAAAAAATTAAACAAAAAAAACTTGAAAAAAAAGTTAACAGAAAAACTATAAAAAAAATAGACTTGAACGATGAAACAAATTTGAAAAAATTTTCTCCGTTCAATCGACACAATAATTATGAAGAAAATTTCTGTCATTCGGCAATAAGACACGCAGATAAAAGTAATAAATGCTCTGCGCTTGTGTCGCCCAGCGGCAACCGCTCGAATAGGCGCCTTATGAGAACCTTGGAGATTCGGTTCCCTAAAAAATTGTTATCCCGCCCCTTCTAAAAATTTAGAAATAAATTTTTTTAAATGATTTTTTAATGTGCTGGTTTCTTTATATTTGAAAAAAGAGTAAAAATTAGATTTACTTTATTACGAGGAAAAAATCAAACAAAACAAAATTCACAAGCGCGTTAAATTAAAAAAAAAATAATAATAAAAAATTCACAACCTTATCTAATAAAAATTAAAAAAAAA
The DNA here is from genome assembly GCA_009761765.1 of Phenacoccus solenopsis. NCBI lineage: Eukaryota > Metazoa > Arthropoda > Insecta > Hemiptera > Pseudococcidae > Phenacoccus > Phenacoccus solenopsis. The sequence continues at coordinate 9,905,340 of CM019754.1, read as the reverse complement.
ATGAAACGAAAAAGCAAAAAATGTATAAGTATGTCAAATCAAAAATATTAAAAAAAAAAAAAAAAAAAAAAAAAAACGAAAAAAATAGAAAAAAAATCATAAATGTGTACAGTAGGAAATAGTTGAAAAAAAAAAAAACGAAAAAATGAAAGATCCACGAACCAGTTGAATGAAAAAAATAGGTACATAGCTTAATATTATAAAAGGCTACCATACAATAATTGAAGGCGCGAAGCTCATTATCATAAGAATTGATTTTCACATTATTTTGTAATCGTTGCGTTATATTTATATATACAATTTTAGTCTTTAGTCGTCCACTTCAGTGCCTTTTCTGATGTCTTCTTTGCGTAAATGGGTGGTAAAAGCCTACTTGCCACAGCCTCACGCTGCCACTGATGCTCTGAGTTATTTGGAATACGCGTAAAAAAAAACAAATCATTCGTAGTCATCGGTTTCATTCATTATAATCATCGTTTCTTCCATACCATTATTGTTAGATTGTTTTATTTTTAATTTGGTCATATCAATATCGACGGTTTCGGCCACCAACTCCACCGTCTCCATCTCAGATCGAAGTTTCTTTGGTATGAACCTCAGGATTTTATAATTTTTTCCATACCGCCGCCACGCATTTTTCACTCTCTCAACTTCTCCGAGATTTTGATATATGAAAAAATTCTTCATATTACAATCAAAAAATTTTAATTTCTCGCATAATCCATATTTGCGGTACGTACGCGATATGTAGTATAGCAAATATCTTTCATTTTTACTTTCTGGTAGTTTTATACCCAAAGAACATTTCAACATTGGTTGCTCAACGATATAATTTTCCAATTGGATTTTTCTGTTGATACATGTTGACTGCTGTTCGAAGTGAAGGATCCTTACGTCATGTATAGTAGGCTCGTCAATGGTAATAATGATACGTATCAATGTTTTATAAACTTCATAGCAAAGTTCACGTTTAGCTGATATGTTCAATTCGCATACGTAGTCATTTTCGAGATGACCAATGTAAGTCAAATTGCAAAAAACTGAAATGCAATAGGTATGAAATTTTAAGCGTATATAGTAAAAATCGTTGTACTTTTTCGTAACGAAAAATAGTTTCATTGTAATACTTACAAGACCAACAATTGTAGAACTTTTGATATAATAGAGGTTCTTTATCGTCAACAAGGTATTTTAAAGTCGTTTTGTTGAATTTGATTAGATATTTTGTTTTCTTATTTTCATCTCCTGAATTTACAATACGGTAATTCACCGCAATTAATACAAGAGCGAATATTTGTTTGAATAACATGGCAACTGACAACGTTTATATTAAATGAAGTAAAAATCAAAATGCTTTCTTTCACGATTCATCGACGAAAATCAACTTTTTTTTACCTGATCTTCATGATAAAAAGGTGTTTGCAATTTGGCACTCATTTGAAATTTCATCGTTGATTACAAACTATTCATCAGTGTAATTATAATTTCACGTTACCGCCAACAGTTGTTAATGAAGCATATTAGAAGTTTTCCAAAGTTATACCGGCTACAGTAAAAAATGACAAGAATGACATAGATAATTGAAAATTTGAAAAATTAATTCAAGAGGCAGTGGGGGGGGGAGGGATCTTCAAATATTTGCGTTTCAGACCATTTGTAATGAGTTTTGAGTTATGAAATCTCTTGAATGTTTTATATCTCCTTGTAAAATCAACCTAGAAAGATCATTGGTGACCAAAATATGACCTCTGAATGGTTTCTAAAATTAGTTTTCTTTAAAGGGGTCAACGCACTCTTTTTATTTTTTCGATAAATTCCAAAATGGCGGATCACTCAAATTTTCAAGGGAGCTGGAGAAGGGGCAAATAGCTCAAATTTTTCGTTTTTGAACTCATATGAAAGAGTGAGTCACGGACACTTACATATCCAAATTTCAGTTTCCTAAGTGCGTTTTGAAAGGAGTTAGAGCAAAAAATAGCTTTTTGAGGAAGTTTTGAGTCATAAAATTTCTCGAATCTTCTATATCTCCTTACCAAATCAACATAGAAAGATCAAACTTCGTATGTATGGTTGGTTGGTGACCAGAATATAAGCTCTTCGATTTGTATCATAATGGATCCAAAATGGCTGGTTATCAAAATTTGAGTAGAGCTTGAGTAGCCTTAAATTAGTGAAAATGTAATTAATATAAATTCATATGGTTATTGGGGATAAGTTGTATACTTTATCCCGAATTCACTTCCATACATGATGTTGGAGGGGGGAAGCCGGGGTTATCAACCTAAAATAGTGGTGGGGGTACAGGAGGGGTCGAAAATTTTTTATTGCTGTGTCATATAGTAAAATGAGCTCATGTGATTAATCTATTCTGATTTTAGCTTCCTAGATGAATTTGGAGGGGAGTTAAAGCGAAGAACGACATTAGAGGGGAAAGTGCCGCAGGAAATTTCATGAATCTTCTATATCTCCTCACAAATCGACCTACAAAGATCAAACTTCGTATGTAGACTCAGTTCATGATCAGAATATGATATCTTGAATGTGTGTCAAAATGTATCCAATATGGTGGAAAATTTGATAATCTGAGGTGACTCAAGTAGCTATGTTTTGAAAAATATGTGTTGATATGATTTTTTCATGAAAAGAAATACTTCATTTTGTTCTGAATGTAACTTTGTAAGTGTTTTGGAAGGGATAAGGTAGGGGTTTTCAGACTTCGTATTGGGTGTGTTGTGTGGACGCATGAAGGGGTTAGTAATGTTCTTTGCAAACCTGAACAAATCCCAATTTATAACTGAGCTCCATTGATGCAGCATGCCTACTTCCTCTTTTTTTTAAAGTACTGTCTTTTAAATAAGTTTTTAATGGTCGAAGTACATTTAAGGCCCTTTCTGTGGGCACAAAAGTGGCAAAAATAACCAGCAATTGCCCTATGAAACGATATCTACGTAATTATGAGGAAATCAACGAAGAAAATATGCTAAAAATAATACTATGATAATTTTATTAACATTTTTCTTAATAAACTATGAATGAAAGTTTAATTGTTCCATAACTTTTTAATATAAAAAGGTGATTTCAAATAATTACACGAGAGGGGAATGGAAGGGCCACCTTGAATTCGTTCGTAAAGGTAAAAATCACATATGTTACCTCAGCTTCCAATACCACTGATTTGCACTTCACTGCAATTGCGTTTCCTGAGTTGATGATATTTTCAAACAATGATTCAGTATTTTTTCATTCAACATGTTCGATCTCAGTCCGTCATTTTTTTTCACGTTTCCGATAAGATTTCAGTAAGAGAAAAAACACAGCGAACGTGAAAGTTCACGCATTACCACAGTAAACATCTTTATTACAGAATAGGGTATCATTTGCTTTTTTTTCTTGCTGCCTATCTTGATGCAAAGGTCTGGCAACGTAGAAATAATTTAAATCGACTGTTTTTTAATTTCAACGTATAAAATTTACTTTAGTGCAGTATTACGTTACAGAATAAGGCGAGAAATCGTATCACGCATAACATAACCTTCAATATATCTACGCAAACAAATTACTCCCCATATACAAAAATGGAAATTATTTGAGATGGCGTGAGAACGATTGCCATGGAACCTGCTTATTGTAAAGGTAGCGATTTCACAAAGATAAAACGATAATGTGGAAATTTCCCTCGTTTCTTCTTTTTGTACTCAAAAAAGTTACACGTTGCCTTTCGATATGGGTATAGAATTTTTTTTTTAAAGCCGTTTTATTACGAAATAAGCACGCCATTAAAAAGAATTTAATTACAAGAGTTTAGGTTAACTTTGTTCTATACAATTTCGTGTTCGAATTGTAAATAATTTTCTTTATTTGTTACTCGTTGAAAAATCTTGTTTGTGAAAGCAAATTTAATCGCCTGTTTTTGGACTACATTTTTTTGTATTTTGGAACACGAAAGGAGCGAAATAGGAATAACTATATCAGCCATGTTTTATCTCAGGATGCTTGAAAAATTGCGAAAAATTTGATAACATGATTTGAAATTTTTATGATAGACGTTTCTCATTACGTTTTGGAAATGAATGAGAAATTTATAAATGCAGTAGTAATGACATTTTTGGATAAATAATCGAGTGCTTAGCATAAACATGAAATGGTGGTAAAAATAAAGCAAAATATTAACAAAAAGTTTGGCATTTACCAGATGCTTAAAAAAGGTCGAAAACGAAAAGATTTGAAGACTTCATCCTCCCTCATTCCCACTTCTCAAATCAGGTGGGCTGTAATAGCTGTCGTTTTTAAGTTGAAATTCAGTTTAAACAAAAAGTGAAAAAATTAGAAAACGATATTGAGTACATGTCTTCAATTTTTTTTTTTTTTTTTTGAAAATGAGAACGCTATGAATTCCAGGAAATTCCGATTCAGTTTGATCAACTGACTTTTTGTTTCAAATTTAAAAAAATTCACGAACTTATAGAGTAGGTAATAAGTATTGATTTTTTAGAATTATGATATTTTTCATTTCAAGTATTTTTTACTTCACAAAAAGAAAGCTAAAATTCCCTTCTCGAATAAATTGACGGAGGTTGGCTGTTTTCGATTCATACTTGAAGATTTTGCATAAAAAATAAATTCACTTGAAACCTAATGGAAATGAAAGAGGGGGACGTAAAACTTACGTAATCGTTAAAATTTTAAAAATTGGTTGAATAGGTCGCGAGAAATAATGTTTTACATTTTGTTTGCAGCGAAAACGGTACCCCGATGGGCACCCTTTAGTTATGACGCCATAACCTTGGAACGCCCGCGTTGTTCTTATTGGGACCCTTCAGAGCAGTGGCGCGCTAGTGTCGTGTTTACATTTAATGGTCTTATCAGTTCTGAAAACGGGGAATTTTTGCCGCCAGTTGCAGCTTGCAGACTCACACAGTGAAATGTTTAAATTATTTGAAAATAAATCGAATAAATGGAATGAATGAGTTGGGTTTGGCCAATTTGATACTTATCTATCATTTTGGTTTATAAATGAGATTCTTTCGCATGGTATTTATGATATTCACGATAATTGTATCGCTAATCATTGGTAAGTGCATGAAAAATAATCTTTATTTCGCAACAATAACACTGGAATTCAATTTATCTTTACCATTGAACAAAAAACAATTAATTCTATTCAAAATAACTCAATTCAATACCACAATTATTAATTCATTGCCAATAATGATACTTTATCAAATTATTGAAATCCCCGTTTTCAGTAGTTCATCGTTTTACCACCAGGTACCGACTCTTTCGCTGAAGGATCCCAATAGAAATTAACATGGAGAAGCGTTTTCTCGCGTTTATTGCGCCTAAACGGGGCGATTTACGTTATAGGTGATATAAACGTTTCTTTTAGAGTAAACTATGAGCTTTCCGATGGTATAATAATTTTTTTAATTTAATGAATTTGAAGCAAGATACGGCTTCGTTAAGTTGATGGTAAAATTAGTTTTCATTAAGGGGGGGTTCAGTTTTTGCAAAACGTGGAAAAAAAGGAGGGGTCGGAGAAAAATTATAGGTATGCCATTAGATGAGGTATAAAATTCACTTCATTTTCTTCAGTGCAAGCACCATTCTAGCTTTTCTCCTTCCATAGATATATTGATGCAAAGTTAGAAAGAATTTGAAAAAACGCGTTGAAGAAGTTGATTTTTGATTTTTTTTTACTCTCGATACAATCAAGAGCGTAAGAACAATAAATGTTTTAAATTCTATCACACCCCCTTCATGTTATTGTGTGGAGCTGCTCCCCGCTACATTTTATTTATTGTAATCGCGCGAAAACAATGAACTCAGCGTCTATATGAATAATGATGGCTTTTTTTCTGAAAAATATTTCAGCTTTGTAACAGTATGATATTTTTTCAACTTCATTTTATGTTTATAAAATTATATTCATCGAAAATGCTACAGATAAGTTCACAATAAATTTTATTTTAAAATAGAATACTTACATAATGCATTGTATCTTAATGTTTAATATTTATTCATCTGTTGTGTTTGCACTGAAGAAAATGAGGTGCACTTCATGCCCTTTCTAATGGCATATCAATAATTTTTACCCGACCCCTCCTTCTTTCCACGTTTTGCAAAAACTGAACTCCTCTTAATGAGAACCAATTTTACCATCACCTTAACGAAGGCGCATCTTGTTTCAAATTCATTGAACTGAATTATAGTTTACTCTAAAAGAAACGTTTTTATTACCTATAACGTAAATCGCGCCGTTTAGGCGCAATAAACGCGAGAAAACGCTTCTCCATGTTAATCTCTATAAGAGCAACGCGGGCGTTCCAAGGTTATGACGTAACAACGGGTGCTTCCGCGGGAACCCTACGTTTTAGCGCGCGCCGTAAAATGCAAACTTTGTAATTTTTTTTTCTCAAGTTCTATGGAATCAAATGGAGTGCGGGTTTTTTTATTTAATTTTTAATTTTTATCTCTGTACCTACATATTTTTTCCAGAAAACATGCAACATCCTCATGCCATTTTGATTTTAAAAATATAAATATATTTTCCATAGGTGTTTTTTTTTATTTTTTTTTTCGTTAAAAAAATTTAAAATGACGCTTGCTTATATACTCACAAATGAACCATAAATTGTTAGTTCTCTTTTTAATTATATTGATTCTTCGGAAATAAAATTTACCTGAAATTTATCGAGTAGTGTAATAGTGAGTAATTTATAACTACTTTCATAGCAATAGGCTTGAGTTCTTAAGACTTGAAAAACAAAATATTTCCAACTGCTTTTTATGTGTATGAGTACTTTTCAAAATTTAATTGATAAATTTATTTTATAATTACGCATATAAGTACGTATACCACGTACCGGAATAAGTACTTTTAGACTTGGACGGTGAAACAAATTTCGAAAAATTTTCTCCGTGAAATCAACACAATATGAACAAAATTTCCATCATTCGGCAACAAGACATGCAGGTAAAGATTATAAATGCTTTGAATTATTTGCGAACTTTACCATAGAATACGCAAAAAAAAAAAAAATCATCCGTAGATATCGTTTTTATTGATTACTGTCATAATTTCTTACATACCTTTATTGTTAGATTGTAATTTAGTCAAATCAATATCAACGGTTTCGCCAATCAACTCTACCTTTTCAGGTTCAGGTTCGCTTTTCCAGGAGCTTAGGACTTTATAACTATTTTTTCCAAAGTGATTCCAAGCATCTTTTACTCTCTTAACTTCTCCGAGTTCTTGATATACGAAAAAATTCTTCATTTTACAATTATACGCTCTCATGATTCCCCAACATAGTCCATATTTGCGGTACGTACGCGATATGTAGTATGACAAATATTTCTTATTATTAGTTCCTGGAGGTGTAATACTCAAAGAGCATTTCATCATGTGATGTTCAATGATTTTACTATGTTTGAACTCGATTTTTTTGTTGAGACATGGCTGCTTTAAGGAGTCATCATCGATTGTTACACCATATGCTGTGGGCTCTTCAATTTTAACAATTGTCGGCATCAATGCTTTATAAACTTGCACGCAAAGTTCATGTTTAGCTGATGTGTCCAATGTGCATACGTAGTCCTTGTCGAAAAAACCAATGAAAGTCGACTTGCAAAAAACTAAAATTCAATAGGTATAAAATTTTAAGAGCATATATACTTTTTGTGTTGAAAAATAGTAATAATAACCACTGTAATGCTTACCAGAGCCACACTCGTAGAAATCTTTATGCGATGATGCCCTAGGTTCTTTATCACCATCAAAATATCTGAGAGTGTTGTAGAAGTTGATTTCTGTTTCCTTATTTTCGTCTCCTGAATTCACAATACGGTAATTCAGCGCAATTAATGCAAGAGCGAATATTTGTTTGAAATTAAGTTGTGATAACATGGTAACTGATGCAAAGTCTATCTCACAGAACATAAAAATCGAAATGCTTTCTCTCACGATTCATCGAAGGAGATAGATGAAACAGAATAACTTTTTTTTTTGCCTGGTCTTCTTGATGGAAAGGTGTTTGCAATTTGGCTCTCATTTGCAATTTCATCGTTGATTACAAACTATTCATCAGTGTAATTACAATTTATTTCATGTTACAGCAAACATATGCGAAATTAAGAAAACAATGATTTGAAGGTCACGAAGTACATTTGGCAAAATAACGAGTCAGCAAGTATCTGCGCAAATTCATTGCCTCGTTAAGCATGTTTGGTTTTTTAGCTGAGTTTTCAATGAAAAATTATGGTACTCGTATTACAGCATACTTGATTTTGGGTGGAGGGACATTTCAGATCATTTGTAATGGATCTAGTACTTTTCGTTACGATGTATTACTTATGTAAAGCTACAAGCCTCTTATTCACGGAAAATTCTTCGACACCTAATGATGTGTACTACATATTACAGAAAAATTTCACAGTAAATCCCTAATATTTTGCGATAAATTTTTAAATTTTGCAATTTATTAATTAATGACTTTGTACGAAAATTTTCAATAGAGTTCCTTAGCCTCTCCCTAGGTTACGATTCTGGTGATTTTTTTTTTAAGTTATATTTCACGTATAGATATATCATTAAACAAAAAATTCTAGAAATATATTGAAGGATACCAAATTTGATTTTCTAGTTTTTTACTTAATTAATTTAACCATAAGCACGTTATGCTATAGGCAATGATAAGTACTAATCATCAAACAAAAAAGTTGAAATTACTAATATTTAGGGTGCAATAAATCAAATGTTCGGTGAAAAAAATTCTTATTAAAATTACATCTATGTTGTAAAGTAATTATGAGAGACGACTGTGAGTCCTGAAGATGCGAATGGGCTCATCCGTGCTTAGCAAGAAATTCTCATCGTGAAAGTATTTTTAAAAGTAACGTTTGAAAATTAATTTCATTTTAAACAGTCTATAAATTTAAAATTGCATGTAAGTCCAGACATTGTGAAAAATTTCAGCTTATGCCAATGTTTCTCTTGAAAATTAGTGTCAAATTATGAATTCAGCCGTCCAGGTAAGGACCAGTTGCACAATGGTGGTTTAAACTAAGGTAAGAGTTTAAACTCGGTTTAACCAAGAAGCGATGTTGCACAACCTTAGTTCAACTTTGAATTCAAGCTGAACCGAGATCAATTCTGAACCCTCGATGTTGTAGGGTTAAACTGCGTTCTAGTAATAAGCATTGTGTGATTGGTCGTTAAAATCACGTGATATGTTTGTTTACAAGCGTTCTTATAGCGCGAAAAGAGATATAGCAGTGTTACCACTTTTTACTGTTTTTATTCATTTCAAGTTTTTTAATTAAATTTCATAGTATTAACATAATACTTTCGCGCATCTATATCATAGTCCATTATTTTGTTATTTATTCCTTGAATACGCAAAGTTCCATTTTTCAATTTAAAAATTTTATTCCCGTTATTTTCAATTTTCATCGATTTGCTCTCGTTTATCATTTTGTTAAATCATTTCCATTTCATATCAATCAAGTATTTCTAACAATATTAACCACTGGAGGCTTGGCAACGTTCTGCAAAAATTCCGTATACATGTGTTGCACGCTAACTTTGTAACAAAATTAAATCCTGCTCTTTTCGTTTGAATATAATTTCTAGTGAATAATATTAGAACATTCACTTTATTAGCTGAGTTTTGAACTAAGAAACGATAGGTATTACAGCCTACCTGATTTGGGAAGGGGGGTCGAGGGATGTAGTATTCATCCAATATTTTCGTTTCAGACCATTTGCAATCATCTGGCAAACGTTCAACTTTATTTTTTTCCCTACATGTACCGCCGACGTATATTCACTGAATTCGCTCAAAATTTGGTGAGAGGCTCTTATTAAAAATCCAAAAAAAAGTACTGTTTTGTATTTTCGATGCAGCTCAAAATGGCGGATAACCAAAATTTTGAGGTAGGCTGGAGTAGGGGCAAATTACTCAAAATTTACATTTTTGATTTCATATGAAAGAGTAAGTCACAGGTACCAACATATCCAAATTCCAGCTTCTTAAATGCATTTGCAGACGAGTTAGAGTGAAAAATGGCTTTTTGAGGGTATTTTGATGAGTTATGAAATTTCTCGAATCTTCCATATCTCCTCACCAAAACAATCTGGAAAGGTCAAACTTTGTATGTGAAGTTACTTGGTGATTAGAAGATGATTCTTGAATTTGGGTCAAAATGGATACAAAATGGCGGATTATCATAATTAGAGTACAGCTTGAGGAGCCTAAAATTTATAAAAATGTAATTATTATGAACTCATAGTATACTATATCTCCAGTTCACTTCTATGTATGATGTTGGAGGGGAGAAGGAGGGCTTATTGACCTCAAAATGTGGTGGGGGTTCACGAAAAATTGAAAATTTTTTATCGCAGTGTCATTTGATAAAATGAGTTCAAGTTACTAACTTATTCTGATTTTACATTAATTATAATTGATCATTAAAAATTTATAAAAAAATTATTTTTTGTATTTGATTTTTCTAATTAATATTTTTAATAATAAATATATAATTAAAAAAAAATTATAAAAATTATCTTGAAAATAATTTTAAAATTTGATATTGTTTAAATTTTTTTTTTAATTTAAAAAGAAAAATAATTATAAAAATTAAAAACAAATTTTTGTTAAATTAAAAGTATTAATTTTGTAAAGGAGCCTCAAGTAGCTATGATTTGATAGATATCTGTTCGTATTATTATCGAGTGGTAAGAAATACTACATTTGCCATAAAATTAACTTCTCATGTGTTTTTGAAAGAGACAGAGTAAGGGTTTTCAGATTTACTATTGTGTGTAGTCTATAGACATGAAAGGGTTAGTAACGTTATTTGCAAACCCGAAAAAGTCAAAATTAAAAACTCAGCTCCAGTAATGCAGCATGCCTGCTTACATTTTTTTCAAAATATTCGTTTTTCTTAATTATAAGCTTTAATTTCGTAGGTAACCAATTTTGATATTTTCAGATATTTACATTTATTGTATTTTTTGATGTTCTAAAGAATTCTTTTTATGTTGTTTGAGTTGAAGCTTATTAAAAGTATATTTTTAGATATCGTATTTTCTGTTTTGTTTCGGAATAACAACACTCTTCCTCTCCATTCAAAAAAATGTTGTAAAATATGAGCTATATTACTCTGTAAGAAATGAAATTTCGTAACTTACCTCTCCACCCACGAGAAATTCCTGGCTATACCAGTGTTTTTAATTGTAGTGCTCGATTCCATATACGAGTTCACTCTAGAGACTTAGGGGGTTTTAACCTACAATACCGATAGCTATAGTCGAAGATATTCTTCATTTTCATCTTCGTGATCCCTGGAATTTTATTATGAGGTTCAGCAATTCAACATTTTCCAGTTATAGTTGCCTACGATCCTGAAAATAAGTATTCTTTAGTTAACGTAATTACCATCGTGCACAAGTTATACTCCCGATAAAATTTATCTACTTAGTTATCGAAATACTCAATTTATGTAGATTGTAATAATACTTCAATCGCGTAACCTTATTTACCATAGTATAATGCAGAAGGAAGATTAGAATATTTTCTCATACTTCGTCACCGTATTACTGAAGCAATGGTATTAAATATTCACAATTTAGAAGGTGGCGAAAAGTAGCATGAAATTTATATTTTCCTTTTATGCAATTACTTGTATAGGTGAGTTCGTTCAATAACATCATTTGTCTAGTTACGGGATACCTTTTGAAATGCGAGTGAAATCAAATTATTCGCTGGCGCAGTAATAACACGTATGCGGTTTAAAGTATAACTTACCCTCGCATGTTTATTTTATCCTTTCGAGGAGCTGAAAGAAGGAAACAATCTGCATCAAAAGATTTTGAAGATTTTGCATAATGAATAGCGCAACGACGAAGGATAGCAAATGGAAAAAAATTTGTTTAATGAAGGATTTAAAAAAGGAAGTAATTTTTAAGTATACACTGGAGAATTTTTCTCATAAAGGAAGCACCAAGATGAAATGAAACCGTGGCTGAAAGAAATAGGCGCCGCGCCGTAAAACCCTTGAGTAATTGTTAAGAAAATAAAGAAGAAGAAAAAAAACCTCGTTCGTTGATGTATTTAATTTACCACCATAATTTTTTCCCCGTTGGCTCGTCATTTCGCCACTGAGATCCATTCGAGTTTCCGATAATTGCAAATGGGGATTCATTAATTTTTCTTTCTCAGACAAATTAATACCTTATCGTGATTTCAATATGCGAGATCGTGACAGAACGAAGGAAAAAATAGGGAAAAATGTACAAACCTTTGGTGTTTTTTTTTAGCGACCTAGTCGAACGAACGAGTTTGAATTAAAGGTCGCGTGATCGAGACTTTGTTTAATTAACTTTAGGGTTAGCTATTCCGATGACGAAGTAGCCGTTAATTGAGCTTTGTTAATTGTGGTGCACACCAGTGTGGAGAATAGTACCGGCGATAGGGGAAAGTGTGACCATTTTCGGTGGCGTGCGCGAGAATCCAACTTTCCAAGTGTTCTGTTCGCTTTTTCAGTGTTTCGTTGACTGGTGTGCGCGCACATTGTCGTTTCCTCGTATTTATTTCGTCGATTTTCTCGTTTACGTAATTTCGTCGAGGTGTTGATACGATGGTAACTGGTTTTTCCAATCGTATTGCCATTGGATTGGCGATCAAGGATTTTGGAATTTTTTAATACGTCGATTATTTCATAATGATTTGTGGCTTCGATCGAAGTGACGATAAGATGTGATTTTATTGAGTGATCGTTGACGCGATGAATTTGAAATTTTTTCGTTGACCTCCGTTCACCTATTTCCGTTACACATCGAATATGTTGAATAGATCATGAATTTTAAAATCAAACTCGCCTTCAATTTGCTCTTTTTGAAGTATACGAGCTGTTTTTTCAACGAAGAACACTGTAAGTAGTTATCATTATGAGGGTTTTCGATGATTTAGAAAAAAAATTGTCGTTATTTTCAAACATTCGTATTAGAGGTTGAATTTGTAATTCGTTCTTCGGTACTGTAGAAATAACGATACAGTTCCATCTATCAATTCATAAAGAATCAACTTCGTGAAAAATTAATGATCATATGCATCCTTTATTACTTCCTTTGTCCCTCAACCTTGATAAAACAAGATCAGAGCTTCGAAACAGAGTTTACGAATATTTATTAAATTTTAATATTATATCAATTTTAAATGAATTCGAGAAGTAACAATTTTATCGAAAAATTGTACGCACGATTTCACGTATCGCCCAAAAAACACGTATAAGTGGATTTCGTTATGTTTTCAGTTCGGCTCAGCTTATTGAATTTTGATCATACTAATTTGAGACAAATTTTTAAAATAACATAGTCCGTAATGTCCATTATGTGTAATTTTTACCGTACAGGGGCTCTCAAAATATGTTTATATATTGATAAAAATTGTGTACAATGCTTAATCTATGCAAATTTCAAGTGAAATATGACGTACTTTGAGAATCCCAAAAAAGTGAAAATTAGGCATTACGTGTCTTTTAAACGTTAAACCGAATTTTCCAGAAATTGAACCTATATTTCACATTCTTACGATGAATTATTTACCTATTTACTATATTTATTTCTGGAGATGAGTATTTGAAATTTGTTCGTAATTTCGGGTGAATTAGAAAAAAATTGATGGAATAATTTTTTCTTTTTTAGTTTTTATACCTTTGAGAAAAAATAACCAGCGAATGTAGAAAAATCGTATTTTTTATATTGTCATTAAAAAAAAGGTCTTTATTTGTTTTGTAATTTTTTTATTCAATAGTGGGTTACATTTTACCATACTATTTTCCAGTAAATCTCTCCGTAATTTTTCGTGTATCAAACTGTAACTTTCTGTTAAGGGTCTGTTTCACGTACACGTTTTTTTATTTAGCATAACTAAACTTCGCAGGCACTATATATTATTTATATGGAAATAAAAATTGATAACACTAAAAAACTAACATTTTTGAGACTAAAATTCTTTGTGAATTTCTTATGAAAACTTTTGAAATTTGAAAATATAGACGGTAAGACACTTCTCTTCGACTTGTTCAGAACAAAAAACTCTAGTTGAAATTTATGAAGTTATGAGCTATGAAATATGGCCTAAAAAGTCAATTTTTTTCGCGTTTTTCTCGACAAATAATGAATTAATAAAAAACAACTTTTGTAAAGTTTCTCAAATTTTTATTAAAAGTGTTTATTTGAAATTTCAAGTGAAACAGATGCTTATTATTTGAGAATCAAAGTTGAACGAAAATGGTTACTTGGCAGGCAAACCAGTATGCAATCATCTATGTGAAATAGAACTTTAAAACTTGATTTTTTGAAATGTTTTTGAAAAATTCTAAATTTTCAAACTGTGTTCTCTATGAGAAAATATAATGTATCGAAATGTTTCAAGTTTACTGTTGACACGATTTCATCATGTTCACTCATTCATCAAGTATTTTCAGAAATGGCGCAACATAAACGTTTGCCCTTATTATGGAAGTAGTTTAATGTATAATAAATATTCGCATTTGTATCACGTTACTGGAGCTGAGTTTTTAATTTGTTGCATAGTATTAATCGTTTTACTACCCTTTCGCTCCCACCCCTACTCCCACCTCCATAGCACATCTGAGAAATTAAAATTCACATTCGTGATAACTCTTGGTTTCAGCAGTTTGATAAGTTGACATTAATTAATTTTGAGATAATTAGTGCTCCCAAGTTTTTCTTGGGAGTTGAGACATTCGTTATTTCGAGTTAATTTTGATTGAAATTCAAGGTCCATACTGTGTTTCTCAACTAAATTCATGTACAAAATTTGAGCTTTCCCGGTGGATTTAATGAGGAGATGGAAGATTCCAGAAATTCCCCGCAGGAAGGAAGGAAGGAAGGAAGGAAGGAAGGAGGAAACGTGTCTTTAAATCAATCGAAGGGAGGAAGGAAAAAAAAGAGGGAAAGAACGAACAAATGATGGAAGAAAGGAAGGAGGGAAGGAAGGAAGGAAGGAAGGAAGGGGAAAGGAAAGGAAAGGTGAGGGAGGAGAGGAGTCATTTATTCAGCTTTGCCCCACCTTCACTCAGAAAATGGAAGTGAAAAGAGGGAAAGAACGAACAAATGAAGGAAGAAAGGAAGGAAGGAAGGGAAGGGAAGGGAAGTGGGTCTTCAAATCAATGGAGGGAGAAAGAAAGAAAGAAAGAAAGGAAGGAAAGAAGGAAGGAAGGAAGGAAGGAAGGAAAGGAAAAGGGAGGGAGGGGAGGGGTCATTTATTCAGCTTTGCCCCACCTTCATCCAGAGAATGGAAGTGAAAAGAGGGAAAGAACGAACAATTGAAGGAAGAAAGGAAGGAGGGAAGGAAGGAAGGAGGGGGAAAGGAAAGGAAAGGTGAGGGAGGAGAGGGGTCATTTATTCAGCTTTGCCCCACCTTCACTCAGAGAATGGAAGTATGGATGTGTTGATGCCTTTGATTAATTTCATCATATGAAGTCGTATTCGGAACTTTCGGTATTTCTCTTGTATTTGAATAAATCGCCATTTTGAATTGGATTTACCTCATGTAAAAACTGCTCTTAATATTCACGCGTATATTCGTTGACTAAATTTAGAGCGATTTTCATGCTCATCCACTGTGATTCGGGCATATGGTCTAGGATTTTCAACCAGCCTAAGTTCTTCAGTTTTTACAATGATGCAACAGCTGGGTGAAACGAAAATAACTTTAAAAATTTATTTTTCGTATTTTGGAGATGGGTCAAATTGAAAAGTTGTGTTTTATAGACCTAAAGAAGCACCTAAATTGAAAAAAATAATATTGAAAATTTTCTGTAGCTCAAACTTACTATTGAGGGTTCGAAATTGAATTTTTTTAGATTTTTTTCTTTTTTAGAATATGTTTAAGGACTAATCATGAAACTCTATATGAAGTAAAATACTTCAATTTTATGTTATTTTATGGTTCAATTGAAAAAAAATTTGAATTTTTCCCCATATAAATTCTTTGTTAAACCTTAAACAGCCAAGTTGCTGTAAATGGCACGTTAATAAGAAAAAAAATTCCTTTTGAAAAATTTCAATATTTTTTCTTTGAAATTAGGATACGTGTTGTATTTCGCAAAATGCAAATTTTTATCCTGGTCCATCCAGGGCTGTAGCAAGGATATAATTATCGGTGCGAGTGGTTTTGAAAATTATTTTCTGAACATAATTTATTTTCCAAATTTATAGCTAAAGGAACTGAGAGGAGGAATTTTTTTGTACGTATAAATTTTCTTTTGCCCATGAAATACATGAATCTGTTTCAGAACATAATATTTTAGATGATGACCATTTTTTTGTAATAATTCATTGCAGTTAGAGTAGTCGTAATCATTTATTATGATTTTTTTTTTAATTTAAGAAATTTATTTCATAAATTATTTATGCGACAATTGTTATTATAGAAGAATTATACAATTTAATAACATTGAAACAATGGAGGAACTGAGCTCATGGGAGATTCTGATCTTCAAACCCCCCCTCCCTCTTAGCTCCATCTCAAAAATATTTTTTGAACTTTCGTTCCTCTTCAATTAAAATTTTTTTTGTCATTTTTTATTCATATACTTTGAAGAGATGATACGCAATTTGATGACATGGTCTTCCAAAATTCGTGAAATAGTATACTTATGATGACCTACGCATATTTAAAAAACCATTAGTGATGAGATGCTTTTGCATGAGCATAATCATTTACATTATTGAAGGTCACTTACGCACTAAAAAGTAACTGTAACTTAACATTCAGTTCCAATAAATTGAAAATGAATTCTTCATTTTCCTCGATATTAATTTAGTTAATTGACGCTATTGGCAACATTATAGCCCAGAATTGAAAGAAAAAAATGATATCCAGCATAAATGTTTATGTGATTATAGACTTTTTTACTAACACTTATTATTTTTAGCTGTTGTTCTTTTTTAGTGGAAAGAGGAGGGGTAGTATTAAGGCTGGCGTTTTCAATTTATTCTTTCCCTCGGACTAACTGACTGTAAATTGGAAGAAACATATTTGTAGATATTGCAAATGGTCTGAAACGTAAAGATATGAGAACTCTTCCCTTCCCCCCTTTAAGAATCAGTTAAGCTGTTAGTTGGGATTTTTATTAAGAATTTGACTAGTGATTGATGATGGATTTTGGTTTCATTGGTAAATTTGAATATAAATGTTTATCGTCAAGATAAAATCTTACATTTAGGTATATTATTTGTCAAAAATTTATTTTGCTTTCCACCACATTATTCAGTTTATTTTTTTATGAATTGAAATGAAAAACGAAGAGGAAGATGACTTTGTAAATAAAATATAATTTAAGAGTAATGCCTGGAATAAAATGCTGATCCATTAAATTCCCATTTCCTCCTTTTCAATCATCCGCATGACCTGTTTGCTCAAATACTGTCCTTGAAATATGCGCAAGATTTTTACCAACTATTTACCGATTAAAACACCAACCGCTGGTAATTATTACTTTACCCCATACGAATTCCCTCGGATAGGCCGCAGATGCGACACACCCTAAATAAAGTGAAATTTT
Source organism: Phenacoccus solenopsis (assembly GCA_009761765.1). Taxonomy (NCBI): domain Eukaryota; kingdom Metazoa; phylum Arthropoda; class Insecta; order Hemiptera; family Pseudococcidae; genus Phenacoccus; species Phenacoccus solenopsis. The sequence goes on along the minus strand of CM019754.1, from coordinate 9,887,742 downwards.
ATACGTTTCAAGCGATGTGACATTTTGTAGAAACGGACCTTGCCGCAATATCCCGGAACACACTTTATACTACATAAACCTTTAATAGGCTTCGTTATGTATCGCCAATCGCCTATGCGAGCCAGCCCTTCACGTGTGTTCGACGCACTTGCTACGAAATCGGCATAGCCGTCGAATCGTGTATAGGTAATTTTCAACACGAGTTTAATTCGCTGCGAATACTACGAGGTGTAATCATTTCGCAACGATATAATAAATTCTTATGGAACACGATAAAGCTATCAGTATCCAATTTGTCGAGCCATACGAGTCGAAGGCGAAATTTAACGTACGTAAAAAATGAGAATAAGAATAAAGTAATAAAAAGCAGCGAAAAAATAGCATTAGGATTTCGTGTTGTTACTTCGTCGCGTGATGTAGGCATAAATAAAATTCTGTCCGCGTAAGCGTGTTGTAAAAAGCACTTTTGACGTCTACATTTTTATGTGCGGCTGCATGTAAAGAAGTTGATGACGTTTCCGATTCCAAAGCCAGTCGATTCCGGAATAGATTTCTTTTCTGTTCCCTTTTGACGAGTAAATAGTAAATACCTTTGATAAGACTTCTATCGCGCCAGTCGCGAAAAAAACGCGTTTTACGTGACACTTGGCAGTGACAGGGTGTTCGTAAATTTGCCGTTTACGCTTGAAAAAACGTAAGCAGAATGCATTGTTGGAACTGAGTTTTTGATGAGGGGATGTTTAGACTTATGGATGTTCTTGACTCTTTTTTTTTTTTTGGTTTGGGAAGAAAATTTTATTTCTTTGTCATGCAGTCTCCTCTCCTTAATTGATGACTACATTATCAGTCATTATTTACTCGTCTCGTTTTCCTCTTACTAGTTAGCGTAGGAAGAGGTATCAGGAGGTGCTGCTTCCTGTGGGAAGTACCTCATGTAGCTCTCATGCTACTCCAAACTACTTCCCAGGTCTCTATACTGGCCGGTCAGGGCTGTATCCAGAAATGAGAAAAGTTAGTGGCCCACCGAGAAATCACATTTTTAACGGTCCATTTAGTATTAATGAGCCCAATTTTTTCTCTTATTTTTCAAATTATGAATTTATGAAATTTGTTTTGTTTTTTTTTTTAATCAAAATTTAGAAATTAAAGTGGCCCAATTTTCACCTTATCGGCCCGAATTTTTCGCGGCCCACCGAGATTTTCTCGGTGACTTGCCTGCTGCATCCGAGCCTCTGGCCGGTACATCTTGCTACAGTGTATTTCGTGTGCTTGCATGCTGCTACTGCTGTTCATGGGTTCAACGGATCAATCTTATGTTAATAATGTTCGATTAAATGACCATTATCACCCTAATTGATAATTGAAATACAGAGGTGTGTACACATGTTCATTTGACTAAGCTGAATTTGGGATATACTAAACGTTTTATTATTGCTAGTAATCATTTTAGCCCATACGAATCCCATTTTTAGTTGTTTAAGGCCCCTCAAGCTCTTCTCATATTTTGATGAACAGCCACTTCGGATACATTTTAATCCAAATGGCCATATTCAGATCTCAAATTAATTCTGTGCTCAAAGTTTGACTTTTTAAGGTCGATTTTGTGAGGAGATGTGAAAGATTGAAGAAATTTAAAATCAAAAGTTCCCTCATGAAAGCACGTTTTTAGCCAAGTTTTTAATTTGAAAAGGATAACTGTTCCAGCCTACCTTATTTGGGATGAAGGAAGGAGGGAGGAAGGAAGGAAGGAAGGAAGGAAGGAAGGAAGGAAGGAAGGAAGGAAGGAAGGAAGGAAGGAAGGAAGGAAGGAAGGAAGAAATGGAGGAAGGAAGGAACGAAGGAAACAAGAAAGGGAGGAAGGAAGAAAGGAAGGAAGGAATAGAGGAAGGAAGGAATGAAGGAAGAAAGGAAGGAAGAAATGGAGGAAGGAAGGGAGGAAGGAAGAAAAGAAGAAAGAAAGAAAGGGAGGAAGGAAGGAAGGAAGGAAGGAAGGAAGGAAGGAAGGAAGGAAGGAAGGAAGGAAGGAAGGAAGGAAGGAATGAAGGAAGAAAAGAAGGAAGAAATGGAGGAAGGGAGGAAGGAAGGAAGAAAGAAAGAAAGGAAGGAAGGAAACAAGAAAGGAAACAAGAGAGAGAACAAGCAATCAATCAATCAATCAATGAAAGAAGGAAGGAAGGAAGGAAGGAAGGAAGGAAGAAAGAAAAGGAAGAAAAAAGAAAGAAAGAAAGAAAGGAAGGAAGGAAGGAAAGAAGGAAGGAAGGGATGGAGAGAAGGGGAGAGGGTCTTCAAATCATTACGTTTCAGACCATTAGTAATCATCTGGCAAAGCCCAACTTTCTGATGTCTATATAGTTATATTTTTTCCCACGCGTTCCGCCAGTGTGTTATCATGAAATCTTCTCAAAACTTGTAACGAAACTCTTCTTAGAAATGCTACAAAACCGCATTTTTATTTTTTCGTTAAAATTGAAAGTGGCAGTTCACCCAAGTTTTGAGGGGGGCTGGAAAAAGGGCAAATGGCTCAAATACTTCGTTTTGGATTTCATATGAAAGAATGAGTCGCGGACACCAACATATCTAAATTTTGGCTTCCTAATTGCATTTTGGGGCGAGTTAGAGTAAAAAACGACTTTTTGAGGAAGTTTTGATTCATGAAATTTCTCGAATCTTCTATGTCTTTTCACCGAAACAACCTGGAAAGGTCAAACTTCGTTTGTGGAATTAGTTGGTAACCAAAATATGACTTTTTGAATTTGAGTCAAAATGTTGGAGATAATTTGATGAGTCTCAAATAGTTATAATTTGAGAAATACGTGTTCATATGATTATAGCACGGCAAGAAATACTACGTTTGTTCTAAATTCAATTTCTTGAGTGGTTTGGAAGGGATAGGTTAAGGGTTTTCAGACTTAGTACTGGGTGTGTCCTATACACACGAAGAGGTTAGCAACGTTATTCGCAAACCTGAGTAAGCCCCAATTGAAAACTCAGTTCTAGTAATGCAGCATGGCTGCTTACATTTCTTGCTCTAATTCCACATTGAATACACATAAAAGGCTGAAATTTGGGTATGTTGGTGGCTTTAATATATACATAATCTTCCATATGATATCTGAGTGATTTACCTCTTCTTCAGCTCTCCTTAAAATTTGAGTGATTCGCCATTTTGAGATGTATCGAATTTTTTTTCATTTTAAACATCCCACGATAAGATGCAAATAAAAGCTTTATCATATTAACGATTCCAACGTTTTAAGAACATTAACAAATGCACGCTGAGTTTTCATGCGAAATAAAGTAGAAAGCGAAAAATGAAATAAAACACCAATAAATCGAAACATAAAAAAACAATTCAATAAAAAAAAATCAAACAAAAAAATACATAAAATTTCAACTCTAAAACATCTAACCTTCACAACCCAAGTGCGAAAGCCTCAAATAACCACCTTACCGTACATAACATTAATATGAAAAAAAGAACAACCAAAACCTTCATCACGTTCAAGTTTCCCCATAAACGTGAATAAAATCAGCGAATACCGAGCATCGGAATAATTAAACGAACGAATGCGCCATGTCTGTTGCTTTAATTGTCTTGTTTTCGCCATTCACTCTTCAAAACTTTCGATTCGAGTTCATTGGAGAGTTCGAGTTCGCCATTTCCACCTATTCGATGAATATAACATTCGACTGAAATCAAATTACCCAATTCACAATTCACGAGTCACCACAAAACTCGATCCGTATAATTCGTACAACAAGGTGGTATTCTCACGAGCGCAGGGTACGTAAAAATCTCATTTTTTAGATGCGTCTCTCGAGTACCACAAAACGTCGGCGCAGTTGATTAAGCTAAAAATTTACTTTGCCAATAAAAGGTAAACATTTAATTTAAATTGTTTCAACGCTACAGATGGAAAAATCAACAAGAAGGCAAGAATTTCGAAGACGATTTTTCCCGTCGTCATAGAAGATTAAAACTCGTCGTCGACGAATAAAACATAATAGCCCGTTCGAACAATTCATCTTAGTTGTGAAAACGTAATCGCGAAATGTTTCATTATTGGATTAAAAAAAGAGCCCGACTTTCAAAATCGGATAAAATCATTTCGCCGAATACTTGGCGATAATTAAAAGTTTTTGAAAAAAGTCACTGGCAAAAAGAATCTACATCGATGAAAACTTTGGTAATAATGAATACGATTTTTAGTTGGGCGTAAGATTGAAAGTATCCGGCTTAGAGAGGAAGAAAGCGGAAGGCAACGTGAAAGACGTAGAATTACAAGTTTTAATTAAATGTCTCTTTTTGCGAAGCTTTCGGTGCAATGTCGACGCAACTGTTTCACTTTGTAACCTATCGTACGTAAAGTGCGAATATGAGATGGAATTTTTGACGAGTTTAAACGCGAAATCTACAGCTAATTAAGGCGAAAACTCGAAATTAAATATAACCAGAGTTGCGAGTTAAATGAGATTTTTGCATCCTTGCGGGTGATTTTTTTTCTCGCGCAACGTGAACCGTGAAGAGAAAAATGTCTCTTAGGAGTACCTTTGATAGGCGTACATTTTCACCTTATAAACCGCTATAAGGCTTTAATTAAAGAGATACGCAACGAGCCTATAGAGATAGACACAGAAACGCAACAATTATCAGAGAGACGACGGAATTCAATAAAACGCCACGTTTAGGTTAATTTGAGGCGTTTGTAACACCTGACGAGCAAATCTGCCAACCTAAATCACACCTGTTAGCGTGGAATTAATTAAAACAATATTGCAAGGCGAATAACCTGCGTATAGAGGGGCCAACGCGATTGTACAATTGTAATATTAAATTTCAACCGATCGCGAATACGATGAAAATATTTGCCCGTGTTTGAATCGAAATGACGTCGATTTGTTTGGAAATTCTGTCAATACGTAGCGACGTATAAACGTAAGAATAGAAGCGGTGATAAAATACGCCAATAAAACCATTCGCAATACTTGGGGGAAACATTAAGGAAATGTTCGATAAATCTAGACCTCGCTAGGAATACGCCTTCGAGCCCCGGAATCTACCTAAATTTGCTTCTATTAAGAAAATTGCCACGATGAAAATCCGAGCTTCCGGACACGCGTACTGAACACCATCGAGGCGTCGAATCATCTCGATAAATGACATTCCTTAAGTACATGTAAGTGCAGAGAATCTTAATTAGAGCTGGAGATGTTTGGTGTTCGGCATTAGGTTGTAAAATATAGAGGATTTTTTTTTTATACGTTGTAATGGAAAATTAGGCTATTATTGCCTGCCACATTTGGGAAGCATGGGGTCGGGGAGAGAGGATCTCACGAGGGCTTTTTAAAATTACTGTAGAAGCTAAAAATACGCTATGAGGCTTTAAATTGCATTTATAATCAAATCGAATTTATAACAACTTAAAACAAAAACAAAAATGGCTCGAAGACGTGATAGGTGTTGTTCAGCCAAAAATATTAAAAAAATACCCATTGATTTCAACATTTTAAGTTCTTTTTAGCTGAGTTTTTAACAAAACGATAGCTATTACAGCCTACCTGATTTGAGAAGGGAAGGTCGGGGGAGGGTGGGGTCTTCAAATCTTTGCGTTTCAGACCATTTGTAATCATCTGGCAAATGTCCAATTTTTTGGTATATATATATTTTTTTCCCCACGCGTAGCGCCGGCGAGTATTCATAAAATTCGCTCAAAATTTGGTGAGGAACTCTTCTTGAAAATGCGCAAATATTTTTTTGTTTTTTCGATAAATTTCAAAATGGCGGATCACTCAAATTTTGAGGGGGCTGGAGAAGGGGCAAATAGCTCAAATTTTTCGTTTTTGATTTCATATGAAAGAGTGAGTCACGGATACTAACATATCCAAATTTCAGCTTCTAAGTGCATATTGAGAGGAGTTAGATCAAAAAACGGCTTTTTGAGGAAGTTTTGAGTCATGAAATTTCTTGAATCTTCCATATCTCCCCACCAAATCAAGTTAAAGAGGTCAAATTTTGTGTGTGAGGTTAGTTGGTGACCACAATATGACCTCTTGAATTTGGATCAAAATGGATTCAAAATGGCGGATTATCAAAATTTTGAGTAGAGCTTGAGGAGCCTCAAGTTGGTAAAAATGTAATTAATATGAATTCATATGGTTATTGGGGATAAGTTGTATACTATATCCCGAATTCACTTCCATACATGATGTTGGAGGGGGAAGGCGGGGTTATCAACCTAAAATAGTGGTGGGGGTACAGGAGGGGTCGAAAATTTTTTATTGCTGTGTCATATGATAAAATGAGCCCAAGTGACAAACGTATTTTGATTTTAGCTTCCTCAGTGATTTTGGAGGGGAGTTAGAGCAAAAAACGGCTTTTGGAGGGGAAATTGCTGCAGGAAATTTCATGAATCTTCCATATCTCATCACCAAATCGGCCTAGAATGGTCAAACTTTGTGTGTAGGATTAGTTTGTGACCAGAATATAACCACTTAAATTTGAGTCAAAATGGATCCAAAATGGCGGATTTACAAGATTTGAAGATAATTTGAGGACCCTCAAATAGTTATAATTTGAGAAATATGTGTTCGCATGATTATTTCATGCCAAAAAATACTACATTTGTGCCAAATTGAACTTCTTAAGTGTTTTTGGAAAGGATAGGGTGGGGGTTTTCAGACTTGGTATTGGGTGTGGCCTATAGTGATGAACGGTTAAGCAAGGTTATTAGTAAATCAAAACAAGCCCCAGTTAGAAACTCAGCTCCAGTAATGCGGCATGGCTGCTTACGTTTTTTTTTATATTATTTCACAACAGCCACATCCATTGCATCACTTTTAGCTGAATTTTTGATCGAAAACCATTGCTGTTACAGCCTACTTGATTTGGAAAGGAGAGGAAGGGAGAGAGAGGATTTCATACCTTTGCGTTGTAAGCCATTGGAAATCATGTAGAAGTTATTCCACATTCACATCCATACGTAACGCCTGGTAGTATGGATAAAAATTGCTCAAAACTGGGTGAGAGACTCTTGCTAAAAATAAGGTCAACTAATTTTTTTATTTTTTCAATTCACCCAAAAATGGCGGTTCACTCAAATTTTGAGAGAGGCTTGAGGAAAGACAGTTACCTTAAAATTTTAATTTGTCATTTAATATGAAGAAGTAAGTCGAGGACACTAATTTTGCTAAATTTCAGCTTTTTAAGTGAATTTGGAGGGGAGTTGGAGCGAAAAACGAATTTTTGAAGATGTTTTGAGATATAAAATTTCTTGAGTCTTCTATATCTTTTCACCAAATCGAACTTAGAAGCTTAGACTTAGTATTTAGAGTTAGTTGGGGACTAGAATATGACCGCTTGAAGTTGAGTCAAAAGGGATTCAAAATGGTGGATCATAAAAATTTGACGATGGTTTCACTAACCACAAATTACTCTGATTTGATAAATATGAACTCTTACGATTATTGGAAATGTGAAATATTTATATCTCAAATCCATCTCTACAGGTGATGTCAGAGGGGAGGAGGAGGGGTTAATGCCCTCAAAATGTGGTTGGAGTAAACGAAAAGTCAAAAAATTTAGTAGTCAGATTAAAGCAATAGGTTACGAAGATTCCCGGCTCCAATCCTCTCTCCCCCCATTTGTTTCAATTCTTAATTGTTAATATTCTTCAATCGTGAGTCGATTGATTCCAATTTATTTGTTTTTTTTTGTTTTGTTTTTTTTTTGCGAACTTTTCTTCGAATATTTTAATTTTTTTAATCAGAATTTTTAATAAAAATGATAATTATTACAGCATACCTGATTTAGGAAGAGGGTAAGAGTGTGAGGCGTATTCAAATTTTGGTGTATTCAGATCATTATTTGTAATCATTGTCAAATGTCCAACATCTTGATTGTATGTTTTTCCCGCACGAGGATATTGATGAAAATCGCTCAAAGTTTGGTAAAAGACTTTTCTTGAAAGTGCAAAAAAGTACTATTTTGTTCTTTCCATACACCTCAAAATGTTGGATTGCTCAAATTTTGAGAAGAGCTAGAGAACGGGCAAATGGCTCAAAATTTTTGCGCTTGATTTCATATGAATGCGTGAGTCACGGACACTTGAGTTTCCAAATTTCAGCTTCCTAGGTATATTTGAAGGGGAGTTGAAGCAAAGGACAGCTTTTTGAGGAAGTTTTGAGTTATGAAATTTCTTGAACCTTCAATATCTCTTCATCAAAACAACCTGGAAAGGTCAAACTTTTTGTGTCGGGTTGGTTGGTTGGTGACCATAATATGATCTCTTGAATTTGGGTCAAAATAAATCCAAAATGGCGGATTAACAAAGTTGAGTAGAGCTTAAGGAGCCTCAAATTAACCAAAATATAACTAATATGAACTCACATGATTATTGGGGAGGAGAAGTATAAAATATACCCAATTAATCTCCATACATGAAGTTGAAAGGATATGGTGGGATAAATGAAGGATCGAAAATTTTTCCATTGTGGTGTCATACGATAAAATGAGCCCAACAAACGAACCTATTCTGATTTTAGCATCTGAAGTGAATTTAGAGGAGAGTTGGAGCAAAATTGGCTTTTAGAGGGGAAATTACTATACCGGAAATTCACGAATTTCCATATCTTCTCACCAAATCAATCTAAAAAAATCAAACTTTGTTATGAGGTTAGTTGATGATCATAATATGAGCTCTTGAATTTGGGTCAAAATGGATACAAAATGGCGAATTATCACAATTTGAGTACAACTTGAGAAACCTCAAGTACTTGGATGGAGTAGGGGAGTGGTGCGCTAGTATCGCTCCTGTTTATCAACATTTTACAGATGTGATCATGTATATTTTTGATAAGGTTATATTATCATAAATGAAATAATTTTTGATTCTATTTTCTCATTTATAACCTTGTATTAATTTTTTGAATATTTATTAACAAGTTTCATCTCATGTGATTGATCCTACAAAACTAGTTGAAAATTATTATGGGGCGAGTATTAATTATAAAAAACTTTTTCTGTTTTAGGTAAGTACCCTGAATGATGGATCTACACTAATATTATTATTCGAAATCTTATTCAAGTACCAACTTTGGTTTTAACCGTTGGTCACCCTTTGGGAAATCTGAATGATCTTGTAATCGTTTTACTATAGTTGGAACTTCGGCAATCAGGTACGCAACAATTAGCAACCATTACTGAAGTTCTATTTAGTCAATCATGAAATACTTGAGATTAACAAAAAAAAATATTCCCATATAATCAGTGCACATAATTCTGTTTGTTTTCTTACCGAATGAGATACGTAACAGCTAATGCTGGTAACTTCATGTTTTGGAGTTTTATTGTTCTAATCAAAATGTAAAAATAACAGAATCAACAAAACAAGTGAAGAGAACAAACAGAAGAAATTTCATATGAAGAGAACAAAATGGAACAGAACAGTTTTTCGATTCTTTATATTTATATCTACTCGTACTTATCATGGTCTATTTCACATTCATAGTATCGTCAAAAATAATATTATTGTAGTGTTTCGCTTCCTAACTGCTTCTCGCAGATAAACTGGTGTGCGAAGTACTACATAAGGTTTTGGCCGTTTGGGTGTTAACAAACACAAAGTAGTTGTAAATACCTAGCTTACAACGTCGATAGTAATCATAACCACGGATGTTTGCTGGATACTGATATCATACCTTGATCCTTATACCAATGAAATGTTTCTTTGATCACAAAATATTGGTTTCGTACTTTATTTAAACCACGTTAGCACGATATTTTCCTTCAATCACATGAGTTGGGTTCATAGGTGGTCTTCTCCATCAAACATTCGTTCATAACACGTGAAGCCACTACTCATTTTTTTTATACTCATCCAAGACCTTCTATGTAATGATATTACTTTTCATCATACTTATAACTAGGCAAATCGTTTTTTTCTCATTTGGTATGGAACCAACCCATCATGTATGGGCATGGTGCGAATATGTTGTGTTAATAAAATTGCCTACTTAGTTTGCCGTAAATCCGTATCAAATCTCCATACATAACCGGTTCTCTCGAGTACTTACTCGGCTCACGTTGGCTACTAAACGATGAAAACTATTCGTATAATCAAAAAATAAACCCGAAAAATTTAACGACACAAAGGAAACGAAATCGTCTCTCCCCATATGGAAAAAATGCCCTTAAAAGCTCTCGATTGTTAATTCTAAACCTCGAAACGAACTATTCGTCTGGTATTTGGGGTCGGACGGTAGTAATTTAAAAGCGGTCATCGTCGTTATTAAGCCTATACTGCGGTAATCTTATAAAATAGCGAAGTCATTAAGGGCGACAAGTTCGCTTTACAGTTGGTGTAAAAAAATCGCCGTGGAATAAGGAGGCAGGCGGGTTTTCACGATTGCCTTTAACCTTGGCGTCGGTGCAGTGCACATTTCGAATATAATGTTCGCCTATATCGCCACGGCGAATAAACAGGAAGTCGGTTTATCTTACTTTTTACTGTTGCTCTTCATTGCAAAAACTTTACCAACGATATAAATCACGTTAACCTCTTCGCCAAAGGTTTTACGTTTAGTTTTCCGTTTAACTATATCCCAACCTTATCTAATTGAACCCTTCGTATTGCGGCTTGCTCGTACAGGCGTGAATTTTATAATTTAATTCGTCTAATAGAATAATCAAGAAGGCGGTAAAGACTAGTATTGAAAAACCATCGGACGACTAGACCGCAAATTTAAACTGGTACCGAACGAGTCAATAAAACTGCCTAATGGTGTTTATCATAGTCAGCCTTTTTTACGCTCGTTCGATGTTTTCGCATGCTCGAGCTGATCCTCGTATGTGCGTGGATTTATTTCAACGAAAGGCATTCGGCGTCGACTTAATGATCGTCTTTCTCTACTCTTTTCTTGGCTCGCCAAAACGTATAAAAGTCTGATTATTAATGCCTATCACGTATTCCATAGACGTCGCTCTTACCATGCCCATCAATCTGTATTAACTCGGTAATAATAGCTTCGAGTATCTTCCCACTTTGTTTCAACTCTTCAGGTATCCAGCCAGTGGAATTTCGTAATTAAAAGATCCGCGGATATTTTTACGCGTCCACCCATAACGATAAATAAGCAAATCTTTTTTTTTTAATATCTCAAGGTATTGCAGGCATCTTGGCAAATATTTACGTTACCGGAATTAGCCTGCGCGTGACGTAATTAAATTTAAAACGAATTTACATTCTTTTCTAATTACTGCAAAGACGTTATCGAAATTTATGCCGAAAGTTTTTTCCTATCTAATTCAAATTTGGTTTTTTGTAATGCGAAAAACAAAAATAAAACGAACCAGTGTGAGGAGAAAATTAACTATTCCGCCATCTTTTCTCGAGGAAATACATTAATTTGTTTAAATGGGAATATAATGGGGAGAGTAATTTATTGCGGTAATTAAAAAAATATAGGCGAGAGGAAGAGCGAAGTGGAAAAAAGTGGCAAATAAATAAATAAAACGCTTTAGTAATTGAAAGGGGGAAAAGTTAAAAATGTCCGTTACGAGTTGAAAATTTTCTCGATAAGCGAATTAAAGATAGAAGGTTGCGATAATTTACACGATAAATTAATGTTTTACCTAAGCTACGGCGTTAATAAGATTTAATTAATCCGCAGTGTATCGTGAAGGTTTTCAGCTAAGTCGCCGAATAACGCATCTCCGTGGGCCATGATTGAAGGCAGTTCGAGTTGATGAAAGTTACCTTCGAATTTACGAAGAATGTTCGCTGTTCGGTGTTTGTAGAGTGGTACGAGAAAATTTTCCACTTATACTTAGAAGTTAACTTTTTTCAAATCGTTGTATTCGATTTTCGAAGCGAGGCATGATTTTTAAACGGTTTCTCGAGCTGTGTGGTTTGCAAATGGAGCTATGGGAGTTTATATCGTTTAAAGCGAAACCCCGAGAATAAAAACTACGTCGGAGGAATTAATTCGTTTCTCGAATAACGCTTATACTAATATATCCAAAGTTTACTCTCGTTACAAAAAGGATAAATTAGTATTTGGATTTTTTTCCCGCGTCTTTTTCGGTGCTCTTATTATTCCGGCTAATTTAATTGTTTAATAAACAAAAACGAAACTCGACTGGTACTTAATTGTTTTATTTGCGTTAGAAGTCGCGATTTTATTTGAAATTCTTTCAGATAAACACCTCGCGGGTTTTGTGCAAATTATGCTTCGTGAAGTCGCAGGATGTAAATTTCATCTCGAAACTTACCGCCGGATACCTCGTTTCAAATCCCTTTTCGTGTCGACACTTTTCAAGATAACATTCCGCTCCATAAATTTTTATATTTTTCGCCTTATTTGAGGGGTTTTCTTCTCCGTCTTGTTTTCGCTGCTTGTAAACATTTCGGATATGTACGACAGAAATCCGGAATTAATTTTGGCGGCGAAGAATGCGATAAAGAGTCGCTTCTTAGATGTAAATATAAAATGTTTTGGATGGGTGAGTTGAGGTTTGGGTTTACTGGTTGTATTTTCTGCTTTTTGTACATATGCGAGTGTATTTTGTTTTATTTGGTTTTTTTGTAATTTTTTTTTTCTTTCTTGTCACTGTATTTTGGGTAGTATATTCTGTCGGATGTATTATGTCGATTTTATGTCATCAGATGGAAAATAGAGTGAGTCAATTTTCAGTTTTTTTTTTTTGAAAATCGTGGAATTATTGCAAAATGGCCCAGAGCGAGTCTAAAAAAAATGCCTAACTTTGAGTTAATATTTAACCTTGTGATGATTGGGTCAAAGTTGGTGGTAAATAATCACATTTTTACAGGAAAAAAAGAAAAACGTAAGCAGCCATGCCACATTACTGGAGCTGAGTTTTTAATTGAGGCTTGTTCAAGCTTGCAAATTAGATCACATCCAATATCAAGTCTCTAACCCTATCCTATCTTTTTCAAAACCACATTAGAAGTTGAATTTAATACCAAAGAACTTTTTTTAATCCAAAAATAATTTTGTTGAAAAATTTTATCATAAAAAGGTTACTTCGATTTGTATCAGACTGTACTTTTACCAAAAAAAAAAAAATATGGAACATGCCTTCACTTCCAACAACCACCAAACCGCTTAGATTTTCAGATAGAAGCGAAAGGAGGATACTTTTGTGCCACGTCGAGCAAAATACGATGACCAAATAAAACATCATCGGTCGTGTAAATTATCTGATAAAAAGCTGTGGCAGTAATCTACATACTGCATACACGCACCTACAGCGTGTGTCTGTGTACTTTAGCAGAATAGAAGTGATTAAAGTTACCTAGCAAACGAACCTTTTTCATTTAATTTCTAAACACCGCTAAGCATGCGATTACCCGGAGCAAAAAAAGCAATTATTTTCGCAACTGTTGCAAAATTCCAATTTTTTTGCTTCATTTAAAATGTTATCGAAAGCATAATATGCGATAGAGGAAGCTTCGGAGCGATTCTGAAAGATATTTAGTACTGTTATTTCATAGTTTTGTGGTTTACAAATTGAAGTAATTGGTAAGTACATATTATGAAACATGGCTAACCACAATTCATCATAACATACAACAACTATAATAGATAGCTGGCAATTCGTTAAAATGAATTGAGGCATTGAAGCACGAATTCATTGTGCTCATAGTAATTTATATATGTGTAAAGGTATGAATATGAACTCGTGATAAGTGATAACATACCGACGCGACATGTAACATTTTCACAATCGCTCTAATCATCGATTCTTCTCAACTGCAGTGACGAATAGGCGTAGGCAACATAATTATGTAGGTTACGTTTTTAATAGCAAATTATTTCAAAGCGAGTGACAAAAAATGATAACGTTATTTGGACTTAATTTTTTGTTTCAAAATATTTTCATTTTTGAATCATTTTTCATTTTTTGAATTTTTCAAATACATTTTTTCTTAATGTTTTGCTTCTTTTTTCACATCTTTGAAATATAGGTACCCAATGAAATCATGATATTTATTTACAGTACTTTTATTTTTACTGAAAAAATTTCTTAAAATGATAAGTCATGAAAATTTTTTAAACAGTTTGTAACTTCTATTAATGAAGAATTTTTCTTTGCCAAACATTTTGTTTTTCAAATTTGAAAAAAAAATAATTTTTCTCATTTTTCGATTTATTAAAAAGGATTTAAACCATACTAAATGTCCTAGAATCACAATTTTTAACATAACCACAGTCACATAAGATAGTTGTTATATTATGACATTAATATAATGCTTAAAAAATTTTTATTCTCAAAGAAAATATTAGTTTTGAAAATATTTTTCATAAATCGTGGCTTTTTAATGTAATGTAAATGATAATAAATTTAAATTGAAAAAAATTTTTGTTTTCATGTTGTATTTTTTTCTTCTTTTTTTATTGTGTTTTTCTCTCTTTATTTTTTGTTTCTCTTTGTTCTTTTATTCATGCCTGGCTTTTTGTTTTTTTGCTAATAATTCCCCAACCACGCTTGCATAACAATACGCGTAGTGGTGGGATGCTCATTGAAATCGAGTTTATTTTATTTTAATTTGTTTTTTGTTAACGAAAATTGTTCAAAAAATGCCATTTTTTTAATTTTGTTGAAAAAAAAACCTTTCTTTAGTTTTGGAATCATTAGCCATAAAATCACTAAGCAGTTTAGAGAATTTAAAAAATTTGAGAAATTTGAGAAATTCAATGAATTTGAGAAAATTAAAGAATTCGAGAAATTTGAAGAATTTGAGAAATTTGAAGAATTTGAGAAATTTGAAGAATTTAAGGAACTTGAGGAATTCAAAGAATTTGAGAAATTTACAGAATTCAAGAAATTTGAGAATTTGAGGAATTTGAATAATTTAAAGAATTTTAAAAATCTAAATAAGCTCTTCTCAAATTTTGGTGAACCGCCATTTCGGATACATTTTAATCCAAATTCAAATGGTCATATTCAGGTCTCAAATTAATTTTATGCTCAAAGTTTGACTTTTTTAGGTCAATTTTGTGAAGAGATGTGGAAGATTGAAGAAATTTAAACTCAAAAGTTCTTCCATAAAAGTACTTTTTTAGTCAAGTTTTTGACTTGAAAAGGATAACTGTTACAGCCTACCCGATTTGGGATGAAGGAAGGGGGAAGGAAGGAAGGAAGGAAGGAAAGAAGGAAGGAAGATCATAAGATGGCCAAAAATGGAAAATTATACCCAAAAATTAGAAGAAATATTCATAATCATTACTCGTTTATTTGACCTTTTTCAGACTGAACTGAGCAGGCTTAAAATATATGAATATGTTTATGTCATTATTAGATGAAATTAAATGAAGTGAGTGAACTTTTCTGTGTTCACCTTCCTCCTTCTCTCGTTCCCTAATTTCTTCTGTGTGACCCAGGTTTGTTTTAAAAATTTGTTTCAAAATTTCTACGAGTTTTTCGCCTCTACTGGAAATTTTTCTCATTTGTCATTTAGAAACTAAAGTTTTTTAAAACTTCGAAAATTTTTTTTTAGTTGCTGGTTAATCTCAAATCAGTGAATGTAGTAGCGTGTGAAAGCTTCGTAACTTGCATTCGATTTCCTCATGTTTCCGAAACTAATGTAAAAATTGTGAAATACCTCATATAGTGCAGATTCAATAATACGATTATTACCGCCAGCGCCATTAAAACGATACCGTGCTAGTACCTATTACGAACGCAAGGATTTAATATTTCACTTTGCGACCTGTCACCTGTTACTTTTGAAAAATCCTTCACTTTGTAGTTACCATTGGCGCGTTTCATCAAGCATCGCCTTCGAGGTTCCCTATTAGCGAACGTATTGTTTAGGAAGCAATGAGACAAGAGCAAAAAACCCGGAGAAAAAGAAAGGAAAAATAGCGAAATGTATAAAAAAGAAAGACAAGAGGTGGAATTTATTTACATAAGTTCTCTCTTTTCGGAAGCTGGTTTGATACTTAAACCAACACTGGCTTATTTTTTGTAGAAAATGCACGCTTCCCATATTATTTAAGCAACCGTAAGCAAGCTCATTTAAGCAGCTGCAAAACACGGATTCAACTTCGTATCAAGTACTTATACTTTTAAAGTGGAGTTTCACTCCTCTTGCGATTTCAAAATCAACATTGGTTCGCAAAATCATTATTCATGCAGTCGTACGGTTAAACCGGGGGTTTATATTTCATATTTTAAATTCGCCGATGCGAATTCCCAAACACAGATGTACACCATCTCTCGAACTATTCGGTTTTGATTTCTCGTCAAATTGCGAGATTGTTTTTATTGAATGAAAAAACACACGATCGTGTTGTCGCGTTAAAAATCGTGCAAAAAGCGAAATAAAAACGAATCTCAGGCATCTTACAATGTACCAGAATAACCCAGAAGTTGTAACGAACTAGGACGAAAAGTAAATTAAAATTGGTTTAAATTCGTTGTACCGGTGTTTTCGTTCGGACCGAGTATTTTTAGAAATAGCAAATTTCGACAACGAAAATAAACTTAGCGAGCTTATTTCGCCTTTAATCCACAATTCGACTAGCAAACTTTTTTGTAATCCTTTATAATCGGTTTAACCGCTGTACGATTCTCATCTGTTGGTATTTTTTCGTCGGAACAAGGCTGTAATTATTTTGCATTCGCCTCACAATGGCGGTTTTACTCGTAAACGGATAGACACGAAAATAGAAACTGCTTAATTGGATTTAGTATCTTCATTCTGAGGTGTATTGTTAGATGGGCTTTGCTTTTTCACGTTAATTAATAATAACGTGGGCTCCCTTTGGCGAATATCAATATAGGCTCAAGTAATTTTTAGTCGAGTATTTGATAAAAGCGATACCTATTATAGTCTGATGTATTAGGTGTTTTGATGTGGGTGGAGAAAGGTTTTTATATCTTGACATTTCGGAAGGTTTGTAATCGTATAGGTGAGTCGAAATTTTTTTTCTATATATACAGAGTATTTTATCTCATAAGTCCCTTCATACTACTAGTAGGCCACTTTTGTCATATTCATGTATGATTGTTTGCTTTCTCAAATTGCTGAAGGAATATTTTTTACTTTCGTAGAGATCAATTTCAACAATTTTTGTTTCATCACACAAGTCCGATAAGAATACCCTGTTTGCCCTAAAATTCAAAGTATGCAATGTAGTATTATTGATAAAATTGGGGACAGTGAAGGGGGTAAGTAGAGAGAAATGACGGAAAAAGTGTAAATAATTATGGAAAAGTTACTAATTTTTCATATTTTATGCAGATAACTTGGAAAAATATTGCATTGGTCTTGTTTGAAAATTGTTTCCTGTTCAAAATTGCGTTGTTAAATAAGATAGTTATTTACTCAGCTTCTTTCACTGTCTTGACTTCATTACAAAATTAGTATTCCCTCAGTTCAACCATATACCATACAAAAAATCATTGATATTATTCTCAAATTATCACGAAATTCAGTGCCTTTCAAAATTCTTAGGAAATGATATTGTTGGCAACCCTAACAAATGCTCTTGTGAATCGTACCTCATTTCCCATCCTTCTTACTCAAGGAATTAAAAATCTCACCATATCTTTACATTACTCGAAACTAGTCAAGTCATGAATAAAGTTCTTTCTCATGAAAAGTTCATTTTTCCTTAAAAAGCGCTGTTGTAGCTGGACTAATCTGACCAACATTTTGAGTCGAATTAAAAATCTTAAAAAAGTATATTAAAGCATTTATGTCAACAATTTCTGCAAAAATTTAACAAACAGAACAGTCAAACAAACGACTAGAAGATGGCAAAAACAAACAACAAACAAACAAACGGAACAGAACAATCAAACAAACGATTTAGTTAAAATAAACAAGCAAGCGACCAAATAAACAAATAAACAAAACAGTCAAACAAACGACTAGAAGAATGACAAAGAACAAAGAACAAACAAACAAACGAACGAACACACAAACAAACTTGAACAAATACACACACAACAGAGTGAACAAACAAATAAACAAACAAATTTAAAAAAATCAAATAATATACCATCATACTGAGATTACACAAATGGTATGCAAAAATAAGGCATTAATACCTATAAAGCAGAATCGTAGAACCTCTCTACCTATTTGCAGTCAACTTAATTAATCTTCTCTCAGTTTACTCCTAGAGTGACTGTTCTTCCACTTTGCTCGTTTCTCATATATTGTCAATCCATCCCAGATGGCACAACCCAAATTAATGTAGTATTGCCTCAACTTTGTGTTAACTTTTTGCATAAAATTTTACTCGCCTCGGATTCGGCTTAGTAACCATAAGGAGTTGAGATCATCAAATATATGGGCATAAAAAAATAAAATAAACTGTAAGCAGTCACACATTTATGAAGCTGAAGTTTGAATATGTTGGTGTCCATAACCTACTCTTTCATAAGAGATTAGAAACAAAAAATTGAGCTATTTGTCCCTTCTCCAACCCCCTTTAAATTTGAGGGATTCGTCATTTTGAGGTTTATTGAAAAAACTAAATAGTCTTTGTTTTGCGTTTTGAAGTAGAGTTTCTCACCATATTTTGAGAGATTTTCATGGATGTCCGCCGGCGCTACGCATGGGGGTGCAAAAAACAAAATTTGATTTTTGCTCTATCTCCTTTCAAAATGCACTTGGGAAACTGAAATTTGGATATAAAAGAAGGATATATCTACCTAAAAGTTGAACATTTACCAGATGATTACAAATGGTCTGAAACGTAAAGATTTGAAACTCCCCGACTCTTCCCCCTCCCAATTAGATTGCCTGGAATAGCTATCGTTATTAAATTAAGAACTCCGGTAAAAATATGTTTATGTAATTCCACGAAGAGTCTTTTGCCAAATTGTCAGCGATTTTCATCCATACCTGTCGACACTACTTGGGGGTGTGGATTTTCCTAATAAGATAGGCTGTAATAGCTATATCGTTGTTTAGTGAAAATTCAGCTATAAAAGTTTCATAGCTTTTTTTAAGGAAAATAGGTAAGAATTTCCAGCTTTGATACTCCGCGTAGATGTAATAAGTTTATGAAAACATAAAACATAATTATGAGCAAGTCCCCATTAGAAACTCAGCTTCAGTAATGCTGCATGGCTGCTTACGTATTTTTTGTTTACTCGCGTCCTTATAACGGAAATCTATTTTCACCTCTAAATTACCAAATTTAATTAAAATTTTTCCTTAGAGTTTCCGAATTAACCGTTAACAACTAATTATTGATAAATGAGAATTGCACTTGGGTTGTTTAGTTTGGAAACGACATCGCTTGTGTACCCGAATATTTAAGCGAACCGGCGAATTACGTTGAGTATTTTCGGCGGCTCGGCGTCTTTTCCTTTATTATAAAATACACTTTCATGTTGCTTCGTATCGTATAATCTCAACTTCCTGAATACGGTTAAACGTAAAGGCGTTTTAAAAAGTTACCACGGGTTTGTTGGCGAAATGATGGATGAATCTTTATACTCTTTATCGCGTATACAAGTCGCTCGTCTGCTATTCGCGCGCAAATAATAAACGAGCTATTGTTTGAAATATTCCAACATTATCGCTGTACACAATACGAATCAGTACGTAAAATCAAAGGCTTTGAAAATTTTAGTATTTTTGCCTATGTGTTTTCAGCGTTGGTTAGTGTTTCCGAATAGGGTTGTGGTTCTATGTTGTAATTTACGCTGTCAATGGATTCGGGAACAGTTTTAACAATTACGTATTACTTTTTATTGTATGCAGGAATTTCGGAGTTGCGAGAAAATTGATTATTTTTCAAGTATCAGAATGTGATTAAATTAGTGGTGTTGGATTCCATTTTTTTGTATTTATTTTTTCAATAAATTGAAATAATTTGAAGTTGAATATTTCATAGTTGCCAAATGGTTGAAAATTTGATCACAAACCTTTGGCACCAATAAACTTTCGTTTAATTAAAGTGATATTCAGCCTTGGCACAATATATTGTGAGTACTGACAGAAGAAAGGAGATCATTTCTGTAGACTTCGTATCGGCTACTGTGCCTTGCACATGTATACCTTTTATCACCATCTATTTCGTATCCTGCAACTAAAGCAAGTGGCACGTGCCTGAGGGTTCCGGCAGGGGCGTACCGAAGACCTTCTTCAGGGGGGGGGGGAGAAAACCAAAAATTGCCAACTAATACCATGAAATTTTACCAACTCTTGACTTTTTTTTTTTTTTTTTTTTTGCTCCACGAAACAATTTGATGCACAGTCTTGTTAGTCTTCAAAAAATTTAAATACTGCACAAGTGGTCAAATTTACCAACTTTACGCTAAAACTCCAAATTTACCAACTTTTTACGCTAAAACTCTAAATTTACCAACTTTCCAAAAGCCAAGGGGGGAAGCTCCCCCCCCTCCCCCCTTTCGTTACGCCCTGGGTTCCGGATTTTGTGGATGAGGTTAGTTCGCTGTAATCAAACTTCGAACATGTTATAGAATTACCTTTAATAAATCGTTGGTGGGAAAAATTTTTTGATCTAAACAAGATTGGCATTTTTCATACTAAGTAAAAAATTCCAACTTTTGTCAGTGACGTCAGTATGAGCAAAATAAGAAAATCGATTATTAATGGTTGATTTAATCCCGCGAAATTCAAAACTACCAATGAGAATACATGAAACAATTTCTGCTCATATTGACGTCATCAGAAAATAATATTCTGGATTTCTATTGGTTGGTTCAGTTTCTCTTCAATTGAAATTAGAACCAATAGAAATTTTGCAGTTTTTCTTTGTCGTCAGTTCAAATCAACTAATCTGGTTTAGGTGTATAAATCTTGAACGACAGATAGAAATACTCATGAAAATTTGAAAAAAAAATGTGGAATTCTAGAAGCGAAAAATTAAAATTTGTTTTGTATTAGAGAATTTCAAATTTTAATTTCTTCACCTTTGATTGATAACATTTCACTTGATAAAATTTTTTCTTAAGTCCCTAAACATATTGCGATCGAAAAAATTTAAAATAAAATTTTTAAATTTTGACTTACACTGTAGGAATTTTTAAAGCAGCGGACGTCGGTTAACTTCGGAAAATTCAAAGTTTTTTCCCCATCATTTGGATCACCTATCACTTTTTTCATATTCACAGCAGAAAAATCACAGAAATTTTAAGCAGATCAATACCTCATTTTTTTATCCTAATTTTTTTGTATTTTTGAAGAAATATCCCAATATATTAATTTTTTCAGTCATTTGCATTCAACAAAAATTATTTTCAGTTACTTCTCGTGTTTAAAAAATTGTTCCTTTTTTTTGGAAGGGGAAGTGTGGAGTGAGGGGGGTTTTCAAGACCTATTTCAATTTTTGTTTTCATTCTTAATCTTGATTTTTTTAAAAATCTAATCATTAAAAATTTGGTTCGCTTTTTGCGGTGGAAATTAATTTAGTCAATATTTGATGTTGTGAAAAAAAAATCGAACAATTTCTCACTCCAAATAAGCTCCTTCAAACACGAATGTATGTGAACATACTCTCATACATATCTACTATATCACTTACTCATTGCATAAGAGACTATTACCCATAGTCGGAACACACGGTAGGTATTAATTCCTCGTACTGGCTCGGTGGAATCTACGAATCGGTACTATTTCTCGGAATTCTTTTAGTTTTTCGTATCGAATTCTCGTAAACAACGTAATCGTTCACTGGGTTCGTAAACGTGGTAATTCTATCCAGCCCTCATGTGCGGTTAAACAAAAAAATGATGAGAAAATGTTTTCCTTTTTCTTTGTTACCAGCCCACGAACGCGCACACACGGTATTGGTAAAAAGTCTATCAATCAAGGAAATACCGATGCGGGCACTATACGGATACCGTTCAAACAAAAATGTTTACTCAATCGAATTGATGGAATTTTTCGCCATTTTAACAACATTGGACGAATAAAGAGCTCAACGATGAAAGATGGCGAATCTTATCGCTAATATAATCATTCGATGTTCTGATACGAATTATCAGATCAACTAAATACGAATTCTCGGAACCTGTGATATTCTTATTTATCACGTTGAGAGATATCTACTCGAAGAAGCTATTTGTTAGCGAATTTCCAACTATCTGTAGGGTAATTTTCTGAAACTAATAAGAAAAGGACATTAATCTTAAATACCTTTTGGCCTTTTACAAAACAAACTGTATAAAGCGTTTAATCATTTAATAAGAATTGTCATTTATGGTAGCTGCTACAATAGATGTACGCTGTTCACGCCCGGTTGAATCTGCGTGCTGCGTACTCTCGTTATTCGCGATTAAATTCGTATACGAGGATATAAGAAGCTAACTCGAATGTAAAAACATCAAACGAAGGCAACATTTTTCACCCTTACATACATGTAATAAACGAGTTAATCCGTGGAAAAGGAAAAAAAAATTTCCTCTCTTAAAATTGCAAATTAGCGCGAACTGGTGGAAACATCAGAAAACGTAGAATTACGCTGACGCGTTGAGGCTGCTCGGCGTTATGATACAGTCGAGTAAAAAAAAGATTTTCTCGGATAAAAAGTTATTATAAAATGTAAATTCGGTATTAGTTTCACGCTTCTTTGTAATTTGTCAAACGACGGTGTTGTAATTAAACCGAATATAGAAGGCGTTTTCGCGATGAAGTCTTATTTTCGAGTTTACACCGTTTTTCGGATTTAATTAAAATGTAATCATCTGGTGTACCGGTGAAAATTTCGAAAAAAATCAAAAAATTATTTTCAACAGATAACGAGTAATTAAGGCGGAAGCGGATGCCGAAGAAAAAAGTTAATTAAATAGAATTATAATTTCAGCTTGAAATTTGATGCCGTGTTTGTGTCGACGACAGGTATCGTTCGATTTTGTTACCTCGCTTTCATTTCATAGAGTAATTTACTTTAGGCCTTCGACAGTTCGAACGTATAGCCTTTCGTTCGGCGAGCTCGATTTTAATCAACGTTTGGAATAAGTTTTTAATTAATATTTTCAACGAGTATAAAATAAACGTGTAGGTCGATTGTCCGTGGAGCTTGAAGGGAGGTTTGAATATTGTTTCATTAAGATCCTTCGTGTGTTCTTCGTGGAACTCGTAATGTTGGTGAATGGTTGAGGAAATTCACTCAATTTGTGACGAATTCCACCAAAAATAGGTCATTTAGAATTCATTTTTTTTTGTGTATTCAGGTAATTAATGCTTTATGTTTTAATGAGTGTTTGACTAGAATAATTTGGAAAGGGTAAAATTTTCCTTTTTCTTGTCATCAATTTTTTCGACTATACTTTTTTGCTTTTTGTTTTTGTTACATGTTCTTTCAAGGTCCTACACCCTCCAAAACGGTGTCCCTCAAGGAACGGTCTTGAGTCCGACTCTATTCAACATAGCTATAAACGACTTACCCACAGTGATACCTCCAATGATATCTAAAGCACTATTCGCAGACGATTTTTGTATATTCATATCATGTAAAGACGCTTCGGTAGGTGAAAACCTTCTTCAAATCGCATCAGATAAAATGTTTCTATGGTCTCAAAAAAATGGCCTAAAATTTTCGCAAACTAAGTCTTTCTCAATACATTTCTATAGACACTATAAATGTTCGCACTCTCTCGATATATACCTCAATAACACCTTAATTCCAGTGAAAAACTCTGTCAAATATTTAGGAATGACATTTGATAACCGACTCAAATGGTCTGATCATATAAGGCAAATTCGACTAAAATGCTTCAACAAATTAAACCTATTAAAAAAACTCACACGTACTAGCTATGGCTCTGACCGTTCTACCTTACTGAGACTATATCACACAATCATTCGACCTATCTTAGACTTCGGCTCTCCACTCTATTCGTTCGCAAATGAATCTTGTCTTAATCAACTAAACATCATCCAAAACACCAGCATAAGATTGGCCACTGGAGCATTTAAACCACCCCTATAACCAGCCTTCTCAGCGAAGTTTCTGAACCCCCATTATTCATACGTAGACAACTCATTAACACAGTATCCTTTCTAAGTATAACTGCAAATCCAACATTTAAATCAACTCTCCATAACCTAATCCCAATTGAATCTATGTCACAATTATTTAAAGAACTTTTATATCAAATTTCATTGCATCTTCGCATTCAACATTTCCCAATTAAAATATTACCTCCATGGCAGACATTTACCCCGAATATAGATCTTTCCTTAACAAAATTCACAAAAACCTCAACAAACCCGATTATACTCAAACAAAACTTTCAGTTCCTATTAGAAAAATACACGAATTTCAATCATATATATACAGATGGTTCTAAAACTACTTATAACACAGGATGCGCGATTATCCATGATAGTACGCACATACCCATACCTCTTCCATCATACTACTCCATTGTTTCCTCAGAATTATATGCAATCAAAACAGCAATCAGCTACATCAATGACTTTTCCCTACATCATACAGTTATATTCACAGATTCTCTTTCATCCCTACTAGCCATCCAAAATCACAGATCTAAACAAACACATCCTATAGTACAGGAAATTACTTCATCTCTACTTTCCTTTCAACCAATAAAAACAGTTATCTTATGCTGGATTCCATCCCACTCACAAATAGAAGGTAATGAGTTAGCTGATTGCATTGCCAAACAATCTTACCTCCACCACCCAATCGCAGATATAGATATCCTCTGAAAGATTTGAAAACCTATGCCAAATCCTTACTATCCGAAGAATTTCAGTCATACTGGTCAAATGTCCCAAATTCAAACAAACTCAAAAGTATTAAACCACCATAAACATCTGGAAAACTTCTCTGCAACATAACCGTCGACATGCATCCATTCTTACTCGTCTCCGTACTGGCCACTCCCTCATAACTCACCAACACCTCCTTGCCAAGCAGCCACCTCCTATATGTACCTCCTGTAATGTCCTCATAACCGTCTCACATATCCTTACTGAATGCCTTCTTTATCAATCTCACCGGTCCAAATATCTTAAGTCTAATACTTTAAAGGACATTCTATCAGATGATCAGGCACAAATTGATAAATTATTCCTTTTTCTAAAGTCCACAGGATTAACAAGTAAAATCTAGATTGTTGCTGTGCCTCTAGCCATTGTTGTTGTACATGGCACGTAAAAAAAAATAAAAAAAAAAAAAAAAAGAAGAGACAGAATTGTTTTATTTTTGAAAAATTCTTTTCAATTTCTTTACAGACTTAGTCTTCACTTTGTTATTGTTTTTCTCATCCTTTCCAATACAAAATTCGAATAAACTTCAATTGATTTAATTTTTTCGTTCTTTCTCTCTTGTTCTTGTTCTTATTATTTTTTTGTTTGCCAAGAAGCTATCATAAGTACTACTCCTTTTCATGAAATCTAATGGACCAACCTTCCTCGTCTAAACCAAGGTTCCGTGATTTGTGCCTATAGTCCCTATGGCTGTATAGCACCGTAAAAAAAAACAACTCAATTTTCATTTTTGAAGAAATCAGAAATTCTAACGTTTTCTGATTTTTTCACATTTTTTAATAGGCATTGCGAATGTTTTATTTTTTGAGAAAATTGTTTGTTCGTTTATTTGTTGTTCGTTTGTTTATTGGTTTGGTTGTTTACTTGTTTGTTTGTTTGCTTGCTTGTCTGTTTGTTTGATGTATTGGTTGTTAGTTGATAGGTAGGTATGTTGGTTATTGGTTTGCCTGTTTGTTTGTTTTTCTATTTATCCATCTGTCTGCATGTCTGGTTATTTGTTGTTTATTTATATGTTTGATACTGATTCTTTGTTTTACTGTTCGCTTCTTTGTTTGTTTACTTGTTCATCTATTTGTTTATTTCTCCGATTGTTTTTTTATATTTATATGCCTTTTTGTTTTTTGTATGTTTATTTTTTGTTCTAGCAGATACCAAATCTTTAAATTTTTGTTATTTTTTTTCAGTTCTTCAATTTTATTTTTTGTATACACAGAGATAGAACTCATTTTTGAAAAAAAAAATGAAAAATAATTTTTTTTTTTTTATTAGAAATAAAAAATTTTTCAATAACAATCAACTTTATCAGAAGAATATGTTGTATTCTTATTATTTCTTATCTATTTAATGTTTCATTTTTTTCTAGAATAACTATTACTGCCAATCTATTTTAAAAAGGAGGAATTAACAAAACCTCATAATTTTAATTTTTCATATCATTTGTTTATTTAATTGATTTCTGTTTACTGTAGGAGATATCAGAACTTTTTTTTTTCTTTTTGATGAAGAAACTGAAAATATTACTTTGAAAAAAAAAAAAGAATTGTTTGCACATGTATTTATTACCTGTATGCTTGAATTTTTGAAACGTACTAGAAATTATAGCCCACTTTTTTGTATATTTTCGATACGAAGGAGATAAAAACTTTAATTTTGAAAAACTCGTAAGTAATGTTCAGCCTAATTTTTTTTTTCTTACTAATGATAAAAAAATCGTTGAACAAATCACACACCTGTTAAATTTTGAAACTTTTTTTTAATTAGGAAACCATATACGTTTATAACATTTTCCTCTCATGAAATTTTAGCGCCTTCTGAAATAATAATGGACAACCACATTGAAACATCGTTGTAATGTGTTGCCTGTGCTACGAAAAGATGGTACTTAGTATATATTATCCACAAATAATACTCGGTATATATGTTCAGTTGCTATAATTGTTTTATTTTTTATACGTATATTTTCGAAACTACATTTTCCATCCATAGAATTCTACTCAGACATTCGCAGTTCATGCTGCGTAAAGAGTTACAAAGGAGGGTATTAAAAGCGGAGATAATTTAGCGAACAATTCAAATTTAATAAAGTGTTAAGTTCTTTCGAATGAAATTCTCATTCGACTTCGATAAAATGATTACGCTGGTCTGTAAACTTTTACTATAGCGTCTACAAACGGTGGAATTGTATTTCATTATTCTTACAAATTATGTTCGCGGTAAGATAACCGCTGCGACTCTACCATGCGACAATTATTATTCGAGAAGATGAGTTGTGACGCCTACCTCTAGACTAAGTTGGTAATTTTTATTCGGATCTTACTTAAAGCTCTGATGTCGATATATACTGTGAAATGTTGAATTCACTCTTATACAGTTGGATAATTCTTTAAAATTTGTACTGGTACGTTTTTCGAATTTGGAGTAGAAGAAAAGGAATATTAAAGGGGAAATGCCATGTAATATCTAGATCGTTGTGTGCAGTGAATTTCGCGCGATTGTGTAATACTTTTATCGCCAGTGAGACCACCGTAGCTGTGGTTTTTTCCGGATGTTAATTTAGGCAAATTTAGCCGCTCTTTGTAATAATACAACAGACGTCAAATAACGTCGACCTTTCATAAATTTTCATTAAAAATGACAATTTTTTTATACGAAGACGAATGTTTGAATCTGTAGCACGTGTATGTGACTGCGTAGGAAATATGCCTACTCTTCGTGAGTCCTTTAAGTATAGTGGAAAGCAGAGCTATAAATTTAAATTTACTAGAATAAAGCAATCGAGGGGTTGTAGGTGGCACATATGGAGAAGAAATTCCTTTTCGTGTGTCTAATCGAGATACTTTTTGTTTGGCGATGGTTGAAATTGGAAAATTTTTCGATATTCGTATCGTTACATGGCTTTACTTCACCTCGCCTTCTCATCCTATTTATCATTTTGACTAGAGGCTAAACCTTATACAAAAAGTGGAGGACTCTTTTTTTTTACGTTTGACCTAGTTGGTAAAAGTCTATTGCATTACATCAACATCGATTTAATTTAATCGATATCGACTTTTATATTATACGTGCAAAACAATTCTTTTGTGTCTTCCATTTTAGAAAATCATCCATGGAATTGAATTTTAAATTCACCGTCTCATGCTGAGAATTACGATTAAACGCTTTTGGGATGGTAAACTTTTGTAGATGTCTAATGAGACTACTTTTCCTTGAAAAGGTACTGGAACAGTGGTCACAAATCTGAAAGTATGATACGCACATCATTATGATTTCATTTGATTTAATTACTTATTTTTAGATAAATGAAATTATACTAATATACTCACATAAACTGTACAATCATCATCTTGCGATGACGGATGTTCTGTTTTCAAATGTCTTATCAAGTTATATTTTCTGGTGAACTTTTCATTACAAACATTGCAAATGCTAAGTAAAAATGGGATGTTTGGTACATTTCAGTTAACTTTATTAGGTATAATTCATGAATGAATCAAAATTTAATGCTTACAAGTTTCCTTGGCCACATCAAACAACATTTTTTGAAATTTGAACAGTTTTATGAAAGTTTTTGATGTGCCTTCGTAAGTTGCATTTCAAAGTAAACACCTTTCGGCATTTCATTTTTCGCATTGATGTGCTGGTTTCATGTTGGTATTTATTAATTATAATTATTAATAAAAATAATTAAGAAGAAATACCCTGACCATAATATTATGTATCACGCAAACGTAAACACGTCTATGTTTAATATTAAGAAATTATCGAAACTATCGAAACTATCGATATTGTTAATTCAATAACATTATCCACAACACAATGCATAGTGTATTATTAGCAGACACGAAAAAAAGAGTCGCCCACTTTTTGTATAAGGTTTAGCCTCTGGTATCATTTTGGTGGCTTGATTTATTTCAGTTAGTAATTGGTTCTTTGTATGTACTTGATTTATAATTTTTTGGATCATGATTGGTTTCATTAACTGATGTGTAAGCCAATCGTCAGCGTTTTTGAGACTGAAAGTATTTGGATTTTCTTGTTTATATTTTACTGAATTTTGATTGGTTAATATTTCCATGTGTGCCCGGCGAATGTATTTTCTCAGATCATGATTAGTTACATTAACTTATATCTAAGCCAATCGCCAGCGTTTTTGTAGCTGAAAATGTTTGTATTTCCTTGTTTATATTTTACTGAATTTTGATTGGTTAATATTTCCATGAGTGCCTGGCGAATGTATTCTCTTGGATCATGATTGGTTACACTAACCTACATGTAAACCAATCGCCAGCGTTTTTGTGACCAAAAATATTTAGATTTTTTTGTTTATATTTTACTGAATTTTGATTGGTTAATATTTCCATGAGTGCTCGGCGAATGTATTTTCTTGGATCATGATTGGTTACATTAACTTACACGTAAGCCAATAGCCAGCGTTTTTGTGACCGAAAATATTTAGATTTTTTTGTTTATATTTTATTGAATTTTGATTGGTTAATATTTCCGCGAGTACTTGGCTAATGTATTTTCTTATATCCTGATTGGTTATTATTTACAAGTTTCTGTCAAAAATCATATTTTTTTTTCATTTTTCTATAATTTGATTCACCATTATTTTTGTAAACACCAATTGTAATGTTGGTTCATATTTTCCTATACATGATTGGTTACTTTTCTTTGTAGTATAGCAAGGAATTTTCCGTGCTCTCACAAAAAAAAAGTATATATCTATACATCGTTTAAACACAAGTATAATTATAATATGTTGCCTATCAGCAACACTTCAGGAATTTTGCCCACTAATGTTTTTCACGTAGGCATAAAGCGAACATGATGGATTCAAATTTCTCCTAATTTTCTCATCTGCTGTTCGGAAGAGGTAGGCGAAAAATCCCCGGTGAATTCCATAATTACGGGCCACATTTCCGATTGCGAGTCGCGAATTGTACGTATGAAAAGTTGAACTCGGCTAAAAGTGAAAGATAAGTAAAATGACGTTGGAAGTTTGAAACAAGTTTCAGTACGATAACAAAATAGAATCAGTGCCAAAAGGAAATAAAAGCTAGTCTCGCGAAAAACACTTTATAACTCAGTTAAAAGCGAATACAAAAAAACAAAAATCCAACTATGAACCTCTCTCGTATTCTACTTCGGTAACCGCGTTCTATGTGAACACAATCATTCGCTGAAATAAACGCTGTTTCCGATACAGTCGCGGTGTAATTCCGTCGCGTCGGGTAAATATTTTTCAAATCGAAAGCCCTATTTGTAATTTACTGCTGAAAGTGATGATACGATATCCGGTGTTCAATTAAAATAAATGGATCGTATTTACCTGATCGTAGAGTTGCTCTTTGAGGGATGAATTTTAAAACCATTATGTTTTCAGAAAACTTTTCTTTCGCGATTCTAATTCGTAGGATGGGTATACTTTATTTTGAATTTTTGTTTATTTCAATTTTGAGCTATAATACTGTGGAAGCTTGAGATCATTTTTTATTGAAGAGAGAGAAAAGAGTTGTAGAAAATAGGAGTTGTGGTGGATTTAAATACAAACTTTTATCTGTTGAAAAAAAAAACCATGAAGATTAATTTATTCTAACTAAAGAGTATGCAGGTCATTGCAATACGCCTGTGTAATATCTACAATGCTCCCATATCTGTTCTTTGTATTTTGATCGAAACTTTCAGGTAAATTAGCAATAAAAATATTCATTTTTCTGTTTTTGGAAATAATATGGCAGAAAATGAAAATTTGTTATAATTCTTTCATTTCTTCGTTTTACACGTAATACTTATTTTAACAACAGAAATTTAAATATGCGAAAATCCTTCTAACCACAGAACTGTAAAGTAAGATGGATTAATTTTGTTCTTCGTTTTTCAAAATTGGTAAGGCATGAGTGGAAAAAGTTTACAAAGAACTTTAGTTGTATACTCGAAAAATGTTAGCCCTCCAAGTCAATATTTACTGTTTAAGTATTAGGGTTAAAGAAGGTAAATTTTCTGTTTTTTCTATGTATTGGAATTTTCTTCTATTTAAATCCACAAAAAAAGAAAATGATTATGCATTGTTAATTTCATTTTTTGACGTCAAATGATGAGCTTTTAATTTTTCATGGCTTGAAATTTTAAATATTTCATCGCTCAAATTTTTACATGCTCTAATAATAAATAGGTAAAATGTTTTCATTTTGAATTTTTATTTAATTTTTAATTGAAAAATAAAAGTATCTCCTGTTTTTGTGAAATAAAAATCATTAAAAATTCTAAAAAATAATATTGAAATTTTTTCAATTGCTTTAAATCTCTTAATTGGATTATGAGATAATGAAATATGGACTCATGACTCATCTAGAAAATTATGCATACGCATTTCGATAAAGATACATCATTGTAGTTTTTGGTACTGTATACTCGCCAAGAGTATATTGAGACCGTAAAGGTTACTGTGTAATCCAGTATAAAAATATTGTTCTTTTCTACTTTCGCGCGAAGTAGCACAGACAACAAAGGCGAACCCTTTTATCAAGCCATTCAAACGATACATTATATAGTTTTTTTTTAATCGATGATAAAATATGCAGAAAAATTCTATCCATAAAAATTCGCTTTAGTTTAAAGGCAGAGTAAAAAAAAGCTAAACCATCGGCTTCAAAATTATTTCAGCCGGTATCGCTCTATGCAATATTCAAATGCGTTATTTCCGCACTTGCGGACTCTTTAGTCGTTTAAAAGCTTATTACTAAATAACCGAAGCGACGTGGCGCGTTTGGGTATAATCTTTAACGGTTTTAATTCACGCGGTGTTACTTGACTGGGATATAGTTATCGGCTTTTTATTAGTTTTCGCTTCTTATCGTACCGCAAACATACGTACTGATAGGTTGCAAATTTTATTGTTGATTTGAAAAAGTTTCCAAGTTGCGGGTATTTCATTTTTATCTCGCTGCAAAATAGCTATATAACGAGAAACGTGGGCTTTGAGTAAGCTCGTTTGCGGTGAAATTATATTTAATTAATTTTCAAAATTGATTTCATTCGATGTAACGATACGATT
This sequence comes from Phenacoccus solenopsis, assembly GCA_009761765.1. NCBI lineage: Eukaryota > Metazoa > Arthropoda > Insecta > Hemiptera > Pseudococcidae > Phenacoccus > Phenacoccus solenopsis. The sequence continues at coordinate 9,855,936 of CM019754.1, read as the reverse complement.
TTTTTTGTTGAATTTTTAAAGAGAAGCAAGTTATTGCGATTAAGCTGATTTGAAAAGGACGATATAGCTTGAAAAGCTACTGATATCTATTACAAAACTGATGAATATGTCAACTTGTTTAGTTTCTAAATTTAAGAAGTACTTATTTCGTATTTGTGGGTGGATGAGAAATGGTTTTAAACTTCAAAATGTGCTGAGCTTATGATTTCAAATGATAGGAAGAGTTGAAGATATTGTAGTTTCATATTTAAGTGTATACAAAACTTCGAGTTCGAGTTTAAATGAAGCAAAAATAAAGAGTTGGTAAAAATTTAAGGGTACTTGAGTGCCTTTGAATGACTCAGATTTATGTATGTGCCTATAAAACTTATTCCAAGTTCTAAGAACGATTTATATTCCTTAGATCGCTTTTCAACTAATATTAAGTCCTCTTCAAAAGCTCTAGAGCTCGGGACGTAATTCACTTCTTATAGGTGATATGAGGAATTTTTCCAAATCCCTAGAAACTTCTATGTCCCTAGATTACTTTTCCACTTATAACGCGTTCGTTTCAGTACGTTCTAGAGGTAGAAATGAATTTCACATCTTATAGTTGATACAAGAACTTTCTCCTAATTCATTGAACGTTTTATGTCCCTAAATCGTATTTGAACTAATATTAAGTTCGTTTTAATATGTTTTAGGGTTAGGGACATACATCAAATTTCATGTAGTTGAAAGAGGACTTTTTCCATATCCCTAGAATGTTTTATGTTCCAGATCACTTTTCACCTAATAAAATATCTTCGGTGCAATCTAGGGTTAGGAAGTAGGGACTTACTTGATATCTTGCGGTAGATAAGAAATCTGTTCTAAGCCCTCAGAACATTTTATATCCATGAATTGCTTTTCAACTAAAAATAAATTCCTTTCAATATGTTCCAGAGCCAGGGACATATTTTGTGCCCTAAAGTTGGCATGAAGACTCCCCAGGACTGGGAACATACTTCATATCTTAATGTTGATATGAAGATGTTTTCTAAATACCCACCACGTTTTATGACCTTGAATCACTTCCTAACCAATAATAAGTCCTCTTCACTGCGTTTTAGGATTAGGGATATATTTCATAACTCATAGTTGATGTATCAATTTGACCCAGATTCCTAAAACATTTCATGTTCCATAATTGTATTTCAATTTATAGCAAATTCCATTTAGTATGTTCTACAGCTAGGGACATATACATCACAGTTCATAGTTGATAAGGCTTTTTTTTTCAGATCCCTAATAAGTAAAACTACAGCGCCTGAGAAGATGAAAAATTAAATTTTAATTTATATATGTTGCCAAATTATTATGAACTTTTTACATTACATGGCTTTTGCAGTCACCTAAACTTTTCATTTCTTCAACCCAGATGCATTTTATTAGTTTCAGAAGTAAGTGTGAAGAGTTTTTCACGAATATGAACATTGAACAAGCATGCTTGATGAAATTCTTTCCTTGTGGAGGTCATTTGTAAGAAGGTCAACGACTAAAGTCACACAAAGACGTTCAAGTCCTAGACTGCTGTCCCAAACCCCAACTCCTCAATTCTCTGGCGTTGAATCAAATATAACTAAAAGCGATATTGCGGAAATCAACTCATGCGCATGCGTGAAAGGCAATGCGGGAGGTTGGGAGGTGAAGAGCGTTTTATGCACTACCTCCCAACTACCCGAAGCCTCTTATGCAACACCACTTTCCTTTTACGTTTGCTTCAGTTTCTTAAATTTTCCATATATGCTTGCTGTCTAGAACTTGAACATCTTTGAAGCTACTACATGCAGTGCACATAAAAATCCACAATATATTAAGGAATGTAAAAATCAAAGCAGATATATAATATGTTCAACTTCTAGAAGATATACAGTGAGTCCGACTGAACCTTATATAGGTGAAGTAGCAAATTCCCTTTTATGATACTTTAAAATATTATAATTGGTAGTGAAAATAGAAAACAGTGCTGCCAACGTGTTATGTGTAGTTGATTGTTGATTAAAAATGAATTTGAAGCTTTGCTTGTGGGGTAATTATCGTGGCAGTGCTTAGGAATTCTTCAGTGTGTCTCTGAAGAGGTCTGAGCAACTAATGCTCGACTACAAGGTCATCATAGCATTTTATAGTCAGCTCGGTCTACCCCCCACCATGACAACGTTGTGATACCAGTAGGAGGATTCTACAAGAGGTGATCACCTTGAGATAAGGGACTTTTACCCTAGGGCAGATTTTTTTTTTACAGGAGGTTGTTCGCAGCTATAGGATTAGTGAATTGGAGACTACGAAATGACCAATTATATTATTTTAGTAAAAAATTCATCAAAAATAACACCTGTACTAAAAACTGAGTACCTTCAAATAGCTTAAATTTGATAAATACGAACTCTTATGATTACCGAGATTAAACACTGAAACATATTCTAATATCAATTTCCCATATATAGTTAATTTATAGATTCTAAGAGTAAGGGTTATCGAAAACTCATCCCTAGTATTGCGACATAGATGCTTTTTTTTATGTTATTAATTTCAATAATGAAACAAATATTTTTTTACCCAACGGTCTCATCAAATGATACGAATATAAGCTTCGTAATTAATGCGCACACGCAGTTTTAGGACACCTGTGGAAGCATAAAAATTTATTAGGTTTAATTTTTGAAATAAGGTCGTTGCGCCTTATTGCCGTCATTTCGTATACACCTTGTGTCAAAATTTCTACGCTCGAGATTAGTTTTTAAATTTACGCGTTGGTGGAAAATTTCGGGTTCGCGTCAAGTGAGCAATATCGAAAATTATGTTATTATTTATTTACCAAAAAACCGCTTTCAAATAATACTACAGTATTCGAATTTAAACGCCTTATGTTATTTTGTAACACTCGTAGACGATGTCGAGACCTAAGGTGTGCTCTTGCGGATGTACATTCGTGGGTAAGATGCGTCAATTTGGAGGCGGTTAAGTTGTATATTTTTATACGAGCGTATTCGCGCCTACCTCGAAAGTTATGCGAGGAAAATCTGCTTAATTGAAGCGAAGGCGCGGGATTCTCGGAGATGATTAACTTTTTCACGGCGTCGGTTCGACGCGTCTGTAACGAAAGCCGCTTATCTTTAGAGATTGCTGGCGAAAAACATGTAAATTTCATTTTGTTTCAAAGTAGCATGTAGTGTTCGATGTCGATGGGTAAATAAAATAAGATTAACGGGTTATTTTAACTCCTTCGCGGCGAATTTTTTACACCAATTAAAAACCAAAGGGTTGATGAAAATTACGGATCGAGGTAATTAACTTTGCGGCGGCTTTTTCTTCGGCACACCCACGTATTAAATTTTTTCCTCGTCTCATCGGTTTCGGGTGTTGATTAAAAACGCCGTCAGAGGGTTCGGACGCGTCGATTGTTTGCGAGGACGCGTGAACGAAATATAAAATAGCGGACGCGATGGTCCAGATTAACCGGTAATTTATACGTTTTTATAAAATTCTCGCGTTAGTTTAATAAATTAACCGCGCACGGTGGCAACACTGCGACCCTTTCGGATATTCCGCATTTTAATCTTAACAACCTTTTCATCGAAAATAAACCGAAACCGAAAGGCTTAATATAATTCTTTGCTTTATTAAACTCATAAATCTTTTCGCGCCGAAAATATTTCTGTAACGTGGCGCGAAATGACAGCGTCGAAAGGATTAACGTTTCGGAAATTTCGCTATTTTCAGAATTAAGTATTAACTGGTATTGAAAAATTATTTTCCTATGAAGTCTCGCCCTCCACCCCTCTTGTTAGCACCTACGAAACACGATGCCGAAAGCAGCCGAAGAAATTAATTTTATATTTTACGAAAATTCGCCGGCCTAGTGTCGACCAAATTATTAATTACAACGTCGTTCGCTTTGATTTATAAACCATAAACGCCGCTTTATTCCAATCAGCGATTCTAATTTTCCAGTACAACGTTTTGATCGCGTATTAATCGCGCCTTCGGTAATACAACCGAATCTATCAACTGTTAATAGCTACTTATAAACGAAAACCGCAAAATCCTATTCTCTTTAAATGCCGGTATATCGTCGAATTTAATTCCCTCAGCAAAGCGTTATGTTTGTGATACTTCGGCCCTTAAAGCTTTCCTATGTTGGTTTTTTTTTCGCTTCGTTGTTTCCGCATTAGTTTGAACTAATGGCGAGTAATAAAAAATATTTATTTTTTTTCTCACGCTATATGGTAATTTCGCAGATAATCGTTTAATTATTGAAGCGCGATATGATAAAAATTTCGAATGGCAGTTTCAAACGGTTGCGAAATGATAGTTTACAGAAATCACCCTTTTTTTGTTATCACCGGATGTAAAAATTATCGCTCGAAATTATACGCCTCTAGAAGCGTGTTCTTTTAATTACTATTTTACACGTACAAATTTTAAAGTGACGTGATGGGTTACTAAAACATTGTGCTTGTTCCGTATTGATCAAACATTTCATCAACTTGTACAGAAGAGATTGTGCATAGATATTTTTATTTTTACATGATACATTATGGCGAGTTTGGTTAAACGAAACGAGATGAGCTGGGTATTCTTACTTTTTTTTTTTTCAAATAAGTATCATGAAATTGATACAAAAAAAGATTTTTTCGTTTCATAGAACCTCTCATCTCATCAACTCGTTTCATCTTGTGAGACATTATCGTTTTTGCAAGATCTCTCCATCATACTGAGTTCAGTTGTTTTCTTTTTTCAAAGAATATTTTGGTATCCTATGGTAATCTCGGTTATATCATAGATTAACCATGATGGCACACCGTCAGTCATATAAAACTTTATCATTTGTAATTTCGTTGAAGAGGAGCCATAAGTGAGTTAGTTAACGAACTTGTTCAGAGATAGCGCTTCAACATATTTTTCCTCACCCCACACCATGTCATTTACCTTTATGGTAAACGCTATCTGTATGACAAGTGTAAAACTATTTTTTCTCAATTTTTTCAACTTCTCACGAATGTTAAATTTTTATTTGTTGATGGGTTATCTATGTAATATGTGTAGTTAATCTTCTATTCGATTCAAGTGCTGAAATCATTTCAAATTTAATCACTCATAGGAGAGGTGAGTAAAAGGCTCACGTATTAATTTTGGTCTTTTGAAATTTTAAACACATTCTGTAAGGTTTGGAGTAGGTTGATTTTAATTTTCAAATCGATTTTGAAATTTGATTTTTTTGGGAGATGGTTGATTTTTAACAATTATTTACCAAATTTATAATGACGAATTGTAAGGAATAATGGTAGGGGAAACTGATCAGGTTTGATCAATTTTACCTGCTCATCTTTTTGATAAAATTTTTGATTAAATAGTGATTTTTTTAAAATTTGATTCACTTTTTTTCATGAGAACTAAATGCGGACCTGAAGGAAATTCACAGAATATGGGCCTCTGATCCCAGTTTAGAACAGCTCGATTATGAATATAATGAAACTTAGCAGTTTATCTTACAAAAAAACGAATTCTTTTCTACATTAGCCAAAGTTTTGGCACGAATTTTAGTGGTAAAACTGATTCGGTATAAAGGAATTTTTGACTTCGAAGATGGTAGTGAATAAATGAAAAATTGAATAACGAAACTATAATAATTGAAAATGAATCTTTTGTTTCAAAAAATTTGAACTATGATGAATTTTTTTTTCAAGAGAAAATTAAAAGTAAGAATTTCTAGATCGTACGCTGCAGTATCTTAGTTTTTCCTAAAAAACTCAGCTATTAAATTTTAGTTAGTTATGCATCTGTATTAATATGGGTAGTTCCAAAACCAGTTCAATTTTCGAGGAAAATCAAAATTTGTTCTACCTCAGTAGTCATTCGGACGATGAGAACTCAGTTTTCAGCGAACGACTGAAATTCGTTTGTGATTTGAATCATCAGCTCATTTGTTTTTTTATTTTACGAGTTAGTCGAGGTAAATTTCCCACATTCCAACTTGCTGATTGATTATTACAGGCGTGACATACGACCAACCAGAACATAAACCAGTCATTATAAATACTCTATTTGGATTCCTTACTTTTTGGAGAATGTAATGTTGAAAAATAGTACGCGCTGATTGGTCAATGGGTGTGGCTTATGCTGTTATCATTGAAAAAATTCTTTGGACTAGAAAAAATTTAACTTCACTAAGAGAGGCTAACTTTGTCTCAAAAATAATACTGGTCCATATTTTGATTTGTCATACCTCATAAGTTACGCGTGTAACAACCCCAATCAGCAAGTTGGAAAGTAGTAAATAACCTCGACTTATTCGTAAAACAAAAATATAAATCAACTAATGCTTCAAATCATGTACGATATTCGAAGCTATATTCAAATGATGAGAGCAGGATTTTATAATATATTTATAATTTTATTAGAGAAGAGTACTTCTCCTTCAGTGTTCACCACATGTATGCAGATTGTTTGAGAGAGTTTGCAGAGCAATCCGTGGCGGACTGGTATGATAGTAGTCTTTTGTGCGGAGGGTCTGGTGTTCGATCCTCAGGGCAATCTGAATTTTTTTAACGATTTTCGGGTCAATTTTTTTCCCCTTTTTTTTTTGTTGAATTTTTTTTTTAATATTATTTTATTTTTATTCCTACAATTTTTACATTATTTTATTATCATTTCATTCCACCCTTCGAACCTTCAGACCAACTTGGAACTTTCAGACCTACGTTCCTTAACTCAAAGTTAGGTTTGGTTGGGTTTAATTTATTTATTATTTTTTCCACCGTTCGAACTTTCATACTTAGAACTTACGGACTTACGCTCCTTACCTCAAAGTTGGGTTTGGTTGGGTTTTATTTATTTATTATTTTTTCCACCCTTCGAACTTTCATACTTGGAACTTACAGACTTACGCTCCTTACCTCAAAGTTGGGTTTGGTTGGGTTTTATTTATTTATTATTTTTTCCACCCTTCGAACTTTCAGACTTGGAACTTTCAGCTTCTGCAAACAAACACGTATTATTACCTTCATTATTGCAAACGTACGGAAAAAATCCAGCTCTCATCATTTGGATATAGCCCTTTGTCTGAATGATATCATTTAGGAAGGTAGTAATGAAACTACCTACATTTATTACATTTAGCTTTATGATTGGTCGTTATGTTCATAATGTATGACCAATTGGAAACTTGACTAGTTACTATAATTACTCTATATATATATATCTTCGCACTACTTCTGAATCTATTAAATGACCAATCAGAGCGTGATATTTTTCAACATTACATTTTCCAAGTGAGGAATCTATATACGTTATGAAAAGAGTGACGACGATCTATGCTAGAGGCTGTATCCAAACCAAAAGAGCAAGATTGAATTTGAAGAGTGGACTAAAATCATGATAATGTAAAAATTGTAGGAATAAAATAATAATTAAAAAAACAACCTAACCTAAACCCACTTTGAGGTAAGGAACGTAGGTCTGAAAGTTCTAAGTCTGAAGGTTCGAAGGGTGGAATGAAAATAATTAAAAAAAAAAATAAATAAATAAACAAAAAACTTGAAAAAAAAATCGAAAAGAGAAAACGCGTACAGGGGTTGAATTCGAACCCACAATCATCGGCATTATACATCATCTGCATACCACACAGCACAGGAAGCTCAGTAGAGCTCAGCAAAAGTTGCACGCACGTCAGTTATATATGATATATTAGTATTATAATAAAAGCTACTACGGAGCCACAATTCTGCTCTTTTCGTTGTGGATATAACTAGATATAACTTCTAATGCAATCAACTTCTATAAAGTGTACAATAGAATGCACTGAATGCAAATTTAGCACTGTTACCAACTTCAGAGAATAAAACACGCAAACTGAAGAGAAAAAATTGGACTTTATTTTATGTTAAAATAAATTTTTTATTGTCCTCATGAAAGCTTACGTTTATTTCTCTCTTCAAACAGTGGAATAGCGCGGCATTGAAATACTATATGTGCACTAAATAAATAACGCAAGTTAAATATTATGTGGGGTGAGGAAAAATATGCCGAAGCGCTATCTCTGAACAAATCCCATTACTAATTCATTTGCAACTCATTTTCAATACACTTAATGAGTAATAAATTTTTATACGCTGGTGGGCTATTAAGGTATGGTTAATCTAGGCTACATAGTATCTACTCGTCTCTTCCTTTTTATGAAAAAATAATGAAATTCGTCCTCTTCATATAGTAAGCATAACATAGAAGTTTAATTGAAAAATTCCTGCGGTCTTAGTTGATAAGTCCGTGCTCATTTGAGTAAACATGTACTTATCTAATGTCTGCCGATGACATTTTCCACTTGGCCTTCTTAAAGACTGTAATAGTTATGTAGGTACGTTCATATAATTAAATATCTATATCCCCGCATATCACGCTGCTTTCACGAATGTTCTCCATAACCTCGTTGAAAATTTTCATCGTATCGTCCAGAATGACCTAAATTTATCAATTTCCGAACTATATTAGTTAATTACTTTCTATTAATAGGGCTTCCGTTTCCATTAGTTATATTAACCGCGACTGCCAGGCTAAAACAACGTGCCCTTTTTCCTTCAAACTTTACAAAAGATTTTGAAAAGCATAGTTGCGGAATAGATTTAAAAATACATTCCGCGGTACGGTTTCCATCGCATCTAATATTCTTTCATATTTATCGCGTTGAGGTACCATATAAAAAGAACGCTTGTTTTAGCAATTGCTCGCGACTCTCGGTGTGTATAAGGATTCACAAGCCAATAATTTTGTTTCATTTGTGCACGTGAAAAGTGTCAACGTAAATTCTATTTGAAGCGTTTTGAAAATTACGTGGAATTTTTTCAGACTTCGTTTCAACACCAAAGCGCGAAACATTTCCGCCCAGTATAGCAGACATTTATCATCAAAGATTTCTAAAAATCTTAACAAAGAATATGTTTATTTTTACGAACATATATAGAAAGAAAAAAATCTCACGTAACAGGTATGTCGAGAATTCGTGTAAATTTTCGTGTTTTTTTTTTTTCGCGAAGGGTTTTTCTTTTTAATCTGCAGCGAGGATTTGTTGTTGAAATTTATTTAACGCCTCGATTGTCAATATTGACATACGTTACTTTATATGTTTCGCTTTGGTAAGGATAACGCGAGCTTCGGAATTTTGGTTTGAACGTTTTTTTGCCGAGTTGGAAAAAATAGGGTTTTCGTTGAAATTTATTTCTCTTCGGTTTAGTACGTGTGGTTAAGATTTTCAAGGGTTGTATTATTAAGTTTAAATTTTTTTGTTGCGAAAATTTGGTTTGTTCTGTCTTTTTATTATTTTTTTGTAAATCTTTTATTCTGAAATATACCAAATTTTAGAAGTTGTGAGAGAGAATTTTTCACCGTTGTTAGCTTACGGTGTCATAAACAATTACCATTTTCAATCGAATAAAACGAGATTTTCAACAATTTTGACATTCGTAAAATTAAAACAACTCCATCTTGGTTTTTCTTACCTATGTATGTTGTAAAAAAAAAAAAAAGACAAAACAAACTGTGACCACTGACCAGGCACGTCGCATTCTTGGGACTGAGTTTTTAATGGATATATAAATGTTTTGACTTTTAGATAATGCTTTTGATAGTTTTACACTCATCTTTGACTATTTGAGAGATAGACTTTGATCCGCAAAACACTACATCAGAGGAACAGTGACAGACGATATATGAGAGAGAGAGAGAGAGAGAGAGAGAGAGAGAGAGAGAAACCCCTAACTCAATTTTTAGACGTACCCAAAATGAAATCAAAGTTTAAAAAAAATTAAAATTGAAAAAAAATTAATTTTCGGGGCAGTTGAAATTTTTTCAAATTTCTAGACATATTTTATCATATAAAGATTGAAAAAAAAATTTAGCCAATAATTATTTTGTAATTTAGGAAGTCTAAACAGTTTTTAATTTTTTTTCTAAAAGCAAAAATTTTGATTATTATCAAAAATGAACAACAGATAATTACTTTATGGGTAGTGTGTAGAGTATGGGCTTAATTTAGACTATTTTTGGACTCAAAAGGGAGAATATATCCGATTTTCACCTCACAAATTTTCCTTAAGTATACATTTGAGCCTCAGGAAAATGAAGTCAAAGTTTTTAAAAAAATTTTAAATTAAAAAAGAAATGAATTTTTAGGCACTTGAAAATTTTCTCATGTCTTAAAGTCATATTTTACGATCCAAAGACTAAAAAAATTTTAGTTCTCATTTCTTTCAATTTTTTTTTTTTAATAGGCGACAGATTTGAGAATTATTGGACGTGTAGACAATACGGGCTCAATTTGGGCTGTTTTGGACTCAGAAGGAAAATATGCTTGATTTTCACTTCACGGAAGTTTCAAAAGTTTGAGCTTTTTGTTGCTTAAAACCAGTGTTGTAGGAACAAACCCAAGAACGAGAACGAAGAACAACAAGAACAGAGAATTTTCATTGTTCCTAAGGAACAGAACCAAGAACGAGAACATAAAACTGATATGTATGAAGAACAAAGAACAGAACGAGAACAGAATATTTTCAAACTGAAAGATCAAAGAACGAAACGAGAACCAATTAATGTAAAATGCTGAGGAACGAGAACAAAAACAAGAACGGATGTAATTTCGAGTTGTTCTTCGTTCTTTTGAAAGTTAATGATTTATCACAAAATTAATAGATATCATGAGGGGAAAGAGACAAATAAAAAACTTCTAAAAGCGGACAAATGCTGCGTATACCCTCCTTTTTTTTATTTATTTATTAATTAGCTTCAATTAATTAATTTTCAATTTCAACAACAACATAAACTGTAAACACGTTATCAAAAAAAAAAAAAAGAACAAAAGAAAAAGTTGAAGAACGAGAACAGAACGAAGAACGAACAAGAACGAGACCATAAAGGATTGAAAGAACAAAGAACAGAACGAGAACAACATTGTAAAGAATTAAAAGAACGAAGAACGGAACGAGAATAGTTGAAACATTGAGAATAAGAACGAGTTAGGAACAGGATCAAATGACTGGGTCTTTCCAGGAACAAGAACAGACATATGTTCGTTCCTACAACACTGCTTAAAACATCACACAAGCTCATTTTGAAACAAAATTGTGATATTTTGGGAAACATTGTAACGTAAAAAATGAACATATTCTTTGTGAGTCCAAAATTGCCCTAAACCTAGCTCATAGTGTACACACAAGCAATAAATTACCGCTATACAGCTGTTGTTAATTTTTGATGATTTTTAAGAATAATCAAAATCTTTTCTTTTTGAAAAAAATTTTAAAAGTTTTTTTTTTTTTTTAAATTTTAAATTACCTTTTTTTTTCAAATATTAGTTTTGTAGTCACATTAGCCTAGTATTAGGTTATTAGTAACTTCCAGTGTGTGTGGGCGTGGTAAGAGAGAGGAAGACTTCAGATCCGTAGTCAGTCTGTCGTTTCAAAGGGTTGACCAAACCTAGAGGGGACTTTCACTTTTTTTTTTTGTTGACTGGCACTTGTGTTATAAATACGAAATTTTACTAGGGGGGCTGAGTACCCCCTGGTACTCTCTGGCTACGGGTCTGAACACGTCCCCTGATAATTAAGGGCATCATCAAACTGATTTCAATTTCAAACTTAAAGATTTTTTTAAATGTTTGAAAAATTTTTTCTGTCTTATTTGTACCATAGAATATGACTACTGAACGTGAAAAATTTAGTTGTCCAAAAATTCATTTTTTGAAAATTTCAAATTTTGTAAAACTTTCAATTCATTTTGGTAAGATGTGAAAATTGAGTAGCTGAAATTTTTATGACGTATTTTGAGCTCATTAAGCAACTATTGTAACTCTATTCTCTTGATTTTTTGAAAAACTCAAATTCTGCTCACACTAACCCATAACCAGTAACGAAGTCGGGAATACCTCTTTATGCCCTTCAATATTACTTGTGAAGGTGGATTTGCTGATTTATGATTGTGAAGTATGGAAGTATACTCCTTGTCTCTAGTAAAGGTATGAACCTCTATTCATCTTTAAACTATTTGTTGAGCTATTCGAAGATACCCAAGCTTTCCTCAGATTTAAGTCATCTGCCATTTTGGATCCATTTTGACCTACAATCAAGGATTCATATTCTGATTTAATTAACTCTAAATATGATTTGAGCTTTGCAGCTGTATTTAGAGAAGAAGTATAGAAAATTCAAGAAATTTTATGATTCAAAACCTTCTCAAAAAAAATTTTTTTCTCCAACACTCGTCTAATTTGACTTGGGAAACTAAAACTTGAATGATAAAAGATGTTGATGTTCATGCTTTACCTATTCATTTGATATCGAGATCAAAAATGTTAGGGCGTGGAGTTCCTTCAGAATCCCCTGAAAATTTAAGTAAGCGTCTATTTCTAAATGAATCGAAAATGTAAAAAAATTCCTCGAGATCTTTACAGTAACAACCTCCGACCAAATTTTGAGTGATTTCATCTTCTACATACGATGAAAACAAAAAAACAGTTAGACGTTCACCATAATCATGTCTCCAAATGGTGTAAAACGCCAAGATAGCTACATATACCTGTGAACGTGTAGATCTTTGCTTGACGCTTCTGTGCCAAATCAGTTATGCTCGAATAGCTATTGTTTCTATGTAAACCTCACCTAAGAACCGAAAACTTCCTAGGAAAACTTTTCCTCACCTATCGACTAAGGAATTCCACTTTTTGCAGGTTTTTCAATTATATTTTTTCCACGTCAGGTTAGATTCTTTCGTACGTCTTCTGTAAAATGTTCATTCAGTTTCGATTTCAGAAATAACAATATTGAAAAATAAATACCACCCGGAGAAAAGTTTAATATCGCAAAATTATGTTCGTTCGAATACAAAGATAGTATCTCGTTTGTATTCGCGAACCGAGATACATCTTATGAACAGAATGATTATTTTGGCGTATCGCCCGTTCCTTTGGCGGTGTAATGAAAATTTATTATAACGAGCGGGTAAGACGGTGCGAGGTAATCGAATTTCAACGTTTTACCAACATACAGAGGAAAGGATGATCGGAATATCTACGCGGTAAAGGATGTTGCAGATATCATAAGCTCGAGTACAATATTGGTTGCATAATTTATTCTTTTAATCTGCCCCCAGTTACATCTTAGGTTTTGTTTTACCACCACCAAAAGTTCGCCTTTTTGATCAGCCCTTATCAAAAGTTTTAATATTCAATGCAATTTCGTTATCAATTTAAAAACAGCGCCGGTTTTTTGATACGACGCCAAAAAATGCCGCGCTAAGGTGAAAAAGTTTCTCGAAGGATTTTTAATGTCCCATTAAACAGGACGGAAAAGGTTTTAAACTCGCATTAAATATTAATATAAGGAGTCGAAGCCAAATGGGACGCCGTATACGGGGAAATGTTACTTTTAGCTATTTCGTCCGTTCTAAAATGTTAATCGGTGTTGGAAAGAATGCAATGTAAGAATTAGAAAACCTTTTTGTACCTTTTAAAGGATTAAACGGAATTATTGTCTCGCCAATGAATGGCAGGTTTATAATTTTATTGCTAGGTTTTGTCTACTCGTTGCAACCAATCGATACGACCTGAGCTGGCGGAAAAAAATCCTTTTGTGAGAGCTGAAAAAGGTTCACTGTCGTGGAATTACCAATAATGTATCGTGGTATTGTCTATCGTCATATAGGAAATAGTTAATCTCTCCGAGATGCTTCAGAACGTATATACACAATAAACGAGAAAAACTTCGCAGCACGAAAGCTATATAGTCGAATTTGATCGTCCATCTTTTTCAGCGGTGAGAATAAGAGAAATCGAAACTATCGAAATTAATTCGATATGAGTATTATAAACGTAATTTCCAGCCAACAATTATGTACATACGTATCGACGATGAAATTGCTGACGAACAGATACTTTGAATGGATTTAGCGTGTTCAAAAAGCCATTTACATTTCAATGGATTTTACTAAAGGCGAGCATTACTTTGAATTTTCTCAGCTCGCGGTACTCAAATGTTGATTTCCTTTTGGGCGAAAGAACAACGTTAATAAATTCAACCTTTCATCGCCAAGAAAACGGTTTAAAGGTTAAATTTAAAAATTATAATTTCCTCTAACTTACTTTTTTATTTAAAACGACCGAGATACTTGTTCTCCGGTATATACTTGACTATAAATATTTCACCTGTTGGAGTTATATACGGTGTATTTTTACGTGATTTTAGCTTGGGATTTGTTCTTTATTTTTCACACGGGGGTTTGTAAATGAGAACGAAGCTTTGTGGGTTTACGTTCATCGTTGAATATTCGAGCCAAAGGTATCCTAATGTTTATTTTATTTCGTGTAAAGATCCAGTTTAACGTGTATTTGGTGAATTTATGCCTTATGGTGGCTCCAGTGGTAATGTTCGATTTGTTTCTATGCTTAATGTACAAAAGCGGAATTAATTCAGAGAATCGAAATGTAGCATTTTTTTGCAATTTGTTTTTCGATTTTATTCCGAAATTTCCTTCATTTTTGCGGATTTTGGTTTCGATTGTAATGGCGTTGCTTTAATTCAACATTTTTTACCAATGTTTTGTATTTGGTTAGTGTTTTTTGATACTTTGAATTTTGAGGGTGATTGTTTGAAAATAAAGATGCAGCATTATAAACTCGTACTTTTGTTCTCGTTGTATCTATTCAGGGATTAGTGATATTGCAGAAATAGCTCAGTAATTTCTATCCTGTTTCAATTATCAATAAATTCATGTGCAAATTTTCTTTATACCAGTTGTGATTGATTGATGTGAAATGATAACATGATAGTGTGAGACAATTACGTTTATTGTAGTTGAGTATGGAGTCCAGCGGGCATCCGATACTCTTCGAGTAAGCGCGCATTATTAAAAACTAAACGTATGCGTTGAGTGTGCGTTGACTACCGAATGGCCATAACCTTATGTAGTACTTCGCACACCAGTTTATCTGCGAGAAGCAGTTGGGAATCGAAGCATTACTCAGTGATGGAGGCGAAGTTATTGATTTGAAAAAAATTGCATGCGATTGTAATGAGTATCATTGCAAATTTATTTCATAAAATTGTTATTTCGAAAAATCAACTCGATGAATATTTCTACTACAAAAGAAAATATTGTTTAAAATGTCGGATAAAATTATTACCTGAAAAAATATAACGACAATCCTTTTTCAAAGGAGATGATTTTGACTTTGACCTTCTTCATGGACAGCGAGTCCCATTTCATTGGAACTTTTATGTTGGTGTTTGTGAAGTGTTCTCTCGCATATTTATGAGAAAAATATTTCCGAGCAAATTAATTTCTTATAAATTTATTCGATAGATTTTTCACAAAATGTAAGTATGGGAAATATATCGATATTTTGTACGAAATCCTTCCAAATATCAATTATTTTTTACAATACAGGCTTACCTAACCAATTTTTGTTTCGATATCTAAACATGAATGGATCTTTTAATTTTCTTCTAAATATTAATCGATGTACTAGATTAATCATAGGTATTTAGATAGGTCACTCATGATGTCACGAAAAATCAAACACATTGAGCTAAAATAGTATACTATTTTTAACATAGATAGCGTTTGCAATATTATATACGTAAGGCTTGGGAACAAAAATCATCGACTAATCAGAACGCTTCGCTTTTTATTTATCGCATTTTTCACCCTCACTGTTGGGTGTCCGCTATTTCGAATGAGGTCAATGCCCCCCCTCCATTCAAGAGACAACCTAACCTAACTCAACTTTGAGGTAAGGAATGTAGGTCTGAAAATTCGAAGTCTAAAGGTTCCAAGGGTGGAATAAATGTAAATAATATTGTAAAAATTGTAAAAATAAAATAATATTAAAAAAAATTATAGAAAAAGTTGAAAAAAAAACGTGACTGAAAAATCGAGATAAAAAATTGCATCAAGCAGTAGCCAGTACTAGAGTCCGTCATTCATACCCCACAGCCAGGGATTAGTTGGCCGCATTTACCATAAATTCCGTATGCATGTGTTGCATGCGAATGTAGTTACTATGTTAATGCTTGAAGCCTTCTGATTGGTTGATGATTTTTGTTCCCGAGACCCTTGTTATTGAATCTCATTATATTAATGTAGGAAAGGAGAGGAGAATGATATCAACATATTCACCAACTACCTACCCACCAAGTTGAATTGTTGAGGTGTGCTGGATAGTATATCAGAGCGCTATCTTTGAACGAGCTCCCTAACTAACTTATTTGTGGCTTCTTTTCAACAAAATCATGAGTGATGAATTTTTATATGGTGATGAGCTATCTAGATATGGTTAATATAGTATGATTCTTATGAACTTATTGATATAGAGTAACATGAATGACTGGGTTGTGTAAATATTGATGATCATCGTAAAAAAACTAGAAAGTTTTTGAACTGCAAACAATATGTCCGTAACTTTTGGTATTAATAGTTAACTAGTACCTCCTCGCCCCTTCGGGGCTCGTAATAAAAATTAAATGAAGAAAAAAAAAATTATTTTATCAAACAAGTATTGTTACATTCCAACCCAATTTATTCTTCCTTGTTACCCCCACCAAGAGTTCTTCCTTTCAGGATGGGCTCGCCTCTTTATACCTTTGTATACTACTATTTTAAACAATTTCACAACTTTACCCTTGCTCTTGCCCATGTAGAAAGCTTCTATTACAATTTATCTCCTTTTTTCCTTTTGTATGCCTGCTATCCTTTATAGCTTTTATACCTGCTACTCAAAAAAATTTTATAACTTTACTCTTGTACATGTATGTACAAGGCTTTTATTAAAATTTACAACCTTTTATTCCTTTATATACCTTTTATACTTGCTATTCAGAACAAGGATGCGCGCGCATCTCAAAACCGATTTCATTTTGATTTTAATATATAGAGAGATACCCATGCAGCATAACATTGGAGACAAAACATAAGGAGCGGTATGCCTATGCAACGCTATGATTCATACTAATCTGTTTCTCATGATATCAGGTGATAGGTATCTTTTAGTTTCATCTGAACTATATATTTATTATTAATAGATTTCTAATTAATGCAATTTATCGATTTATCGATTATTCATAATATAATCATTCGATGTATGGTTTATTTACACAATTAACCCATGAGTCAACTATTTGCAAATTATACTTGTTAATTTTTCTTGAAAGTGATTAGTCGAGATACCTATTTCTTGCGGAATTCTACATCAATTGATGTTTTGATTCATTCAAAATTAATCGTTTGTGTTAGGTTACCATTAAATTAATCAATGTAACGATTTCTTACGAACAGGTACATCAATTTATCATAGAATTAATTGTTTTTATCAGTTTCTCCCAAAATTATTTGATGCATAGATTTCTTGAAAAATTAATCAGTATATCTCAGTTTACTTATTAAAAAATTAATGAGTTATATTCATTTCTACCTATGATCGATGCATCTCATTTTCTTACAAATTAATCGATATACCTAACTATCGATTTTTTACGCAATTTAATCAATGTCTTGACTATTCACAAAATCAGTCATGTATAAATTTCTTACAAAATTATCCATATTATAGATTAACCATTCGTAGATAACTCACTGTCATGCAGAAATTTGATTTTGCTGAAAGGGAGCCAGAATTGAGTTAGTTGATGAGCTCGTTCAAAGATGGCGCTTTAACATATTTTCTCGAACCCCGCAACAGTTTAACTTGATGGGCCGGCGGGTAGCAAATAATATGTCTACATCATTCCCTCTTCTCCTTTTCTGTGTCAATGCAATTAGATGTAATATCGTGAACGCTATCTATGTTCCAAGTGTGAAACTACCTTTGCTGAACGTTTTTAATTTCTCGTGAGTAATAAATTTTCGTATGATGATGGTGGGCTGTTCAGGTGTTAATTTATGTTGATGTATTAATTCATTGTACAATTATTTATTTATGCGCATAAGCCGATATATTTATCGATGTATCGATTTCTTACAAAATTACATCAGTAAGTTCATCAGTTAATCGTTTAGCGATGTATCTCCCAAAATTGACTGATGTATCAGCTTTTAATGAAATTATTGATGTAATGGTTTCTTACCAAATTATTCAACGTATCTATTTTAATCAGGGACTCGAAGCGAAGGCGGAGCTTTTAATATTAATCGATGTATTCATCTTATCCTTACTACGTTACAATGATATTCATTTTGAAATATTTTTGTTTTAAAACTGATCGATAGTGATTGAAAAATAACTCTCAGTTCTATTAAACGAGACAGTTATGAAATAGAAACAGCTTACTATAAAAAAATAAAAATTATGAATTATTCAGTTTCGTTTCAAAATAACATTTAGATATTACTTATCATAAATGAAAGTAAAAAACGAAAAATTTGTCGCTGCAAAATTTTGTCGCTGTAGACGAGTGTCCGGTATATCCATTAGTAAAATGGTATTTGCTTTTTGGCTATTTTATAGCCTACAGCCATAAAATTCACAAACCTCTCGTTTAGCCATTGCAGGGGAGACGCGAGTCATCTTCCAGCACCTATTACGCTAGTAAATAGAAAGTTTAAAGTTAAGTCGTTCAGTTCCAACTACAGTGGCGGGACAGGACGAGATGAAAAGAGGGAGAAAATTTGCGTAAACCGCATTTTATGTTGTTTTGTTTACAAGTTACATTAATAATTGTGGATAATATAACCGCATCTAACTACCACTTCGCATTGAACAGAAAACAGAGAACTCACGGCGTGTTAGCGAAATCACTTATTCAAACGGCGAGAAGAAGTTGTATAGCTGCGAAAGTATTATTAAGGAATTTAGAATATACCATCTTAACTCTGAACTTGCCTCGTGCTCGCTTTCAGGGATAATTCAAAGTCCAACAAATTGCGTATCAAGTCGAGAGTATCGTCAAACTTTCGTTGTACTGCAAATACCCAGTCATTCGTATACCTGCGTACATATGGCGAGCGGCGTAGATAAATTTTCATTTACGTTCGTCCCCCTGTAGGCAAAACGCTGCTAATTTAGAACGTCGAGTTTTTCCAAAATTTACCACCGACTTCTTGAATTCGTGCGTTGATAAAAATCTATGCTTCTTTGGTTCAGCACAATGGTGTACACGAGGGATATATGTGGAAATATTCTATTATTAAAACCGTCGTAGCTCGCGCCTTTCTACTCGGTGGAAATGCTCGATTTATAAGACGCCGGTCGCCCCACGTGCCCGAGTCTATAACGAACTCTATTCCATGTACGAATCAGTACCCATTGCGGTATTTTTCAAAGGAATGTTCCAGTTGTTCGAGTCGCGAAGAATCAACGTTAACAAAGGTCAAAGAAGCAATAACTCTTCGAGCTTGATTTACGTACTTTTTCACCGAGGTCAACGTGACGTGATTTTTTGCCGCTCGTGAAGGCGGAAAAGCGTCAAATTAATTTCCCATTTTGCCAATCTGTTCTTACGCCTTTACCGGAGATTATATCTTTAATGCGAGCACGTATGTATGTGGTTGTAATAAATGCTATATTGAGTGTATGAATGGCTTAAGTGAGGGGCTGTGTAGGCTAGACATTATATATTAGTGTTATGATAGTTGCATACTTCAATAAGCCTTTACATAGGAGGAACGAGGAAAACAAGCTTTATTTTTTCATCTCCATTCAAATCACGAAATTTTTTCAACTTTACGTGATAACTGTTCTTTGAAAGAAAGTTGAAATTATTTCATCACCTGAAGTTAAAGATAAAACTTTGAAGATTTAAGTGACTCTTAAAATAAAATAAACTGGGGATTAGGAGGAGGAAAAATTGAAGACAAATCGAGAAATATCATTGACTGAAAAAAATCGAAAAGATTAGTCTATATGAATAGTAACTTTTTGAAAAAAGAGACTAGTCCTTAATTTTTTCTTTGTATATTAAAAATTTTTGCAATTTTTACAATTTTTTTTTTTTAAATTTGAAAAATGAAAATTTCATCAGAAAAATTTTTTACATTTTTGTCTTCAGTTTTCTGTAATCCATCGCCTTCTTCTATTCATGATCTTAAATCAATTGCTCCAGTATAGTCTTCAATTTGAAACCAAGAAATACTTTTCACTTCATTTTAAAAAAACGTAAGCAGCCATGCCGCATTACTGGAGCTGAATTTTTAATTGAAGCTTGTAAGGTTTGCATATAACGTTGCTAACCACTTCATGTGTACAGGCCACACCCAATACAAAGTCTGAAAACCTGAGATTTTTCAAAAAAATGAATTTTTTGCCATGCAACAATCGTATGAACATGTATTTTTCAAATTATAACTTTCTTCAATTATTCTCAAATTTTTACAATCCGCCATTTTGGATGCACTTTGATCCAAATTTAAGAGATAATGTTTGGTGAGGAGGTATGGAAGATTCATGAAATTTCCTGTAATACACTCCCCTCTAAGAAGCAAATTTTTGCTCTAACTCGTCTCAAAATTCATATGGGAAGCTAAAATCATCTCTTGGTTTCATTTTATCATATGACACCGCAATAAACAATTTTCAAACTTTCGTGTACCCCCACCCCACAACCTCAACATATTTAGGTAGATAACCTCTCCTCCCTTCCAACGATATGTATGTAAATGAACTGGGTATCATATTAATATTATACATCTCATCTCTAATAATCATGTGAGTTCATATTAATTACATTTTTACCAATTTGAGGCCCCTCAAGCTCTACTCAAATTTTGATGATACGCCATTTTGTATCTGTTTTGACCCAAATTCAAGAGCTCACATTCTGGTCACCAGTTAACCCCACACCCAGAGTTTGACCTTTTTAAGTTGATTTGGTGAGGAGATATGGAGGATTAAAGAAATTTCATGACTCAAAACTTCCTCAAAAAGCAATTTTTTGCTCTAATTCCACTCAAAATGCACTTAGGAAAGTGAAATTTAAATACATTGGTGTCCGTAATTTACTTTTTCATATGCAATCAAAAAGAAAAGATTTGAGGTATTTACTTCTTCTCTAGCTTCCCTCAAAATTTGAGTTATCCGCCATTTTGAATTTTATCGAAAAAACAAAAAAAAGATACTTTTTGCATTTTTGAGAAGAGTCCTTCACCAAATTTTGATCGAACTTTATGAATACCCGCCGGAGCTACGTGTGGGGAACAAAAAACAAAATTTCCTCAAAAAGCAGGTTTTTGCTCTAACTTCTCTCCTAATGCACTTAGGAAGCTGGAATTCGAATCTGATGCCGTTCGTGATTCATTCTTTCAAGTGCGGTAAAAAATGAAAAATTTGAGCTATATGCCCCTTCTCCAGCTCCCCTAAAAATTTAAGTAATGCGCCATTTTGAATTTTATCGAAAAAACAAAAAAAGTACTGCTTCACATTTTTAAGAACAGTCTTTCACCAAGTTTTGAGCGAATTTGATAGATAGTTCTCAAAGCTACGCGTGGAGGAAATAAGCAGTACATACTAAAAATTTGGACATTTGCAATGATTTGAAGAACCTACCTTCCCCCGACCCCATTCTCAAATATGGTGGGCTGTAATAGCTATCGTTTTTAAGTACAAAACTCAGCTAATTAGATATTGAGGAGAATGCAAGGAATTTTGTGAATCGAATTACGATGGAAAAATTAAACTGATCTTTCTGCCTTTCCTTTTGTAAGACGTTGTGTGTTATGCAACCATCATAACATTGATGTACTATGTCTAGCCTATCATGCCCCTCATTTAGGTCATATACTCTCGGAATACCCTATATAATGCGAAATCTCTTTATGATTAAATTATAATTGTGTTAGTTGGAATATACATAGAGGTTTACGTTTTAATGAATCGTAATATAGTTGTTGTATTTGCGTAAAAATTATGCAAAAAAAGCGAGTTCAACATAGTGTAGCTGTGAAGTACAGCAACCATAATAGTAGATTGTGAAAGGTGTAAAGGGTTTTATTGCGCAGTTCGCTATAAAGCGATACACTTCTTTTGTATGAATAAAAATCAAGTGTGTAAGAGGCGTGAATAGGTGAGACATGTATTAATATTTTTAGAAAGATTCTCTTTAGTTTTTTCCTCGTTTTTTTTTTTCGTGTATAAAATTGTATTTGAGCTTTCATTTCATCGTTTGCACTATCGTCAACGTTGACAGTAGTTTTTACGTTGTGTTCTTTTGCATAGGTACTTTTCAAGTTGATGTCCTTTATGTTGTCTTTCGCTTTGTGGGGTTATTTTTGCGTCTTTTTGTTTTTACTTTTCGAGTTGCCTAACATTCATATTGAAATATGTCTCGACTACGATAAATTGTCAAGTCGTGCTTACGTTTGTCTGCTTATAGCTTTCGAGTGGTAACGTCGAGCGTGATCCGCTCTTATGTGGTCAACAATCGGAGACCTTATAAAACAAGGTAGTATTCGAGTACGCCAATTCTTTTCCCCGAGCTTTGGTTTCAGCGTTTTGAAGTTTATTGATAACAGCATCGGATGCCCTTATACAGGGTATCGCCGACGAACTGGTATTAAGTACTGTTTAAGTGCTTACACTTCTTGCGTTCATTGGTTCTCTTCATCTGTGCATTTGTTTTCTGTTGGCGCCCTGAACTGGGGGTGATATCCTAGGCGTTTGAATTCTTTGGGTATTTCTTGAAACGAGCAAGATTAATGCTTTGTTGAGAATAATAGCGAGAAGTAGTTTACTATATTTGCGTCCGTTCCTTAATTGCGATCTGTTCGGAGTCAATCAAGCTTGAAATCGATTTCGCCCTCGGTGAGAAACTAAGTGTGAACGAGCTGCCTAGAATAGACGATCTGAATGACTATAAGGGTGGCCAGATTTCATTTCCTGAAATGCGAGAGTGGTGAGATAAACGAGGGGAGATTTCGTAAGTTGGAAAAATGGAAAAGCGGTAGCTATGGCACATTTTTTCAGGGTATCGATAGGTCTAGGTGCACTGTAAACATATTTATCATAATGGTTTGAGATTCTTCAAGCTCTTTTTAAATTTTGAGGCATTTACGATTTGAGATTCATTTAGGCACGAATTTAAAGTCGTATGTTGCACTTTACAATTGATGTTACGTTTAAATTGGACTTTGGCAAGAGTATTTGATGAAGGATTATGAACATTTCGAGTTACAATGCAAAAATTGCTCAAAATGTATTTTAACTATAGTCTGTAACTCTCTTCCAGTTCCATTTCGGAGACGGATTTTCTTTATATACTTATATTTTGAACTCACCTTGTTTTATGATTCTGCTATTTCCTCTTCACCGCGGCCATATGCTTTGAATTTCGAAACCTTGTCTACATTCCTTTCAATAGTGCTTGAAAAGTTGTTATTTCAATATCTCATAGTTACTGATTTAAATAACTACGTAAATCATGTTCATAAAATTCCATCGATTTGATGTTCCTTGAGCTTTCCTCAAGTTTCGAAATATGCACCATTTTTGTATCCATTTGGATCCAAATTTTTATTTTACATTTTTAAATTTCAGCCCCCCTCCCCCCTTAATTAAATGTTTAGATCCTCCAAATGAAGTCACAGTTTTACATCTTTTAAAATTTCCAAAAAAGATGAATGAGTCATTTAAGAAATGTTTCTTGGAGTTTTCTAATTTTATCTAGAAAACTGATATTTTTTAGCTGAGTTTTCACTTACAAAATGACAGCTATTACAACCTACCTGATTTGTGAAAAGGGTTGAGAGAAGGTGGGGTCTTCAGATCTTTGCTTTTTAGACCATTTGTAATCATATGGCAAATGTCCAGCTTTTTGGTATATGTATATTTTCCCTCACACATAACCCTGGCGGGTATTCATGAAATTCACTCAAAACTTAGTGATAGAATCTTCTTAAAAATACAAAAAAAATCCTTTTTTGTTTTTTCCATACACCTCAAAATGGCGAATCACTCAAATTTTGAGGCAGGCTGGAGAAGAGACAAATGGCTCAAATTTTTTGTTTTTTATTTCATATGAAAAAGTGAGTTACACACGCCAACATATCCAAATTTCAGCTTCCTAAGTATATGTGGAGGGGAGTTAGAGGAAAAAACAACTTTTTGAGGAAGTTTTGAGTCATGAAATTTGTTGAATCTTCCATATCTCGTCACTAAATCGACATAAAGAATTCAAACTTTGTGTGTGGGGTTAGTGGGTGGCCGGGATACGACTTCTTGAATTTGGTTCAAAATGAATCCAAAATGGCGGATCGTAAAAATTTGAGGATAATTTGAGGACCCTCAAGAAGTTATAATTTGAAAAATATGTACTCATATGATTATTGCGTGGCAAGAAATATTACATTTTTTCTAAATTTAACTTCGTAAGTGATTTTGGAAGGGATAAGATAGGGGTTCTCAGACTTAGTATTAGATGTGTCTTGTTGACATGGGGTTAACAACGTCATTTTTTTGTGAACTTGAACAAGCCCCAATTAAAAACTCAGCTCTAGTAATACCGCATGGCTGCTTACGTTTTTTTTTCGGTTTTCTATTTAAAACGGGAAGCGAGATTTTGAGACTCTTCTTCCCCCTTCTCAACTATTCATTCTTATCAATAATGATGAATCCCTTACCCTCGTTTGATTTGCGCTATTTCTTTTCTTTTTTTTTGTCAATATTACGTGAAATAAAAGTAGTTTTAATTTATTTTTATTTTTTACTTATTGTGAAGTTAATTTACAATTTTTGTAGATTTTTTTTAAAATATCTGCAAATGATAATAGCGGACAACTTAGAAAAAGCAAGATTTATCATCATTAAATTTTACTGTTTTTTTGGAAATTAAAATAATTATTAATTATTCTGATAAAAATAATCCGATTTTAGTATAAATTAAAATTTTTCAATTACAGATATTTATGCTAGTGACTAGTTTTGAAAAAATAATAATAATCGGAATAATTTCCTACGTTCAAGTGATGTAGTTTGGACAGGGTAAAAATACATACATTTTTTTTCAAAAAATTATCCATTAAAGTATAATTACCTAATCGTAAATAATAATTTTTAAATCAGAAGCCATATTTCATGACAGGAGCCAAGTTCTTAATACGCATTGGAGTTTGAAGATTTAAGGAGCATCACTACCTCCCCAGAAACTCCATTTCGAGCCTACTCAAAAATCTGATTGATATCATAATCAAACATTTCAATCTCTCCTTTAACCTATCTCATTTTGGAAGATCACATCCCTTTCTCTCTTCCTCCACAATAAGTCGTAAAAGTAAATTAGGAATGTATCGCATACTTCTTGACTGCGATTATTATAATACTCTATATTTACCAAATTTGAGGTATTTTTCTCAAGCGAAGTCGCGAACAAATGGTATCTAAATGACAATAAACCTGAAATCGACAATAATCCTTTTGGTGAAATTTTCCATCGTCCGTTTCCTATTATGTTGATAATTTAAGCATTACAAGATCAATTTCACTTTACCCAACGACATTACCGTTACCGAATTGATTACTACGAGAAAACTCTACAAAGGGTGTAAAATTACTCGAACAGGGCATCTAAAAGGCAAACCTACGTTGAGTCGAGAACTGACATCGATACCGAGCTAACTCTTGGTACCCATAAATTTTCACGCCATATCGATTCTATCACGAAGCACGGTTCTAACTAAAAATTCTCAAACTAATTACCATGGGAGCTTTTTCTCAGAAAACGCCGAACACCAGAGTCATCTTACTAACAAACTTTTCGTCAAGAGAACCCCAATCGAGCGCAAGTTTTACTCGGCGAAATTTTCGCTACGTGTTGTGTAAGTACCGTGGGGTGAGTAAATGGGGCAAAGAGAGGAATTGATTCCATAACTGGTAGGCGTATTTACGACAATTAACGAAATACGATTACAAAATCGATCTGAAGGAGAATGAAATCTGTCGTTTTATCTGATAAAGGCCTGCAGACCCGTTATAAAGCTCATTCATTCGCTAATTCTGCTAATTAGTTTTGTTTTTCAAATGAAGTAAACTACGAATTGAAAGAATCCTTATTTGGAGTTTTCGACGCACATTACGAGGAAACTGTGGCGTACGTTTTTCGAGGGTAATAAAATAAGCATTATAATTCACTTGGGCGTGAATTCGCAGGTGAGATTTTTACACGAAGAAAAAAACAATTAGGGAACCGATGAAAATTGTCGGTTGAACATTTACGTGAGATAAAATAGAGCCGGAGAAAGGTTTATTTGGAAGACTTAGCGGTTTGTTGGGGACAATAATTCTTTATCAGTTTCGCCTTAGTTCTGGGTTTGTCATCATAAGGGTACCGGAGTTGGAGATGAGGTTTGTCGTACGGTATTATATCTTTTCAACGTTTCCTTCCTTTCATAATCCGTTCCTAATTAAATGGTATTGTGTTGGGTTTCCGCGTCTTGAGTGTCCGAAGATTTGAAAGATGTGAAACTAATTCCCCGAGTACCTGGACGAAAGTTTTATTTAGGTTCTATGTTGGTTTATATAGCATGTCTTATGGACTAGGAAATGTTCTATGTATTCTACAGATGAGCGATGAGAGGGATATTTTGACACGTGAAAATAACTATGTCGAAAAACATGACTGACCTCTCTCTTTTAATATTTTTCTTCGTAATGAAATGTTTTTATGATTTTCATATTTTTTTTCCACGTAAAGTAATGTTGAATTTTTTTTTTTCATTAAAAAAAATTCTAAGTCAGTTATGTTGAATTATTGGAGTTGCTTTGCACACCCTTACTTAGTATGGAATCTAGAAATATCTGCTTGTCCTCTCCAATATTACCTGAAAAGTTGAATTTAACATAATTTTTTAATAATTTTTGCCTATAAAAATCGCACGAAATTGTACTAATTAAATTTGAGCTTTGAAGCTCCCTCAGAACCGCACTATGGGTTTTCGCCGCCATAGGCTTTTTTAATACACCCTCCTCCAAGAAAAAACTCTGCAAAGTGCTGAAGTAAAATATATTTGAAAAAACAAAATCATTGTAACGAATTTTCAAATCACAAATGAAAAATCAATAAAATTACACGTTAATTATAATTATGTATTCATCTCCGCTCGTTTCGATTCATAAGCGTATCGCGACCAGAACATCATAAATATTAGACAAGCTTTGTGAGACGTTGCAGTTGCACAATGGATTTTTTTTTGAATTATTATTTGTTGAAATTTTCTTTTAGATTTATTTTTGAAATTAAGTAGATTTCCCCCCTCCCCCCATAGACACGAGCCTACTGTGCCTACTGGCTAATACGGCCCTGGGCGCCTTAAAGAATCTTGAAATCTTGGTTCATGCTCTATTGTGGTTCTGTTACTTCACTTGTGATATTTTAGATTCTCAGGCATATTTTAAGAAAAGTTGTAAAGAATTTAAGGAATTTCACTGACTCTAGTTGCCTCTTCAAAAACATTTTTTGGCTCCAACTCTTCTTCAGATCCTTTTATGAAGGTAAAATCTAAAAATGTGTTGATAATTCACCTCAATAAATTTACCCAGCCAAAAGGGCAAGTTGGGACTGGGCTTAAAAAAAAGAAACGTAAGCAGCCTTATGAACACATATTTCTCAAGTTATAACAACTTGAGGCTCCTCAAATTACCTTCAAATTTCATTTCGACCAAATTCAAAAGGTAATGTCATGGTCACCAGCTAACACCACGTACGAAGTTTGACCTTTCTAGGTCGATTCGGTGAGGAGATATGGAAGATCGGTGAAATTTCTTGTAGTGGTTTCCCCTCCAAAAGAGGATTTTGGCTTTGACTCTCTTCTTAATTCGCGTGGGGAGCTGAAATTAGAATAGGTTAGTCACTTGGGCTCAGTTTACAATATGACGCCACAATAACAAATTTTTGACCTCTCGTTTACCCCCCCCCCACTACATTTTGAGATCGATAACCCCTCCTCCTCTCCCCCAACATCATTTATGGAGGTGAATTGGGGATATAGTATACTTCTTATCTTTAACAATCATATGAGTTAATATTAATTACATTTTTGTTAATCTGAGGCTCCTCAAGCTCTACTCAAATTTTGATGATACGCCATTTTGTATATGTTTTGACCCAAATTCAAGAGGTCGTATTCTGGTCATAAACTAACCCCATACACAAAATTTGATCTTTATAAGTTAATTTGGCGAGGAGATATGGAAGATTCAAGAAATTACATGACTCAAAACTTCCTCAAAACGTCGTTTTTTTGCTCCAACTCCTCTCAAAATACACTTAGGAGAGTGAAATTTAAGTACATTGGTATCCGTAATTTACTCTTTAATATGCAATCAAAAAGAAAAAATTTGAGCTATCTACTCCTTCTCTAGCCTCCCTCAAAATTTGAGTGATCCGCCATTTAGGATTTTATGGAAAGAACAAAAAAGTCGCATGTTAATATTCTCTAGAAAAGTCTTTCACCGAGTTTTGAGTGAATTTCATGAATACCAGCTAGTGCAACGTGTGGTGGCAAAATATACATATATACAATTATACATACCGTGCGTCCAAGTGATTCGGGTGCAACGAGCGCAAAAATCTCAGTTTGTTGATTACATAATAAGAGTTGAACTATAAATTTCTAAATGAGAAATCATTTTTAAAATTACTTTGATGAATTTTAAGGTTGATAAATTCATTTCATCTTCATTACAATTTCTTTACATTTGAAGAAATCAATTTTAAATAATCGAAAGAGAGATTTTTTCGGTGATCGTACCGGAATCACTTGGACGTACCGTATATACCAAATATATAGATTTTCCAGATGATTACAAATGGTCTGAAATGCAAACATTTGAAGACCTCACCTTCTCCAAATCTTCTCTTCCGAAATTAGATAGGCTGTAATAGCTGTCATTTTTTAAGTTAATGAGAGGGGTTGTATAAGGTTGGATGCATATTAAAGGAATTTTTTTGTAAATCATTTTTTGAATTTTTAATTATGCGTGGGAATTTTTTTAAATATGAAAGCGTTATAAATAATCTACATTAATTTCTTCGAATATTTATCATTTTAAAATGATAAATTGATGGTTAGAAATTTTTCCAATTTTCATTGAAAAATAAAATGTTTTTATACCTATTGATAATAATTATGATGTTTCGTATTGTTTGTGGTTCGAGTTGTGGTTTTTGGTTTATAAAATTCACTTTAAAAATGAGTGATAAAGAAAATAGTATTGGTTTGTAAAAAAAAAAAATTCTTTTAATATAATTTTTTTTATTACAACAACGAAAAAAAAAAGAGTTACCATTTATAATTTACAAATAGCAAAAAAAATCAATTTTTACTACGAAAAAAATTTCAAACGCGTTGTGGCAACTGCATGTTACCCAATTACGCATCGCTGTGACGATACCTTGACGTTCAAGCGTCTAACTAAATTGCACGGACTATAAAAAAAAAGTATATGTGATTAGGAGATCAAAAAGACATCCAAAAACCTCTGTTTTATTTTTATGTCAGAATATTGTCATCATTTACAATATAAATTAATTTTTAAAAGGTCATTTTGAAAGGAAAATAAGGAGGGAGTGGGGTGCTGAGTTTTTTTGAGATACTCTCTCATGTGGATCTAAAACATTGTGAAAATTTTTTCAAATCAATCAATTTATAGTTGCGAGAAAAATTTCTGTTTATTTTTCACTTGAAGTAGCTCCCTTAAAGACTGAACGTGCTGCAAATCCGGATCTTGGGTCAGGGTTGTTTCTTAATAATAACCACGTACAGCCCAAATATTTGCCCGAAATTGCTCGTAAGCAAATTTATCATGCCAATTCACCTATGCCCTTTAGAGGAAGTATCACTAGACTTTTACATTAATAATTCAATCGTGAGATAAGATTTTTAGCAATTCTTATGCATTCCCATTTGGGCTAAGAACTTTCCATATGACTACAAGTGATCTAAAGTACAAAGATTAAAAAAGCTCTCTTCCCTCACTTCTCCTTTTCAAATAAAAGTTCTGTAATTGCTGTCATTTTTATCGAAAACTAAACTGAACGAAATTAATCTATGCAAGAAAAAATGCTCGAAAATGTTCTCGATATTCCTGTTTGCATAGGTTATGAAATAATTTTCCCTATAATTTTGCATTCGTGTTTCGCACTAAGGAACGTTGCCAAAAACATGTTCGACGTCGTGTAAACCAAGATTATAATTTTTAATCGTTATCGCTACTACATAGACTGATGATTTTGTTCTTAATAAATGCGTTCGTGCACTTTGAAATTTCCTGCATTTAACAGCTTCGCAGTCATTTTCGTGATTAATATACATCCACCGGTCCGTGTTCGGTTTTGATATTAATTTCCAAATGTATTCTCGTTTAACTATACTCCTTGAAGATATTCCATGTTCGTACCCAATCTTTTACCGCTATTAATTACCTTTGACATAACTTTTCGTTTGTCAGTTTAAGCTTTTCTGTTTCCCGTTTGCGTTAACAGCTTCGTATAGGGGTTTTACATACACTGTAATCGGAACTCGTAGCGTAACTAAGGCAGGACATATTTTTATCCGTTTCATTAATTTTACTCTCAGTCTTTGATTTTAGGCTGTGTAATAATTATGTAGTGGTTTGTCGAGAAAAATTACACGACCTAATTTTCCCTTTGTAAAGTTGAAATTTTTAGATTCTCTTCAATCAACTATGTTTTGTAGTAATTAACGATTCTATTTTTTTTTTTCGTTACAACGTAATGTCGTCGATAATTATCCGTGTGGTTTTTAAAATTCGTTAAAATACGACCGGCTGTCGAATTTATGAGTGCGTGAAAGTGGCATGAAAATTAAGCGGTCAGTTGGGCTAGAAATTCTCGCGAGACTCGTCGCTCTCTTCGTGTCTTATGAATTTTATATTAATTTGAAAACACAAATAGAAGAATTATTTCACGTCATCTTTTGTGTATTTACTCTAAACGTTGTGAAACGTTGAAATATTTATTCGCTTTTCGACAAATAATGTTTTCTACAGGCTTGCTTACATTTCCACGTCTTATAAATAACACGCTGACATATTATTAGGTACTTACCTAAGGGAGTCACGTATAGCACCTGAATGTGGAAAATGAGATACTCGATATTTAATTTAAAATTTTTAATAGGTACCTGTCTATTTATCTACATTACTATAAAGTGAATTATATAAGAAATTATCGCGGTGTATTTATCCATCGTACACCAGATAGTGTAACTTCCTTTAATTTCGGCGAGTTGAAGTTTAATCAAACTTGGTGAGGATTTTGCGACGAATTCAAGTTTATTACGGTATTTGTGTTTTGACGTTGGTCTTTGATTCGTCCATGATTTATTCGCTATGTAGTGGTTGTGAGTTCTTCGGAAGGCTATATACTTTTTTAACGAGTAATTTATTTATTTCGTGGCGGTTTTGTTTATCGATAATTCTTTGGAATGAAAACGTTTCGAAGTAATGATTTGCAGTTTTCAGATGTAAAGGAATCAGTTTTTATGTTTTATTCGATTTGTTTTGTATCGTTTTTGGGCGAATTCATATTAACAAAATCAAAAACGATTCTTCAAAGAATCGTTCATATGCCACGACTGACTTATTTTACATAATTTATTATTGAGAAGAATCACTATTAAATTTGAAATGTTTCTCCGAGGATATTGAATTTCCTTCAATAATTTATCCTGTTGTGAATGAATTTTATGAGAAAAAAGAGTAAGCAGCCATGCCACATTACTGGAGCTGAGTTTTTAACTGGGATATGTTCATATTTACAATTAACATTGTTAACCTCTTCACGTATAGAGATCGATAACCCCTCCTCCTCCACCCAACATCATTTATGGAGGTGAATTGGGGATATAGTATATTTCTTATCCTTAATAATCATATGAGTACATATTATCAATATTTTTACTAATTTGAGGCTCCTCAATCTCTACTCAAATTTTGATAATCCGCCATTTTGAGTCTGTTTTGATCTAAATTCAAGAAGTCATATTCTGGTGACCAGACAACTCCACATATAAAGTTAAACCTTTTTAGGTTGATTTGGTGAGGAGATATGGAAGATGCAAGAAATTTTATTATTAAAACTTCTTCAAAAACCCAGTTTTTGCTCCAACTCCCCTTAAAATGTACTTAGGAAGCTGAAATTTGGATAT
This sequence comes from Phenacoccus solenopsis, assembly GCA_009761765.1. Lineage (NCBI taxonomy): Eukaryota > Metazoa > Arthropoda > Insecta > Hemiptera > Pseudococcidae > Phenacoccus > Phenacoccus solenopsis. Next base: position 9,823,788 of record CM019754.1, on the reverse strand, counting down.
GTTGGTGTCCTTGACTCACTATTTCATATGAAATCAAAAATCAAAAATTTGAGATATTTGCCCCTTTTCCAGCCCCTCTCAAAATTTGAGTTATACGCCATTTTGAATTTTATCGAAAAATCTAAAAAGGTAATTTTTTCGCATTTTTAAGAAGAGTCTCTCTCCTAGTTTTGAGTAAATCTCATGAAATTCCACTGGCTGCTTGTAGGGGGGGGGGAGGAATATAATTATTTTATGCATACCAAAAAGTTGGACATTTGCTAGATGATTACAAATGATCTGAAATGCAACGATTTGAAGACCCCATTCTCCCCACTCCCTTTCACAAGTCAGGTAGGCTGTAATAGCTATTGTTTTAAAGTTAGAAACTCGGCAAAAAAAGTGCAGTCATATTGAATTCCTGGAGCTCAATTTTGTATCCAGGCCATATCCAGTAGCGAATGTAAAAGTCCCAATCCATATCTTCAAATGAGGGAATTACCTCTCAGATTCGTTTTGGTTTATTGAATAAAATGTTGGAAAAAATTGTGAATTTAGCGATTTTGAAAAATGCAGGATATTTTGGGTTTGAAACTTTGAATTTTAAATTTAAAAAAATAAAATACAAAGCTCGAAAATAAATCAAGTATATCCAGGATCAACCTTGAATTAAACTTTTTGTGGGTACCGAGCCACACAGCTTCATTCTTTCATATGACACCAAACTGAAAAATTATCTCCTTATCGACTGCCCAAAGTATAACACCCATCGATGTCCATTAGACTCAGAGAAGACCTCAGAGAAACCCTACAAGCTCCTGGAATCTTGCAGTTTTTAAGTATAACCAACTTAGTAGACTGAAATCTAAGTTACGTATAACATTTAATATGTAGCCCTTTATCGCAGATAACTATGTATAAGGTTATAGAGGCATTAAATGAAGTAAAGAATAGAGAGTAAAAATAAAAAGAATGTACAAAAATGAAAAATTCAAAATTTCTTCAAAAATTTAAATAGCATAAAAATTAATAATATACTCAAATGAGAAAGTGTTCGATGATGTTACGAAATTATTACCCCTCCCCCCCAAAAAAAATTAAGAGAAAAAATTAATGATATATTCAAATGAGGAAGTGTTCAACAATGTTATAGAATAATTACCCCCCCCCCACCTTCCCAAAAAAATAATGATAAACAAAAGAAAAAACATAACTAAGAATAAGAATAAGAGAATAAATAATAAGCATCATTAAAAAAATTATATTTTCCAAAAAAAAAAATATATGTAAATAGAATTTTATAAAATTGAATACATGAAAAAATTTTATTTAATTATTAAAAAAATTATTGAAATAAAAAAAATAAAATTACAAATATTGTATTAGTTGTAATTAATTATCTCCCCGCCCCACGAACACACGCACGTAGAGGGTATAAATTCCAAAATCCTTCGAAAATGGGTTAAACTAATGAAGTATCGCCTCAATGAAGGGCTTTGGTTGTTTCAGTTGCTAAAGTTAATATCCAGTCGAGTTATAGCATTTTTCGGCTAAATACCTTCCCCTCCCCCTTCCATCAAAATACAACGTTGAAGTAATCCTGCTTTTGAAAATAAAATTATTGCGAAGTATTACTAATTTATCATAATTAGGGATACACGAGTATAGGAATATGGAATACATTAATGAGATTATTTAAAATATTACAACGTCCTATGCTTTAAGTGACTGGAATCACAAGACGTGCCACAAGCGATAAAGCTCCTCGATAATAGCTCGTTACGAGTAGGCTAAAAGGAATTTTTAATTTTAGAAGTTGAAGCCACTGGGTTTCATTCCTTTGTTATGATTATAAATGTTAAAATAATTCACGAAAGCCTTTGGGACATTGTAACGACGTAAACATAAATTCATTAAAAAAAAAAACAAATTATAATAATAACTACGAATAAAAAAATTATATAAAAACATTTCTAAAATTTTCGTTAAGAGGTTTCACAAAAACATTCGGCGATAAGTCTTGAAAAGAAATTAATTCTGCTTAGGCTAATTCATTTCTTTCGCGGTACTCCCACCTGAAAGGACTGGCTTATGCGAACGAACGTTGCGAAAAATACAAAGATAAAAACCCATTGAAGAAAACTCGTCAAATCGATACATCTGAAGATAAGCTCAAACCTCTTTTTGTGTTGGTTGGACGCGTATTCGAGTAAAATTTCAACCTGGAATCTAAACTAATACCTCTACACACCCACGGGTACCCATCAAATGCAAACATTTTACGTTTCTCTCAAACGCTATATTCACCCTCATTAAAAGATTAAACCTAATTCAAACGTGCTCTTAGATTCCGCCATAGTTGTAGCGGTAATAGTAAAAAACTTTGTGCAGTCCTTGAGGCAATGTCCGAGGTGCGGCTAAAACCGCAAAAATGTCACCGGCTTCGCTCGTTATATCGAACGGCCAAATATGGCGATAAATTTGACGCGTACGCCGACGAATATAATTCAAAACCGCAGCATGGAAAAAGGCTCATAATGATGGTATTATTAGGAACAAGCGGATTACGAAGGAATTAGACGAAATTGTAGCGTGGTTTAACGTTCATAAAGGGCCTGATTTGTAGTATCAGTAAATTTTATATTTGCTAAATTACATTATTAACGCTTAAACCCATAATTACGTTAACCGAGTTACCAAATTAAATCTAACTACGTTGCCAGTCTGAAAACATCGCGTCGATCCATATCTTAGGTGAATTCGCGTTAGCGTTAAAGTTTTACCGCCTCCTTATAATTAAAATGGATGCTTTTTCGCCGTACGTTCGTTAATTGGGATAATATGTAATTGGCTTTTTGATTCTCGCTTACGTATGGTGTCTGTAAAAGTAAAAGTTATAACGAGCGTAAGCCTCGTAGCTAATCAAAGCTGGCGCAAAAAAGTACCGCTTTTTGAGCTCGTGTAGTACGACCTCGACGTCGTCTGCTAATTGTTACAAACGCCTGTCGCGTACCTACCGCCAGCCAGAGAAGATTTTCCAAATGAAACACCTTTGTGGGACAACTGTCGCTAATTTAATTTTCACCTTGTTTTTGTTTCGTGTTAACTCCCTGCGTTTTAATCAGTTAAGCTTTCAAGGCCCGCAAATCACAAGTTGGGTTTTTCGAACGATGTTACGATGATTATTTGGAAATTGTGTGGAAAAATCCTGTCGAGGGTGTAGTCTTGTGCGAATTTTTTCTCACGAATATCTTATGTAGAAAATGTCTGTAGAAACAATGTACTAAGTTTCCATGGGTAGGAGTAAGGAGATAAACCCCCAAAAGATTGAGTTTTACCAATATCTCGCTAAAAAAGGTTCTTAGAGCAAAAATAGCTCAGTACAAAATTTATCCATTCCGAATTTCACGCAAGTTAGGTCATTACACTTTTTTTCCAAACATGATAGGAAACTCAAAAAGTCTTATTTCACCCCTTTCCTGTCTATTAATGAGAGCATAGAGTTGGAAAACACTTTTTCTCATTATGAAAACTATGCATCACTGTATTGATTCGTGTGATTACTATTTAAGAGTTAATTGATTTTATTTATGTTGGGTGTCTAAATTATCAGCTTCGCAGATGACACCGTTCTCATCAGCAAGGGAAAGACGTTGGAAGAACTCGTGCTGATGATGAGCGAAGCAATGGACAGAGTCACTAGCTAGATGGAGGACGCAGGGCTAGAACTCGCAGTTCATAAAACCCAGGTGATGGTGTGCATGTGGAAGCCCAACTTCCCCACTCCGCACATTCGGATCCCAGGCCAGGAAGTAGAGCCTGTTAGATTGTTAAAGTATCTAGGAGTACATGTGGACAGGTTGGTAACATTTGCCCACCATGTGAGCCAGATGTGAGAGAAAACCAAGTGAGTTGCCAGGAACGTAGGGAGGCTGATGCGAAACCTCAGTGGGCCGAAAGAGCCAAGAAGGAGACTGATTGCTAGCGTGCTGAATTCGGTTCTTATGTATGGTGCACCAGTATTGGGATATGCCATGGAGACCCGCAGCCGCCAGCATACCCTGCTCAGAGTCTAGAGACACGCTGCGTTACGCACGATAGCAGGGTACTATAACATCTTGCTGGAAGTCACGCTAGAACTGGCAGCCACACCACCTCTTGATTTTGTTGCCCGATCGAGAAGGGCCCTCCAAAGTTGGAAAGTAACAGCATCGCCGCCCTGGAGAAGGAAGATTCGCGTTGCAATAAAGCAACTGGAGGAGTGGGTCATCGACGCCTGGTCCACTAGATAGAACTAGCTGGAGACGCAGGGAAGCAAGCATCAGAGGTGGACCAGGACCTTGATTAAAGACCTGCGACGTTGGTGCAACCAGGATCATGGGAACCTAGATTTCCACTTTACACAGACTCTCAGCTGGTTCTGGTGTTTCAACGATTTCCTCTTTAACATCAAGAGCAGAGCACTTAGCCCGAGATATGCGCACTGTGCCCAGGAAGCCGATGATGCTGGGCACACTCTGTTCCTATAGGCTGTTGGTATCCCTGGCATTACATAGGAATGGGTTTACCCCAGAGAGAATCGTCCCAATAATGCTGTTGTCTCTGACATCGCGGAAGGCAGTCCAGGAGTTTGCCAATGACTTCATGCTGCAGAAGGAGGATGCCGAATGGGAGCACCAAGCGCAGAAGCGTCGAGCTGCTGCCATTGCAGAAGAAGTAGAAGGAGAGGTTAGTTGTGCAAGTGGCACCTAAGTATAAGGATCCGAACCCCAAAGATCTGGACTAGGTAGTAGCGAGGACTTGCGGTGCGGGCAGGGCGGTCTGTGTCACCCCTGATGTACTCGTTGTGACTTGATGCGGTAGGTTTGTAATACGACATGGGTAGCGCCTGCCTGGCTGGATGGTGAATGACTCTAGCTGGAAAGCAGGGTATGTCATGGTCTCAAGTCCTATATGGTGGGCGAGACTACGCTCGATGGACCGTATGGCCGAGGCATCGAACTGATTGCAGACCACCCTACCTTGCTTCCTGGCTTGGAGTAAGGCGGGATGATGCAGACAGAAGTAGGGCCCTGAGAGTGTACGACCTCTAACTCGCCTGCGGGCTTAGTAAGCTGTTAGAAGTTGAAAAGTGCCTGGCGGGGATTCTCTGAAAGGAGGGAAGATGCAGTGCGGGGTTAGAGTTAAGGATCATCATACACTTGAGAAGTGGGTATAGTGTAGTTAAGGCCGAGGACAGCAATTGGCACCCAGAATATGCTTGCAGTTTAGGCATAAAAAAGTGTATATTGCGAAGTATAGGTAATTTCTTGGGCACTCATGTGCAATTTAAGCGAGAGAAGGTGGACTGAGGCTTGAATTTGGTGAGGTTGGGAGTGATATTTATCAAAAATAATAATTAGGCGCATTTAATTCTATAAAGTAGAATTATAGTGCTTTATTGAGCAAGTTATGGTAACCCTTAAGGGGTATTTTTGAAGACACTTTAACTCCACATCTATGGGTCGTACAAAAAAAGAAGTTCCATGAAAACAGTGGTAAATTTGAAGTACAATGAAATTGTGTAATTTCTGAGAAGATAAAACGGAAAAAAAAGATTGAAGGGTTTCACACCTGCCAGTTCATCATCAATTTTAGTTCGATTAATTTTATTTCTTCTATTGTAATTATAATTAAAATAATTTTTTATTTAAATAATTTAACTTGTTATGCATGCTCAGCTATAATTACTACTTTTTTATTAATTATCTCAATTCCTTGTTTGAGCTCATTTATGGAGACTTTCGGTATGTTATTTAGGAAGACGTTCCTTAAATATTCATGAAAAAATTTCTGTTCCGATTTCTTTCTCCGAATAGCCTTTCTTGTGTCTAGATTTACATTCGAATAATGCTTGATTAGTCATTAGCGTGTCGTTTTTCGATACCACCTTCATTCTGTGCTCGTTTCAAGGCGAAATTTATTTAATAAGTTGTGTGTTTATGAGTCGTTACGTTGGCCTGCCTTTAGAAAAACAATCCGCAACTATGGTGTTGATAAAGTCATAAGATTTATCGAATTTTGATTTTCGTCTCCGAAATCAAACCCTAATCATACTAATTTTTTGAAATATTATGAAATTTTCCGGATACGCCCGACGGTATTTTTTTTTTTCTTCAACTCGAGTCTACGTAAGTTCACGTAAAATTCCGAGGAAAAAAAAGCACCCATAAATCATACACGATTACAGTGTACGTCAAAATTACCATAATTTTGTAACCAGAACTTGTAAATCAATTTTAATGGCGACACGCGATTTACAACCATGAACAATGGCCGATTCGGTGCTTTTAATTTTTAAAACATCTTGCAATTCGTAAGATTGAGTAATTTCAAACGAGTACATTCAGTATCACGACAACTAGAGTCACGATCGTTGCAGATGAAGAAATTCCGAACCGATGGAATGTTTTGAGTGCATATAATAGCGATTCAACAATAATAAAAGTATATCTTGACTGTATTTAAAAACTTTTATACGAGGTTATGAAACCGCCATATTTGATATTTGCGTGCGATTTTACTTTTATAAGAATAAGCTGTTTTTTTCTTTGAAAAAAGCTTTCGCCATACGACTCAATAATTTGAAAAAAACGATAAATATTTATGGTCAATTTCCAACGTATCGTTTTTCGGGTACCTTTGACGACAAAGTTTCCTTTTTCAGCTTACTGACTCACGATAAGGTAGGTGTATAATTCGTATTGCTCACTACGTTGTCAACTGTATGGCTGTATTAGACGAAAATTTTATTTTAGTTACGAAAGAATAATAATTCGGAAACAGCAGCGTATAAGCTTGGCCAAAAAATCCAAACGGATTGTTTACTTTAAAAATATCTTGTAACTGAAGTTTTAGTAATTTTCAAAATGCTCTTCACGTATGAACTCGGTAGCGAAACCGTTTAAAGAATTTTTTGAATTATTTCTTCCGAGCACGTATTTTATTAAGGAGATGCGTTCGTATATAACTCGACAGGGTGAAATTTTAACGTTTTTCTTTTTTCCTTCCACGTTGAGTCGTTGCCGCGCCTTTTAGAAATGAAGAAATCACGTTACATAATTCTATTCTACGGATCTTTTTATTTAAAAAAAAAAAAATTTCCCCATTTTTAGGTATTTTGCGCTCGAGTAAACATTACAAGGTTTATAATGAAAATTTCTCCGTTGCATATTATACGTGATGTGTTTTGTCGGAGGATTTAAAAAGATTTATTTTGACATTTAGAATAAAACAGGGGAAAAAATTAATGAAATGTTTGTGTGTCGCGAGTCAGCCTACGAACTGATTAAAAAAATTAAACTTAAAATGGCGAAATTTATTCCGGCGTTTGTCAAATATTTTCTTCGTGTTTAGAGCGTATAATGTGCTGTTATATGAGTTTGAATCGAACTTTCTCAAGAGTATTATGAGGTAATGGGATGCTGAAAACTGCGATTGGATACTCATGGTATCTACTAGCCGAAAAAAGTACGAAATTTCAAAAGAAATTGATTATGTTTTTTTTATAATGAAGAAAAAAAAAGGCAAAATTTGAATGAAAAAATCACGCTTGAAAAATTTTCAAACATGGATTTTTTTATGCTGAAAAGTTATTCGAAAAAGTGACAAGTTTTTTCTTTATCGTACGAAAAAGGTTCGAAATTTTGTTTTTCGGATTTGATAGACACCATGGTACTGGGCAAGGTTGTAACCTTCAAAATTTCTTATAAATAGTTTGGTGGGGTTGTTGACATCGAGTTCTATTCTGTGTTAGTTTACTTTTTTGTGTTGTAGTTTTGCATAATATTTTTTAATTTTTTTATTCAGCGATAAAAATCCACTTCATTTCATATATATTATATTTTTTTAGCTGAATTTTTAAGTTAAAAACGATAGCTATTACAGCCTACCTGATTTGGGAAAGAGATGACGACGGAGGGGAGGAAGGGTGGGGTGCGTTTCAGATCATTTGTAATCACGTGATGATAGACTCTTTTTGAAAATACGAAAAAATTACTCTAATAATTTTTCGATAAAATTAAAAATGGCGGATCACCAAAATTTTGACTCAAATTTTTCGTCAAGTTTAAAAATAAAATTAATGAATTTAAAAAAAAATTAAAACTATTCAGAAAACAGAAAAAAATTTCAAAAATTTGAAAATACCGAAAAACATGTCTGAAATTGAAAAATGTTCAAAAATGTTAAGAAATTGTAAATTTCAAAAAAAAAAAAAATTTAAATTTAAAAAAATTAAAAAATTTTTCAAAAATGTTCAAAACTAAAAGTGAAAAAAGTCCTAACGTTAGCAAACGTTTAAAATTCAAAATTGGGAAATGTTAAAAATCAAAAAATAAATGTCGGAAATTCAAAAAAAATCTCTAAATTGAAAACTCGACTTTCAGCGGACAGGTGGACTTTAAGGACAATAGGGCTCTTGAGCTTAACTTCTTCTACCTATGCTCCAAATTTAGAGCCAATCCGTCAATTTTTACTCGAAGTATCGTCGAAGAATGGAAATTAAACAAAAAAACAAAAAACCATAATTATAGTGAACGTATAAGTGGATTTTATATTATTTAAAAGTAAAGTCCATTAAAACGTTGAAGAAAAAAATAAATGTTATAAAATGACAGAAACTTTCAAAAATGGCTAGACTGTACAAGATAAAAGAATTTAAAAAAAAAAAAAAAAAATGAAGAAATCCAAATGAAAAAAAAAATCAAAAAATCAAAAAATGTCATCAACATTTTTTTAAGATGAAGAAAATCTAGAATAAAAAAGTTTTTTTTTTTAATGAAAAATATGTTCAAAATTAAAAGAAACGTCCAAAAATTAAAAATTTTCTTCATCGAAAAAGGTGATAAAGGTAGAACTGTCACAAAAAGAGAGTAATGTATGGTAATGTACAAAAAACTACCATAATAAGTATTTGAATAAAAATTAATATTTTTCAACATAATACATCATTTTCGAAGGTTTAGAAGAATGAGAAAGCTGAAAAGTTATAAATTTTTTTTAAAGTCTAGCAAAATGCGAGGTAATTTAATAGACAATTTTCTGTTGTCCAACTTCCTTTGGATAACAAACGTGGATTAGAACTATTAATTTTTCTCCGAGTTAAGAAGTGTCATTCGTGTAATATCGCAGATTAATATTTTCGATCGATATTCGCCGATAGAGCTATATTAAAAATCTCTTTTTGAAATGTTTTCGCGAAACTTTCATTTGTTTTTAACAACCTCGGCGTGTTCATTTCGCTCTGAAAAGATCCTATAGAAAAAGGACTTTCTTCTGGCACGTTTGGAGTGAAAAATTCTCATTTTTCGTGATTCCATTCGGCGGCGCGTTTAACTCGAAAAGGGTGTTTTTTCGTTTACAAATTTCCCGCATCGCTACTCGAAACACTCGAATATACCTTTCTTTCACCAACAGTTACGTGTCATCGAATGATCAATGTCTTCGACGTGAACCGTTCGTGGTATTATTTTAAAAATCTTTTCAAAACAAAGTCGACTCCTTTCATGGTGGCTCTTTCAAAGCGTGGATTGGAACGAAAGTGTAATAAGGAGAAAATAACGTCGCCTATAAAATACTAAATAAGATTTCATTCGGAGGACTAAAATTGGACTTACAGTTAGCCCTGTATGAGAGTTGAATTCAGAAATTTATTCGAGATGGAAAAATTGTATCGTCTAGATGGTACTTTCTTATATCTCATTTACCGTATGGGTATCGCTTATTAAATTTTTCGCGTTGTAAAAATCGCGATATTGGAGGGAGCTCTTTTCATTTATTTTTTACATCTATATCTTGGTTTATGCGAGTAAAGGTGTTACGAAATATGTAAATCAGATGGCAAGAAGGGCCGAATAAAAATAAAATTTAAAAACCGACATTTTTTCAGAGTTGATAAAGAATTCGGGTAGCTATTGGAAAACGCGAAAGGTAAACTAGCCGCGTACTCTTACCCGTGAAATAAATTTCTAGTACGACGTCAAACGTTCGAGCATCCTTAGTTTCAATTTCCGCTCAGCTCGAAGTATTATAAAAACGATGCAGTTTAAATTCGCATATAATATTCATTCGGGAATGGATATATTTTGATTTATTTGCGTGACTTTGTGTTTTAAAATTGGGCGCGAATGTTGAGCTTTTTAGGTATCTGTATTTATGTGCTTACTGGATCTGGTATGTGAATTTAGAAAATATAGTATTCATTTGTAATGGAGGTGGTGCCTAGTTCATAGTAAAGACTACCTAATTCCAACTATGGACGAAAAATAGCCCTGGATTATACTTAAATAAAGAGTAGTTTGTGATGAGACACATGAAGATTGGTACTTGGAAAAGAACCGTATAAAATGGTGTAAAGTAGTGTGTAAGAAAATTACAGAATTTCAAGAAATTGTATGAAAAGGGGAGATAACAACTATTTAAAAAAATATGGAAAGGAAGCGAACAATAAGAGTAACGTAGTGTGGTACAGTGGCATTCGGTACATTTATACAAATTAAAATTGAATTAGGTGATTTTGATGATTTTATGATTTAAAAAAATTAATTTAAATAATTTCTCCATTTATTCATTGGTTTTGATTTTTTTTTTCAATAGTTGATACTCAAATATACTTATAACATTATTTTATCAAATTAAAAAAATAATTATACATATAACAGATTTAAAAAAAATTGTCAAATTCTAAAATTAAATAAGAGCTCAAAAATTAAAAAAAAAAAAAAAAACTTCAAAAATTGGAAAATATTTATAAAAATTTCTAAAATATTGAAAGAAGTAGAAAAATAAAAACAAATTCCATCCAACCTTACAGATGTCCTCAATAATCACCGAACAATCGACTCCTTAATACTCACCTTCCTGAGACAGTCCGATCTATTCCACAGAATATAACCGCTTCAGTCACATAAGTGCGTCCCTAAACAGATTAATTATTATCAGGTTTTTTCAAGAAATTATATAATTGTATATTTTTTAAATTAAATCTACATTTATGTGTATTTTTTTTTTTAAATCGTTTTATTTTTGGTCGCTCGGCATCTCGGCCATTTGCGACGCTAAAATTGTACATTACTTATAAATATAGGTCATTATAATTATTCGTTTCTATTGACTAAGTATAACAACTTTTTATATAGAATTAATTAAATTGTATGATTGTAGGTAGGTAAATAATTTTTGGACGGCTAGTTCCTCATCCCCAGCTGCTTCCTCTAGATTTTTCCATTGTCGTCGGCGCGCGTATTTTGGGCATTCTACTATTAAATGTTCGATCGATAGTGGAGCGTTGCATGAGATTATATGTATTTATCCATGTTAATTTTATTAATGAATTTTCTTTTTTTTTTTTTTTATTGTTATTAATTATAGATTTTTTTTCGTTAATATTTTTATTTTATTTTGGCATATAATAATTATATTATATAAAAGATTGAAAAAAATGCTCAAGGTCAAAAATTGAATAAGGGCTCAAAAATTGAAAAAATATCTAAAAAAATGTTGAAATATTAAAAAGTAGAAAAATAAAATAAAAATTCAAGAAAATGTACAAAAATTCAAAAAAGTGCTCAGCATTTTTGAATTTTCTTTTTTTTTCAAAATATCTGAAAATGTAAATAATATTGCCAAAAATGTGAAAAAAATTGAAAAACCTAGTGAGTACCTATGAAGGTTAAGAATTGAAGAGAAGTTCAAATTTTTGAAAATGTCCAAAAATTTGTCCAAAAATTGATGTGCTCCAAATATTATGAAAGTCAAAAATTTAAAAAAATCCAAAAACAAAGCTGAAAATTCATAAAATTGCTCATAAATTCAGGCACCACATCTAATAAAAAATTCAAAAATCAAATAAATGTACCAATTTTTTTTTAATCCTCAAATATTGAATATTTGTCTCAAAAATAATAATATAAAAATGAAAATTTTCCAAAATTATGAAAAATTTATAAAGCAAACAAATTTCAGAAACAAACAAATTCAAGTGATAACAAAATCTTAAATGTTCGGAAATGAAACAATAATCTACAAATTTTTTTTTTGATGTTCAAAAAAAGTCTAAAAAAATCTCCAACTTTTTTTTTTGTTTTTGTTTTTTGTTGTTGTTGTTGTTTGTAACTCCATGTCAGTAGCTAAGGCTAAAGTAGAAAAAAATGATCGAAAAAAGTTTGAAATTAATCATGTTTTCAATAAAATTGTAGGCTTATTCTGATTTGAAGTCTATTGCAAGTTGAGCTAAATTTCATTCTTTTCAAAACGTCGGTGAGAAGTAGTTTCCAAATGACTTATAGAAAACATAAAAAAATTGTTACTTCTCAAAGTTGATGGAAGCAACGAAGTAAGAATCAAAATTTTCAAGGAAATTGATTTCTATGGAATTTGTTTTTTTTTGCGGTTGGAAGTTTCATTTTATGATCTAAACCTGAAATAGTATATTACAATACAGCGGTCGAAAGTGAATGATTACAGACGAGTGCTAAGTTCACTGAACGAGCCGAAGGCGAGTGAAGTGAACGAATATTTGCGGAACGAGCCAAAGACGAGTGAAGTGAACGAATATTTGCGGAACGAGCCAAAGGCGAGTGTAGCAAAATGCACGAGTCATGTAATATTCACTCGACCGTTGTATTTGTAAGATATTTTACTTCATAAACGCTACGAAAACGCATAATATGAGTAGTAGTATATAATTATTCCACGCATAGTAAAAATTATTAATTAATTAAGAAGTTGAAAATCTTGTTTTTGTTTTTTGTTTTTGTTCAAGAATTTGAATTTCAATACCAAAGTTTTTCATTTATTATCGTCGAGTACTTATTCATTTGTAATTATAATTGAATAAATGAGAATATAGAGTGCGCGAGGGGAAGTTGGGCTAGTTTCAATATTTTCCATCGCACTGATATAGAAAAATTTTTATTAAAATAATTGTTTTATTTATGTTATTAATTTTTTTAATAATAAATTAATTTTTTTTAAATAATTTTTTTTGTAATATTTTTAATTTATAAATTATTTTTATTTATTTTAATTTTAATAGTATATTTAAATAGAAATCAGTTTGAACGTTTACTATGATAAAATGATGTACTTTCTTATGTTGCCAAACGGGAGTAATTGTAATCTTTGGTAGCGTATATGAAGTAAAAATGTTTATTTTTTTTCAGTTTAACAAAGTAGCGTTTTTTCAAATATTTGAGAGTGTATTAATAAACGCGTCAATTAACAAAAAAAAAAAAAAAAAAAAAAAATTGAACTTGATGAATATGTAATTTATGGACATATTGCGGATTTATTTTGAGATCTTTAGGATTCAAAAGATAAAAATATTCTCAACTTTTATCTCTTAGGGATTCTAACGTGTGAATAATTTTGTGTTTCAACATCTAAATGATGTCATTTTGAATCAATGTGGTGACTTTTTGAGAATTCTGTGAAGCAGAAATCGGATATATTTTCTCTTTTGAGTTCTATATTGACTCTAAATTAAGCTCCTGTTATGTAGTTTATTAAGAAGTTTATTATTCATTTTTAAAAACACACAAAATAGTGATTTTCTTTTTTTTTTTCAAAAAATGAATGAATTTTAAAAAATTCAATCTATTCAGAAAACAAAAAAATTTCAAAAATTTGAAAATGCCCAAAACGTGTCTGAAATTAAAAAATGTTAAAAAATTAAAAAATTTCCCAAAAATGTTTAAAACTAAGAGTGAAGAAAAAAGTTCAAACGTTGGAAGTACGTTTAAAAATTCAAAATTGAAAAAAGTTAAAAATCAAATAAATATCAGAAATTGAAAAAAGTCTCTAAATTAAAAACCCTGGTATCTTCCACCAACGACAACAAGAAGAGAAAACGTCGTGATCACGCGACTCTGCCTAGGCCACACTTGCCTCACCCACGTTCACCTCCTCAACAGGCAGCCCTCTCCTCTTTGTCCTACCTGCCAAATTCCTCTTACTGTGGCTCATATCATACTCCATTGCCCCTCCCACACCGACCCTCGGGTCATCCTTAACAGTCCTATATCTCTCGCCGAAGTCCTCAACAACCACTCAACAATAATTTCCCTCCTCACCTTCCTCAAAAAAGCTAATCTTCTTCACTTAATCTAACCACCCTTAAATAGCACGTGCCTCTGGCCTAAGTGGCAGTACACTGCACATAAAAAAAAAAAAAAAAAAAAAAACTGTTCGAAAACTCTAAAAAAATGAACACGTGTTTATAAAATTTCAAATGAAAGAAAAAAAAATGAAAATAAAAATGTCCAAAAAAGTCCATGAATGAAGAATGTATACGAAATATTTTACAGTATTGTATTCAATTTTTTCTTCGTAAATTTTGTTATATTGTAAAACAAAAACTATCAATACAATTATCTTTCGCTTGAAAAATGATTCGTGACTTTCAGATTTATTTTCACGATACGTACAGTTTCATCATTTGATATTATAGATGAAAATACAGCAAAAAGAAAAATTTCGTCGACTCTTCTCCCATTCTTCAGTTGTATGCCTCTACGTTCTGCACAATAGTATACCAAACAACCTAAACTATTCGCATTTACCGATGCAAAATCGAACTGAAATATTAAACGAACTGTTGAACGAAAATCACTGCCGCGTGAAAACTATAATGAAAAGTTTAACTGAATTACAATCTGGCGCCGAATATCGCGTTTGTGGCATCAACCCGTGAATTCGAACTGACCAACAACTTTGTAAATATCCCTTGGGAAAAAAACGATTACCTATTCGCTTCTCTACGGCGAACGTTGTTTATTTCATTCAAATAAAACAACCTTTGAAGGAATTCGGTCGGAAATTTTACTCAACGTTTTGCGCTTATAAATTGACGACGTATTCGGAAATGTCGCCGATTATAAAGAATATCGTCCGTTTAACTGCTCTTGGCAAAATTCTTGCCAGGGTTAATGGAATAAACGAGCGAGTACTTAAAACCGTACATTCTTAACATATATTTGCAAATATAGGCGTAAAATAAACGAACGTATTATGCGAAAATTTATACGGTACCCGGCCTCGCCGTACCCAGTAATTTGAGTAATGTGGACCGTACAGTACTGACACGAAAAGGCTAAAAGCGCCCCGTGAAATTAATTACAAGAAAGCGAATAGAAATTTAACCGATATTACCAACACGTGCAACTTTTCTCAATCAGAACACGAATTACTACGATGTCAAAACGCATTACTTTCCGAGCGGCTACTTGGAATTAAATTTTCTCGGACCCATTAGAAGCGAACGAAACCAATCCTATGTAATGGGCTTTGAAAAGTATAAACATAATGGGTAATTAAAGCTATTCCACCGACGAATGGCGAATTTCGAGCAATCAAGAGAGTTAAACTTGGAATACATTGGCGAGGCGAATTCACAAATAAGTAAATCATCTGTGTAGCTAAATCGTCGGTTATAATTTTTCAACCGATTGAAAGGAAAATTCGGTGTAATCTTTTCTCCGTCTTTCGCTCCATTTATACCTATGAGGGAAAATAGGCGTACGTAAAAGTACACGAATAAGAGTACTTTACGCTATTACTTTGAAAAAATTTATGGAGAGTACAAGCGCGAATACGAGAAAAACGAACGTTAGAGTTCGATTATTTATTGGCAGTTTTTTTTTTATCGTTAGCTCGTCGCTTTCTCGTAGATAAGCAAAGAGAATGAAGTTAAAATTCGATTTGTTCTGGGTAACTTGATTTTCATCGAATCGAGAAGGCGGCAAAAAATAAACGCCGACGATATTTTTCGAAAATTTCTTTTTACGCGCGCTATTAAGTAATAACGCGTTCGACGTTGATTAAACGTACGCCTCGTATCGAATGCTTCCAGTAATGAAGACAAATCAACCTGTAATTCGAACTGTTAAACGATTCGGTTGATGTTTGTGTAGGCCTATGCTAGCGGCGAAATAGTGATGTATGGGTGTGTTAAATATGGAATACGTATGAAAATAATTATCGTCTATTACTATGAAATAAAATTCAATTTATACCTACGTATCTCGAGCCCTGGGTTAGCTGGATTTAATGTTTAATTGTTTCTGGAACTTTAATTTAACCAATTCTTTGAATGTGTGGTGAAATTCCTAATTGAATTAGAAAAAGTTCGATAAATTTGTTTCAAAAAAATTGAAAGTCATTCGAATAAGAAATCTTCCAACTTTATACCAACCATTGTAATTTCATCGAAGGAAAGTGGATTCTGGAAATACTCCGTATACCTGAGAATTTTTTCTACTATGGGAAACATCTCCGTAAAATTGCTCCTGTTGCGTAACTGTGCCAGTATTTTCTTCAGTCGCTTAGTTGATTTCTGTTTTTAAGGCGATGAAAAATTCATGGAAGAATTTTTTTCTCATGGTGAAGAAGTTCTGTGTGGTGGATTTTTCGTTTCTATTTTTTACATGTGTTTTCAAATTGAAAACGACAGCTATTACAGTCTACCTGATTTGGGAAGGGGTTTGGGTAGAGTGAGGTCTTCAAATATTTACGTTTCAGACCATTTGTAATCATCTGGCAAATGTCCAACTTTTTGGTATATGTGTATACCAATATATATATATGTATATTTTCCTTCGTGTAACGCAGACGGGGTTTCATGAAATGTGCTAAAAATTTGTGAGAGACTCTTCTTAAAAATGCAAAAAAATAACTTTTTTGTTTTTTCGATATACCTCAAAATGACGGATCACTCAAATTTTGAGGGGAGCTGGAGAAGGAACAAATGACTTAAATTTTTAGTTTTTGATTTCATATGAAAGAGTGAATTATGGCCACCAACAAATTCAAATTTCAGCTTCCTAAATGCATTTGAAGGGATGCTAGAGCGAAAAACGACTTTTGGAGGAAATTTTGAGCCATGAAATTTCTCGAATTTTCCATATCTCCTCGCCAGTTAAATCTGAAAAATTCACCCTTCACATTTGGTTTTAATTGGCGACCAGAATATGACCTCTTGAATTTGTGTCAAAATGGATCCAAAATGGCTGATTATGAAAATTTGAGTAGAACTTGAGGAATCTCAAATTCCTAAAAATGTAATTGGTATGAACTCATATGATTATTGGAGATAATAAGTACACTATATCCCAAATTCACGTTCACACATTATATTGGAGGGGAGAAGTAGGGGTTATCGACCTCAAAATATGGTTGTGGTTCATGAAAGTTCGAAAATTTTTATTATGGCGTTATTTATGATAAAATAAGCGCAAATGACTAATGTATTCTGATTTTTCCTTCCCAAGTGAATTTAGTGGGGAGTTGAAGCAAAGGTGGATATTGGAGGGGAAATTACTGCAGGAAATTTCACGAATCTTCTGTATCTCCTCACCAAATCGACCTAGAAAGGTCAAACTTTATTTGGAAACCTGAAGAAGCCCTAATTAAAAACTCAGCTCCAGTAATGCTGCATGGCTGCTTACGTTTTTATACCTGAGTTTTTAATTAAATAGATAGCCATTATAACTTACCTAATTATGAAAGAAAGGTTAGGGAAGTACCAGAGAGGGGTCTTCGTATCATATATTATATTTGATGTGGTTAGAAGTTGTTCAGTGAACGATTCATTCCCTCTTATTTTTATCGTTCTCGGATTTTTTATTTATTTATTTATTTTTTGTTTCAAAGACTTCTTTGGTTAGAGAATGAGGTTGAGGAAAATAGGTATTTCTACAATTGCTAAATTTAGAGCATTGTGTAAGGATATGGACGATTGTGATTGAAACGTTGTAGGTGATACAGACAGGTATCAGTGGTCGTCTAAGTCTGTTCTAAATGAATTATTTTCACTTTTTAAAATTTTTATTTAAAAAAATAAAAATGACTAATAAATCTTTTGTGTGATCTCTTCAAAATCAATCTTCAACAGTAAGTAACTTGGAGACAAACTTAAATTGCTGTAAAGGAACCTAAAAAACTGGTCAATTTATGGATTACTGAAACTTGAAATATGAAGAATAACGCCTCAAGAATTAAACTGAGAAAGCATGACTTGATTAATGTTTAGTAATCTCTTTAACATCGAACTTAAACAGTAATTTTGAAGCGAACATAAACTACAGTACCTAACAGTAAGTAATTTTGAAAACTTGTAAACTTATAATTTACTAGAACAAAAAATGAGAAGTAACGTACTTAATAAAAATAAAACTAGAAAACTTTACTGTTTAGCAAAACAATGATCAAAAAAGTCTCATTGACTTTTATTATTTATTATCTCTTTATTCTTCAGAATACTGTCACGTGATACTATATTATAGTAATTCTACAGTTATTATAAATCACAAGAAAACAAGTATACGAACAAGATAAATGAATCGTTCGCTGAACGATTTCTAACATCGTTATAATTATGGACTGACTGCGATCTTCTTCTATTTGCAGCGATGGAAAGCTAGCCGAAAGTTAAAAGTTGAAGGATGAAAGTTGACCAAATTTAGACATAGTCGAAAGCTAAAAGTTCAAAAGTTTTAAGATGTTCAGCTGAAAGTTAGCCAAAAGCCTTTTCAAATACAGCTTTTTTTTACCTTTTTGTTTAGAAGACATAACTCTGAATATATCAATAATTCGATGCTCAGAAGTTCAGAACAATAAGCCGAAATGAAAAATCCAATAAATTTGTTCTAATGAAAAATTATGTATCTGTCATCGTTTTTGAGAAATTGTTAATATACTAGAGCACTCCCAAATAAACTCCAAGTATGTAAAAATCATTTTCTGTCACGTTTTCAAATTAACCCATCTTCATTCAGCGCACCAAGCCTAGTTTCACGTGTCGATTCCGAATTGAATTTAAGCAAATATGTATAATACTCATACAACGTAGCAACCAATAGGAATTCGTCCTCTATATGTTTATTATATTTTGCACCAATCAGATGCAGCTAGGCGTCTTGTTTTCTTTCAGGCTAGTAAACATGAATGTGATTCGATTCCGAATTTAATTTAAGCAAATGTGTATAATACTCGTACAACGTAGCAACCAATTGGAATTCGGCCTGTATATGTTTATTAAATATTTTGCACCAATCAGATGCAATTATGCGTCTTGTTTTCTTCTAGGCTAGTAAACATGAATGTGATTGGTTGTAATTATGATATTTGGTGTTTTCAAATGTTTGATTCAATTTTCCCTATCAATGAATACTTTGTTTCAGTTTTTCGATATTTTTAATTTTATTCCATTGATTTAAATTTGTGGAGCCCCTCAAGCATGTCTCAAATTTTGAGATATCACCTATTTTAGACCCGTTTTGATTATCAATTAATGATGGCTGATATTTTAGTTCCCAATTAAACCTATGTATACAGTTTAAGTAACCTATAGGTACATTTGGTGAAAAATGTCATAGTTTCAAACATCCTTAAAATTTAATTTTTACTTTGAATTTTCTCCAACTTTATCAAGGTGTTGAAAATTATATGTTGATATCTCTGATTGATTCTATGCTGTGAAATTGTAATCAAATGTTTTGGCAGCTTCTAAGTACTTTCATACTCTTAAATTTGAGTTAAGTTTCTTTTCAAATCTGATCAATGATCTGAAAAAGTTGCTTTTGAATATACACGAAAATTCTCGTGACAGGTTTTGAACCATTCTCATGCACACTTACTGGTTGTACGAGTTGCAGAAAAAATCATGTAAAAAATTCGGGCTTGAGTATCGTCTACTCAACTACGAATAGGTTGTTAGGTAAAGTTATGAGATACCTCCTTCCCCCATCCCCTATCCGATATGACTTTATCATTAGGAACTCAGATTGGAAAGAAATAGAAATTGAGTTACCAAAAGTAACGTTACAACAATGAACCATGACCTTGATTTTGCCTTATATCATGAACATTTACTCGTACTTACGACTTCAACTCAATAAAAAAGATATTATGAACACTCGAGCAGTTGGCGGAAATGGAAAATGTTAGGTTATTACGCACACGATGCTGAAATAACGCCTCCATTACTTAGTTCTGTTAACCGAGAAGTTGCGTCATTAGTGTTGAGAAAATTCGAAAATGGTTGTTTTTTCGTATCTTAGCGTGAAAATGAAATTACGATTTGGAACCTAACAAGTTTAAAAATGTCGAAGAAATCCGCTGCAGGTTTGAAAGTTGCTAGAAGTTTTGTGGAATTTATGCTCAGTCGAAGCTTCCAGGAATTCCTGAGACTGGATCTTTTTATGTTGCGTAAAGTATTACTCGAGTGTAGTCCGAAAATAAGATGGAATGTTCGAGAACGTCATTTGATGGCTGAAAGGCTTCGTTTAATTGTAATAGGCTTCAATATTCACGACGTGCGAGAAAAAGTCGTAATTTAATTCGTTATCGACGTATAAAAAGAGCAGCGTTTTTGTCGTCGACGTGTGCGCGAAATATTTCTACCCGTGTCGATTAGGGAGCCAACCCTTTTCAACATTTTATCTGAGTTTAAATTTTACACAATTTATCGACACGAAGTTGCATTGAACGGATGTCATTCAATTCACGTTTGTGCGGCTTGGCTGGTAAAAATTTTGATTTGTAGGGTAAAATTTCGTATGACAATATTATCAATGGTGTGACAGTTTAGACGCAGCTCTTTGTATTTTTCTGAGAAAAACTGATTTTATTATTTGTTTGTAACATCGGCGAATTCATCATCGAATATTCTGATTTCTGGTTTCCCATCGAATATTTTTAGCGACCAAAAGCCCAGTCTTCATATCGTTCATCTTGTTAGTTGAATTTTTCATTTGAAACGACAGCTATTCTAGCCTACGTTATTTGAAGAGAGAGCATGGGGGAGGGTGGGGTCTATAAATCTTAGCGTTTCAGATAATTTGTAATTATATGACAACTGCCCAAATTGTTGGTATATATATATTATATAGTACGACTAACTGATCTTTGCCCCATCCAAGTACCAAATTCTCTAGTTGAAAAAAAAAAATTCAATAATTTCTCTCAGGGTTTTTTGTTGAATTAAGAAATAAAAAATCAATTATTTTATTCTACAATCATCTAAACAATATTTTTTTTTATTAAAATTATGTATTTTATTCAATATTAGATTAATTGCTCTATTTTATTAGGCAACACTGATTTTTAATAAAAATGATTTAAATCAGTCAACAATGAAAAAGAAATTAATAGTAAATTTTATGATTGTTTTCATCATTCATTATCAAAAGAAATGAAAAAATTGATATTCGATTTGGAAGTAGGGAATTTTGTACTGAAGGGTGCAAACATCACCAGGTCCCATTGTATACATAATTACATATATCAATTATTTTTTCCTTCGCATAGCGCGGGAGAGTATGGATAAAAAATGCTGAAAATTTGGTGAGAGACTATTCGTAAAAATACAAAACAAGTGCTTTTTTATTTTTTTGATTTACCTCAAAATGGTGGTTCACTCAAATTTTGAGGGACGCTGAAGAGGGATGAAATGACTCATAATTTTCGTTTTTGATCTCATATAAATGAATGAGTCGAGGATAACAACATATCCAAACTTCAGCTTACCAAATGCATTTCGAAGGATGTTAAAGCAGAAACGACTTTTTGAGGAATTTTTGCGCCATGAAATTTCTTGAATCTGCCATATTCCATCACCAAATTGATCTGTAAAGGTCAAACTTCGTATTTGTAGTTAGTTCATAACCTAAATATACCCTCGTAAATTTGGGTCAAAATTTATCCAAAATGGCCAATAGCTAAAATTTGAGGATGGCTTGAGGAACCTCAAATGGCTCAGATTTCATAAATGTGGACTTATATGAGTACTAGTGATGAGAAATGTGATATATATCAATTCCACCACCACACGTCATTTTGGAAGGAAGGAGGAGGTTTATTGTCATTATGATGTGGAGGGGGAGGGGTAAACGAGGAGTCAAAAATTTTTAATTATAGTGTCAGATGATAAAGTGAGCTCAATTGATTAAGATGTTCTAATTTTAGCCTCTTGAGTTAATATGGAGGCTAATTAGAGTAGAAAATGACTTTTGGAGGGGATCAGGGTTATATCCAGAAATAGAAAAATTTAGCGGCCCACCGAGAAATCTTATTTTTAATGACCCACTCAGTATTAATCGGCCCAATTTCTTCTCATATTTTTCAAATTATGCATTTCTGAAATTTCTTTTGTTTTTGTTATCGAAGTTTAGAAATTAAGTGGCCCAATTTTTACCTCACCAGCTCGAACCGAGATTTTCTCGGTGACTCGCCTGCTGGATCCGAGCCTTGAGAGGATATCAAGGCAAAAAATTTCATGAATTTCGCATGTGTCCTTGCGAAATGGCCCAGGAAAGGTCAAACTTTGTGTGTGAGTTTAGTTTGGTATCAGAATACGAGCTCTTGAATTTGGGTCAAAATTGATCAAAAATAGATGCGAAGTCTCAAATAGCTAAAATTTGAAAAATGTGAGCTTTTGTGATTGTTGTGGACAAAAAGTGCTACATATTTCGAAATAAACTTTTTGCTTGTTTTTAGGAGGGGCAGATCCGTGATTTTAATTTGTTAATAGATGTGACCTGTGGGCTTGAAAAATTTTCTTGTCAGTATTACTTGTAAATGTAAACAAATGCTAACATAAAAAGTCAGCTCCACTAATTCGGGATGGCTGCTCAGTTTTTCCCCCCTTCACTTCTCCTGCGTTCAATAGAAGGAACTTCTGTGTATTATATACCTGAAGTTGGTTCAGAAATACCAAGTTTCAGCTTTCAATATTTTTCCACAGCGAGCGAAAAAAATACTATCGAGCTCGGCTAACGAGTTGACGTTTGTTGTGAAACCGATGTTGAATTTTTCACGCCATACCTACGCAGAAACAAAGGAACGACGGAAAAAATTTCACCCTAATTACAACCAAGTTTATAGAACTTTTTGAGCAATGCGTGATATCAAATTTCATGTCGCAAATTTTCCGTTAACGTTATACTTTCGTTTTTCGTTGCCTTTTCGGTATTAAACCCAGCTCGTTAAACACGAACGCCAATCACGCAATTATCGTCGATATAGAATGGTTCATTATAACCAGGTCAGGTATACGCCGATGCGCTGAAATTGTACATTTAATTATTCCACTATTGGCGTTGAATGTATAAAATTATATTTTTCCCAACGTTTGTTTGTCGTTGCTGGGATAATGTTGATGGAGTACCGATCAATTTTCTTGTGATTGATAACCGCGTCGAATGTCCCTGGAGGATGATGAGCTGAGATGTACACGCGTTCGAATTAAATCGTTATCGCGATATAAATGCTTTTTTTGTAACTTTACATCATCAATTTTAAGTCATCTTTTGTCATATTACTGACGACTAATGATTCATAGGTGTTACCAGAATAAATATAATGACGGTTAAGCTTCAAGGTCCATGGAATATTTCATCAACTTATTTCATTTCGAAATTAATAGCGAATTATTTGAAATGTAATTTGTCGTTTCTAAGGGTTTTGCTCTTCTAATGATTATGAATTAAATATTCGAAGAATTATAAAAACAAATAGAATGTTTAACGGTGTTTTCGAGGAAAAGCACGCAATAATAAGTGGAAATTTTGATAGATTAAATTGATGGAATATTTTTCGAAATGATTTTATTTTCAATTCCTCGCCTTAATTATTCATTTCATTTTTATAACAAGTTAATTGAACATTATATTTGATATTTTGTCATGATATAAAAGCTTTTGTGTCGTTTGTGAAGATCAAACTACTTATTAAGGGTGTTTCGGGGTGGCTCTAATGAGTGGGGTTGATAGGTCAAATATGTATAGTCCATCAGCGTTACAATGGTTAGATACTTCCACAAGACTTTACATAGGAGGAGTAGGAAATAATTATAGTGTATATTTTTTCATCGCGATTTGTGCCACGGAATTCTTTGAATTTCTCTCATCAACTTTGTTAGGATAGTAGTGTAAATCATTTCGTTACTTCATCTCAAATGCGAAGTTTTGGTGATTAAATTGAGATCAAAATGAGATTTTTTGGAATTGCATTCAGTCTTTTCTTTATTTTGACATGAAAAAATCAAATTTACAAATATTTTCGCGATGAAAATCAACTGTGAAAAAAAATTTTTCACAATAAATATTTTAGAAATAATTTTTTTTTTTGCGTTTTTATCTATCGTAGTTATTACGACATTTCTGTATTGAGAACTTCATAATAGAGTAATTATACCGTGCGTCCAAGTGATTCGGGTACAATCAGCAGAAAAATCTCTTTTCCAATTACTCAAATTTGATTTTTTTAAATGCAGAGAAATTGTAATGCAGTTGAAATGAATTTATCAGCCTTAAAATTCATTAAAGTAATTTTAAAAATGATTTTTGATTTAGAAATTGTAGTTTAACTTTTATTATGTTATTTACAAATTGAGATTTTTGTGCTTAGTATACCCGAATCACTTTGTCGCACGGTAGTGACTGATCTGCTTTCTAATTGGCCATACGTCACACGGGTAACACCCAATCATAAGGCTAGAATGTGATCAAAATTGAACTAGAAGCTATATCCAAATGATTAGGGCAGGATTTCTCTTTACAATCTTATGATAATAATATAGTGGAGTGTTCCTTACACTGTGTACAACACATATATACTGATTTTTTGCGGAATATTGCCGAGCCCAGGGCTGCAAAAACGGAACGATAACGTTATCCGGTATCGTTCCGGTATTGTTTTTCAAATGGATTCGGTATCATTATCGTTCTGGTATCGTTATTTAATATGTTCCGGTATTTTGTATCGTTACCGTTTCGTTATTTGAAATGTTCGGGTATTGGTATCGGTATCGGTGCTGGTATTGGTATCGTTATTTTTCAAAAATTATTGAATATGTATTCCAAGTTTTAAACCAACTTTCAAAATTGGAAAAAAATCTGGTCCAGCCTAATAATAATAATGAATGAATTGTAAGCAGTATTATTAATTTTTTTTCCATGTGATTACGTTAACCAAATAATAATTATTAATTAATTTAATTGTATTAAATGGCTAAATAAATATAAATGCTTACAGCTATGTCCGGTATTGCTACTATTCTTTTAAAGCATTTTATAAATCATTCACAAAAATAGGTCAGAGCCGTCAGAGGGCCACAAGAGATCATGACAGTTGACACCATTATGAACATAACGCAGACAGCACCTCCAATTATCTGGTATAATAACATTAATAACAAGTAACAACACATCTCAAACTAAATAAACTTTTTAAATTTTGGTGTAAATTGACAATTAATAACAGATAGGTAAGCTCGTTTTAGAAAAAAATATGAAGGTCAATTTTTTTGAAATGATTGTGTTGTTATTAGCGCTGGTGATAAAAACGTCAAGAATGGAAGGAAACGAAGAGATTGGAACAATTTTTGAGGGATAGAAACGAAAGGAACGATACGACTTTGAATGAGCAAAGAGCGTTATATGAATGAAAGGAATGAAAATCAAAAGATGTAAGCAAGAGGAGATGGGAACGATTCAATTTTTTTTGCTCTTTTCTCACTGCCCCAAGCTGGTGCTACTAAGTGCGTCCCAAACTCAAGCTGTCACGATAAACACAAGGATCACAAGATTCACAAAATCACAACAATAGTACAATAATAATGCCTTTAATTATAAGTAATGAGAGAGGTGAACAGGTGATAGGGTAGGGATAGGGTTGCTACATAACATGTACATCTACAATTTCTACATACTTGATAATTTACTCAAATAATACTGGCAATTTTATTTTTTACATATTATTAATAGGAAAAATGAAAAAAAAAAAAATAATAATAATAATAACGGAAAAATAACGGAAAAAGGTTCCGGTATCGGTATTGTTCTGGTATCGGTTTTCAAATTTTCTAGTATCTGGTATCGTTTCGTTACCGTTTTTTAATTTTTCCGTTATCTGGTACAGGTATCGTTACGTTATTTACCGGAAAATGCCGTTTCGTTACGTTTTTCCGTTCCGTTAAGGTATCGTTTTTGCAGCCCTGGCCGAGCCTCCTGTGGCGTTGAGTTCGCATAATGGTTTAGCAAATCTTTTTTTCTCTCAAATAAATAATATTTGTATGAAATGAACTTTAAATAAATTACTGTTAAAAAATGAAAATACACATGAGAGACAAAGATTACAAGTCCAGCCGAATAGTTATGAATAGTTTAGGAGTTGGTTTGTTTCTAACTACCAAAGTTATATGAAATACCAAGCTAATACACTCTGAAAAATAAATAAAAAATCACAAATAATTGGAGAAGGCCCATTTGCTTACAATACGAGCGCTGCGTTTCACTACACACGTCTCAACTCTGAAACTCTGATTGGTTGTTTTGAATTCTCCGTGAGATATGGCTGAACTGATCATTGGTTGTTATTTCAGCCACCAATCAGAGATGTTTCTTGTAGATTACCGCGAACCTAGAGATCATTTCTGAATTCATTACATTGCTTTTGTGGGAGTGCAGTAACTTGGTAATCTATTACCGCTTTGCTGACCACCTTCATCATGCACGATAGGCAAAGTATGATACATGAGTGTCATATGAGCAGAACTACCTGTGTTTTGAAGGAGATCCTATTGAGATGAAACGCTCTATATATTATGAAGTAGCCCACAGGTCGACCGCAAATCACGTTTTGGCCAAAACAGATATTTTAATCATTCAGATAGTGTGTGTTGTATGCTTTTTCCATCTAAACGGTTGCCTACTCAAATGCTTTCGAATTCGGTAACCCTTTGTTGATTTTTATGCAAAATAGCCTCGTTTTGTTGCCATATACTGTGAAATGAAGTAGTAGTTGTCAATGTGACAATACGAAAACGCGATGAAAACAACAACAGTTACCACTTTAAGGAATTTCAATAACCTACCTGTTAGATGGAAAAACCCTATTGATTTTTCTTTTTCAATGCTAAAAATTAAACTAGAAAAAAATTATTTTTGGTCAATATTTCTGGCGACAGTTGTGTGTTGGAACAGAATGTATACTACAGTAAGAAAAAACAGACGAAAAGAAATGATTTTTTTTGGATATTTTTTCATTGCTGAAGATTTTTAGTTTTTCTTTTTTTCAGATATTCATTTCAACATTTTAATTGTTTGATATTTTTGTAACTTCTACTCATTTTTTCATTTTTTTTTTTTGTTGCCAGTAATTTTTTCATTTTTGCTTATCTTTTTCTTTCTTTTTTTAAATTTTTTGATATCATTCCTGTTTTTAGATTGTATTTTCAATATTTTAGACTTGAATTAATTTTTTTTTTAAGTTTTAGTCATTTTTTCATAAATTTGAATTTTTAGCATTATTATATTTTTTATTTGCAGAAATTTTATTTTTCAGGCTTTGATTTTTGAGGAAAGTTTTTATATTTTAGATATTTTTTTCATTATTGAATATCCATTTTTTGAATTTTTGGTGATTTTTTTCATTTTTAGTAATTTTATGTTTTTTGAAATATGTTTCTTAATAAGTGTTTTCTTTTTTGGAGGGAGAGAGGATTCTCATTCTTAGAACAAATGAATAGAGCACTAAAATATAAAGGAAATGAAAACTGGTTGTTTGTTTGTTCGTTTGTTTTTTTTCCTCAATTTCATCCCCTCAATCATTGACTATGAAAAATAAATTTTATATATTGTTTTGAAGCGTGTGAGAAGACATTATTCTAGATACGATTTTGTTTAGGAACTACACGCGTCACATAAAATCCTTACATTTGCTGAGAGTCGAAAAAAAAGAGAAAATTCCTCATGTCCAAGTAGTACGTGTAATTCGTAACTGAGCCTTTCATAGCAGACATGTATCCTATAGGCAACATTTTATTAAAAGGCCGACCCTTCATGAAATGAAATATTTACCGTATTATTATGCGTTGCCGAACGCGTACCATGTACAGTGTATACTTTTCTCTGGTGAATTGTGTGTATTCTCGGAATAATGATCATTCGTGACCGGTTGAAAGTTTCGTTTGCTCACCTAAAATTTAATTTAAAAAAAAAAAAGAGTAGCCAAATCGGTATAGATAGAGGTATACCACGACTTATACATTCCCATTTCGTGAAGTCACACGGTGTTGTGAGACCCGTTTCGACGATGTGAGACCCAACTTCGGGTCTCGGTACGTTTCGCTGTACTAATCAGCTTTCTATGCGTGTTGCACACTCTGCAACGCATAGGCAAATTTTTGCTCGGGCCTCGGAAAGCATATATACTCTCTGCTCTTATACATATTCAGTTCATACATTTCCACCCTAGAGCGCGCTGCAAAATTGTATAAAAAAAGATTTGCCACCGACGTTCTGAGACCCATTGACTTGGCAACGTTGCATCGAAGCAAATGTATTTGGGACTGTGTGTCTTTGAAATCGACAAGTGCAAATATTTCATAAGTTTTAATTACAGTTTTTTTCTCGAAATATTGCGCGGGATGGTGAAAAATTTATTCCTTTTTAGAATCTCAAAGTAAGTAAATTTATGTTCATTTTTTCATTCTCTCGGCAATTAAGTAATAAGATAAAATCTTCGTTTTTAGAATTGGTCATATACCATGAACACAAGATGGAATGGACTCGTGATAGATGCCAGTTTAAAAAACGAAGCTCATGATTTTTGAAGCTCAAGATAAGTGAATTCATACTCTTTTTTTCTATCATCTCAACATTATTAACAAAATATTATTATTTTCAGCTTTGATCAGATGTGGGAAGGGACAATGAAATTATTTGTATTTGTGTTGGATGGTAATTTTGAATGGCAAATTGATAACAACCTATCAAGGTAAGAATTATATTCTATAAATTATAAAAATATCAAACAAACGGTCATTCTATGTTACTTAAATCAACGATTTTACCTCCAAGTTTTCAATTTCGCTTATTTTTTTACGAGGGGCAAAACTATCATCAGTTATTCAATAATATAAACAAAAACAAATTCATTTTTGAAATTCGGAGCCTGAATTTTAATTTTGTTCCTCCCCCCACCCACTTTAAGAAGATTTGGTTCATATTTTACTCAAGAAACATCTACGCGATGATTAGAACTCCAATTCAAAATTTCTGCTAAAAGTGCCTTATAATGTTTGATGAGCAATGAAAATACAAAAATTCACGCTCAATTTGTTCTTTAAATGTAATTTTAAATCTGCCGATCAAAAAAGAACGTTTAAATTACTATATGAACAAAAAGAACACATTTTTTTGCCACATCCCCAAATTTGATTAAAAAAAGCTGAAAATCTGTGTAATGCATGCAGGGGCGTGCTCACCGTGTAACGACTCAGGATAATATCCTGGGACCCCGAGGAGTAGGCCCCTTTGGAGTGGGGCCTCTTTTAGCATAACAAGAAGTGTATTTAAGTCGTACAATTCGGTAGAAATAAAGGTTATAAAATAGTAAAAAACTTCATCAAATTTATCTTTATGCCCTTAATAAATTCAATTCAACTCAACTGCTTAAGTATACCTAATATTGGTAGCACGTACCTACTCTTCAGGAAATTTTTACTTGTACTAAAAGCTGTGACGAAACTAGCAAAACTAACGAAAATAAGGCGTTTATGGCTTTACAAATTTTTATTATGATGACCAGATATGATTTGAAAACACATTTTCCAAAAACTTTTTAAATTTACAAGGCCGTATGCAATGCATATTACCGATTTCCTCAGCCTCCACAGGGGTTTGAACCCCTATAAACAGCTGAAAGAAAATGATTAAATATTTTTATAGGAAATTTTAGATAAATAAATTTGCTATAGGATTTATTTACTTGTGTCGGTTATTGTAAGCGAGCAAAGTTCAAAAAACTGAGTTGGGGAGTTCAAAGCCTCGTAGGGGGCTACGCATCACGGCTACATATGGGGAGTTTTAGTATTTTGTTCATGCCTATACTCTTGACCAACATCCCGAAAATCTGCTCGATAAACGCTAATATAAGTTTCTAAATAATCTTACACTTCAGTTTTTGGAGACAGGAAAAAAACAACCAAACTTTCTTGAAGAAAATTTAAGGTAGATCATTTTTTTATTAGCCATTTTTTCGTATCTCTCCTTACGAGGAAGAAAAACACAAAAATCTATGTTCAAAAATGATAAATCATTATACTGCTTAATGCGTCTTCTTCAAGATCTCTTTACTAACTTATGATGAATGGTACAAAAAATGTAATGCAATATTTTTACGAGAAATTTGGTGTAGAATAATTTTGTGTGGTAAGAATGTTTTCGCATTTGGCACTATAACCAAGAAAAATGCAAAAAACTCACAAATGTACAACAATTGAGTCATTTTACCTAATGGCCATCTTCAAAGTTTTTTTGTTGTCGAACTGTGAATGATAGAGAAAAATGCGTTAAGCATAATTTGTAGGTAATTTGATGTAGATTAATTAATTATATATCTAATTACTTGTAACAGTCACTGTAAGTAAAACTAGCTTTTGCGGGGTTCTAACTCCCATAGAGGGCCACACGTCACCGCTACATGAGGGGAGTTTTAGTATGTCGTTTGTGGTATTACTCCTGACAACCATACCAAAAATTAGTGTAACAACAATTATTTCCCAAAACGAGCCAAATTATGTCTAGAATGCCTGGATGCAGGGACGTATGGAAAGGAGGGAGGTGGGAGGGATGAGCTCCTCCTTGGCTTTTGAAAGGTTGGTAAATTTGGAGTTTTAGCGTAAAGTTGGTTAACTTGACCACTAGCACTAATAAGTACTTAGTATCAAAAATAAGGCAGATAAATTTTCTTAAACAAAATATTGTAGTTTTTGAAATTGCCAGCTTTTGGAATTTACCAACTTGCCAATTTATATGTAAGTGGAAAAAATTTCTTTTGCGCTTCGCGCGTTGTATTTCTTACGATTTAAAAAAAATTTGAAGAGGTAAAAAATTACAAAATAGCCTAAAATACTGAAATTTACCAATATTAACCAAGTGTGGAAGAAAATTTATCAACTTGTATAAAAGATGAAAAAATTTCTTTCACGCTTCGCGCGTTGTTTTTGTTACGATTTTAAAACATTATTTTTAACTTTTAATGCGTTGTATTTATTTTTACCCATCATACCAGTAGGATGATGTTCTCAATAGAGTAATATGAAGAATGACATTTCGATTGTTTTTTCTTTTAGGCGTTGTACGAGCATCATAAGAAATATCATTCAGGACTACACCTATCGTTGAAATTTACTAAGATGATACATTTTTTTTAATACTAATTCCATATTATCGATGAAAAATTGCAAATTTGCTGAAATTAAAACATTCTAACGTTAGAGCAAAAAAAAAAAAAAAAGGTAAAAGTTGGCAATTTCTGGTTTTCTCCCCCCTCCCCCTGAAGAATGTCCTTAGTACGCTGCTGCTTGGATGTTGACTAATAAAAACAAAAAATTCCAGAAACAATTATTGTTTAATGAAATAGTTTAATGTTAAGTAAAATGGATGTTATACCTATCAAAATTTAAAATTTTTTATTTCTCCATATTCAAATTTTTTGCTTCTTCGCTTAGCTTTCTAATTCACTCAAAAAAAGTTGGAAATTTTAACCGGGGGCCCATGGTCTCTTGGGGCCTCTTCAAGGTATTTATCCTGGGGCCCTCAAATGGCTG
This sequence comes from Phenacoccus solenopsis, assembly GCA_009761765.1. Classification (NCBI taxonomy): domain Eukaryota; kingdom Metazoa; phylum Arthropoda; class Insecta; order Hemiptera; family Pseudococcidae; genus Phenacoccus; species Phenacoccus solenopsis. Next base: position 9,792,158 of record CM019754.1, on the reverse strand, counting down.
AGCACGCCCCTGCTTTCGTATCTTCTGACCGACAAATATATTTCACATTATTGTAAAATTTTACGAGAATACACTTTTCTGCTGCCATACCTTCTTCAAATTAACGTCACAGCACCATATTCTTTGAAAATTACGACAATGAGTAGATCACGTTATCACATCAAAAACGCATAACAATAAAATCACGTTGTCGAAATACGAACGATCCTCCCGATGCGCGGACTGGAAAGTACTGCTCACCCCCCTATGATCTGATATGCGAACACGTGCGATTGAAATGCTGATGCAATAATTACACGAAAATGGGTTGAAAGTTGTCATTTTACTGTGATTTGTACTGATGATAGATTATTGTCTTTTATCGCAAATATTTAAATCGATTCGGAATGAAAAATTATTATTTCATCTTGCATGAATAAAATTGAATTATCCATCTGACAAAAATGAGAATTTTCTCGAAACATCATTAAAGCATTTTTGTTCATGTGATTTTTTTAAGATGCATCAGAGACATTTTGCATACTAAATATGATATTAAATAAAAATTATTTTTCTTTTCAGGAACGTTAACCCAATTACGAACAAGCAGAAATATCCACATCTCTGGTGCACAAGTTCAATTTGAATTATAAACATAATGAAGTTCGTACATAAAATTGTTGTGTTTGTACTACATTGAAAGAAAGACATAACACTGCAATAATTATTTTATTAATCGTAAAGCTTAATTTATAGGCGAATATGAATAACGGTAATGAATAACGGTAGTATAAATATTGCTGACCATAACACGCCGCCAATTAAAATAGGTTATACTTAAAAAGAATAAAATGATTAATATAATTTACATAGAACTTAAGTTACTATATTTATGTAGAACTAAGTTCTTGTCTGAGCTCTGCTTGGAAATCCTTGAGCGGAATATGGCAATCCGGGGATGCATTAACGACCATTCTTCTTGTGTTAGTGAAGTGACGATAGATAAGGTAGCACCCAACGATAATAAAAATCCAAGTTATGAAAGAAATACTGCCGAATATCCATGAAAAGAAGGAAAAGATGAATGACGTATCTTTTTTCACACTTTCATGTTGGAATGTAAAATTGGATTGTTGATAAGCTGTCATGAGGGCATCGTGTGATTTTTCAATAGCGTTAATATCGAGTTTTGAGAGTATCGGGGGTTGGTAGTTGTCAGGTAAATTCAAAGGCGTTACAGGTTGCACACTTATATCTGGCAGGTTTAATATTCCTGGAAGTGTTGTTAAGTTACTTTTCCCAGCGTGAAGGATTCTGTGGTTGGTGTATCCCGTAGTGCCACTAGGTAAAGTAAGAATACCACTGGATGGTAAATTGACTTGTTGAATTTGGCTTGTTGAGGGATTATCTATAGTGAGGGTATCTCTTGAGTGTAAGATGAATAACCATTGATTTGGTGCAATTTGATGCCAAATAGTCGGAAGAAATGCTGAAATTTGGAATTGACAATTGTCTGATTGACCATTCATAAGTTGAAATTCGCATGATTGAGTTGCAGCACGATACAAAACATCGATGGTACATAAGTAGTGATCTTGGTTGATGGGAGAACACTGATCTAAGTGATCTAAGTAACTATACTGCGATTTTGACAAGTCGGTCAGAAAATATTGAGAAAAAGGCTGAATATATAAATAGGTATAATTGGATAATAAGGTAGGGAAGGGATAACAAAGATAAAGGGAATATACTGTTGACTCAATGACGGGTACTTTAATGACGAACAATAATTGTCTTGGTAAATAGAGAGTTTCTAATAGGCAATGATTAAGTAGCAATTTAATACCTTGTGGGGAAACTTCAGTTAACCATTTCCTATTATCATTTAGTTTAATAGTAGATAGAGTGGTTATAAGTCTTTTCTCATTAATGATATAAGGGTGAAAAATATTTTGTCTAGCGAAAAGTATAGCATTTTGTAAAGAGTTTATATCTTCGTATAAAATTGAGACTAAATTTATGAAGTAAGAGAATAAATTCTCAACTTCAGAACGTATACGGAGAGAAATAATTTGTTTATCTTTTTCTTTCAAGAGAATGTGTATTGTATCCATTGAATGACTGATGTTTTCGAAATTAGCATTGGTTTTAAAGGTGGTGGCATTTAAGACATTAATAATATCTTTTGCTGCGTGAATATTAGCTTTATTCAATTCTTCTTGTCTGTGTTGATTTTTATATAATTCTTCGAACTTCCCATTATAATCATCATAATCGTCTGCATCGGGAGTTCCATAAAGAAATTTTAAAACTTTAGAGCCGAAACGAATAATCGCACGCTTGTTTCGATGTGGTTTTTTCTTAGTACCTGTAGAGTCCTCTAAATTTCGCAATGTATTTCGAGTCTATCCAATTCTTGACTCATTAAGGGTTCGTAATTGAGGTGATTATCATTGAAGAATTCACGTTTATCGAGGCATTGTGTAATTGTGTACTGAAGATTCCTTAGAGACACTATTTTATTCCAGAGTAGGTTCATGTTAAAAGTTGTAACAATACTCCAATCATCTACTTTGTTTAATACGTAACCGTAAGGTTGAAATAATATTCCAGGTGATTTTGATTGAATAGGTGAGACAAATTCATTAGCACTGACTGCCGAGAAGAATAAGAATATTAACGCGAGTATTGTGATAATCGAATTAGATTGCATAAAATATGGTTTAATATTTTGAAAATGATGACGTTTCATTTCTTGTCCTTTTAAAACGGTAACTCCGGTATCGTTAGCACTAACTACTTCGTACGGTCCTTCGTAACGCGGTTCTAACTTTTTGCGATTTTTGCGTTTAACGCTAATTAGGTCACCTTCTTTGATATATGGTAATCGAGATTTAGTATCGTAACGTATTTTAGAAGCTTCTTTGGCTTTCTTAATATTATTTTGAGCACATTCATGTAAAAATCGAAGTCTGTCTTGTAACTTATAAAGCATCTCTTCATAAGTACAATTAAAATCTTCTGGTTCTGTGGGTAGATTAGGTTTCTTTCCAAAAACTAATTCATGAGGTGAATAGCCAGTGGCTGTATGTTTGGATTTATTATAAGCGGATGCTGCGAGTGATAGACATTCGTCCCATTCACCTCTTTTCTCAACAGTAACATATAACTGTAAATATTCTTTCATTTTACCATGAGAGCGTTCGAGAGCTCCATTTCCTTCGGGGTGGTAAGGAGAAGTTTTAATTTGAGTAATACTAAGATTATCCATAAAAAGTGAAAGTAATTCATTGTTAAATTCGGTGCCATTATCAGATAGGATAACTTTTGGTAAATCATATTGACAAATAAACTGTATCAGACATTTAAAGATATTAATAGTAGTGTGTGTTGGTACTGCATATAAAGCTAAAAATTTCGTTAAATTGTCTTGAATTGTGACGATGTAACAATTACCTTGTTTTGTTTTTTCTTTCTTCATAATTACGACATCGATAGCGATTTTTTCGAACGGTACATTAGCTATGTCAGATATTTGCATAGGTAAGCGACGTACTTGATTATCTTTTTTGTACGTTTGGCAATAATTGCAAGTATTAAGCACTTCCTGAATATCACGTTTTAATCCAATCCAATAATAACCTTTATTAATAATATGTTCGTACATTTTATCGCGTCCAGCATGACCTACTAAAACATGTTCATGCTGACGTTGAATAAAATTGTGTTTATCGGTAGGTACTTTACCCATAGTAACCCAAGAACATTTTATAGGGTCTAGAATTTCGGAGATTTGTTGTTCTAAGATTCCAAGTTGAAACTTTGAAACAGAGTTAAAGTCGTCGATAAGTCCAACATCTGTTTCGTGAAATTTCAATAAAAGATTTTTTAATGTTTCTAAGATATTTCGGAATTCGCTAGGATTGAACAATTCGTTTTTCTTATTGCGATAAAAAACAATATAAACAACTTTGTGTTTGAGCATACAGCGTTCTACCTCTCCCTTGTTTTTTATGGATGGTTGAATAGTGGCGAAACATCGATTGAGGGGAAGCAAATCTGGGCTTGTTAATAGAACAACTCTTTTGACAGCAAACATAGGTATATGTTTAAAAGGTTGAATTAAATTTTTATTACTACGTGTAGTGATACGACGTATGCGAGAAAAAGCATCGGCTACTATGTTTTCTCGTCCGGGTATGTAGTCAATAAGACAATCGTATTCTGCTAATTTTAGTTTCCATCGTGTTAATCGAGAAATGGGTTCTTTAATTTTCATGGCCCAGCGTAGTGGTTTATGGTCCGATAGGATCTTAAATTTTTGACCAGCTAGGTAGGCATGAAATTGTTTCACTGCCCAAACTATCGCATAAAGTTCCTTCTCAATTGTAGAGTAATTTCTTTCAGCACTGTTAAGGGTTTTACTTGCAAATGTAATAGGGCGAATTTCTTGGTTGTCATCTTCTTGAGATAAAACAGCGCCTATTGCGTAATCTGAAGCATCGGTGTGCAATAAGAATTCTTTATCAAAACATGGGAAAGCTAAAATAATATCGTTAGCAATGACATTTTTTAAGTAATTGAAAGAATGATTACAGTTTTCAGTCCAAGTAAAGTTTACTCCTTTTCTCAGTAACTCAGTTAATGGTTTCGCATAATGTGCATAGTTTTGGATAAATTTATTATAATGTGTACATAGACCTAAAAATCTTTGTAGAGATTTGACATCAGTAGGTTGTGGAAAATTACGAATTTTTTCTGTTTTTTCGGGCATAGGTTTTAGGCCTTGGTCAGAAATAATATGACCTAAATAACTCAAACATGATTTCAGAAATTCACACTTTGCTGGTTGCAGTTTGAAATTAAAATCACGCAATCGTCCAAATACGTGTTTTAGTTTAAGAAGATGTTCTTCAACAGAAATGGAATAAATTACGATATCGTCCATATAAACAAAGCATTCTGAACCTACTAATCCATGTAGGCTGTTATTTATAATTCTTTGAAAAGCTCGAGGTGCATTTTTCAAACCATAGGGCATTCTGGTGAATTCAAAGTGACCTTGGTGTGTTGAAAAAGCCGTTTTTTCTTGATCTTCAGGTTTTATGGGTATTTGGTGAAAACCTGAGGCAAGGTCAAGAGTTGTAAAATACTTAGCTCTACCAAGACGGTCTAAAATATCTTCAATTCTTGGTAACGGGTATTCGTCGTCTATCATCTGTTCGTTTAGAAGACGGTAGTCAATTACAACTCGCCATTTTTTTACTCCTTCCGCATCCAATTTTTTTGCTACAACATGAACTGGTGCATTCCAGGGGCTACTAGAATTTTTAATTATTTTTTGATCGAGTAAATCACCGAGTTGTTTTTCAACCTCTTTACGGTGTATTTCAGGAATACGATAAATTTTAGCAGCTTGAGGGCGGCAAGGTTTTGTTAAAATTTCAAATTGAGTTTTGACCACAGAATGTTGTAATTTATCTCCTGCTTCGGATAAAAAGAATAAATCATTGTAGTCCCATAAGACGTGAAATACGAGGCTTTTATCGTAAGGGTCTAGATGGTCAATACGAATACTGTTTAATAAGCATTCGCGTCTAAGGTTCAATGGGTGGGAATCGCGTTTTTTCTTCCATATTTTAGAATTGGAAGGTATGCTTTGAATACGCATAATTTTTGTTTCAAGTTTCTCTATAATTGGTTCAATGGAAAAAGAAAGTCCTGAGACATCAATAGGCTCGTTAGAAATATTTGAAAGCATGATAGGAAATTTTCCATGGGAATTAACTCGTACTAAGGAGTCAACTGCAATTAAATTATCTGGTAGCTGGTTGCTGGTGAATAAGCCATCCAAATTCTCCGATAAATTTGAACATTTCACAACCATAACCTTCTTCGTCCGACTTGGTATAATGTTGGGAAAAATGAGTGGGAAGGTGGTATTGAAAGCCATAATTTTAGCGATTTTTAAATCGTAATAAATGCGAACACCGGCTGCATCGAAAAATGATCCACCTAATATTCCATCCTTTTCAATATCTAAAGTGTTATCTTCAATAACGTGAAATTTGATGTCGACTGTTTTGTCATTCATTTTAATAGGTAAGTATGCGTAACCTAAAGAATTTTGTTTCTCTTTAGGGCTGTCAACACCTGAAAAAGTCAAAAGTTCTTTCGTAGAAATTTTTGTATTTGGAGGCAATTTACTTTTCTTAATGATAGAGACTTGAGCACCACCATCTAACTGAACAAGAAAAGATTTTTTCCATAAAGGGGATTCAAGTCTGATAAACACATCTTTATTACTTGGTTTTGTGTATAATGAGCGTAATACTGTAGTATTTGCTTTCACCATACGAATATTAGTAAATTCAGGACTATCTTCATTTTCAATTTTTGAAAATTTTGACGATTGAAAATTTTTGAAAGCTTTTAAATCTGGACAATCAGAATCGTAGTGTCCTGTTTTTTCACAAATGCGACAAGGACGAGTAGGGTTTTTCAATTTTTTGTCGGAGGTAGTTTCTATTTTACGTACTTTTGCTTTTGTACGGCAATCTTTTGCTACATGACCTTTGAATTTGCATTTTTCGCAAGTAGGAGCAGTACGACAATCTTTCGTATCATGGGAGTCATTAGCGTGCCAATAGCACCATTTTCCAGTTTTTGAATTTTTCCTGTTATTATTTGGATTATTAGCATGAATCGATCGAGTAGGAGAAAAAGTCGAATTCAAAAAATTTTTGGATTCAGTTTTACGATTATTATTGTTACCATAGCCTTTTAATTTTTGTTCTTCTAATGAACCTTCGCGTATTAATTTTGGTAAATCATCGGTATAATCTTTGCAATAGAGTCTCAAATATTGAGCAATATTTTGATTACCTTGTTCCACAAAAAAAATTTTGCCTAAATGTCGTAAAAAATCAGATATGGAACCGTCTTTTATAGTAGGTTCATCAGCGAGAGATTCGATGGTACGAGATAATAAATGGGAAATGCGTTCGCCAAATTCAGCTGTATTTTCGTTTGGGCGGATTTTTGCTGTCGTCAGAAAAGTATAGAGACGTTGGGAAAATGTTTCGGGTTCACCATATTTGTTTTTAAGAGCTGATACAATATCATCCCAATTATCATAATTGAGGTCTTCTAACATAACCTGTGCTTCATCTGTTATACGAGTAGTTAGGTTTAAATATAATAAGTTTAAATCTTCGTCTTTGCAAAGTTTAATGGCGTTGTCACATTGTTTTAAAAAGGTACTGAGGAGTGTTTTGCAATTTTTTCCTCCAGAAAAATCGACACGAACATATTTCGCAGCTTTATCATGTGAGATTTTTTGATTATCACTTATAGTAAGATTAGTAATGCGAGTAGGGTTAGCCATATTTACGTTTGTTTTCTTCTCTTTTTCAAAAGAGGGATCGATTATAAAATCGTTATCAAAATCTTCAAGTGACAAATTAGTAACTTGTTCAGTTAAATTTCCAAATACTGAATTATATGAATTAATGTTTTTTAAAAGAAAATCCTTTAATGGTTTATGCCTATAATGTTTGGCTTGTAATATTTTTGCAAAGTTTTTATGAAAGAAATAACTTTTTCAAAGTCAGTTTTGGATAAGGACTTATTTAGTCTATTTTTGATCCCAAGCAAATATGTTTTAGGGCAATATAAATCTAATACAGATAATACTTCTGTATCAGCTTCACAAAAGATTAATTTTTCTCCTGTGGGGTTAGTTTCGACATTAATGTTGTCATTATCATCCGAGTCAACAGTAGACATAGGGATATAAACTATTTCTAATACACTAAAGTTGGTTACTAACTTACTCTACGATTCAGCCAGTAATGTATTAGCAATTAGTTTATGGAATAGACATATAGGATTGAATAAATATTTCTGTAAATACTTCGAGTGACGATGCTCCGATCGAGTCACTTTTTTTTGCACAATATTCTTGACGTGAACGTGGAAAAGAGATCAAACGGTTGATCAGGCCGAACGACACTTTAACGCGAACACGGATTTTTAATAAGGCAAAAAAATTAAAAGTTCAAAAAAAATTTAAAACGCACGAAAACCATGGCTGGTTCGCGGATACCGACTGCGCCAATGTTGTGTTTGTACTACATTGAAAGAAAGACATAACACTGCAATAATTATTTTATTAATCGTAAAGCTTAATTTATAGGCGAATATGAATAACGGTAATGAATAACGGTAGTATAAATATTGCTGACCATAACAAAATTAAAGTATTTGACAAGATAAAAATTTTATGGAAACGGAATTAAAAATTATTTGTTTATTTATCGCTCTTTATTTTTATTTTTTAATCAAGATTTATTAAAACTTTATTGCGTATTGAATTTGATGTTGATTGAAAATTGTTTTTCATTTCAGGAATGTACATACGAGATGAAAATCATGTTCTAGACAAGAATCGAATTTGGAATGTAAACGTGATGAAATACATGCTATAAAGAAAATATAATTTATTCAATTGTATAGTCATTTTATTTGGCAACGTTGCTGGGTCTCAGATAATCGACGAAAAATCTGTAGTGGGTCTCGGAACTACGTGTAAAACCTGAAGGCCTCACAACACCGTAGAAAATCATTTATACTCGTATGTTTGAATACGTCGATTTTCTACCCCTCTCAGGTTGCTGGCATTGGCGCGAATAAATGACGCATATAGGTCTAACTCTCATCCTCGTATCTATAATAGAAAGGGTGGGTCTCGGTCCGTCCAGTTGATATACCGGGTCTCATAAAGATAGCGGTACAAATATATATACATATATAATGCATAGGGCACGTAATTTTCTCTATACTTATCCTCTATCTTTTCAGTTATAAATTGATGACGAATGGTACAAAAATTTCCAAAACTAAACCTGAAATGAAGTAATAAATGGGTAAATGTATGAGTTTTCAAATAAACCATATCGGCATGGGCGTGAATAGAATTAAAGAAATTAAAACCGAGCTCGTCTCGAATTTCTAAGCCCATGCGTTCGGTATAAGGTTTTGGAGAACTGAAAGAAAAATGATAATAAGGAAAACTTTAAGCGACGTATTCAACGTTAAAAGGGTAAAAGACATTCGGTAAACAAAAGAATTAAGGATATTAGATTTCAAATTTCGTCGCCGACGCTTTAACGAATTCGAAAGAAGGAATTACTTCACGCGCTAACGTTATACGCCTAAAGTAACGAATTTTCAAAGGACAGACGATCATGATCAATGAACTTGAGCTCGTTACGACAATATAACGCTTCTTTCGCTTTGGTTTTCGGTATATTCGCGAATTTATTTAGCGAAGATAAAACGTCGATGCGTATAGTCAAATTTCTTCGAGACGTTGAGTAAATTTTTAATCATACCTAAGTGGTAACGAATGGCGCTTTTATCGAGCCTAATTAAATTCTTTCACTTTGTTCGCCATCGCGAAACGTTTTCAATGGCGGCGTTTTTACTAAATTAACTTCCTGTTTCGAATTTACAAAAAACCTTATTTCTTATTTTCGGTGAATTTTACTGCGGAGTGATGGAAGTTTTATTTTTTATTATTACGCGGAAATTTTGGAATTCGAATTAAAAATTTATAATATTTCGTTTCTTTGCATTATAAATTTGAAATTTTTTTGCTTTTCAGATGAATCGTCGGAAGCTGAAACGAATATTAAGGGGTTGGCCAAATTACCATGCAATAAGATCTATTTTTCTGAAGATGGAAACACCGTTAAAATGCCCAGTCTCATCATTTGGTATAAGTATGGAAATTTAGCGCCTATTTACAGGTAATTAAATTACATTCATCACTTGAAATGATGCTAGGTCGATGACCTAAAAGATGGATATTTTTATAAAAATGTTGATTGATTGAAATAACATGGAAAGCCAATAATCATCACGGTTTGCTAGAATACATGAATGGCGTTTTAAAAATGAATTGTTTCCATCATGGTGAAGGTCGAAAATAAAACCCTTAAATTTTATATCGTAAAAATTTCATTCACGAAATAAACGGAGTGATTTATGGATAAAAAATCGTTGCTCTCTTTTACATCAATGACAAAAATTCCATTAAAGAAATAACAGTTGCTGAGTTCGTTTAAAACTATAGTCTGTTGAGTTGTCGACAACTTAGGCATACCTAAAGATTAATGAAACAAATCAAACCATATTATTGTCAACTTAGATCACTAGATGATAATAATGTCTGACAGATAGGCATATCGACTTCTTTACCGAAGTGTTTAACAGACGTGTGATTGGCACTTACTCATTCATCCGAATTCATTTGTCTAATCTACCTGTCTTCCATAATTTGGCTATATGAATAACTTGTCAAAATGAACGTGTACTAACTTGACTAATCGATTGATCAGAACAACTTGTCGAATCAACTTTTCTGTTTGCTTTGTTTGATTGACTCGTCTGGTGAACTTGTTTGACCAAATTCTCCAACCAACATTTGTAAACCACTTACTGTCTATCTGGCCGAATTTTTAGATAGACACCTCACCGATTAATTAATTAGGTCAAGTCCAATCAATTTATTTGACTCAACTTGTTTGCTGAATTGCATGGTTAATTGTGTGGCAATCTTGCCTGATCAACTCTTCTAACTTTACTTCTCTGATCCCATTCAGCCATGTAATTAATAAGTCAAAATGGACATGTGATTAACTTATGAATTTGTCTGGCTAACTGCTCTGAATGATGAACCAGGCTTCAAATTCATTAAATTAATGTCATTTGAAAATGCCCCTATGCGCACGCTATGGCTGATAGATGTCCTGTATTTATTCCTACATAGCAAATACATGTAGAAGAAAAACACCATTTTGAAATCATACATGATTTATGAACATCTTATAGATATACTTCCAAATTGAGTTTGAATTAATGTCGAATAGATGTCAATACATATCAGTATTTTTTCTAATTAAGGAAAAAGATAGATATTTATTTGACATTAATTTAAGCTCAACGTGAATGTTCACAATATATTGATAATGTTCATAAGACATGTATAAGCTCAAAACAGTATTTTCTGCATATCTATTTTCTACAGCAATGTGCACATCAGGGCATTAGCTCAGTTTAAAATTCCATGTCCATATTATTTTTACAAGTGCCCAAAAGTACTCAGCGCTTATTATGGGCAATATTAACGTTTTCTTTGTATCAAAAAATTATTAAAAAAAAAACGTAAGCAGACATGCTGTATTACTGGAGCTGAGTTTTTAATTGGGGCTAGTTCAGGTTTGCAGTAAACTTTGCTAATCCCTTCGGCCTTCATGCCAAGTCTGAAAACCCCTACCCTACCTCTTTCAAAACCAATTAAAAGGTTACATCTTAAACTAATATAGTATTTCTTGTCATGCAATAATCATATGAACGCATATTTTCCAAATTACAGCTACTTGAGGTTCCTCAAATTATTTTCAAATTTTTACGATCCGCCATTTTGGATCCATTTTAACCCAAATCTAAGAGGTCGTACTCTGGTCATCAGCTAACCCTACATACCAAGTTTGACCTTTCTAGATAGATTTGGTGAGGTGATATGGTAAGATTCATGAAATTTCCTGTAGTATAATTTCCCCTCCAAAAACCGTTTTTCCTCCAACTCCCCTCCAAATTTACTTGAGAAGAAAAAATCAGAGTATGTTAGTCACTTGGACTTATTTCAATATATGACTCCACAATAAAAAATTTTCCACCTTTTATGTACCCCCACTACATTTTGAGGTCGATAACCCCTCCTTTTTCCCTTCAATATCATGCGTGAAAGTGAATTTAGGATATAGTATGCTTCTTATCCTTAGCAATCGTATGAGCTTATATGAATCGCATTTTCATTAATTTGAGGCTCCTCAAGCTTCACTTAAATTTTGATAGTTCGCCATTTTGGATCCATTTTTACCCAAATTCAAGATGTCGTATTATGGTCATTAACTAACCCTGCATACCAAGTTTGACCTTTCTAGATAGATTTGGTGAGGAGATATGGGAAGATTCATAAAATCTCCTATAGCGTAATTTCCCCTCCAAAAACCGTTTTTCCTCCAACTTCTCTCCAAATTTACTTGAGAAGGAAAAATCGGAGTATGTTAGTCACTTGGACTCATTTCATTGTATGACCCCACAATAAACATTTTTCCACCTTTTATGTACCTTCACCACATTTTGAGGTCGATAATTCCTCCTCCCCCCCCCCAAATATCATACGTGAAAGAGAATTTAGAATATAGTATGCTTCTTATCCCTAATAATCGTATGAGCTTATATGAATCGCATTTTCATTAATTTGAGGCTCCTCAGGCTTCACTTAAATTTTGATAATCCATCACTTTGGATCCATTTTTACCCAAATCCAAGATGTCGTATTTTGGTCATCAACTAATCCTACCTACAAAGTTTTACCTCTCTAAAGCTATATATGTTCAAATATATATACACAAAACGTTGCGAGACCCAAAAGGGGTCTCGTAACGTAGGATTGGGTCTCGCAAAGATAGCAGCATAAGCGTAGCATACCTATAAATATGTACATATATAGGTGTGGTACAGTAAAGTCAGGTCCAGTCTTGGAAATGTTGCTATCGTTCCGAGACCTGATCCTACGTTATGAGACCCAAAATCATTCTCGCAACTTCCATGTGTATATATATATAGTGATCTATGGTCAAAGTGGCATCACTTTGCACATTCCTCAGAAGTGCATCTAATGTCACGTTAACGACACCACAATGGCGAACGGAATGTATAATATCGTAGGTTTTCTTGGAAACAAATTTTTAAAATGATGCCACTTTACCTGTAAACATCAAAAAGATGAGGCTACTACGACCGTAGACCGAAAAAAATTTTTTGTATGAAAAATAGAATATTAGTGGTAAAGTGGCATCCCCCAAATAACCACACCAGTGACGTCATGACACATAGCTGAATCGATGAGCAATGTGATGGTAAAGTGGCATCAAAAAAAAGATGCCACTTTGTAAAAATGATGCCACTTTATCCATAGATAAATCTATATATATATATATAGCTTTCACTTTTATATAAACGTTGAGAAGCCCTGGATACGGTGTTATCTTAAGGCGATCCACCTGGGCCTGACAAGAATAGCAATAAATTTGAAGCGTGTCTCATAAAAACCGTTGCATATCATTTGCATACGTGAATTCTGAACTTTTCTTACCCCTCTAAATGTTCCTAAAATGCTATATTCTAGTGGCTTCCAAAAAGCTCACGCACATAGGTCTAGCTCTTTAAATAAGACCGGGTCTCGGAACGTCTATTTAGTATAGTCCACTGTTCGGGGTCTGACAAGGATAGTGGTATATATATATATTCATACCAAAAAATTGCACATTTGCCAGACAATTACAAATAGTCTGAAACGTAAAAAATTGAAGACCCCATCCGTCCCCAACCCCCTCCCAAAAAACGTAAACTGTAATAGCTATCGTTCTTATTAAAAACTCAGCTAAAAATATATAGCCAACTTTCGCCGATACTGGTTTCGTTTTAATTACTTGTTAGCCGGACTCATCGAATCGCGCTCATCGCGCTCGTTACAATATGAACTAATTCAAGTGGCTGTAATAAAATCGCGCTTAAATTTGCATGAAAAAAAATATTTCCACGAAAAAACTAGCTGCTAACGCAAACAATGGGAAATTCATAAAATTCATCAAAGATGAAATTAATTAACATAAAAAAGAATTATATTAAACTCTATACCGGATAGTGTCGTGTAATGGATAAAGCTCATTAAAAAATGATAAAAAAAAAAACCAACAACGGTCGACACCGAATTTAAATTAATTTTAGCCCGCGTCCGGAGCTCAGCGCTCGGGGTGGCTAACTATAGTGGAGTCTGGAATTGGGCTAAATTCGGTTTTCATTTCACACCCGAACGAATGTACCCTTACAAATGCGCGATTGATTAACACCATAAGGTAGAACGGAAACCATACGCGACATCTGAAGGAGGAAAAAGTCGACTAGGAGTTCATAAAATGTAAATATCGCTTGTGAAATAGTTGCGGCATTTCAAAAAGACGACCGGCTCGACGTAAACGTGCGAGTTTTAGCGAAATAATTAGCGAAACAAATTTCCATTATTTATTTCTCGGTCGCCTTTTTACAACATTCGGTGTGCGCGGTTAAAGGTAATATTAAGTCTGTGTTTATACGAATAAAAGGAAAATTCATACCGTCCGACGTATTAGTGTTTACATTGGTTACCTCATTTGTTATAAACCAACGCACACGTATACGTTTTTAAGCGAAATATTTAATGGGGGTTTTTCGCCACCTTTTTAGTCATATGTAGCCGTTAACGAACCTACTTTAATTATAATTTAACGCTATTGTTTTCCTGTGCCCTTTTTTTTACAGCGTAGATTTTCGGAATCGTACGCTAAAAAACGGTAGTCACTGGTCACCGGACACTGTACTCGGATCTAGGGCGTACTTCAACGTCGAGGAGTCCATTCTTTCTATAGACAGAGTGAAGGAAACGGACGCTGGAACTTATAAATGTAGAATAGATTACGATAAATTTCCTACGAAAAACTACATCGTCAATTTGTCCGTCATCGGTGAGTGGAATTATTTTTTCGATAAATATTTATTTTTAATCGACTTATACCTGGTCAAGGTGAAGCGATGGAATTGAAAATAAGCTCGTGTAAATTATCGGGCATTCGGGCTCGTTAAATTGCTTCCTTTTATCCGTTAATTGGCTTTCTCAATGCGGAAATAAGCTAACTGGTCAACTGTTGAGTATGGAAGTGCGTGATAACCATCGGTGCCCGGTGTAGTAAGTTTGCTTGTTTCGAATGAAATATTTACTCGGTTTGCTAAAAACATCAATTATTCGGACGTCGCCGTTTTTCCCTACTCGCGCGAGTCTTCTTCAAAACGGTATAAATAAAATATATCTCGGGTAATATAAAAATACGCGGTCAACATTAATCTGTATCCGAATACAGCGGCGTGGTGCCCTGAAGGAAAAAGAGACCTTAATCCCAATCAATTTCAGTTCACTGTTTTCTCCCTCGAGTATACAGTAATACATCTTCCACAAAACACCTTCTTTTCGAATCGCACCTCGTAATCCGCAAGGAATGACTTTACTCGCGAAAATCTTTTTCTATTAATTCTAATAAGAAGAGAAAAGAGTTATCGCGTTTAACGTTTTTCGTGTATTGTTGGCCTCGGCTCGTTTACGTTTAGGTGTTGGGTAACCTTTTTCTCATAGGCTTTGTTATTCGATCGGTATTGTGTTTGTTTGATCTATGTGACGAATGGAGAAAGATTCCAGATAAAATGTCGCTTACAGGCTTCAAAAATGCGGTGGGCTTCTTGAGCGTGGGAGGGATATTTTATAAGTATTATTTTCGTTGGGAAATTTGATTGAACTGAAAACAAGAAAATAGTCGTCACGAGTATCGTATTCGTATTTAGGTGCCAGTGTGTAGAGTAGGAGGAAATTGATTCAATTTTTTCGTACTTTTGGCGAACTGTAACACGATAGAAACCTGTACATTTTAGCCCTGAAGACGTACTAAGATTTTGGAGAAAAATAATTATCAGTTTTGATGAAAAACTATGAAAACTTGGCATTTACGTAGTACGTTAAGAAGGGCTAATATTAAAAATGTTATTTTTATTTATTTTTCAATCTAGTAGAATGAAATTTTAGTGGTGGAAATATCGTATTTTTTCGTCGATCTTTTTTATTGTCACTCGTATAAAAAAAAAAAGAAATATTAGAATTTTTCCCCCTGCGTGAATTTTATGAAATTATGACAAATTTTTAGCGTTAAGTTCTTGGAAAAAATTTTAATATTTTTTCTCTGAAATTCGGATGTACCTGCTATATACAATACCTACGTGTTTGAGCCATGAAATACAACTTTTTGTCATGCAGCTATCATACAACTTCTCGTAAATAGTGAATATTTTTGGCAGAGTTTTTAATTAAAGAGGATGGCTATTGCAGCCCTCGTGATTTACGAAGGATAGGTGGGGGAAGGGTAGATCTTCATGTCTTCGTATTTCATGTTTTCCCTGGTTTGTAGCGTTGAGGTTTCTCATGTGAATACAAAAAAAATGTAAGCAGCCATGCCGCATTACTGGGGCTGAGTTTTTAATTGGGGCTTGTACAGATTAATAAATAACACTTGCGCTTATTTTATTATATAATGCCACAATAAAATATTTTCCACTTTTCATTTATCATCACCATATTTTGAGGTCGATAACCCCTATTTCTCCCCTCCAATTTCATATGTAAATGTGAATATTAATTACATTTTTACACATTTGAGGCTCTTCAAGGTGTACTTAAATTTTAATAATGCTCAATTTTACATCTATTGTGACCCAGAATCAAGAGCTCATGTTTTGGTCACCAACTTATCCCACACACTATGTTTGACTGGAAAATTTTTTATTGTGAGCCCAAGTGACTAACATACTCTGATTTTTCCTTCTCAAGTAAATTTGGAGAAAAAAAATTTTTGGAGGGGAAATTATACTATAGGAGATATGACTCAAAACTTCTTTGAAAAGCTGTTTTTTGTTCTAAATCTCTTTCAAATGTGCTTAGCAACCTGAAATTTAGGTATGTTGGTGTCCGTAAATCAGTCTTTCATATGAGATAAAAAATGAGAAATTTGAGCAATTTGCCCTTTCTCCACTTTCCCTCAAAATTTCAGTGATCAGCCATTTTGAGTTGTATCGTAAAAACAAAAAAGTACCTTTTTTGCATTTTTGAGAAGAGTATCTCACCATGTTTTGAGCAAATTTCATGCATATTGCATAACCACTTGGGGTACGTGTGAGGGAAAGAAAAAATATATATACCAAGAAGTTGGACATTTGCGATATGATTATAAATGATCTGAAACATGAAGATTTGAAGACCCTACCATCCCTTCCCCTTTCCAAATAAGGTAGGCTGTTTGTGCTCATTTTACCATATGTCACCGCTATGAGTAATTTTCGACATCTCGTGTATCCCCACCACATTTAGAGGTCGATAACCCATTCTTCTCCCCTCCAACATTATGTATGGAAATGAATTGAGGGTATAGTATAATTCTCATGCCCAATTATCATATGAGTTCATATTAATCACCTTTTTACTAATCTGAGGCTCGTCAATATCTACTTAAATTTTGACAATCCGCCATTTTGAATTCAAGAGGTCATATTGTGGTCACTGACTAACTCTACACACAAAGTTGGATCTTTCTAGGTTGATTTGGTGAGGAGATATGGAAGATTCAAGAAATTTTATACCTCAAAACTTCCTCAAAAAACCGTGTTTTGCCCCACCTCCCCTCAAAATACACTTGGAAAGTTGAAATTTGAATATGTTAGTGTCCATGACTCACACTCTTATGTGAGATTAAAAACGAAACATTTGAGTTGTTTGCCTTTTCTCCAGCCTCCCTCAAAACTTGAGTGATCCGCCATTTTGGATTTTATCGAAAAAATAAAAAAGGTATTTTTTTTAGATTTTTGAGAAGAGTCTCTCACCAAATTTTGAGCAAATTTCATGAATACCCGCCGGCGCTACGTAAGGCCTAAAAAATATATATATGTGTAAATGTATGTATGCCAAGAAGATGAACATTAACGATCTGAAAGGCGAAAATTCGAGGGGTCCCCCCTCCCTCGACCACCCCTTCGCAAATCGGGTAGGCTATAATAGCTGTTTTTTTTTTTTAGTTTCAAAACTCAGCCTAAAAGGTTTTTTTTTTCTACTTCAGAATTATGGTTTGTTCAAATTTTAAAGGGGAGGGGGGTGGTAAAAAGGAGACGAATTGCTGGGAATTTTCATTTGCTGTCTAATTGAAACAGCGAGTTGATGAGATCAATATGCTGGAAGTTCAGCTTTCTAAGTTTATTTAGAGGGCGGTTAGATTATAGAACAGTTTTTTGAGGAGGTTTTGAGTCATATAATTTCTAGAATCTTCTATATTCTCTCACTAAATGAACCTATTCGTAGAAAGTTGAAACTTTGTATATGGGGTTAGTTAGGGTGCACTATATAATCCTTTGAATTTGGTTTAAAATGGATTCAAAATGGCGCACGGTGAAAATTTGAGGAAGGCTTAATAAGGACTTTCAAATAGTTGATTCAAAAATATAGGGTCATGTGATTTTTTCGACAAGATGTCCTATATATTCTGAAATAAACTTTACGATTTACATTATCTGCAAATATAAGTATGCCCTCAGTACTTAGTTCTAGTAAACGAATAATATGACTTTTAACGTTTTTTTTTTCTTCTTCGTTACACACCAAATGTGTGAAGGTTGGAAAGTATTAAAACTATGTGATTTTCATGGTGATTTAAAAAAATGAAAAACGCTTTTTTGATTGTGTGGTGAAACAACAGTATTATTTACTAGTTTGAACATATACATACTCCAATAAAGAACTCCATTGCAGTAGTGCGTGATAACTGCTTATTACTTCTTTTTTCAATTAAATTTTTTTAGGTATTCAACTCTTTTTTTTCCTGGTGTTTTTTATTTATTTTTGCACTCGCCTTATTTGTTTTCCATGTTTTAATTTTTCAATTTTCCATGTTACCAAATTTTTCATATTTTCAATTTTATATATGTATTTTTAATCATTATTATTTTTCATTTTTTATGTAAAAAAAAATTATATATATTTTCAGCATCGAGTTTCCTTCATATCGCACTTCTTTTTTCTGGCTATTTAGTCTAATATGAAATTTGCATTTTTTCAAAAAAAAATTTTATTCGCTGTTTCCCATATTCAGTGATAACTGATAGGTAACATTTTGAAAAAAACTCCAAGCGTTGAAAAATAATACTAATCGTGCTAACGTTATCGTTTAAATTAATCTGTGGACGTCGTTAGATTCAATATGAATCATCCATATTCTACAGTTAGCCAAAGAGGGAAGTTCATCCAAGTGTCAACATTTACTTAAATTGCTATTAATCAAATAAGGGATATAGAAATAGGCCATACAGCGGAACTACTGATTCGCCTGTTCGTTTCATTCGATGGGACAGATATTGGAACAAAAATTGGCAATATTTTCAACATTGAGTACCCCATAATAACGCTTTTCAATACCTAATTTCGTATCACGAACGACCAAATGAAAAATATTACGCGTATTCAAAGCAACAGCAGTCGAATTATTTGCGAAAATTTTTAAACCTTTTAGTCGTTTCCGCGTACACATACACGAGCGTACGGATAACATCACGTGCATATAAAATTTTTCGTTTCGTTAAAGATTTATTAGCGCGAAAAGCGGGAATATTAAATTGGAAAACAAAAAGGACGCTTAGAATCGCGCCTGGGTGCTGAGGCTAGACCTAGATTTATCGTATAAAATGTTTTATTCAAATATTAAACGTATGCGACCAAATCGTATTTACCAGATTGCTTTAAAAATGACGAGATATCAGCATGACAGTCGTTTAAAGTTATTCGAATTTTGACCGATTTATTTGGATTTTATGACGGATGAAAAATTCTCCCATACGATTCGAATAATATAACGTTTTTTCGCGGTGTGGAAAAAAAGCCGAGCATTTTTCGTTATCTTTTTAAACCGGCGAAGCTATATTTCATTTTCAATAAACAAAGCTTTTATATGTGTCTATTCGGTTGCCGTTATTCGCATCCTGACTGGCGAGATGTTTTTAAGTTGTGTTTTCGTCTTTAAAAATATCTATACTTACTTTTTGCCTTCGCGATTCGCGAATACCTGCGTCGTAAAATGGGAATAACGTTTATTTTACTGTGCTGACGTCGTAAAGTATTTTTTTTTGTCAAGATTTTGACCTAATTGGGTATATTTTTTATAGTCTTTATGTTTCGATGTAGTCCACCCTGCGGGTTGTGCTTTTGATGGTACTCCTTTGTTTTGTGGAGTAGGCAAAATATAATACTATGATATGTATGACCGTCTATCTTTGATATTCTTATATCCCCACTTGGGTTCGAAAGTATGAAATCTTTTGTTTTTATTGATGCAGAATTTTTTAAGTAAATGATGCGTTGAAAAATTAAATACTTTTTCGCTGTAATATAAATAAATTAATTTTCAATGTATCGCGTGCCTGTCGAAATTTATATTTAATACAATTTTTTCTTTGTAAGCAATGAGGTATAAATAGGTATTCAATAAATGTCATTTTCGTTTCCTATACCTTTAATAATGATATAGAGGTACCTAAAATTTATATGGCACTTGAAACAGTCAAACTGAAACGTACAATTTCCCATTATCGAATAACTGTTTTTTCCTCCTTTAAAAAACTTTTTCTTCTAGATAAATTGAAAAAGGAAATACATACACGTATGTTGGAATGTTGGAATATTATTGGTCGACATTTCATGTTTTAGCTGGTGTGATATGACGGTTTATACTTTTGTGTCATAAAATTCACCTTTATCCACTCATGTTTGGCAGGAAATACAACGAACGGTCTGGCTAACTGGAAAATCGGTAATTTCCCAGTACGTTCTCGTGTTGATTGGCGTCGCAATTTCAAATTTTGACTGATTAAACGCCTTGCGATTTTGAAGTTTCGATTTAGATTTTGTGGAACTACTACAGCTTATCAATATGTTTAAAACGTATAGAGGTTTGTGTAGTATTACTATACTAAAGTACTGATTTCGCCTATCGCGGTGAAGGCGTTCAGGCTCTAGACTCAATTGAGCAGAAAGGCAGAATTTTCAAGCTATCAAGAGCTTTATATTCATGTGAGTTTTCTTTATAATATCTTTGAAATTCAATTTTTTATGAATTTTTGAAAATTGAAAATTACAAGGCAGAAAAGAATAGGTAAAATGGATCTTTTTTGATTATTCGAAATTAAAATGTTAAAATTAAAAATTTATTTAATGATTTTAGAATTAATCCTATTATTCAGACATCTGAAAAGCGAAAATGCATCGGTTATTTTTATTTAAAAATTTTTTTAATGACTTCGAAAGTTAGTGAAATTTTTTAAATATTCAATTTAAAAATTCATTCATTAAAAAAAAAAAAACTCAAAATTCATTTTTTGACAATTTTATTGCAGCATTATACTGTTTTTCTGTAATAACTCAAAAATTCTGGATTTTTCAGATTTCATTTTTTTAGCTCAGTTTTTAATTTGAAAACGATAGCTATTTCAAGCTACCTGAATTGGAAAGGGAGACTTTTTAGTATATTATATATTTTCCCTCTCGTGTTGCGTCGAAGGGTATTCATAAAATTCGTCCAAAATTTGGTGAGAAGCTCCGCTTAAAAATGCGAAAAGGTACTTGTTTTTTTCGATAAAATACAAAATGGTGGATCTCTCGAAGGAGTGGTGGAACAAAATGGCGGATCTCTCGAAGGAGTGGTGGAGAAAAGGCAAATTGCTCGAATTTTTTGTTTTTGATCTCATTTAAACATTGAAGTCACGGACACCAACATATATGAATTTCGGCCTCTTAGTGCATTTGGAGAGAGTTAGAACAAAAAACGGCTTTTTGAGAAAATTTTGTTTTTTGCCCACCACCCGTAACGGTGAAGCATATTCATGAAATTTGCTCGAAATTTGGTGAGAAACTTTTCTTAAGAATACAAAAGAGGTACTTTTTTGTTTTTTCGATACATCTCAAAATGGTGGATCACTCAAATTTTGAGGGTGGGGGGGCAGAAACTTCAAATAGCCAAAATTTTTCGTTTTTGATCTCATATGAAAGAGCGTGTAATGGACATCAATATATCCAAATTTTACCTTTATAAGTGCATTGTGAAAGGAGTTGGATAAAAAACAAATTTTTGAGGAAGTTTTGAGTCGTGAAATTTCTGGAATCTTCCATACATCTTCACCAAATCAATCTACAAAAGTCAAAGTTTGTATGTGGGGTTAGTTGGTGACCAGAATATGACTTCTTGAATTTAAGTGAAAATGAATCAAAAGTGGCAGATTATCAAGATTTGAGTAAAGCATGTCAAGAGTCTTGAATTGGTGAAAATGTAATTAATTTGAACTCATATGACTATTGTGGATGGGAATTATATAAATGATGTTAGAAGGGAGGAGTAGGGCTTATCGACCTCAAAATGTGGATATCTTTTTATTGTGGTGTCATATGATGAAATGAGTACAAGTGACTAACTTGTTCTGATTATAGTTTCCCAAGTAAATTTAGAGGGGAGTTGGAGCAAAAAGACGCTTTTGGAGGCGAAATTTACTGCAGAAAATTTCATGTATCGACTTAGATAGATCAAACTTCGTATGTAAGTTTAGTTGATAACCAAAATATGACCACTTCAATTTGGTTCAAAATGGATCCAAACTGGTGAATCATAAAATTTGAACATAATTTAAGGAGCCTTGAGTAGTTATAATTCGAGAAGTATATTTTCATATAATCATTGCATGAGAAGAAATACTACATTTGTTCTAAATTTTACTTCCTAAGTGGTTTTGGAAGAGATAGGATAAAGTTGAAAACTCAGCTCCAGTAATGTGGCGTGGCTGCTTATGTTTTTTTTTTATAATCTTAAAATTTCAAGTAAGGCATCAGAAAGTTTTTACTTACGTATTTTCATGGTCATTAACTTCCTCAGATTGTCAGTCACCCCACTGTTATTCACTTCATGTTATTAGAATGTTCATATCTCATACACCTTAGAAAAATTCGTAATCAGCCATTTGTACATTGAAACAATTTCTTAATAGCGATCCTGCTACTTTTCCACCCCTCATAGACTTCCTTAATGAGCCTACCTTCTTCGACAGAATCTCAGAATCTAATAACCTATTCCAATTCTGCCTTTGGCCCTAGCAGCTGTCTACAGACATTAAACTAAATTAAAAAAAAAAAAATCATGTCAAAACTTTAATTTGCAATAAAAAAACCACCAATTCCCTCTTTTCTGTCTTCGTATGTTTTAGTTTTCAAAAATTTATAAATGACTATGCTAATAACCAATCCCATATCTGCAATAGTTTGTTTATGCTTTCTTAAATCGTGATTGCTCAATAACTTTAAAAAATAACCAATCAAAATGACCCAATAATTTGTTTACATTTTTCAGAATCGCCATTGGCTAATTTCTGTGTAACAGCCAATCAAAAACTTCAATTTATTTTATTTATATTACCCGTAATATACGAATAATATCATTTTAATTCCTGTTCAAAATCGTCGGCTTCTTCACTAATGAGTTTGTAGAAACAAAAACTCAGTTATATTTTTTGAAACAGAGGTAATTTCGTTATACAAACATCTAATGTAATGACGGACTACCTTTCGAATCAAGAGCTCGTCGAAACTTTGAATACGATCGTATGTGGCTGAAAAGGTGACTTTAAATTTGCGTTTTGGTAAGTTTTTGAGAAGGACGCGGTATACGTAATACATTGTCGCTATAGAGTACTTCATTAATCCTGCGGAACTTTACAAAAGCTCAGACATCGAATGAGGTTATTTTATGTAAAATGGAGCATAGCGAGAACGCGTATAAAGCATATCGGCGGATGTTTCGGGACCTAAATGAAAAGCCTCCATAGTTTTCTTTTTATCTTTGCTAAGTTAAACAGAACATGATAAATTATCGAGACCAAATTAACCGTGTCTTCGAAGGAAAAAAACTTTTAAAGAACTAAATTGTCCGCTCTTTTGACTACGTTTAGGGAACGTTCACCTTTTTGTGAAATTTTCAAGCTTTAATCTATGATGGAATGAAAATTGATTAGTTCATTTTTAGTAGTTTAAAGTCTTCTGAAGTTTTAGTTCGTTCGGAGATATCGATCGGGTTGTATATTTTTATTTCGAGAGTAACGATCGAATGGGTAACAAAATGTATATGGATGTCGTTGTAATTATATGTGTTTATTAAAGGTATATTCATTAAACTTTTACCCATATAATTAAATAGCTTTTCGTATAAATTCCACGTAAGCATCTAATTTATCGGTCAATGAAATTTACTAAGCTGATTTATCACGAGAATATAAACAAAGTTGCGTTGTAATCTTAAATAATTTTACAACTGTACGATAAAGCTGTAGAACATTTTATTTCATGCCGAATGAGTTTAGCGAAAAGTATTTAAAAAATGCTATCACTGTGTTAAACCCGAGAGACGTGACTGATTCTGACAAGTTTTTCAGTTGTTTCCAAATTCTTTTTGTTCACGCTACATTGCTGACTGAAAAACACGAGTTTTCAACCGGTATAATATAGTTACACGTAGGTGTGTGAGAATCCACGTGTCTTTTGTTGAGTTTATTGTAAAAAGCGAAATATTTGATGTTTCGCGAATAAAATCGTAGTTGAAAGATAACGGAGAAAATAACTGTTCCGTTCCTATAACGCTATTAACGAATCTTTCTTTAAGTGGCACTTTTCGGTATACATAATTAATAAATTTTTATGATAATTAGGTCATCTGAATTTACATAATTCTATTAATTATTAATCCCCTTTTTCATCGTATTTATCGCTGAATTCCAAAAGGTCTCGATTGGAAATTCCGACTTTTTCCCCCTTTCGAATAATAATAAAAAAACACCGTCGTAAACGTTTCCATGAATTCATAACGTAATGACTATGTTATACTTTTAGCTAGAATTTCATGAAATTTTTATTCTCATTAAAATTTCCCTAGTCGCTTTAAATGGTGGAATTAAATTTTGACGAGTAATGAAGATGTTTAATTATAATTACGGTGGGAAAAAGTTCGTTGTATTTGAAATATCGTATAGCTATAAATTCTTGAAAGATTATATCCACCTTGTTCTACACTATTTTAAGCCTCTTATAAATGATGTGTTCATAGGTTTTCTTCGCTTTGTAAAGTCAATAGACATTTACATTGTACAAGTTTATTTAGTAGAATAACTTGGAGTATACTTCAATTTTTACTATTGGCTGAGTAGGAAAAAAAATTATTTTCGTAGAATTTTAAATTTTGTCAAGTGTAAGGTTACAACTAATTTTTATGTTTCGCCCATTGTTGTTGAAAAAGTCAGTGTACTTTTATATGTACTGCACGACGATATGAAATTATGTAATATCTATGGAGCACTGAGGTCAATGTACTGAAAAAGGTATCAAAGGACATTGACCAACTGTCTGCGTATTTTCATTTTGGAATTTCAATTATACGAATGTAATTATAGGATGATTTTTTTTCTTCGATTTGCGCGCCATGTGCAGGTGCTGTGGCTTGATTTTAAAACTATAGTTAGTTAGGCCGAAAAAGCGTTACTTTCTGAAATTTTGCAAGATGGGTAATTTATGTATTCTTGATTAGGCCAGTACACTTCAAAAATTGAAAAAGATTAATAATTAGATTTTGATCGTTAGAAAGGATATACCGCCCTTACGAAATTTGTTAACAAAAAAAAAAATTGGTGGTTATTATAATGGAACTGAGTAGATATGGGTTTTACCCTTCGAAAAGTCGCTTAGGAACTCATGAGCTATATGTGAAGTTCTATAATTAATTGAACAGTTCTAAAATTCCACGAATTAAATGTAGCAGATTTGGTATCCCAAAAAAGTAGTGTACTATGCATAATTTTCTGAAAATAGATACAAAATGGTAAAATAAGGTCATTTTTACATGATTTCATAGCATCTCCAATTTTTGTCGATGAATGAGGGGGACACATAAGTTCGACGTAGAGATTTTCATATCAGAGGATATATATATATATATGTCATTGCTGTTTGGGTCACTCATGAAAGTACATTTTCATTTTACACATACATATTGCAATTGAAATTGCAAATTTTAGGATTACATTCAGGGATGCTTATAGGTATAGCATCTCGGCAGAAAAAAAACATACAGATGCGTTAGACCAACTTGGACGACCAATCAGCACTATAACTTTATGTAATGAATGGAAATAAGTATGCAAATTTAATGCGAGAGTTTTTTAAATACCTTTCTAAATCGTGATTAGCTATTACAATATGTACCTTTACAATAATTAATTGAAATGAAAAAAAAATCGATTGTTTGTATACTCTCTGGAATTGTGATTAGTTATTAGCTTCTAAAAACGATCAATTAAAATAATAGAATAAATGTTTGTATTTTCTTGAATTGTGATTGGTTATTACCTTCTCAAAACAAACCAATAAAAATTATAAAATTATGAAATCGATTGTTTTCATTTTCTTGGATTGTGATTGGTTATTATAGTTGAAAACAATCGAAGAAAAATGATAAAATCTATTGTTTACATTTTCTTGAATTATGATTGGTTATTACCTTCTCAAAACAAACCAAGAAAAATTATAAAATTATGAAATCGATTGTTTTCATTTTCTTGGATTGTGATTGGTTACTACACATCTCTTAAAAACAATCAATAGAAATGATAAAATCTGTTGATTACATTTTCTTGCATTGTGATTGGTTATTATAGTTGAAAACAATCGAAGAAAAATGATAAAATCTATTGTTTACGTTTTCTTGAATTATGATTGGTTATTACCTTCTCAAAACAAACCAAGAAGAATTTAAAGTGATAAAATCAATTGTTTATGTTTTCTTAGATTGTAATTGGTTACTGCACACCTTTTTAAAATATTTACATCTGTGTGCAGTAGGAAATCGGCTCTAAATGGGTCACTTCACTTCGGCGAACTTCGGGTGTATGTTGGAACTGTTCATGCGGACTTGCAAAATTAACCGCGCTTTATCTATTTGTGATAAGATTACTTACTGTACATAAATTTATTAATGTATAAAAATGTATTCATGTGAGAATTGCTCATTTTACAAAAAAAAAGGTTTAATTTTGAACGCCATCTGCTTAGAACAAATACGTGCCAAAAAGTAAAAAAGTTTATTCGCGAGAACTGTTCGTCATGTTTGCCAGAAAGAATCATCTGTATCGCCATGTGAATAAAAGTTGTAAATGCAAGTCTGCGAGTGTTCGTGTTCCTAATAATGAACCAGATTCTGTAAGCGTTAATAAAAATAAACGTAATGTACAGAAATTACAATTCGATAGCTCTGATGGTAAGTACTTCACTTCTAGGGTTCCGTTTCTTATTCTATATCATTAGTCAGTGTTGTAGGAACAAACATATGTTTGTTCTTGTTCCTGTTCTCGTTCTTAGAAAGACCCAGTCATTTGATTCTGTTCCTGACTCGTTCTTATTCTCAATGTTTCAATTGTTCTCGTTCTGTTCTTCGTTCTTTCAATTTTTTACAATCTTGTTCTCGTTCCGTTCTTCGTTCTATAAATCCTTTATGGTCTCGTTCTTGTTCGTTTTTCGTTCTGTTCTCGTTCTTCAAGTTTCAACTTTTTATTTTATTTTATTTTTTTGATAACTTGTTTACGGTTTGTGTTGTTGTTGAAATTAAAAATTAATTGAAGCTAATTAATTAAAATAAAAAGATTTATATGGGTATACACAGCATTTGTCCGCTTTTAGAAGTTTTTTCTTTTCTCTTTCCCCTCATCATATCTATTAATTTTATGGCAAATTATGAACTTTCAAAAGAACGAAGAACAACCCAAAATTACATCCGTTCTTGTTTTTGTTCTCTTTCCTCAGCATTTTACACTAGTTGGTTCTCGTTTCGTTCTTTGATCTTTCAGTTTGAAAACATTCTGTTCTCGTTCTGTTCTTTGTTCTTCAGATATATCACTTTTATGTTCTCGTTCTTGGTCCTGTTCCTCAGGAACAATGAAAATTCTCCGTTCTTGTTGTTCTTCGTTCTCGTTCTTTGGTTTGTTCCTACAACACTGTCATTAGTACATACCAAATTTGATCATACTTTTCAATTTTAAGTTTGTAAACTCGTTTTTTGTTTTTTTTATGTTTATAATAAATTTTATTGGCTCGAAACTCCTTTATTTATTAATGAAAAAATAACTTATAATTACATTTCGCTAGCTGTGTTTCTCCAAGTCCGAACGAAGATTTCTAACATACACCCGAAGTTCGCCGAAGTGAAGTGGCCCATTTAGAGCCGATTTCCTACTGCACGCAGATGAAAGTTTAAAAACAATCAAAAGAAATAATAAAATCTGTTTTTTACATTTTCTTGCGTTGTGATTGGTTATTACAGTCAAAAACAATCCAAGAAAAATGTTAAAATCTGTTGTTTACATTTTCTTGAATTTTGATTGGTTATCATTGTTTTTGAACCGTCAATCAAAATGATATAGGTAATCAGTTGTTCACATTTTCCTAAATTATGAATGGTTATTACTTTGTAATCAAAATGATGAAATCTTTTGTTTACATTTTGTTGAAGTATTTATACACAGAAATCAACTAATTTTAACTTAGCCCTAGCACAAGTGTCTTGATTGAATCACGAACTTTTGGCTCTGTAATGTGTCGTCATGTTTTATTCGACGTATGCGTGCTCCCATACATCTGCTGAACTTGAATCTTAAGTTCTTAAGAAAACTTAGAAAAGTAATTACAAAAAATTTCAGAGTATAATATTATTTGATATTATTTTATATGTGAAACTGAAGTCAAATAATTTAGGTTATTTTTTTTCTCTATCTTTATTGTGTTGAATATATTTAATATAGAGTTATAATTACTTGATAAGATGAATTCAAATATTCAACATCTTCCAAACAATATAAAAAATAAAGTACTGTCTTTTTTTGATGTAATATTTGTTGGTTTGATGTAGAGATGTAGAATATGATTATTCCGAAGCCTTAAGATAATTTTATATTTTACTTATACATATTCACAATACGTATTACCCAGTTTAATAATTTTAAAAAATATCGTGACCTTTTCCCCGCAACGTAAAAAATTCAATTCCAAAGTTGAACTCCTTCCTATCATCGGAGACTGAAAGTACCATCTAATCAAGAAAAATGAAATCCGCTCAACTCGGAAAAAAGCCACGAACTGAAATCTCGTTGTTTATTTATGAATAAACGAGCAACTCCAAGAAAGTGACAAAGTTACGGTTCCGATGGCGATTTCATTTTCATCTCGGTACATTTTCTTCGGCAACTACAACCGTGCCGGATAAGTATCGTTTATGACTGTCGAGGGTGCCTTCGGGACGCGTTATTATTACTTTAATAAAGAATAATTAACGCCTATCACGGTGAAATTATTCTGGCGGTTGAAAGATTTGCATGTCATTGTCTAGCTTCGAATGTCAAACTTACTTTCGAACTATTCGAACAACTGCATTATCCGAGCATTTTGTTCCCATTTCTATGTAAATGTGGTAACTTAACAAACACCCGTCTGTATAATTTAACCTAAAAAGCATTAATATTTTGAAACTTTTGATTCGCATATTTTAATGAAATATCCGTGTTATTCGATGAGAATTTTCAAACCCTGACGTATAAAAATGATTGCCCGTTTCGTGCTACCTTAACGTTAATATAATTTCATCATGCATCTATATGATCGTCTAATATTGATATTTGTAATTCTTTCACGACCAGCGACCATATTCGTCCATTGATTTCAAATCAAAAAATCATTTAGTTCCATTCTAAACTATAGCGAGAGGTTAAATTTAAAATGAGGAATTATATAGGCCGTGCAAAACGAATGGCCCGTGTAATATTGTAAATAGCTTGCATTATCAGGATGCGATGGTGATATCCCGTTGATATAATTTTAAATGTAAAATCTATATCTATTTCGATGTTATGGCCTCCTAAGTTCCTGGCATACCTACACGGTAAACAAATACTCATCTAATCGAATGGTTGAACTGTTTTCCATCGATGAAACAATGTAGTAATTTCGACTGATGGCGTGAAATTAATTCAAAATTTTTCATCTATTGGCCTCATTTCTTGCAAAATTAATTAACTTTCTTCTGCCTCTCTTTAGTGGGCGTTATTTGTAATTTGGAAATTAAATTTGTTCCATTTTTAACCTCTTGAGAGCTATAGCTTTGAATATTATTTAGAATTCAGCTGAATTTATTACAAACTTTCCAAACTTTTTTCTTTAGTTTTGTTTTTACTCGTTTCTTCTTGTCAAAATTTCATTTCTATCAAACATTATTTTTGTTTGCCACAAAATGGGACGTGGAAGTCGAAATTTTTTTACAATGAAATGGAAAGTAACGAAATTGGGTATCAAATTGAAAAGAGTCTTATTTTTAATAATTTGAATTTATCATTTTTGAATTGCCTCGTTGTTTCATCAAAGGGAGATGGTAAAAAATATCATTTTTTTACACTTTCCATGTAATAACGAGAAAATTATTATATTAATCTGAAATCTAAAGCGGCTTGTTTGAATATATCTCTTGACTAACTACTCTGCAAAAAATTACTATAATGAAAAATTGTTTTCGCCCATTTTGAACGCGAATATTATGCTCTTTCTTTTTAATTAAGATGTTTATCCAGTAAAATATTGTTATACAAGATGATTTTTTATACTTAGGAAGATATCCCCTAAAACATCCAAAAATAAAATTTTCTTTCCCTCCAATTGTGGGTTGTACTCACGTCAAATGTTGGATAATTTTAGGGAATTATTTTTTATTTTTTTATTCGTTTTTAATATAATTTTTATTGATTTTTTTTTTAATTTAATTTTTATTTTTTCCTATAAAATCATCTTTTTCTCTTGGGAGAGAATTTATAATTTTACTTGACCTCATCAAATTTTCATATTTTTTGAATACGCAGTCTATTTTTTCAACATTTTTCAATCATTATCATTTTTTGACTTAAAAAAAATGTATCATTTTCAAACATTATCTTTTTTTGAAAAATTTTCAAATTGAGTTTTTAATGAAAACGATAGCTATTACAGGCTACCTAATTTGGGAAGGGGGTCAGGGGAGGGGAGGATGAGGTTTTCAAATCTTTATGTTTCTGACCATTTGTGATCATCTGGCAAATGTCCAACTTTTTGGTATATTCATGAAATTTGCTCAAAATTTAGGGAGAAGCTGTTTTTAAAAACCTATGAAAATTACTTATTTTATTTTTTCGATACACCTCAAAATGGCGAATCACTTAGATTTTGAGGGGAGCTGGAAGAAGGTCAGATTGCTCAAAGTTTTTGTTTTTGACTATGCATAAAAGAGTGAGACACGGACACCAACATATCCAAATTTCAGCTTTCCAAGTGCATTTTGAGGAGAGTTAGAGTAAAAAACGGCGTTTTGAGGAAGTTTTGAGTCATGAAATTTCTGGAATCTTCCATATTTCCTCGCCAAACCAATCTAGAAAAATGAAAATTTGTGTGCTGGATTGATTGGTCACCAGAATTTGACCTTTCAAACTTGGATCAAAATGGACAGAAATGGCGGATTATCAAAATTTGAGTAGAGCTTGAGGAGCCTCAAATTAGTAAACATGTAATCAATATGATCTCACATGATTATCGGTGGTAAAAAGTATGCTATATCTCCAATTCACCTCTATACATGATGTTGGAGGACAAAAGGTGGGGTTATCAATCTGTAAATGTGGTGGGGGTACGTAAAAGGTTGAGAATGTTTTATTGCGGAGTCATATGACGCAATGAGCCCAAGTGACTTGCCTATTCTGATTTTGAGATACTCTCTTGAAGATGTGAAAAAGTATATTTTTTTTTGTTTTTTCGATACCCTTCAAAATGGCGGATCACTCAAATTTTGAGGGCGGCTGGAGGAGGAGCTAATGACTCATAATTTCCTTTTTTAATTTTATACGAATGAATGAGTCGAGCATAACAACATATCCGAATTTCAGCTTGCTAAATGCATGTGAAGGGATGTTGAAACAAGAACGACTTTGTGAGGAATTTTTGAGTCATGAAATTTCTTGATTCTTCCATTTTCTCTTACCAAATCGATCTGGCAAGATCAAGCTTTGTATACAGAGTTAGGTGATGACCTGAATATGAGTTCTTAAATTTGGATCAAATTGGATCCAAAATAGCGCATAGTAAAAATTTGAGGATAATTTGAGGAGCTTCAAGTAGCTATAATTTGAAAAATATGTGTATGATTAATGCATTGCAAGAAATACTACATTTTTTCTAAATTTAACTTCTTGAGGGGTTTTGAAAGAGATAGGGTAGGAGTTTTAAGACTTGGTATTTGGGTAGGGCCTGTAGACATGGAGGGGTTTGCCACGTTATTTGCAAACCTAAACAAGCTCCAATGAAAAACTCAGCTCTAGTGGTACGGTATGGCTGCTTACGTTTTTTTATTTTCATTTTTATTAATTTATGACAATTTTTAATTTTCTTTTTTTTGTACTATATGCTTAAATAAAATCTTTGAATTTTTTTTAAAGCGTATTTTCATCATTACCTAGCTCATATTTTTTGTAGCAAAATTTCAAAATCTGCATGATACTTTTTGATTTTATTAATGTTTTAAATATAAAGCAAATTATCCCCTTGCCCCTCTTTCCCGATGGTCCTGTGCACCATCATCGCGAGTATATCGTTTAATATCGTTTATCTGGTAATGGGAAAGTGTAACTCGATTTTTTAATTTACCCTTTCCGAAAGATAATTTCATCTCGAACGTTTTTCCACCTCTTAATTGGTACCGTCGTTAAAGTTCTTTTTCATGACGCTTTGCTTTTTCTTTACGATAATTGAATTTATTCCGCGAATTCCGCTCGAAAAGGGAAATGAAATTTACAATTCGTTCATAGGTGCTTAGGTTCCAACAATATACACTACCTATACGAGAATATTATAAAGGAGAGAGAGAGAGAAAAAAAGAGGTCGCTAGTGAGATCATTATTTGAAGTCGTTCGACTTCTAGTATAGTACGGTACGTACGCAAATGCAACATAATTTTCGGTACCTTTGTCGCATAACTTCGACTATACAACGAGCATTTGTCCTTTTGACGAGATCATTTATACGCTCAAGTAAATCTTGCGATACGAAAAATGCGTCTGTTTTGCAAAAAAAGCTCGCTAAGTAAGCGTTGATAAACGGTAATGGGATATTTTCATACGTTATTGTTAAGTATATACAGATGGTATGGTAGAAAATATGGCAGGGAAAGTTCGCTATACTCGTAGTTTAATGTTTGGAATCTTTGGGGAATTTTTGTTATGACATGCAAAAAGCTTTACGTCAATGAATAATATAAAAGAAGTACAATCGAAGAAGCTGCAAGGATAATGTTCGATTTGAATCATTGCCATGAGAGGAAAACATGTATGGCGAATATTTTTTCCGCTGGTATTCAAATAAGTTTTTTTTTATTCTGTTGTGACGTGTAGACGAAGAGGTGAAATTAATCTCGAGCGTGCTTTCTTTTATAAGGGTAAGCCACGAAATTCGAAACTTTTTCGATGAGTTGTTGCCATGATGATGATGGAAATATCAACACGACCGAAAGATATCGACGAACAATACAAAACGTGTTCTATCTTCATTCCAGTTGTTTTTTCTGTTTCGATCGAGTATTTGGGTATGGCGATTGGGGTATCTATCTAATGAAAAATAAGCTCGCAAAATCACAATAGACGGTATCGCGAAAAACAGATTGTGGCTTCTCGCGTTTGTGTAGCGTATGAAAATTATGTCCTCGAATGTTAAAAATTGAAGTAAATTAAACGCATTAATTCTTGCTCAAACATCCATTAAAAATACGGAAAAGTGTAGCGAAGGTAGGCATTGATGAAACAATGGAGGTATTGTATAAACAAACTTTTAACGGTGAGGTAAAGCTAAATCATTGATGGTATGCTACCTTTACTCGTCGTTTATTTATTCTGCTTTATTTGCGTGCTATTAATAACGAAACTTGGCATTTTCATTTATTCCAACGTAGGTACCTACTTTTATTTGCCACGAACTTGGTGAGCTTTTTAAAAATTCTAACCTAGTTTATCGATTGGCCACCTAGTCATGCTGCGGATATTTTCAGTGAAATAAAATCAAGGAATTGCGCTCTCTGGGTGTCCCCTAAATTGAACACATACATATTATGGATTATCATAATGTGGGGAAAATTAATCGAGTAATTGAAAGCAATGTTACAAAATTCTTTCATTCAGGGTAATTTTTGTGTTTTTATTCTAGTTTCGATTTCTAATGATTAATTGTTTCGTTTTTTCCTTTGTTATAACTTTTGTGTTCTGTTTGTGTTGAAAAAGACGATTTTTAAGCGTAGAACAGAAATTATAACCTTTCAATTAATAATAATTAATTATATTTTATAATATATGGATACAAAATAATTGAGAAAAAGTAATATTTGCTGTAATTAATTCCATTTCCTGATCATTTATTCATTATGTTCTGGAATAAAGGTTTACAAAATCATTCCATTTTTTTTTAGCTGAATTTTTAATTACTAAGGGCTAAACCTTGGACAAAGGTGGGGACTCAAATTTTTTGAACTTATAAAAATTTAATATTTATGTGTCACTGAAACTTCGAACGGTGGAAACAATAATAAATAAATTGAACGTAACCAAACCCAAATTTAAGGTAAGGAACGTAGGTCTGAACGTTCCAAGTCTGAAGGTTCGAACGGTGGAAAAAGTAATAAATAAATTAAACCTAACCAAACCCAACTTTGAGGTAAGGAATGTAAGTCTGAAAGTTCCAAGTCTGAAGGTTCGAAGGGTGAAATAATAATGCAAAAATTGTAGTAATAAAATAATATTAAATAAATTATTGACAAAAAAGTTTAAAAAAAAACTTCTCCCGTAAAATGATGAAAAAATCACGCGAAGGGAAGTAGATTTGATCCTTCATCAATCGGTACTGTACACCGCTATCCTAACCACTCCGCCACGGGTGGCTCGGTAGAAGACGCGAACAAGTCCGTATAC
This sequence comes from Phenacoccus solenopsis, assembly GCA_009761765.1. Classification (NCBI taxonomy): domain Eukaryota; kingdom Metazoa; phylum Arthropoda; class Insecta; order Hemiptera; family Pseudococcidae; genus Phenacoccus; species Phenacoccus solenopsis. The sequence continues at coordinate 9,757,343 of CM019754.1, read as the reverse complement.
ATACGCGCTGCTTCAGAAATGCAGAAGGATACATAAATGTTTAGTAGTGTCTTCGACCATTGAAGAGATGTGTAGAGTTAAAATAGAAATGTAGTCCACCAATATTTGTTCAAGGTTTAGCCTCCAGTTTTTTAATTTGAAAATGACAGCTGTTACAGTCTACTTGATTTGGGAACGGTGGTAGGAGAAGGGTGGTGTCTTCAAATCTTTGCGTTTCAGGTCATTTGCAGTCATTTGGTAAATGTCCAACTTTTTCGTGTATACGAGTACATGATATTTTTTTCTCTCAAGCGTAGTACGGCGGGTATTTATGAAATTTTCTCGAAATTTGGAGAGAGACTCTTCTAAAAAATAAATAAAAATCACTTTTTTTATTTTTTCGATACATCTCAAAATGGCGGATCATTCAGATTTTGAGGGGAGAAGGAGAAGGTGCAAATTGCTCAAAACTTTTGTTCTTGATCTCATATAAAGAGTGATTTGCGGGCACCAATATATCCAAATTTCAACTTCCCAACTGCATTTGAAAGGGAGTTAGAGCCAAAAACGGTTTTTTGAGGAAGTCTTGAGTCATGAATTTTCTTGAATCTTCTATATCTCCTCACCAATTCAATCTGAAAAAATCAAACTTTATATCTAATTCTAGTTTATGACCAAAATATGACCTCTTGAATTTGCGTGAAAGAAGATGCAAAATGGCGGATTACCAAAATTTGAGTAGAACTTGAGGAACCTCAAATCAATGGAAATGTTATCAATATAATCTATTATGATTATTGAGGGTAAGAAGTACATTATGTCTCGGATTAACTTCTATACATGATATTGAAGAGGAGAAGGTGAGGTTATCGACCTGAAAATGTGGTGGGGGTACACGAAGGGTCGAAAATTTTTTTGTGGTGTTATATGATAAAATAAACCCAAGTGGACCGACTGTTCTGATTTTAGCTTTCCATGTGAATTTGGAGGGGAGGTGGAGTAGAAAACCGCTTTTGGAGGGGAAATTTCTACAGGAAATTTCATGAATCTTTCACATCTCCTCGCCAAATCGACTTGGAAAATGTCAAACTTTGTATATAAACTTAAGTGATGACCAGAATATGATTTTTGGAATTTGAGTCAAAATGGATCCAAAATGGCGGATTATCTAAATTTGAGTAAAGCTTGAGGAACCTCAAATTAATAAAAATGCATTATATATAAACTCATATGATTATTGGGAATTGGAAGTATACAATAAGTATCGCGAATTCATATCCATACATGATATAAGAGGGCAGAAAGAGGGGTTATGAAGTCAAGTGATTAACTTACTTTGATTTTAGCTTCTCAAGTGTATTTGGAGGGGAGCTAGGCGCAAAAAACTGCTTTTAGAGTGGAAATTGCTGCAGGAAATATCATGAATCCTCCATATCTCTTTACTAAATCGATCTAGAAAGGTCGAACTTCGTGTATGAAGTTAATTGACGACCAGAATATGACTTCCGGAATTTCGGTCAAAATGGATACAAAATGGCGAATCGTAAAAATTTGAAGATAATTTGAGAGAATCTCCCATTACAAACAGTTTGGTTCGCTTTTTTGTCTCTTCATAGGTATATATTTGCAACATGGTTTATGTCATTATGTATCAATACATTAGGTGCATTAGGTGGGGTATGCATATTAACAGTTCTCTTAATCACTATCAGAAGTACGATGCTTCAAAATGAAGTCATCTTCCATTATAATGATTTCTGTGCTATCACGATTCTTGACATCTTGACTTAACGACAAAATTTCCCGTTTTTTAGATCATGTATTGTTATATTTATTTATTTCGTGTGTTCGTTTTTCACTCCAGCTAACAAAATATGGGTGTTGTTTGTTTTATATATTTTTTTAATTTTATCTAGATCACAATGTATATAATTACGCTTTTAAATTACCTTATTTTCGTATATCATCCTCGTTTCATTCGTAATTTTACTAATTACGCGGTGTCAGTAAATGAAGAAATGATGTCAGAAAGAATGTGTTATTTTCGCATGTCCCCACGATGCAGTTTTCTATACTTGATACTCAGCTGGTTAATGAATTAGCTGTCGCGAATATTGATTATCTCATCACTGAAAATTCCCACCTTGTACCATAGCAGTACCAATAAATTAAGGGTACATTTTTGCATTAATTTTTCAACCAACGAAGCTCTTAACTGGTAATGAATTCGTGACGTAGAACCCAGTTCGACTTAGTTATTCGTTGATATCCTTCAGCACTTCGTTAGCGTTGACAAATGACCTTATTGTGTAAGTATACTTGTAACGGTATTTTGATAACGACTATTCGGTGGTATTGCTGATGGCAGCTTCGAAGCACTTAATGGTTCCGTTGTGGTGTATTGCAGGTATTCATGTTAAAAAACATTCTCGTAGCGTGTAATGAAATCAATGTTAGATTCTCAGGATGGTAGGTAATTAGTACTCTGATATACGAAGTTGCCTTCCTTCTTACGCATATTTTTGAAACTTTTCCTTTCGAGAAAAGCGATGAAAACAATTCGTACCTAATTTTCATAATGAACTATGTGCAATATCAAACTGTTACAGTGGTACTATCGAAGAAACAATGAGATGGATCACCAGCTATATTTAGTTATTAAATAAAACAAATGTAACTTATAAATGTCATAAAGCATTCTCCACACCAGTCATCGAGGCTTGTATTTTTCTGTTTGAAAGATGATGATTGATGGAGGCAATTTTCAAAATTTATTTGAGTGTAAGCTGAGTCAGATAGGGCAATACGATTTCAAGGTTTTGTGTGTATAGTGACAGCTGTATCGAATGACTCAATTGAGCTATCAACTCCAAGTAATTTCGCTCTAATAATGGTTTTCATTTATTTATTATTTATTACGTGTGTTATCTAAATGAAAATTCATTTAGTAGGCTAAGTTGTAGGAAATTCGATTCAATTATTACCTATATCTTGTTATTGATGATTGGTGAACAGTAGTTAAGGTTTGGTGACTACATAGCTAATTGCGTTAAGCTTACAAAATGTCTACTTCATGTACACACAGGATGTTCCCGGAGTGAAGATCATGTTTATTAGGTTAGAAGTAGTACTTCTATGTAATGATGGTTGCATATTATTGCAAAGTTTTATGAAGAGAGAGAGAGAGAGAGAGAGAGAGAGAGAGACAGACAGACAGACAGAGAGAGATAAACAATATATATTTAACAAAATACTAGATACAAAATTTCTCAATAGTCAAATTTGGGTGAGCGGTGCGCCGACTCTCAAAACTCTAAATTTGACATAGAGAAAAAAAACAAACAAAAAACAAAACAAACAAGCAAAACAAAATATAAATAACAAAATGAGCAAAATTATTGGACAAATAATTTTTTTTTATATATATATTTTTTTTTTTAAGTTTAGTAAATTTAAGGTTTTTAATAATGTTTTTTTTTTATTATTAATTATAAAGTTAGTTTGTTTTTGTATAATTTTAGATTATTTTATTTAATGAATGGAGGGGAAGGAGAGAGGGAACCAGAGAACGCTATCAGCATCCTATCAATCAAGAATAGCCGCCACATACGCACCCACCATGTGCCTGAACGCAACAGCATCCGCATTAGAGAGAGAGAGAGAGAGAGAGAGAAAGAATGAAAGAAAGAAACGAAAATACCAATTTACCCCTTTTTGTTGAATTTTTCCTCCTAACTTTTTTATGGAGTAGACCTCGACAAAAATTATTTCTGTATTGAATAGAAAGAAGAATTTAAAGAGACTCTGTTTTATATTTTGCACACATAATAAAAAGACTTGCCATGAAGTTATCTTAAGATATGTATATAAGTTGAAGTCTAATAAAATTTTGAAGATATTCATCAAATTTTACTTCATGTTTTTTACCCCTGGTCATTGAATCATTGCATTCTTGGTTTCACATTCCTTCTCGATGTCCCCTCTTTTTATTTAAAATCAAGAAATAGTGTTCATCTCCCCGCCCCCCTTCAAAAGGTTGTAATTGAAAATGCAAGAAAATTTTATGGCTGGCAATGTTCATCAATTCATTAAAAAAACTAAATTCGTTTTCGTATTATTTAACATTTGAATTAATATGAAAAATTATTTTTCCTTTTATATTTAATTGTTGAACATTATTTATATTTTTTATTTTATTAAAAAAAAAATTAATATTATATAATTTTAATTTTAAAAATCTAATCCATCTGCAAACTCTACGTCGTGTACCATAATTTTAACTTTTTTCTTTTATGAAAAAAAAAATGTAAGCAGCCATGCCGCATAACTGGAGCTGAGTTTTTAATTTGGGCTTGTTCAAATTTGCACATAACTTTGCTGACTCCTTTGTGCCCACTGCTCACAAACTACATTCAGTACCCATTCTGAAAATCATATCCGTATCCTTTCTCAAAACATCTAAAAAGATGAATTTAGAATATGCAGTATTTCCTGCCTACAGTAATTATATGAGCTCATATTCTTCAAATTTTGCCTATTTGAGACTCCTCTAACCTTCATGAAATTTTGATCATCCGCCATTTTGAATCCATTTGAATGAAAACTTAAGATATCATATATTTTAGTTCCTTTGACTTTTCTAGGTCGATTTCATGAGAAAATATGGATGATTCGTGAAATTTCTTATCATATTTAAGCTCTGAAAACAATTTTTTGCTTGAACTCTCCTCGGGCCCTTTTTTGAAGATATCCTGAGTATACTAATGTCGGTCAGGAGAACGCGGTAGGTTTCTTTCGGACGTGAGCTTTTTCTGAGGGTAAATTCAATGTTAGGACTCGAAGAAAAAGTAAGATAAAATCGTAATATCAATTTTTCAAATTATGCTTTTCGAATACGTAAGAAATTGATGAAAAAGAAACCCGGAAGTTAATTTTTGGAGACATTGATTATGAAATTTTCCTCGAAGAGAAAATTTCATCCGAAGCTCTCTGAACAAATAATGAGATAAGTTACGTAATAGTTGACCCGTCAATGATTAGGCTCGCTCGTAAGCGTTTTGTCATTGACGAATGACCTGGAATTTTAGTTTTCTAAAATTACTTTCTGACGGTAACAATGAGTGGAAGAAAGTTAATGTAAACTTTTGCGAAAGTTTTACAATTAAAGACATATGGTGAGTCTTCACATTCGTTTCAACTTTACAACTGAATAGTCGTATTTGCAGAATTTTCTACCCGGTACGTAGGTACGTAGCGCTGTTTTAGTTCCAACGAGAGAATTTTTTTTCGCACCACAGGTATGCTAATATATCTTCGTGCTCTAGATATTATACGTATTCGTTTCGCTAGCTACAAAGAAGTTAACGCTGGTTTTCTTTCCGGCCGATTAGGAAACAATAAATTGCGCGAAAAAGGCTCGTAAAAGTGACACCGCATTTTTTTCCCTCAGTAGCTCAATAAAATTCGGTGTAATTCTGGAGATGTGAAGATTTGATAAAAATCGGTATTTTATCGCGCCTTGTTTTTTTGCCACTGTGTAGCGAAGTCGTGAATTGATATTATAGGTTAGTACTTCTTTAATCTTGGAGAATAGAAATAATTTTCCTGTTGGGTTTTCAATAATTAGCTACACTCGTTCGAATCAGAATTTCTTCAATATTGATTATGAAGAGGGCTTTTTGTTTTTGTGAAAAAAGCTCTTCAAAAAATTACGCAAATGTTCTTGGGTGGTGTTTATTAAATTAGCTTCATTCGTTTCTAACCACCAGATCAAAAAGAAAATAATTAAATGAAACTTTACGCTATAAAATAAATCCTATTTCTCGAATATATACCTCACGAACACAAAGTGCTTTATTGGATTTCCGAGACGAAATCGATTCCGCATCCAGAATTGGAGAACTTTTTACCCTTTAGAAGTTAAAAGGCAGTTTTCATTCGTAGATAGCGACGATGGAGGAAAAAAAAAACCAAAATCAGCTGTAAGCATATCTAAAACGTGATATAAGTTGGAAATGTTTTATCCTACTTCATTTTTATTGAGTTATATGCACGCAGCCAAGGGGAAGTAAAAAGTTGTTCTTTGTTCGAAGTTAACGTATAACGGATTTCGCCTAGCTGCAAGTTATTCATGAAGATGTGAACCGGTAATTTATTCGGAACGGGGTTGTAAAATTTTGTTACAAGTGGAAGGTTTTTTACGTTTCTAATCGCTGTACCGGGGTCTGAAGATTTGTAGGCGGCAGAGATTGATGGATGTGAAATTATAATTATGATCTGGCCTGGTATACCACTCCGGTAGCTTTTTCGGAGAGATTGTTCTTGACAATTTCACGCGTTTGTGTGAGAAATTGTTTAAACGGGTGTTTCGATATTTTGTGATGGCGAGTTATTTTGAAAGAGTGCGGTATTTTCGAAACATCAAGAAGTACAGGTTGTCATCTTATTTTTATCTATAAGAATATTTTTTCATGTCATTATAGGTTGTCATCTTATTTTTATCTATAAGAATATTTTTTCATGTCATTGTTTTTTCGAAGATTTTTTCTAATTTTTCTTACATGTGGGTACTTATATTTTTTTGTATCAGTTTTCTTCAAATGAACAAACAAAAAAAAAGATTTAATTTTTGGACTTAATTTTTTTTTTTTTAGAATTCATTCCATTTTCGTATAGCTTTTCTTTTGATTTTTGAACATTTTATTCATTATAGGGCATTTTTTATATTTAGATATTTTGTTCATTGTTGAATATTTTTTCTTTATTTCGAATTTTTTTCTTTTTCTTTTTGAAATTTTTGTTTACTTTGAAAAGTTTCTTACTTTTTGGAAATTTTTTATTTATTTTTGGATCCCATATTTTGTTTATTAGTTTTCCACTAGAGGCTATATCCAAATGAAAAGGGCAGGATTTCGAGATTTTTCGAATTACTTCTTAATGCGATACCTCGTAATTTCAATAAGTTATTGAATTATCGATTATCGATAATTTCGATATGATCTTTCAAGTATAAACGTGTTTACGTTTAGGTATGATGTATAGGTAACCTGAAAAGTTGTATTATATTAAAATTTCATCATCCGTGGAATCGAATTTTAAATTCACCCTCTCATGTTGAAAGACTTATGTTTTGAACTTGATATTTGGTTTATAAGTACTAACGTAGTCAACGAACATCTCATCGCACTGTACCTATTTTTTCCAAAACGACCTATAACTATCATAGGATCTTTTTGCATTAATGTATTTAATTATAGTGTGATAATATCAACAGCCAATAGGGCAATAATCTTATTGAACATAGAGTACTTATAGTAACTGGTATGTTTTCTGATTGGTCATACGTCACGCGCGTAACGACCAATCCTAAGGTTGAAATATGATAAAATCTTGGTAATTTTATTTTTACCTTCCTAAATAATATTGGGACCCTTCAGAGCAGTGGCGCGCTAGTGTCGTGTTTACATTTAATGGTCTTATCAGTTCTGAAAACGGGGAATTTTTGCCGCCAGTTGCAGACTCACACAGTGAATAATGTTTAAATTATTTGAAAATAAATCGAATAAATGGAATGAATGAGTTGGGTTTGGCCAATTTGATACTTATCTATCATTTTGGTTTATAAATGAGATTCTTTCGCATGGTATTTATGATATTCACGATAATTGTATCGCTAATCTTTGGTAAGTGCATGAAAAATAATCTTTATTTCGTAACAATAACACTGGAATTCAATTTATCTTTACCATTGAACAAAAAACAATTAATTCTATTCAAAATAACTCAATTCAATACCACAATTATTAATTCATTGCCAATAATGATACTTTATCAAATTATTGAAATCCCCGTTTTCAGTAGTTCATCGTTTTACCACCAGGTACCGACTCTTTCGCTGAAGGATCCCAATGTGCAGTTTCCAGTGAACGACTGAAATTCATTTGTGATATGAATCATCAGCTGATTCATGTTTTTTTTTTTTTTTTTTTTACGAGTAATTCGAGAAAATTTACCACTTCGCGACCTACTGATTCGTTGTTATGCGGATGATGTACGACCAATCAGAAAACGGATCGATGCTGTATGTATGAACTACTCTATTGGTGAAATTTTGCTCTCTTCTTTTATATCTCAATAGCTACAAGTCAATGTAAACATTTAGCTGCTCATATTGACGTCATTCAGAACCAAATTTTTTTTTCATTGATTGCTGTTCTGAGACTCTTATGGCTAGGAAAACTAATAGAAATTTATTCAAATTTCAAGGTGCCCAGTCGAAATGGGTTAACCTCTTATAGGTCCATAAACTTTGGTGCACCCTACAGCACATGTTATCGATTTTGGAATTTGAAAAAATTCTCGAACATCTTTGCAATAATTTCAAATCCAGTAAGGTTATTATTTAATTAAAAAATAAATATCTTTCAGATGAAAAAATGAAGAATCGATACCTTCAGTATTAATTTGAAAATCAGCTTTTAGTTATAAAAATAGAGTGAGAAACAACATACATGCTCGGAAGTTATTTTTTATTGAAACAATGAAACGTGATGGATTCGCATTCGCTTATTTAAAATGAAATGAAAGGATCGTATTGATAAATGCTAAATCTTGTTTTAATGCCGTGGCGGATTTTTTTCCCGCGTTGTCGAACTTAAAAACAATGCCTGTAAATTTCTATCCAAAATGTAAACAAAATTCTTGTAATTCGAATACCCACGAGAACGCGGCCAAATATAGAACAAAAAAAATTACCAGCAGGAAAAAACGTTTACGCTCAATTTACCGCACGCCGAGCTGAAAATTTATCGGACGGTGGCGCGGCGTGTTAAAATCCGTCGTTAAATATTACGTATACGGGTGTACAGTCAAAGGTATGGTATGTTTTTTAGGTTGTTTATGTAGCGTTTTAACATTGTTTATAATCTGCTTAAGGCGATTTGAACACATCGCAGAGAATTCGGGGATGGCGGAAAAACACGCGTGAGCATATTTAGCCGGCGGTATTTATTTTGGAAGTTACATTCGCGTTGGCGCTTATTTAGTATTTACGCGTACGTATAGAAATGGGGATTATAATGTACATAAATTTATCTGCGACGTGTACATTCGATGAGCGATAATCGAAATAGAGGCTTGAATCTTAATTGCTATTTGAATGTGTGTTGGCTCGATAAGACGAGATTTCAGAATTACGGCGACCAGGGACCAGATGGGAAAATATTGAATTCCCGACGCGTATAGCGAGACGAGATTTTCATATTTTTTCGGCTCCAGAGTTTACTCAATAACGGGAGTAAAACATTAGGAAATTTGGGTTATTACAGGCGAACGTGATTCTATCGAGAAAGCGGACGAGGGAAGCCATTAAAATTGTATTTTCGTTCGAAAATCGAGCCCCATTAAGGAGAAGAAAATTTCGCGCTTTTTTGCGGACGGGAAAATAAAATAATCAAATCGCGCCCGCGCCTTTTGTATAACGACACCGTGTCGTCGTTTTTATCTGTCAAAATTTTTTAAGCTATTTGATTTATTCGGCGAACGAAACGCACCGTCGATGGGACCGAATTAATGGTAAAATCGATGTGTTAACTGAATAAAAATAATGTTCGACGAATACACCGCTCGTGTTTATTTACGCGCGCCATATTATGGCGGGCATAAATTACACCTGACAGTTACTCTTACCGTGTTCTCGACGGTACCGTAATGAAATGGGAAAGCTTTTTGAATGAAATTAACGCGACTTTTTTTCATCGCCCTTTCTGCTCTTTTGTATGTTAATTGCTCCGTTATCCTTAGCGTAATTACCGCAGATTAACTTCACTTGGGAGAATTTTTCACCAGCTTTTCTCTATCAAGTAGTCGGGTTCAGTAACCGATTTTCTAATTGATTCTTCATTTGGTGTGGTGAAGGCAGGGAGGAGTTAATTTACCACGTTATATTCTCGTTTTACGGTGAAGTTTCGGACTCGAATGAAATGAAAAAACTCGGCATTTTTTTCTCTCTTGGCTACACCTATGGAATCTGATAAGTTATCAAATAATAAGAAGTACGTTATTATGAAGGTTCTAAATTGAGTAATATTATAATAATCCCACATTAGGCTCCACATCTGTAGTTCAAGTTTCAATTGGGATTGTTACAAGTAGTGTAAAGGAAGAATTTCATTACATTGAACGTCATAACACTAGTTTAGGTTTTGATGGGGCTTGAAAACTCTACCATTGAAGCATTTTCAAAAATCTTACTAGATTTCAATGTTTCACTTAATTATTAACGATTGAGTATTATGCTGATTCAAGTATCTATGATGTTGAAATTTTAGACGATTTCAATGGGTTATTTGGAGAAGAAATTTTAGATCTTTTTAAAAAGTTTAGGATTTTCACTTTAATCAATTTTCGGAGTCGACTTTACATCTTGTATTATAATTTTGGAAAAAAAAGAGAAAGGTGTAATTACCAAAGAAAATGTTTTCAGTTGAGTGTTTTCAGATCATTTGATGACTTCTTGAATTTCAAAAATGGATATTTTTGATCCAGTGTTCTGAACGTTCTATTTTATACCTTTGAAAAACTTGAATGTCGTTTTAGTAATACCTATCTACTGTGGACCAGTTTCTTTCAAATTGCTGTATATTTCCAAATTTCAATACAGTATTTTCAAGTTTTAATTGTTGGTTCCCAATACGCTCTTGAAATCACATCTTAGAATTACATAATGGAAACCATCAAACATTTTTGGTGGAAAACTAAAGTAGCGTCAACAACATGAAAAAAGGTAACGAAACCCTAACAACGTATTTCTACATTATGTCTTGTTGGTCATTGTTCCAAATACTGAAAAGATATAATCTTATCATTCAGGCCCCACGTTAGGCGCCATTTTGATTGTTTTACATGGAGCGCTGTTGTGATGGTCCCACGTTGAGCGCCATTGTGACATTCCCACGTCGGGCGCCATATTACCAGTTCATGTTTTAATTGCAGTCACTGCAAGTACTAGGGAAAGAGTCTCATCATAGTAATCTTACTTTGAGTGTTATAGCACTAGTATAGGTCTGAATTATGATTGTTGCAAGTGGTGTAGGGAGTCACGTTACAATGATCCCAAGTTGAACGCTATTGCGATGGCCCACGTTGGGCGCCACAGCACATACTTCATGTCTTGATGATAATTGTCTTAACACGTTAAATAATGGAGGGTAAACTTGAAAACACATTTATATCGATATTTACTGATTTGAAACCATGACATCTCGAAAACACTGATTCACATTTGGGTTCTGATTTACATTTGAAAGTTTAGCTCGTACATTCGCATGCAGACTCATGGAATGTAGCAACTTTGGTTGAATAATTATTCGCCCAGTGCAGTGACATATAGTTTTAGAAGCATGTCGCCGCGATACTTATAAATGAGGTAACTTTTTGAATTTAGTAAATATCAACAAACAGCGAAACTTGCGACGAGTACACCGCATTGTAAAATAAAAGTTAATTTATAAAGCCGATGTTATATAATTTCGTACTTAATGGAACTGAAGGAATCTTCTTTTTGATAAATTGCATCAGCGAAAAGTTTTCTTATTTTACTTTTTGTTAAATGCCATTCGAACTTTATGACAATTTAACAAGCCGAAAAGAAGGACCATCAATTCATTATTTAAACGATTATCGCAACTTTTGAAACGAATGTATGATTATGCTCGTTAATGAAAGAAAAAAAATGTTACCTCCTTTATCTTCGCCAGTTCAACTTAATTGGAAATTTTTTTTCTCCGTAGTAATGAAAAGGGGATAACATAATTTATTTTACATTGTTACATTAAAACTTTTAAAGCAACGATCATTCGCTTTAATCTACCGGTAAAAAGTAAGCAGTTTCGAACGAGTTTTCTTGCCGTAAATTTCACTTGGCTAGATGTAGGGTGTGTGCTGTGTACTGTGTAGGCTACTTTATTGTTGTTTAGTTAAGGAGCCGCCGTTGGTGGAGTTGTTATGGAGGTAACATTTTCTGCGAAGCGAAGATGAGCTTGTTTATTTTGCGCGTAGCTAGATATTTCGTGTTTGTGTAATGGTGCATTGCGATAAGTTTTCGTGTTTTTGTTTTTAATTGGCGATTCTGCATGTATGGTAGACGAAAATAGTGGACATAAAAAATGTTGAAAATTGTAAATTAATTAATGATTTTAAATCGCAGATAAGCACTGCGAAAGTAGGCACAAAAAGTGCATATCAGTTCAGTCATAATAGTATTAGCTCTGAAAAGAGTAGGAAGGTATAAAAATTATTAGCCAGCTAAATTTTGCATTTTGGAAGTAGAACGGTTTCAATAATAATTAACAAAAAGCTCAGTCCTGTTAATTGATGAAAACTCCTGGAGAAAGGGTCTTTTTAAAAGTCGCATGATTACTTGAAAAATTTGCTCGTTCGTTACGAATGACATGGACGCAAAATTTAAATGTCACATTTCATGGCGTGGCTTATATGAGGTCACGTAATTACTCGGAAAAACTTCTTATGATGTAATGAACATGACATGGAGTTTCTTCATATATTTTTTTTGAATTTAACAAAAAATTTCATGTACTTAGATACCTTAACAAATGATTTTTTCAACATAAAAAATCGAGAAAAAAAAATGAATTATGAGATAGAGAGGTATTTAGTAATTGAAAAAATTATATATGATTGTAAGAGAATTAATTATGAATACGCAGGAAATCCTTGAAAACTCGAAATATCTTCTACTATATAATTGAGGAGGGTAAAACTTTGTCCGAGGTAAAGTCGAGATATACGTAACGATGAGAGTTGCGAGTGGTTTCATGTGATAGGGCTGAACGAGGAGATCGTTCGTAACGCCTCAGGCAACTCACGAAAAGCTCCATGAAGCTCAAAAAAAGCTTTAAAGAAACGTCCAGTAAATGGGCAGAAGAAGTTGTACACCTATCTATGACGCTCGACCAAACGTCATTCCACAACCCCGAAGAGTAGTTAATAAATTATCCACCAGGATCTCCCTATGATGTGGCAATTTTTAAATTTTGGACTTGGAACGTGAGATTGTGTGACCTCACGTTTCAATATTATGAAGTAAAATTTTATATGTGTTGTAGAAATGTGAGTTTGTGTGAACTCACGGAAAAATTGAAAAAATTGAACCGTGAATTAGCGTGATGGGACATGAGTCAAGGTCTTTTAGTTTGCACGGAATGTGAGTTTTTGTGACCTCACGTTTCATTGAACTGTGAGTTGGCGTGACGGAGCATGAGTGGAGGTATTTTAGTTCCCACATGATAAATGGAGTAAAATTTTATGAATGTAGCAGGAGGAGAGAGGATGTCCTTAAGTTTCATTCAACCAGCTCAGGACTTGGAACGTGAGTTTGTGTGACCTCGCGTTTCATTGAACCAGCTCACGTTTTAATATTATGGAGTAAAATTTTATATATGTAGCAGTAATGTGAGTTTGTGTGAGCTCACGGAAAAATTGAACCGTGTATTAGCGTGACGGGGCAAGTAAAATTGTAAGTGAAGGAATTATACGTTTGTATTCAATAGTTCTTTGATGAGAAAATGAAAAAGCAATTGAATTAAATATTCCTTATACCTTGCTGTGAAGGGTGAGGCAAAGTTCCAAATGGTTCGGTTAAGTTTGGTCTTCGTTCTTATAATTTGACCATAAGCCACAAAGCTAATTTCACGAGAGATTCGAGAACTCCGACCTCGGATTTTAAATTAAGGCGATTCTTCAGTAATGGCTTGAGACGTTATATTGATTCTTGACATTTAGGAATTAAAAGAAATAATGAAATAAGAATCGTTCTTCGCTACTAAAATAATGGCAAGGGTAAAAATTATAATTAAATTTTTGTTTTAATCAAGCTTCGCAAAAGACAAAACGGTTATACCGGAAAAGCTGTAATTAATTCACGTTTTACATTTCGTGTTGACAGTCTGTGAAGTCAATACTTGGCACCTTTTGGAAATTAAATTAACTTCGCGAAACTTGTAAAAAAAAAAAAGGCATATCAAATGAAAAGAGGTATTCTTCAAAATGAAAAAAATTCCTTTTGTCAGGAAAATAAATATCAGCTATGCTTTTAAAACGTATGATGATGCTTGGCGCCTTAATGTGCTCGAATCTTTTTCTTTTTACGTGGTCAAGTCAGCTATTTTCGCAGTACCCGGGACGTCTAGTACTGTCCCTCATTTGGTACCAGTACTGAAATATGCGCTTGCTTTCAACGTGTTCAGCTTTCATTGAATTAATAACGTCATTATCAACATTAAAGTCGTAAATTAACATTGTTTTACATTTTGCTTTTAACGGGGGTTAATATTTTTTCGCGCTTCGCGGCGTTCCCGTTATCGAGTTAATTATGCAGGTAATTTAGGCGTCGTAGAATTGCATACTCGATAATACCAAGTTCTATTTTTGAAATATACGGCTAAAGGTCAGGTGTTCAATGGCGGGCGTTAATGTACCCTTTTTTTTTCTAAATCGAATATAAAAGAACCTTTAAATTTAAAAGGTTGGTTCGTAATAAAATCATTCCGAGTGGAAATTTTTCTATTCGAAAGATTCATCTAAACTTTGCTCAGATTTTTTCTTAATTTTAGCAAGTTCGAGATATTAATTGTATATTTTGTTCATGATGGAAATTACTATGGGAAATGATGATATGTGAAAATGTGGCTGATCGAAATTATAAATTATGTTATTGGCGATAAACATATTGAGGGACCACTAATGAATTGTTAAATAATAGGATATGTTGTAAGAATGTGATTGAAAATCAAGAAACCTTTAGCAAATTTCAAGAGTGATGAAATTGTTTTGATTAATTATGTAAAATATTGCTTATGATTGGTAGAATTTCTAATGATTAAATAAAGGATAGAAATACATCGGTTCTCTTAGTTACCCATTATGAAATACTACCGTACAATGTGATTGGTGGAATTATAAACGATGAAGTAAAAGAGATAAGTACAACTTTGATGGATGCCTTATTAATATTTATTGTTAGGAAATGTTGGAGTCCAACTTTGGATGTTTTGTTACATTCCGTTACGTTCTGTTCTGTTCCGTCCCATTCCATTTTATTCCGTTCTTCATCTCTTTTTTATAATTCTACTACAGTACTGGGTATTGAAGTTAATGCAAAATAATCAAATTTCAACTTCACATCAAAAAATGCACATTGCACTGGACTTACAAGGTAGGAACAATTTTGCCAGCATTCAAATTTAAAAAAATGAAAACAATGTAAAATAACAGAACACTAACAAAATTGATCTGTTGCGTTCCGTTACATTCAATTCTCAAAAATTTCGTTCCCTTATGTTACGTTAAGTTACATTCTGTTACTGAAATGAATAAATTGCCCGTTACGTTTTTTTATTCCGTTACCGTTATTACAGCCCTGAGCTTCTTATCTTACTTGGACGGAATATTAAAATCATTCTTAGAATTACTGATGTATCGTTAAGATTATAAACGATGCAATGAATGATTGTAACATTGAAACGTAATTAAAAATTTGATTGTGATTAAATACTAGAAGAGTTCAATTAACAAAATTACAAAAATAGTAAGTGATGATGAAGTTGATACCTTATTACCATTATTAGTAATTTCTTATGAAATGTTGTTTTGTGATTGGTCAAATTAGTAGAATGAAATACCTATTGGTTATTTGTTGTAAAATATCTGAAACCCTATTGGTTGAATTATTAATTGCTCCTGGACTGTGATTGGCTAAACTTCACTTAAATTACAAAAATTGTAAATGATAAGAATATCGAATCCTAATCAGTTAATTCCACCTATAAATGCTGTTTTGTGATCTCTTGAATAATTAGTTGTATAAAATAGATGATACATATATCAATATTTCATTGGTTACTTATTTTGAAAACTTGTTAAATTGTTAATTGTTACTAATATGTGATTGGGCAAATCTTGATTAATTTCAAAAGTTACAAATGATGGGAATATCGAATCCTAATTGGTTAATTCTCATAAAATGCTGTTTTGTGATTGCTTACATGAGTATGTAGTATGAAAGAGATGATAGAAATATTGATACTTTAGTGGTTATTTATTTTGAAACCCTGTTAGATTGTTTTTTCGCTGGCATGTGATTGGACGAATTTTGATTGATTGCAAAAATAACAAATGATAGGAATATTAAAACCTTATTGGTCAATTGTTATGAAATTATGTCTTGTGGTTGGTTACATTATAAGTGATTAAATAGATGATAGAAATATTAAGGTTGTATATTACATCATTAGTTAATGCATAGAGTACAAAATATATGATTGGTTGATTCCTAAAAGTCATTAAAAAATTGAAAATTAATGACAAAAATGTTGTTATCCAATTCGCGAATACGTCGTAAGTGACTAGTGAGCTTGTAATATTAAGTGATTTTCAAATTTTGTATGAGAAATTTCGGAAAAAAATGAAAAGTTTTTGAAAAATCATGTAAAAATTTAATAAAAAAAAAAAATCAAGGATTCCTAAACATTTTTTTAAGGATTTAAAAAAATTTATGAAATCATTTTCCAGTTCTTAAATGTTTTTCAAAAACTTTAAAGCCTTCAACATTTTATTAATAAAAAAAAAAATATTAATTTTCTCACTCATTCTTTGTGATTTAAAAAAATTTTCGGTAGGTCTGAACATTTTTTAATAGTGTTGGGCTAATTATTTGAGTAATCGATTAATCGAATTTTGATTATTACAATACTCGATTAATCGGATCTAGATTATTGAAATAATCGATTATACGATTTTTTTTTTTATATTTTCTATACTCTGTAGTTAAAACGTTTATAGAACACGAGTGAATAAAGGATAAAGTAAAAATTACACTAATTCAAATTTTTTCTATAAATTTTTTCAATCACTTGAAAATTTTCCTCGAAATTTTTCAAAATCCAAAAATTTTTTATTACATTTTTATATTTATTTTGAATTTTTTTTATCGATTTTTCAGCATTAGAAATGTTTTGCACCCAAAATTTCTTCAGATTTTTTTCCAATTTTACACTTCATCTAATTTTTTTCAACCTAGAAATTTTTTCTTCAATTTTTTGCCAACTTTGAAGTTTTTTCAATAAAATTGTGGCGTTAAAAATGTTTCAAAGTTCAAATAAATATTGACTTTTTGAAAAAATAAATATAATTGAAAATAACTTTGAAAAAAGCATTCAAACAAAATTGTAAAGATTTTTGGTTGAAAAAATGCTGAGAAAAATTTTTGGCTCGAAATAAATTTTGGGAAAATCAGAAAAAAGATTTGAGTTGAAAAAAATTTAGGAGATTTAAAAAAATTTGGAGAAAATTTGGAGGTGGAAAAAATGTTTAGACTTTTAAAAATCACAAATTTCATTTTTTTTTATGCTGTGTTCAGTTGTAGTCAGGGTTGCTAAAAAACCGTTTTTTATAATAAAAAACAAAAAAACGGTTTTTTATTGTTTAAAAACAGATTTTTCGTTTTAAAACAAAAAACCTCCATTAAAAAAAGAACGTGTTTAAAACATTGTTTAAAACTAGTTTTAAACTGTTTTAAATCTGTTTTTTTTTTTTTTTTTTTTTTTGTTTGTTAGTATTCAACTATTCTGAATTTATAATGTTTATGCTCCTCACCATAACTTTATAATTGAATAAGAAAAAATTAAGAACCATAATTATTTAATTTTCACTTGAGCACTAAGCACTACGAGCATGGAGAACCCAGCAAGCATTCCCATTCATTTAATAATATTGTCGTCTAACACCTGTCGCGTGTCTTGACCAAATTCAAATAAGTCAACTTATTCCATTCTATAAAAATTAAATTCAAAATTTCACATTTAGCTAGCCATTATACCCTTGATGACCTTGACTTCTCAAGTTCTCAAAAGTTCAAAACATTTGAAAATGCAAATTTGAAAAAAATTTCAAAATTTAGAAGATGCCTTCACAACCTAGTAGGTAGAAAATTCTTCGAATTAGCGTTTACTTGTATTTCTTTGGTTAAATAAAGTAAATTTAAAGAAAAAATGAGGAAAATAAAAAACACGTTTAAAACGTTTTAAACACAGTTTGAACAGAATTTTGTTTTAAATTTCATTTTTTTTTTTAGTGTTTAAAACATGTTTTAAACATGTGTTTAAACATTTTGGTTTAAAACGCTCCACCCTGGCTAAAGTAAAAAAAAAACATTTATTCGAAATAATTACAAAAACAAAATCATTTATTCAAAAATGACAGTATTTATACCAAGTCGCAATTCCTATTTAAAAAAACAAGCATATTTATGGTATCCCGTGAGAGATGATTACATCGTATTATTGAAATGTCTTCACAAAATGATTATTTTTTAATAATTTTTTTTTTTTCAGAAATATCGAAGCATTATTGAAAAAAAAAAAACGTAAAAACTTAAAATTGGCCGATTAATCGATTATTTCATAAAATAATCGATGAAATAATGGATTACTTCTAATAATCGATTAATCGATTCTTCCGATTATTTCTACGGTTTAATCGACATTTTCGATTAATCGATTATTAATCGCCCAACATTATTTTTTAATTTGTTATTTCAACAATTGTGTAAATAGGCGCCTAAAAGCTTTTATGAAATCACATTTAGTAAGTGAATCAAATAATAAATTGAATATCTTTTTGAGAATTTTCACTATTTTTTTATAACCTCGTAAATTGAAAATGTTTAAAAATTTTAATACTTCAGAAAAATAATCTTCCAAATTTTCGGAATTCCTATAAACTGTTTTGTCCTTACATTTTATATTTTAAGTGCTTAAATTTTTTTTTAAAATCATAATAGATGAAGAAGAAATTTAATATTTTAAATCTTGAACAATGGAAACCAATTAATACACACAAAACAATGTTGAGATTCTCTAAATAAATGAAAAATTGGTATAATGATTAAATTAATGGTTTTTAAAGATTTCAAATAAAATTCGTTTAATCAACCTACGAACATAAAAAGAACGATTCTATTAATAAACGCCAATATCAGTCAGGCAATAATGCTTACACTGCCTACGAATCTTATCTCATAGCATTCCTTGGTGCTCCTTCCCCTTTTGCTAGGACATAGCCTCCCATAATCGTAGATATCATTAACGATCAATAATGCAAACGAAACTTTCAAAACTCGACTAGATATAGTTCATTGAATTTGAATAATAAAATCATGAAAAACACTCGGTATCAGAAAAAAAGCTCCTCTTATTACAGTGTTGTAAATTTAACGACTCGATTCATTTCAATTTATTTTTGATGAAATTTTTTGCGACATTTTCAAATTAATTATAAACATATTTTTCGGAAAGTTGGAATTCCCGAATATTTCTCTTGAATTCTCGAGTCATTGAACTTGGCCAGCGAGGGTAGAAAATTTTTCAAGTGGAAGATGCCGCTTACACTCGAACGTATTTATTATTATTTATTGCGCCGCTACGTTGTACAAAATTAAAGCCATAATTTATTCTTTTCTACGGATTTATTTCAAAATCGTGAACATAATTTTAAAGAAATTTTGAAATACGCTTAATTGCACAGCCTATGCGATATTTTCGATGTACTGTTTTGAAGATGATGTAAATTGTGTGACTTAGCAACTCGACTAAATGTCGACTGATTTTCCGACGCTTTTGGTAAATTAAGTAATCAAGAAGTATACTATAACAATGGGAAAATCACCCTCTTCTTATTTACTTTAGTTATCGAGCTGTGGTGCGAAATTACACGCAAGCTACTTGAACGTATCACGTATGTGTAGCTTAATATGAATCCTAATTATCGTGCAACAGTTAACCGCTGTTTTCATTATTAACATTTGAATACCTTCATTTGCACAATGTTTACTACTTTTCTCTACGAAGGATGTAAATCCGTCGCCGCGTATGCTAAGAAGACGGATTTAAATGCTTCTTTGGCACTATAGTGACTATAAAAGTAGGGTAACGAAAAGTTGTATTCAATTTCAACGATTATTGTATTACACACGAGGTATCGTAAGCGTCTACCTGAAAAAATCTTACCTTTTGGACGTACGTATGTTCCGGCTGTACGAGTTTTCATTTTTTCTCCTTCAATTAGATTTTGAGAGATTATTTCACATCTAACTAGGCTTTATAAATAATATGCTTATGCCGATTGGTTATACAAATGACATGTATTTGCAGCGTGAAACCCAACTCGGACGGTTTTGATGAATTTGTCGACTTTTTTGTGTACAACGATTATTTTTTATTGTGAAAGGAAACCGAATCATTTATAATTCATTTTGAAATGGCAAACCTTTGGTTCGATGAATAGACCTTTTTTTTTTTTTCGTTATGAATTCAAAGAAAAATGACATCGCCTGTAAGGATTTTTATTATTGTTGGAAAAAAGTTCATACCGTAATAATACCTTTTTTTTTTACGATAGGGAGAAAAAATAAAACAAAATTTGTTATAGAGAAACATGAAAATACGAGGTAAACGACATTTATAAATACCGACACCAAGCAAAGCTCGTAGAATTTAGGTTCGTGGATGGAGCTATTAACGCGAGTATATTTCGATTTTTGCGCTCGTACGTGCCTCACCCACGTGATATAATTTTTCTCTTTATGATACCTTAATGGGAAGATATCCGAAGCATCGTTCCGTGAACTCTGCTCAAGTATTTCTCCAATATCCATTATTCTGGGCGCGTTTCATTTACATTAAGTGCCCAAGATCTTCGGTCGAACCCGAACGGACCTTTTAATTTATAGTTATTGAATTAGGATCGCCTAAGGGTAATAAATAAATTCAATTGATGAATTGGGAGTCATAATTTAGCGCCGGAGATGATAACGAGAATTCGGCCTCGTGCATTCGTCGCGTTTGGTGTTGCGCCAAGAACGTTCTCAAAGTGAGGTATTAAAATGTCGTTAATTATTTCGCGTCTTATATTAGATGTGGAAACTTGCAGCTGGGGTGGAGTTTTAGTGAACATTGGGGACTAATTCGCGTTGATTGATTCATGTGCGATGGGAGCACCAGTTTTGTTTCATTTTTCGAATGTTTGATAAAGGTTTTCGGTTGTCATTTTCTATGAGTTTAAAAGTAATAAAATTTTTTTTTGTGTTACTTGGTATTTATTAAGTGATTCGATTAATTTATCTTTCATTTAAATACGATTTGTCGGTGGAAGGTGTCATATTTAAAAATATTCGCTTTTGCCTATTTTCATTTTATTATTTTTATTATTTTTAAAATAATGATACTTATCTACTAGAGTGCAGGGGCGTACCGAGGACATTCTTCAAGGGGGGAGAAAACCAAAAATTGCCAACTAATACCATGAAATTTTACCAACTGTTGACTTTTTTTTTTTTTTTTTTGCTCCGCGAAAATAAGATGTTAAATAAGATGTCACAGTCTTCTTGTTAGTCTTCAAAAAATGTAAAAATAGCTGTAATAATACTGCACAAGTGGTCAAATTTACCAACTTTACGCTAAAACTCCAAATTTACCAACTTTCCAAAAGCTAAGGGAGGGAAGCTCTCCCCCTCCCCCCTTTCAATACGTCCCTGCTAGAGTGAGTCGAATTTCTGTTATGTTCAAAAATGGTAGTGACAAAGTCGGGTAGTTTTTAAATGATCTCAAAAGGACATCATTAGAATTTCAACCTCTTAATTCAATTTTTACACTCGTCAAAGTGAAATAAAAGTTTGAAAAAATTTGAGATTTTCAAAAAAATAAATTTTCCGGCAGTAAAAAATTTTTCATGTTTCAAAGTCATATTTTGTCGTCCAAATAGTGAAAAAATTTGAGCTAACAATTTTTTTTTTAATTTTAGGATTTTTTGAAAAATTTTTTTGGGGAAGCTTTATGAAATGAAAATTGAGCATACTTTCCCTATGGTGTCCAAAATTGCCTAAATTAAGCATATGCTATTTACATGACAAATAAATTACCCATTTGTCGTTTACTCTTGAAAATAACATAAATTGGGGCTTTTTGGAAAGTTTAAAAACGATTTAGACATCCTAAATTGGAAAAAAATTGAAGGCTAAAAATTTTTTCACTCTTTAAACGACAAAATATATGACTTTGGAGCGTGATGAATTTTTAATTGCTTGAAAAAATATTTTTTTGGAAATTTCAAATTTATCAAACATTGATTTAATTTTGAGAAATTAAATTTTTTTTTTTTTAAGTCATTCAACAACTGTTTTAACCCCGTCTCCTTCATTAGAAAAAAAAAATTCGCCCACTTTAATAGATACTGTATGGAGAATTACATTCGATTTTTTCAGTTAGAAAACAGTTACCTACTTCAGTCTTCGAGTAAATCTTAAAAAAAATTCACCTTGATGATGGGGCCATTCATGGTGTGGGATAATGCGTACAGACCTTTTTAAGTCAATTTGTTCTTAAATTCATGAAATAAAAAAAAAAGTTAAAAATCACTTTACTGAAAATGTCACAAATCTATGTCAAGCAGCACTATTCGCAGACGATTTTTGTATATTCATATCATGTAAAGACGCTTCGGTAGGTGAAAACCTTCTTCAAATCGCATCAGATAAAATGTCTCTATGGTCTCAAAAAAATGGCCTAAAATTTTCGCAAACTAAGTCTTCCTCAATACATTTCTGTAGACACTATAAATGTTCGCACTCTCTCGATATATACCTCAATAACACCTTAATTCCAGTGAAAAACTCTGTCAAATATTTAGGAATGACATTTGATAACCGACTCAAATGGTCTGATCATATAAGGCAAATTCGACTAAAATGCTTCAACAAATTAAACTTATTAAAAAAACTCACACGTACTAGCTATGGCTCTGACCGTTCTACCCTACTAAGACTATATCACACAATCATTCGACCTATCTTAGACTTCGGCTCTCCACTCTATTCGTTCGCAAGTGAATCTTGTCTTAATCAACTAAACATCATCCAAAACACCAGCATAAGATTGGCCACTGGAGCATTTAGAACCACCCCTATAACCAGCCTTCTCAGCGAAGTTTCTGAACCCCCATTATTCATACGTAGACAACTCATTAACACAGTATCCTTTCTAAGTATAACTGCAAATCCAACATTTAAATCAACTCTCCATAACCTAATCCCAATTGAATCTATGTCACAATTATTTAAAGAACTTTTATATCAAATTTCATTGCATCTTCGCATTCAACATTTCCCAATTAAAATATTACCTCCATGGCAGACATTTACCCCGAATATAGATCTTTCCTTAACAAAATTCACAAAAACCTCAACAAACCCGATTATACTCAAACAAAACTTTCAGTTCCTATTAGAAAAATACACGAATTTCAATCATATATATACAGATGGTTCTAAAACTACTTATAACACAGGATGCGCGATTATCCATGATAGTACGCACATACCCATACCTCTTCCATCATACTACTCCATTTTTTCCTCAGAATTATATGCAATCAAAACAGCAATCAGCTACATCAATGACTTTTCCCTACATCATACAGTTATATTTACAGATTCTCTTTCATCCCTACTAGCCATCCAAAATCACAGATCTAAACAAACACATCCTATAGTACAGGAAATTACTTCATCTCTACTTTCCTTTCAACCAATAAAAACAGTCATCTTATGTTGGATTCCATCCCACTCACAAATAGAAGGTAATGAGTTAGCTGATTGCATTGCCAAACAATCTTACCTCCACCACCCAATCGCAGATATAGATATTCCTCTGAAAGATTTGAAAACCTATGCCAAATCCTTACTATCCGAAGAATTTCAGTCATACTGGTCAAATGTCCCAAATTCAAACAAACTCAAAAGTATTAAACCCACCATAAACATCTGGAAAACTTCTCTGCAACATAACCGTCGACATGCATCCATTCTTACTCGTCTCCGTACTGGCCACTCCCTCATAACTCACCAACACCTCCTTGCCAAGCAGCCACCTCCTATATGTACCTCCTGTAATGTCCTCATAACCGTCTCACATATCCTTACTGAATGCGTTCTTTATCAATCTCACCGGTCCAAATATCTTAAGTCTAATACTTTAAAGGACATTCTATCAGATGATCAGGCACAAATTGATAAATTATTCCTTTTTCTAAAGTCCACAGGATTAACAAGTAAAATCTAGATTGTTGCTGTGCCTCTAGCCATTGTTGCTGTACATGGCACATAAAAAAAAAAAAAAAAAAAAAAAAAAAAAATGATTAATCAGTAATTTTAGACTTATTATTTTTTGACGTAGATTTGTGACATTTTTAATAAAAATGATTCTTTACACTTTGATTTTTATTTCAACGAATCGTGGACTTCAAAAGTGAGTAGAACTTCTTCAATAATTTTTACAAAATTTAAATGCTCAGTTAAATTATCATTTTGATTTTAAAAATTGAACTAATTTTTTTTCATGCTTTTTGTGGTGAGAAAATTAACCTTTAGCTGGCACACATGGGTGAATTTCATCCATTGGTAATACAACCTCGCTGCGCTCCGGCGTAACCAGTGTTTGGGCATCTATGTTGGTTGCATATATCAATTTTTGTAGGGGCAGATTTACTTCTGAATTTTTTATGTACATTATTTATTGGATTTTTCAGGTCGCAAAAATTGAAAATAAAACCATGCTATGTTGTAGTTCGAACAATTTGCAAGACAAAAGCATGGAGTATTATTTATAATGACTGGTCTATGTTCTAATTGGTCGTACGTCACGAGTGTAACAACCAATCAGCATGTTGGAATGTGGTAAATTACCTCGACTAACTAGTAAAATAAAAACACAAATCATCTGATGATTCAAATCACAAACGAATTTCAGTCGTTCACTAAGAACTGAACGATATTATTTAGGAAGGTAGAAATGAAACTACCTACATTTCATCACATTCTAGCCTTATGATTGGTCATTACACACGTAACATATGACCAATCAGAACACAGACCAGTTGCTATAACAACTCTATAGAAGGACGAATTGCTTATCTTCGATATTGAAGGAGCTATAAAATTTCAAAAATTGTTCTATTTTATCCTATTATGCTGCCCTTTCAGTTTTGATATTATGCAATTTTTTTGTAATGAAATTCTGCATTTCAGCTAGCACAATAACATATTATAAATCAATTTCTTGAGTCACTCGGCACAATTTTTATTTTCTAATTTAAATTACTTTTATGCGTGCCATCAGAGGGTTAAAAATTTTTCTTTCAAAGGTCATATTTATATTTCTTCAAGCCAAAAAAATTTTGCTGCCAATTTTTTCAAAATTTGGTGCTCTAAAATATTTTTTTTTTGAATGATGTAAAATGCATTCTATTTTTATACATTTTGAAAGTTCATTGGCGTTGCTAAGGGGAGCTAAGGGAACCTGGGTTACCTCTTTAGCACAATTTTTTGTTTTGATTTTAAATTCCTTTAACAACTTTGCTTCAAAAAAATGAAAAAATTATTTCCAGCTCTTTTTTTTTAATGAATTTATTTCAGGTCGTTCGGCAACTAGGGCCATTTGTGACCGATAAATTTTTCATACATTTTAATTTTACAAACAATTATGTAGAAAATGAAATTATCAGAATTTCATTAATGCGTCGATAGATCCTGTACGTGGATTTAAACCAAAATATCATCACGCATTTCGACTGTAAAAAAAAAAAAACATGGAAAAATTGTTTAAAAAATATTTTGCCCCTTTCTTGAGAAAATGTTGTCTTACTATTTTGGAAAATTCAAAATCTAGTCATTTATCATTACAAAAGTATAATGATCAATTTCAACTTGTTTAAATGTAAAGTAATGATTTAGCTCTAGTTTTTCCTTTCAAGGGTTCCCAAGTGTTGTGTAAATGAAATTTTGGGAACCTGGAAAATGTGAAAATTTAATTCAAGTTTTTTTTTTTTCATCTTCTAAACAGTATACAGAGAAGTAAAAAATCGTATTTTTATGGCTTGAATTCACGTATTACGCTTTAGTATTATTTTTTTCCCAAACAATAATCATATGGTATGTGTGTATAGATACTATATAGGTGTTTTAAAGATGGTTTTCCAAATGATAATTTTTTTTCAATTTACAAACAATTTTTAATAAAATTTTTATTTTTACTTCAGTAACAATGAAAAAAAAGTTTTTTTATTGATTGACTTCGAAAAATAAAAAAATAAAAATCTATACCTTTTTTATCGCATGGTAATATTGGTGTAAAATAATATTAATCGAAATTAAAAATTAAATTTACTCGAATAATAGATAATATTAGTACAATATATGCACTCACCACCGATTTTTTCTTGATTTTATTTTTCGATTTAATATCTTTATCATTATTATTATCATTGTTATTATTTTATTTTTTTTTTTTTCAAATAAGTTTACTTCAATTTGGAAAACATTTTGGGAAATTTTCATTTTTAATTCAAATATAATAAAATTTATGAATTTTTGCACTTCCATGATGCAAATATCCTTGGCTACTTACGAATTTTTCTATTATACTTCGTGGTAAAAAAATAAGACGTAGATCTTGTTTTTTTTTGCGTTTAAAGTCACGGAAACTTTCCTCCCTATCGTTTCTTCACGCTGCCGCGTAAACCGATATTTTACCGCGGTAGAAAATTTAAGCATTCTATATTCGGTCGGAAAATTCTTCCCTGAATTATGAATAAAGTATAAGTTTAAAGTTTACTCATAGGATTAGTGAGTACAGTCTTAAATATGGAAAGGAGAAGGCATACGTGTGATTTGATGCATGTACTAACCTTGTAATAAATATTCGACGATGGAACGAGTTAACCGTACGTGTCAATAAATATGAAAACTTTTTACCAACTTGTTGTCTCTTCCACGATTAAAGAGAAGCAGGCTAAAACGTACGTAAAGGTAGTTTCAGTGAAAGAAGTAGGGAAAAAATTTACGATATTGAATTTTTACAGCATTTGCCATTTCTTTACGTAAAACTTGGCACAATAAAGTTGAAGCGGAAAATCATTTTAAAGTGCTCTCGCCGTTTTTTCCCGCCACCGTTTTTACTCCTTTGCTTTACAATACGTCGATTAAATTTACCGAAAAATCTGACCATTTTGAATAGTTTTTGTTCTTTTTGTTAACAGTGCCACCGCAGGAACTAACTATAGTGGATATGAGCGGCTCGAATATCGTGATGTCTTCGTTAAGTCCGGTATTGGAAGGGCAACCGTTGCGATTGATGTGTACAGCTCACGGAGGTATGTATTATAGCGAAGAAATAAGGGTAAAACAATTATATACAGACAGGCGTTTCAGAACGGTGTAAATGAAACGTCCAAAACACTCTGCGATTCTTTTACTAATACGTAGAAAGAGGTCGGTGACCAAGGGTGGTTTTTCTCGTTTTATCGTAGGTAGACCGGCTCCTCGTGTGATTTGGTGGCAGAACGAGAACATCATTGATAACCAGTCGGAAATAATATTGAACAACCAGGTGCAGAATATTTTACATTTCGAGCATTTGGAAAGAAAACATCATGGTTCAATTTTGAAATGCGAAGCCGTCAACGGTCGGAGTAGAAATTCAATTTCCAGCGTCGTCGTCGTGAATTTATATCGTAAGTGGAAAAAATTATTATTCGACAAATTCTACGCTATTTAATCTTATTTCTTAGCGGCCTGAAAAGGCATACGCGTTGATTTGATACGAATGACAAGTGTTCCGTTGTGAAAACGCGTGACCGGAAAAATTCTTCGCTTTTGAATTCATCGTTTAAAGTATTTCCGCGATTTTTACTTCATTCATCGTTGATTATTGACTCGAGGAACTTATATTCTTCCTTCTGTGGGCTCAAAAGTGATATGAAAAATGATCTTTTGTTTAACCTAATACATTGGTAGCACAAGAGATATCCCCTTTTTCTTGTCTTTAACATTATCTGTGTGAAAATGGATTTTGTAGTTATACTGGGTGTTTAACCTTAATACCAGCTCCTTCTTACCAAATATCGGGCTACTCTTGTGGCATATGTGTATGATAATTTTCCTATCCTAATCGTTGAAGGGGCCGGGCACGAAAGTTTGAAAAATAGTTTTCTATCTTGGTAATGAACAATTTAAAATTTTTTTTTGTTTCACCACCCAAGTCAAAATATACGGTTTACGCCAAAATGTGTGAGTACAACGTAGTACTCGAGTGGACAGGTAGGGAGATGTAATAAAATATGCATAGAAAACGACGGACAAAATTTGTAATTTTATTTTTATTTTTTTGTAGATGACCTTGAAGAATGCTACCTATATTATGGTTATGTGAAGGATTTTTTTAAACTGAGTTTTCAACTAATTTATGAAGAGGGGGTTGGGGGAGGGGGAGGTCTTCAAATCTTTGCGTTTCAGGACATTTGTAATTATCTGGCAAATGTCCAACATTTTTGTATCTCTCTATAATTATATTAAAATCAAAATGAAATCGGTTTTGAGATGCGCGCGCATCCTTGTTTGAATAGCAAGTAAAAAAGGTATATAAAGGATAGCACGTATACAAAGGAAAAAAAAGTTGTAAATTTTAATAAAAGCCTCGTTCATGCACAAGGGTAAGTCATAAAATTTTTTTGAGTATGCAGGTATAAAAAGTATAAAGGATAGCAGGTATACAAAAAGGAAAAAAGGAGTAATTATTATATATGGCGAGCTTTCATGAAATTTGCTCAAAATTTGGTGAGAGACTCTTTTTGAGAATACCAAGAAGGAACCTCTTTGCTTTTTCGATGCACCTCAAAATGGTGGATCAATCAAATTTTTAAGGGAGCTGGAGAAGGGGCAGATATCTCAAATTTTTTGTTTTTCATCTCATACAAAAAAGTGAGTTACCGATACCAACATATCAAAATTTCAGCTTCCCAAGTTCATTTTGACGGAAGCTAGAGTAAAAACGGCTTTTTAAGGAATTTTTGAGTAATGAAATTTCTTGGATCTGCCATATCTCCTCACTAAATCAACCTAGAACGGTCAGACTTTGTGTAGGGAGTTAGTTGGTGATCAGAATATGACCTTGGTGAGAGACTCTTCTTAGAAATCTAACAAAAGTTCTTTTTTATTTTTTTGAAAAAATTCAAAATGGCGGATCACTCAAATTTTGAGGGTGGCTCGAGAAGGAACAGATACCTTGAATTTTTCATTTTTGATTTCATGTAAAAGAGTGAGTCACGAATACCAACATATCCAAGTTTCAGCTTCCTAAGTGCATTTTGAGGAAAGTTAGATTAAAAACCGGATTTTTGAGGAAATTTCGTTTTTTGTCGCTCAGGCGTAGCGCCGGCGGGTATTAATAAAATTTGCTCAAAACTTGGTGAAAGACTCTTCTTATAAGTGGTATAAAACTGCTTTTTTAGTTTTTCAAAAAAATTCAAAATGGCGGATCACTCAAATTTTGAGGGGGGCTGGAGAAGAGGCAAATGTCTTAATTTTTTTGTTTTTGATCTCATATGAAATAGTGAGTCACGGACACTAATATATTCAAATTTCAGCTTTCAAAGTGCATTTTGAGGGGAGTTAGAGCAAAAACCGGATTTTTGAGGAAGTTATAAATTATGAAATTTCTTGAATCTTGCATATCTCCTCATCAAATCAACCTAGAAAGTTCAGACTTTGTATGTACAGTTAATTGGTGACCATAATATGACCTCTTGAATTTACATTCAAAATGGCGGATTATCGAAATTGAGTAGAGCTTCATTATGTTTATCTGAGAGAGAGAGACAATATATATTTGACAAAATACTACATATAAAATTTCCCAGTAGTATTGTACTCTGATTTGGGTTAGGAGATAAATGTTTTTGAAATTGCTCGTTATGAATATGGAAATATATTTTTCGAACTTTCTCTTCTCGATTCCTTCTGTGATTGGAGTAGGCAAACCATCGTACATGAATATTACATGAGCTGTCTTTTACGTGGTGTGAAGGAGCTTCTAATGACCCGAAACATCCTGTATATGAATTCATATTTATGAAATCTGAGTGATTTGGGAACGTTCAAAGATTTCTCAAATTTCGACTCATATTCATCCGCCATTTTCGATGCATTTTCAAATTCGAATGATCAAATACATAATACAATTGACATATTTCTCATTCCTACCATTAATGCTAACTCTGCCTCGGGTCATGAAGTGGGAGGGTGTTTGCAAATGAAAATATATTGGGTACACAAAGGATTGACACCTCTTCAGCTCCCATCCTCAGTAGTCGGAGTTGCATTCACTTGAATTGGGAGGGAGGGGAGAGTATGAACATGAATACTTTGTGCACACAAACGATTGAATACCCTTTTCAGTTTTCCATTATGGTCAGATTTTATTATTTTTTAACAACGTTGCACATGGTTGCACCAACTCCAACACGTTGAGACTTTTGTCGTATAATTTATATTTATTAGCACAAAAAATTTTTCTAAAATGTTCGCTCAGAATTTTTGAAAGGCCATGATTCGGCGAAAAATTACCCTTGGTGTTTCTCTGGTCCTTTAAAACTTACCTAAAAACCCCGAATACGAAATTAAGTATAAAAAACACATTTTTGGTCCCTCCTACTGAAAATACTTGAGCTGGGGGTCGAAAATTTTTGTTAAAATTTTTTCCCATCATGGCTTACCTTTTGGAGTAGGTTTCATCGAAGTACCTTTTTTGGCACAAAACACTATTATTGTCCATTCAAAATAGCATGAGCTAAATTGTGTCAGTCGCGCAAGCCAAAAACCAACAAAATTTTAAAATTTCTTGGTTTCCTAAAATATTATTAAATCAAAATAATAAGATGATAATATTGAGAATAAGGTAACGAACAGATTTTAATTTTGCGAGTTATCTGGAATTAATATAGTTATCATTGAAACAAAACAAAAAAATTCCTTTCTTTCGGATAGCATGTTTGAACGTGATTGTTTTTGTAAATCAAAAAAGAATGAAAGTAAACAAAAACTAGCTTGGCAAAACCTGATGATATTTCGTTTTGGCTTTCAGCGATGCATTTCCTACAATTTAGCTCATGATATTTTGGATGGACAATGCTTATCCTATTCCTATGCCCTATAAATTTTATTAAAATTAATTCCATTTATTTATGTTCTTATTCCTTATTCCTCATATATTTTCTTTTTCATGTTAGAAAATGGAAATTTCGATTTTTATCAAATTTTTGAATTCTTCTAAGGGCAGCCACCCGAAATGAAAGAAATTTCGCCATTCAGTCTCTTCATTTATGAACTTCACTTTTGATGAAAAAATGGTGATGATTCGTTCGCTATGGTTTCTTCTGCGGTCTCGAAGATGTAGCAAATTATCCTTAATGCTGAAAAAATTAAACCGAAAAAAATTGCTCACATAACCACCACTCGAATTTTTCTTTCCCTGAAGTCGAAATCAAGCAAACCAAAAAATAAAAAAGAACAAAAATTCAACATAAAATTGCGCTCAGGAGGGTATCCAAAACTACCATTGTATTTGCTGGGTATACGTATTCGGAATATACGAAATTTAATTAAACATCGCATCTACCACAATACTCGAACCATACGAGAGACTGAATTGAAATACATGCTTATCGAATAAAAGTGAATTTCTAGAAAATTATAAATGAATAGGAATCCGTATTATATTTGCACACGCTGCGAGTATAGATATACGTTTCCCAACGCGATATAAAATTTCCTAATATAACGATGAAAAGAGAACCTTGGTCTCCGATGTAACAACCTTTGTAGATACTTGTAGGGTCGATAACATACACACAACCTTATACGTAATTACTCGAAGAGTTTCGCCATACTAGTGTTTCACACAGTAAGATCTAATCATTGTCTAAAGTTCACACGTAAGGGAAGAAGAAGGGAAATACGAATACAATATAGTTCTTCGGAATCTAGTAATTTCGATAAACCACTGACGCAAAGAGATAGCTTTTCAACGAGAGGTCGCACTCAAATAAAAACTCCGAATTCGACTTGGCCGATAGCCAACCTCCAATGATTGTTTGTTTTCGCAACCTCTTATCGCGAAAAGAGAAATGAAAAATTAGGACGAAAAACGAAACTCATAGATAATCAAAATTTCCGGCGCGCGGATTTCGATAATAGGAATTTTTCACTTCTCGAGATTTTCCAGCTGTAGTAAATTTATCTACTTAAATCTGTATTATAATTTTTCGTGCGACTTATTTTTCGTATTCGCCTTATAATTACGTTTAACTGGATGGTATTTTGTTAAAGTAATATTGACGATTGCGTTCGCGTGCTTGAGCTAATAAGAAAATTCAATTTCGTTATAAATACGTTTGCCATTTCGAAATAATATTTTCTTTCAATCGACGCGATTTTCTTACGTCCGCTTCTCCGTCTGCGTTTTATTCTTTCTTAAATATTCGGATAACCTTGTTCCTATGCGAATAACGACGCTCCACGGAATTGAAAATTTTTCCATCCAGTCAGAAATCAAAGGTTTAATTTACATAAAGATGACACCTTGGAAATGAACTTTTGCTTTTAATGAGTGATTTTTGAGACCTAGATGTTTCCAGCTTTTAATTAAAAATTATCGGATGGCTCGGTGAGGGTACGAAGGGATGTCATAGTATTTCTGTGGCAGATTACTGTTCCTTGTAGTTTTTGAAAAGATGAGTAAGAAATAGTCGCTGGAAAGAAACTCGAGGAAATCGTGAAATGAAATATGCTGGGTACCCAATTTCAAATGAAGTAGATTAGAGATGTGGGATTCTTAAAGAATCAAAATTTAGTTCCCTGATTTTTTTTGCTAGAGTGTATCTCTGGGGTGAAAATTAAATGATATTTCGACGTTTAAAACCCTTCTTTATCCTCTTCATAACTTCTGGACGATCGGATTTGAGATACATATCCATGAAGTGTGCAATAATATGAATCTGCGTTTATCTGTTTCAAACTATTTGGAGTTTTTTAAGGTCTCCTAAAATTTTTAGGCATTCGATATTTGCGTTAATTGCGTTAATTTTGATCCAAACTCATAGGAGTTATATTGTAGTCGCCAACTAAATTTATTTCTAAATTTAGAGCCTTATTGGGGTATTCGGTGAGTACTTGTGAGTAATGACTTATGAAGGATTAATGAGACTTATTTTTATTGATTGTAATTTTTCAATTTCTTTAATTATTTTGATCCCTTATATTATTTTTATTCTAATAATTAATTTTTATTTCATAATTTTGTTTTAAAATATTTTTATTAATTTAATTTTTATCAATTCTATAATCATAATATTGCAATAAATTTTTATAATAATTTTCTTAATATAAATAAAATATAATAATAAATATATTTTGAACATTTGATCCTTTAATTTCTAATCTTCCACCCCCCCCCCTTCCTTTACCCAACAAAAGTTTTGGAAAATATCACATATTTTTTAATGTTTGATAATTTAGGATCGGATCAATTGAACTCAACATATTCTTCCCTGAAGAATAATTTCAAGCAGCAGTTTCCCCTACAAAAGCCGTTTTTTGCTCTGACTTCCCTTCAAATGTACTTTAGAAGCTGAAATGAAGGAAAGTTAGTTACTTGGACTCATTTTGTCATATCACTCAACGATAGAAAATTTTCGACGTCTTTGTACCCACCACCACATTTTGAAGTCGATAACCACTTCTTCTCCCCTTCAACTTCATGTATGAAAGTGAATTGAGGATATAGTATACTTCTTATGCCCAATAATCATATGAATTCATATTGATTACATTTTTACTAATTTGAGGCTCCTCAAGCTCTACTCAAATTTTGATAATCTGCCATTTTGAATCCATTTTGATCCAAATTCAAGAAATCATATTCTCGTCACCAACTAACCTCACATATAAAGTTTGACTTTTCTAGGTCGATTTGGTGTCGAGATATGGAAGATTCAAGAAATTTCATAATTTATAACTTCCTCAAAAATCCGGTTTTTGCTCTAATTCCCCTTAAAATGCACTTAGAAAGCTGAAAATTGGATATATTAGTGTCCGTGACTCACTATTTCATATGAGATCAAAAGCAAAAAATTTGAGCTATTTGCCCCTTCTTCAGCCCCCCTCAAAATTTGAGTGATCCGCCATTTTGAATTTTTTCGAAAAAATAAAAGTTTTTTTATTAGATTTCTAGGAAGAGTTTGTTTGAGAGAATTTCATGAATACCCACCGGCGCTACACGTGAGGGAAATTTATACCAAAAAGTTGGATATTTGCCAAATAATTACAAATGGTCTGAAACGCGAAAATTTGAAGACCTCACCCTTCCACGACCCTACCTTCCCCTTCCCGAAGCAGATAAGTTGTAATAGCTATCCATCGTCTTCAACTTGAAAACTCAGCTAAGAAGAGCCACCTCTTCGACTCTTCAAAAATGGAACAGCCACAAGAGACGACTACATGATTTTTTTTATATTCGCGAAGGGCTTCTTCACAACATCCAAAAATGAAATTTTCTCCTCTAAATGTGATAGAATTTACTTATATTAGGGTAGCGATAATTTTCGCTCGGGCAAGGGTGCTAGAATATCGTTAGCCTATTTTTTTTCAAGTTGTTTGGTAGGTGCTTATTTACTTACCCACTCTTTTTTGTAAGACTGAAAAATTGAGTGACTACTTAATTATAGGTATTGAAATGAAATGCTGGGCTGCTGTAAATGACTAGTTGTATATTAATTAGAAAAAAAATAATAATAATAAATAAAAAAAAAAATTAATAATTTTTACATAAAATAACGATTGTAACCCCATAGTCTCTCTTTTCGCCATTATATTCCTCCTTGGTAGAAAAATTGCGGTTAAGGGGGCTTGAAGCCCTCAGTCTCTCCTTCGGTTACGCAATTGAATCCACGGTACCTGCTGATCCTCATCTAAAAACAATTTCGTCCTCTTATCACGTACGTACAGGCAAAAAGAATAAAAAATCGAATGCACGAGCGTGTTAAACGGACTAAGCTTTATATAAGAAGTAAAGCCAAAAAAGAGAGAATAGAAACGGCATAAACCCATACATCAAAACACCGGTAACCTACGCTAATGACTTTTACTGCCATTCTTATCCAACACTTTGTACAGTCGTTGAAAATGGAGTGAGATTTATTGAGTCGAAAGGAAACAGGGAAACCGAGCGCGTACTAGATACAACGGGTGGTTATTACAGGCGAAGCCGGTGTATCAGATGATACATTAGACGGTGAGGAGATTAAAATGTCATTTCAGAAAATTTTCATTATTCTCGAACATATCTTTACGTTAGAGAGGTTTTTTCGGCTTATTAGATAATATCGAGGAACGCGAACTCGAGTCGTATTTGCTAGACGATGTGCGATGTGTACAACGAAAAAGAAATACTATAGGTTTCACGCGCGTGGTTTATATTACAAATTAATAGCTTTATTAGCGAGCGTAAAAATACTAGCCCATTTATCAACCGGTAAGATTTAATTTTCTCATTAATTTATAGCGTGGGTTGACGATATTAGAAATGCGACGCGAAGCCATGCTCAGTATAGTAATTACCGATGTTCACGTACTAAGTTGAATATCGTTCCCGTTTGATGCTAGTATAATGTTATTATTTACCCACTTTAGGGTAAGTACGTGGATGTTGTTTTGAAAAATAACTTACTTTGTGATTTACATACAGTGAAACCGCTATCGGTGCGATTGATCGGAAACAACGAAGTGTTCAGTGTCGGCAGAGAATACAAAATAATGTGCGAAACGTTCGGCTCGAGACCTCCGGCTAATGTAACATGGTGGTTACGAGGCACCAAAATACACCCTTCGTTCGTCGAAACCGTAAGTACATCGTGAGAATATTTTAATTAATTCTACTATGACGTAAATGTGGCGGAGAAAATTCAAAAAAATCCTTCTTATTGTTGCTTCGAGGCTCATTATTTGCTATTACGCCATCAACCTCATCCATTGGGTATACCAATCATTTTAATTTTGACTGTTATTATGTAAAGCGAAGATGCACTTTCAACGTGTTACTCGACTGAAAAAAAGTTCAACGCTTAACAGTTTTTACGTGTTAAATTATAATTATTAACTGGCGAAACGAAAAGAACAGAAACACAATGAACGAATAAAAAATGCTCGTTTTTCTGCCTTTTAATTCTGCTCAACCTCGTTCTCGTTTAATTAATGATTTTTTGTTGTAATTTTTTTTCCTTCAAAACGTGATTTATAATCTTTAACGTACCCGTATTGATTGGTGTTATCGGTAATTGCGCGAAATTTTTTTTGTATCGCCAACAGATTGCGAATTCGTTCGAGAATTGTCTGCAATTAAATGGATTTCCTTGGGTTCGTTTTTTAAATGGTTTTAGGCTTTTAACATTCATTATTATGATTGGTAGAGCATGTGAAAAGAAGAAAAAGAAAAAAACCTGAGCAGCCTTGCCATGAGACTTCGATTTGCGCATGTGCAAACTTACAGATTATGTTATTTATTGTTTAACCCCCTCCCCCTGCTTATTTCCTTACAGTGAATGTAGGAAGTTACTCATTATATTTATACGAGATACAGGTTCTGTCTGAGTTCCTTCAAATTACATGTAGGTCTACTCATATGATGCTCTTGTATAATGGTTTGCCCACACTATTTGCTGAAGGAGCTGAGATACGAGATTTGATAATGATCAACATTGAGCATTTTTAATTCATTATTCAAGGTAGATGGAGATTGTAGTCGGTGCCAGAATGTAATGTATACAATGTAGTATTATTGACAAAAATTTGATCTTTATGGAGGGAGTAGGTGGGGAGCTACGATGAAAAAAGTGTAAAAACAAGTGGCGAATTTACCATTTTTTCAAATAATATTGAAAACTGTCATATTCGCCATAAGGAGCTTTAAAACTATGTTGTGTTGAAATGACTGATTTATTTTTCTGCAATAGAATTTATTTTTTCAGGAAAAATTTGATAAACAAATTATTCAAAAAAATGTTCAAAATAAATTTATCTGAGAAAGAGCTGCAGCTCAATTTTTTTTATTATTAAAAAAATTTTATATTCTTGATTCTTTCCAAAAAAGTATTTTCATACTTGCGGGAGGAAAGCGCTACTTTACCTCCCGCTCGCTAATCGCTCGGGTATCAAACAAGCGCTTTTCTCCCGCATTTAAGAAAAATTTCGTTCACAACTCGGGAGAAAAATTGATTCTAGACTCGTGTGACTATCACCCTCGCTTTGCTCGGGTAACAAACCTCACACTCGTCAAGAATCACTTTTACCTCCCTAGTTGTGAAATATATACTATTTCAATGCATGTTGTGTAATAAAAAAAAATAATAATAAATGTATAAATAAATGAAAAAATTTTAAAAATCTTAAGCAGCCGTGTCGCATTACTGGAGCTGAGTTTTTAATTAGAGCTTGTTCAAGTTTTCAAATAACAAAGTTAATCCCTGGTTCATGTGTACAAGCTGCATCCATACCAGTTCTGAAAACCTCCACTCTACCGCTTTCAGAATCACTTGAGAAGTTAAATTTACAACAAATGTAGTATTTCTTGCCATGCAATAATCATATGAACGCATACTTTTCAAATTATAACTACTTTAGGCTCCTCAAATTTTTACAGTCGGCCATTTTGGATCAATTTTGATCCAAATTCAAGAGGAAATATTCTGGTCATCAACTAATCTTACATATAAAGTTTGACCTTTTTATGTTGATTTGGTGAGGAGATATAGAAGATTCACGAAATTTCCTGTAGTAGTTTCTCCTCCAAAAGCCCTTTTCAGGTCTAACTTCGCTCTAAATTAATTTAGGAAGATAAAATCAGAATTGGTTAGTTACTTGATTTCATTTCACCATATGACATCACAATGAAAAATTTTCAAACTCTTGTATATCCCCACCACATTTTCAGGTCGATAACACTTCCTTCTCCCCTCCAACATCATGTATGGAGTTGAATTGGGGACACAGTATACTACTTGTCTTCAATAATCATATGACTATGAGTTCATATTGGTTACATTTTCACTAATTCGAGTCTCCTCAAGATGTACTCAAATGTTGATAATACGCCATTTTGAATCCATTTTGACTCAAATTCAGTAGGTCATATTCTGGTCACCAAATAACCACAGATACAACGATTGATCTTTCTAGATTGATTTGATGGGTAGATATGGAAGATTCAAAATATTTCATGATCAAAAAGCAGTTTTTTACTTTAACTCCTCTTCAGATACACTTAGAGAGCTGAAATTCGGATATGTTGGTATCCGTGACTCACTTTTTCATATGAGGTCAAAAACGAAAAATTTGGATCATTTGCTCTTTCTCCAATCTCTCTCAAAATTTAAGTCATTTGCTATTTTGAGATGTATCGAAAAAATAAAGAAGTACCTTTTTTTGCATTTACAAGGAAAGCCTCTCACCAAATTTTGAGCTAATTTCATGAATACCCCCCTCGCTACGTTTGGAAAAAAAATATTATATTTACCAAAAAATTGTACTTTGCCATAAGATTACAAAAATAGTCTAAAACGGATAGAGTTGAATAGTGAATACCTCACTGGTATATATCATTCCCAAATCGGGTAGGCTTTAATAGCTATCGTTTATAGTGGAAACTCAGCTAAAGAATTATTAGAAATGATCAAAGAGAAATTGTAGTAAGTAATACTTACGTTTAAGGCGGTGCTTCGGAAAATAAGTTGGTGAATGCGAAAAAGTTGTTTTTTTTAGTAAAAAAATGAAAAAATTGTAAAAATAAATGCTAAATGCCTTCAAACAAAGTCTCTAAAACAATATATTATAATTTTAAATTATTTCGTTGCGTTATTTTTGAGAAAAACACTGCCAATGAAAATAGGATATAATTTTCATTAGCAGTGTTTTTCTCAAAAATAACGCAACGAAATGATTTGAAATTATAATATATTGTTTTAGAGACTTTGTTTGAGGGCATTTAGCATTTATTTTTTCTATTTTTTCATTTCTTTATTTTAAAATCAACTTTTTCGAAATTACCTACTTATTTTCCGAAGCACCACCTTAATATCATGGATTAACCATAAATATACAGCCCACCGGTATACCATGCGTTCAATTGAACCCCATACAGGCAAAACAGCAAATTCCCTTTTACAATACTTCAAAATGATTTAATATTACATCACTGGCTATAAAAATACATCGTGATTGGTTGTGAAAATATAAATCAGTGCTACCAACATGTTATATGTAGTTAGTTGTTGATTGGAAGGGAATTTGGCGCTTTGCACGTATGGAGTAGAATCAGACGCACGATATACAAATTATCACTCATAAATATTGAAAAACGGCTTTTACAAAATAAATTCCAAAAGTAAATTGACGACAGTGATAGAAAAATTAAATCATTTTGCATTTCAATCTCTTTGAAATGAGCCATTTGCGAGCTCTCTATCTTGAATTGTTTTCAAGATATTAGCAAAAAACGACTCCAGCTCCATTTTAGTGTGATAAAAATTTAAAGTGCGGTAGGCTTCCTATATATGGATCATCTATGGTATTATGTATGATCATTACATACATCCATAATGATTCCTGCCTTACGCAACACTTAAACCCGGAGGGGCTCAAAATTGTGAGTTTATTACTTATCGTTATAAAAGTCGTTGTTTTCTGTACAATTAATGTTCGATTCCAAATCATTGTTACTTTGTTTTTCAGATAACCAAATCAGATAAGAATTTCACCACCAGTATTCTGACCTTTCAGCCTAAAGTACACCATCACAAATCCAAGCTGACTTGTAAAGTAACGAATAGCAACATCGCTGGGAGCTCGCTAATAGATTCTTGGCACTTGAACGTCCAATGTGAGTATAAGGAAACCCGCGTATACATTTTATCATCGACGTAGGTACGATAATTCCGGCTTATAATCCTTTAAGTACCATTTTAAAGGATAATTTGCGAACCCCATAGCTCGGCGGTAAACAATTCACCTTTATTTGAAATCTACGAAGGGTCAAAGAAATCATTAATCAAAGTAGACCATATGATAAAATTCCAGGCATATTTTGACGACAATAACCGCGAATTCGCTTTCCTTACATTCTTTCGCGAGTCTACGTGAAGAACATTTCAACGTAGAAACGTTTTATTTAATTACGCGTATATTGTGTGACGTGTATATTGAATGTTACAGATGCTCCGGTCATGAAATTGGAGCTCGGTCGTAATCTTGACAAGGCCACTATTAAAGAAGGCTCTGATGTGTATTTCGATTGTATTATTGACGCCAATCCGTCCGCCAAAAAAGTATATTGGACCCATAACGTAAGTAAGTTGTGTTGAGCCGCGTTTAAAATTACCAATAGGAGTGATTGTGGACACGTTTCTTTCGAAGGTGTGACGTACAAGCGTTTTTTGAAGGCGTAGACCTGTTAAGTGTTACCAGTAAATCGTCGATGTGGTTAGGGGTGTTGATGGGTTAATGAATTCAGTATGGATGCAGCGTGTTGGCAGTGTTATTAATTAACAAAAATATCGTTTAGATGAATTACTTCTGCTCGTTGGCGCTTTCTTAAAGTATACCTCTTTTAACCCTTTGTTTGAATCGAGATCAGAGTTCGTGCAGAGTTTACGACGTACACGTGTTGCGTACGTTTCGTGCGCTGTTTTTGATTTAAACGGTGTACTCGTTAAATGCGATAATTCAAGGTTATTGCGAATTGTATTTTCCTTTTAAATTATTTATACCGTATATTTTTTAATTCTCTGTATTTTAAATATGCCTTTTTTTTCCAGGGAGGAATTCTAGTCGCGAATTCGGCTCGAATAATAATTAGTAATCAAACTCTAGTTTTGCAAAAAATTACTCGAAAATCTGCCGGTAATTATTCATGTATCGCTTCGAACGAAGAAGGTGAAACTCAAAGCGATCCTTTTTATTTGGATGTGAAATGTTGGTATCTCTTATGTATAGTTGGAAATTGTAATAATTAGTTCGTGAACAACGCCGGATTTTTAGATTTGTTGTTTCAGCAGGAAGTATGTTTATAATAATAGGTTTGTTCACCCTACCTTTATAGGAACTGGTTTATTGTAATAATGTAAGTGATATATCGCAATACTTGGTTACCCTTCTTCGAGGCTTGGATACAATAAGAACAACTTATCAGCACAGAACTGCGATAAACCCCTTGAACCGATGAGAATCAATTACCTATCTCTCAAATGGCTAAAGCTATGATTATTTTTAGTTGCATAAATGTTGTACTTGAAAAATAAGTGATACTACATTACTTTATAGGGCTGTAGGTACCTACTTTTCTCCATGTAATGTTAGGACGTAGGCAGTAAGATGAATCGAATTTTATTTTTTTTTTTAAAGTGAAGATATGTTTTTACAGTAGTTGCGAAATGATCTCTAAACACGATAAATAATTTCACTTTCCCTACTTAATTTTTAGACAATGCAAATTTAGGTTTAAATTTTAAAGAATTTGAAATTTTCAAAAAAAAAAAATTTTTGGACAGTTAAATTTTTTTACATTTCATCATCATAATTTGTTGGCCGAAGACTGAAGAATATTTTAGCTACCATTTTTTTTTTAAACTTAAGAGGTACCTACTATAAACTGTTTCAAAATTATTTTCAAAAAGTAGCAATTACGATTATTTTCAAAAATGAATATAAAGGTGTAATTCATTAGTCGTGTTGTGCTAAGTACAGATTAATTCAGACTATTTCGAACTCAAGAGAGAAAATATACTCTATTATTATTTCACAAAGTTTCTCATAATATCACATTATTGTTTTAAATAATTGACTTCAAATCGATACTTGTACGAATAAGCTCAAACATTAGGAACCCCTGTAGAATAAAAATTAAGTATATTAATGCTCATTGCACCACTGTTAAGCGAAACGCTGATTGCAGAGGCATGCTGAAGTTCCTTTCTGCGGATGCCGAAGTGATAAGAATAATCAACAGCTGATTTGAGAAGAAAAATAAATTAAATAAAAAAATATCACAATTTACCGAAAATTGTATTAATTTTTTCAAAATTTGAAAGAAAAGCTCAAATTGGAAATAAATTTGTGTAGAAAATAGAAACGATAACTGCCTCAATGTTTTTGAAAGTGGTAGGGGAGGGCGTGTGAAGTATAAATTGTGTATGTTGCATCAATTTCCATTGCCGCTGATTGATTTCAAAATATTAATCTCATTTTTATTTCCTCGCAATTTTTTCAAATAAATACCACATAGCACACCCTACAACATCAGATATGCAAATTCCGCTTGCTTTCGGTAACTATTTTTTGTACATAGTATAAGCAGAACTTAAAAGGGGTTAATGTTGAAATTTAATCTGAAATTTTTCGGAATTCTAATCCAATGAATGTGTTTACTGTGGCTAATTGTCAATGATAAATTACAAATGCTTTGAAGAAAAGCTATGTATACTTTATATTTTGTTTTTGCAGAATTTTAAGAAATGAAAAATTGCATAAAATGAGTTCAAATTTCGTTCGGTAATAATATTATTTTGTGATTCTCGAGTACTTGAGATTTTTTTTTTTAAATCAGTTCTTTTAGAAATCATCTTTGAAAATTCTCAAAAGTATGTTCGCTTTAAAATAAGAAAATCTAAATGTTTAGTTCTGGAGAAACATTGTATCAGTTGTTATTGTTGTTTTTTAGCTAATTATTTTGTGTATGGAA
Source organism: Phenacoccus solenopsis (assembly GCA_009761765.1). Lineage (NCBI taxonomy): Eukaryota > Metazoa > Arthropoda > Insecta > Hemiptera > Pseudococcidae > Phenacoccus > Phenacoccus solenopsis. The sequence continues at coordinate 9,714,621 of CM019754.1, read as the reverse complement.
ATCTCCAAAATTAAAATTTTAATTTAAACTGAATATTGAAAATTCTTTTATTCTATATAAATAGAATAAAAAAATAAAAAAAAAAATAATATAATTCTTTAACTAAAGATTTAATTTTTTTTATTTTATTTGTAATTTTTTTTTTTAAATTTAACTTTATTGTTTCCTATTTAGCATCTTCATAAGTTAAATGACTCAAAATACGTTATCAATTTCGGAAGAATCTTTTTTTTTTATGTTCGGTTTGAAATAAGAGAATCTAAATGTTTAGTTCTGGAGAAACATTGTATCAGTTGTTATTGTTGTTTTTTACCTAATTATTTTGTATATGGAAAGCACCATCTTTATAAGTTAAATGACTCAAAAATTCTTATTTTAAAATTAAATATAAATAAAAAAATTTTAATTAAATAAACTAATCTAAAAAAAAAAAAAAATTATTTATTAAATTCATAGTAATTATTTCTAATATTAAATCCTTTAAATAAAAAAATCTTATAAAAAATATTCCGCACGCTAGTTCTTTTTTTTTTTTTGAAAAAATACGTTATTTATTTAATTTTCTTTGAAATCATTAAATTTTTAAAATCTTGAGACATATGGCTCAAGAGCTGATTCATTTTAACTCTAATCTGCAGCCTTTAATCAGGATTCGTATTTCTTTGTTTGACTTGGTTCTTTACATTTACAGTGAACAAGTTTTTTTTTTTTGTTTGTTTTTTTATTAAATTATCTTTCTAATTATTCAACTTTTTTAATCTTTACATTCTCTTATTGGTCGACCTTCTTATCATTAATTGTTTGTTTAACGGTTTATTTATTTATTTACTCGTTTATTCAAATAGATCATATTTATTTGGAATTTGAAAGTCATTTTTGAAATATTAGATAGAAGAAAGAGAAGTTACTATTTTTTTGTACTGAAAATTGGGATAAAATATTTCTTTGCCTTCAGAAATGACTTCGAAGTTTAGAATAAATAACTTGGATGATGAATGAAGAATGAGTGAACAAAAGCTAATGAACAAGTCGGATCAGTAAAGAATTTATAATTATCAAAAAAATGGAATGATTAAAATAGTCGAATAATCAGAAATTAAGTAGCCAAATAAAATACAAAAAACAAACGAAAATTCGCGTTGTAATTTTTTAACAGATTTTAATTTTAGAAACAAAATTCTGTATCATTTTTCTATAATGCAAAAGTACCTGAAAATGAAAAATAAAATAAAATGAATAAATATTAATTAAAAAATATGGAATAAGTTCGGTGAAAAGACATTTAAAATTTTTTGGTTTCATTTTAAGATAAATATACCTGAATTTCTCGTAAAATCGTCATTCTTATTTATAATCGGAGAGAAAATTTTCGTAGGTGGGAGGGGGACTAACCCCTCAATCTATAAATATTCATGGTATCGCTATATAATTATACTTCATAGATTCCAAATAGTCACTGAGTGGGTATGTGGAAGTCAGTTTAATTATTCTGTAATTTCTCTCATTTTTAACTTGAATTTTGAATGGTATTACTCTCGATGTTTTGATCGATATTTTCTTCTTATTATTTTTTTAATGTATAAGGTTTAATTTATTTTTTTTATTTTATATTTTTTTAATATTCTTATTCATATCTATATTCAAATTTTTATTGAAAATAAATTTTCATTTCTTCTAAATTATATATTTATGCCATGCGATACCTACTGTAATTTCTTCTCAAAAAATTATCAAAGCGTGAAGCAATCAAAGAAGGTGGGCAAAATGGGGAAAAAATGAATTCGAAGGAAACAAAACTAGACCAAAATTAAACATTAATCGTAATAATTCTTCTTTATCAAATTCAGTTACGTAAAAATGGATGATCATATTTCTTCTCAGTTGACTTTTTAAAATTTCATTTCAACTCAATTGTATGTCCATTTTATTTATTAAGTCTAGTAAACAAAAATGATTTTGAAACGTGAACATTTGAGGTGCCCCCGCCTCCCAATTAATCTTACCCAAACCAGGCAGGTTGTAATAGCTTTGTTTTTCATTAAAAACTCAGCTAATAATTTAATCGTGTCTATATTTAAAACTATTTTCACATGATATCCAGTCTATAAAATGAATATATGATGATAATTGATAAACCAAGTATAGTTTAGTTAGGTAGTGAGAGTTTCTCTCTTAAATCTCGAAAGTTAAGTTTTTCCAAGATGTAAAATCTTCATTAAAAAAAAAAAAAAAAAAAAAAAAATGAAAGCAGCCATGCCGCATTACTGGAGCTGAGTTTTTAACTGTAGCTTGTTTTGATTTACTAATAACCTTGCTTAACCGTTCATGACTACAGGCCACACCCAATACCAAGTCTGAAAACCCCTACCCTATCCTTTCCAAAAACACTTAAGAAGTTGAATTTGGCACAAATCTAGTATTTCTTGCCATGAAATAATCATGTGAACACATATTTCTCAAATTATAACTATTTGAGGGTCCTCAAATTATCTTCAAATCTTGATAATCCGCCATTTTGGATCCATTTTGACTCAAATTTAAGAGGTTATATTCTGGTCACAAACTAATCCTACACACAAAGTTTGACCATTCTAGGCCGATTTGGTGATGAGATATGGAAGATTCATGAAATTTCCTGCAGCAATTTCCCCTCCAAAAGCCGTTTTTTGCTCTAACTCCCCTCCAAAATCACTGAGGAAGCTAAAATCAAAATACGTTTGTCACTTGGGCTCATTTTATCATATGACACAGCAATAAAAAATTTTCGACCCCTCCTGTACCCCACCACTATTTTAGGTTGATAACCCCGCCTTCCCCCTCCAACATCATGTATGGAAGTGAATTCGGGATATAGTATACAACTTATCCCCAATAACCATATGAATTCATATTAATTACATTTTTACCAACTTGAGGCTCCTCAAGCTCTACTCAAAATTTTGATAATCCGCCATTTTGAATCCATTTTGATCCAAATTCAAGAGGTCATATTGTGGTCACCAACTAACCTCACACACAAAATTTGACCTCTTTAACTTGATTTGGTGGGGAGATATGGAAGATTCAAGAAATTTCATGACTCAAAACTTCCTCAAAAAGCCGTTTTTTGATCTAACTCCTCTCAATATGCACTTAGAAGCTGAAATTTGGATATGTTAGTATCCGTGACTCACTCTTTCATATGAAATCAAAAACGAAAAATTTGAGCTATTTGCCCCTTCTCCAGCCCCCTCAAAATTTGAGTGATCCGCCATTTTGAAATTTATCGAAAAAACAAAAAAACTATTTTTGCGTATTTCAAGAAGAGTTCCTCACCGAATTTTGAGCGAATTTTATCCACACCCGCCTGCGCAAGGCGAGTGACACAAAAAACGCAATTTCCTCAAAAACAGGTTTTTGCTAACTCTCCTCAAAATGCACTTAGGAAGCTGAAATTTAAATATGTTGGTGTCCGTGACTCACTCTTTCATATGAGATCAAAAACGAAAAAGTTGAGCTATTTGCCTCTTCTCCAGCCCTCCTCAAAATTTGAGTGATCCGCCATTTTGAAATTTATCGAAAAAACAAAAAAAGCACTTCTGCGCATTTTCAAGAAGAGTTCCTCACCACATTTTGAGCGAATTTTATGAATACTCGTCGGCGCTATGCGTGGGGAAAAAAAATATATATACCAAAAAGTTGGACATTTGCCAGATGATTACAAATGGTCTGAAACGCAAAGATTTGAAGACCCCACCCTCCCCTGACCATCCGTTCCCAAATCAGGTAGGCTGTAATAGCTATCGTTTTTATTAAAAACTCAGCTAAAAAAAAAACCAAGCGTATAAACCATATAACCGAAATTTGGGTGGTTGGTCGATCAGGTTAAACGCTTCCAATGGACGGTTCACATCTAAAGCTACTATAATAAGCGAAATATTTTATTTTAAAAATTTATAAAGTACCAAAAATATTTGAAAAAATGTCATTTAAAGAATCAACAAAAAGGCTGATCCCATAAAAAACATTAAAAAAGTACAGAATAAAAAATAATTGCCAATTTTTTCCTATTTATTACTATTACTTTTTTTTTTAAATTGAAAATACTTAATTTTGAAAATTATTTTTTTTTAATATCGAACTACCACAGACTGCAACGTATGTAACATGTATGTAATCCGGCGTTGTTTAAGAAATTAAAAATGTCATCGTTAAAATGACAATTAACAATCACGTCTGCTTAGATGAACCAGTTTGCAGTTCCAACCAACAGCTGGTGTACGGAGCCATCAGGCACGAAAGAATCGAGGTCATTTGCCACGTCGATGCGAACCCTTCGGCGAATGCTTTCATTTGGAAATACAACAATTCGTTGATTCAGACCAAAGATCTAACCACATTCAGTGTATCGAAAATGCACAGCGTAGCCACTTACCAACCCAAGACTGAGTTAGATTACGGTACTTTACTGTGCTGGGGGAAGAATGAGATCGGAGTACAATCGAAACCCTGCGTATTTCACGTTGTACCAGCTGGTCGGTATAGCTTTTAAAAATGATTTAACCTTTGTTTCGATTCTATTTGGGGCGAATTTTGTATGGCAGGAAAACCGGACACGCCTCATAACTGCAGCCTGTCCAAATTATCGGATAGCTCGTATCAGGTGAATTGTGAAAGCGGTTTCGATGGCGGATTACCGCAGGAGTTTATATGCGAAGTACATAAAAACGGTACCGATAGAGCGGTTTGGAATATAACGAATTTAAGATCGCCTGATTTCACCATTACTGCCATCGAGCACGATATTGAATACGTGATTAAGATCTACTCGAGTAATGGGAAAGGAAGGAGCCCCAGTTATGTCGAGTTACGTATCGTCCCTTCGTACGAAATGTTCGAGCAGCATACGCGAACAGTAGGTAAAGTGTATTTGCGTATTATTTCGAACCACCTTTGCGAACGTACTCGCGTACTCGTCGATTGTAACGGTTTTTTTCCCTGTTGTAGGACTGAAAACGAAATTATTCTTTTCGCTGTGGACGCTTACGTTATGCGTTGTGTTGATATTTTTAATATGTTTTCTAATAGTTTTAATAATTAGCGTGATAAAATTACGTAGAAAACACGCCAAACAGAGGCATAAAAAAGTACACGACGATAGAGTAGCTGTTACGCCCATACATTCGGATGATGACCATAATCCTGATATAATACCGCAAATAGAAGGTATAAAAATATTTTCGCTATTTTCTTAACCCTTTTGAAATTACTACTTAAGCGTTAAAATCCTATTTATGCGATTTTCTCTCTTTATGTTGAGTAGAAACTTATAATAGTTGTTCGAGAAGACAAAGTTCCGCCAGTCATTCGCATTCTCAACAATATCCGGCCGAGTTTTCCACTTACGGTGTATATACGGATACACCATCGACTCACGCATTCTATAATTATTCTTCTGTACCTATGGTAAGCGATGATTTTTATTCATTGAGAAAAATTCTTCAACTAATGGTAATTTTTTGATGTTACAGCAAGAGCTGCAACCATCATACTGTGATTCGGTAGTGCAGTGGGTCGAGCCCAGGTATCCTGGTAGTAGGTGTAATTCGCAAATCATCGTTAATGCTGTACCAAGTGAAAGAAATAATGCCGTGCATTATCACATGTACACTCAGACTCCAGTTATACCGCATAAAGAGAGTGCTGTGTAGTGTTAATGTTCATTATTTTTTAATTACCGACTGAGTATATTTAAATCTTCCTCCTTCTTTTTTTTTCAACGGAGAATGCAATAATACTATCGATGTAATTGTAAACTTTTTTTTTAACGTGTAAATTGAATATTTTTTACGATGGTTTTTGTACAATTCGTCTATCTTTCGAAATATCATTATGATTTTGTTTTGTAAATGTATGTTTAAGATTACCCTCGGAATTTTTATATTTGTTTACCACGGTTTTTTGGAAAACCACTTTATTTCGTTCTTCCTTCTTATATTTTAATGCTTTTGTTACCTTTTCGTTTAAAATGTATATTTTTTTGTTCTGTGAAATGAGAAATGTTGAATAAATTCTCTGTTTTGTTTTTTTATTTTGTTTACCACTCGGTTTCTGTTTGGGAATTGAATAAGAGTATATTTTAATTGGAATATTAATGTCGTGGGACTGCGATTAGTCAAGTTTTTCCTTTTTTAAGACAATTTTATATTATGGCAAATTGAATGATTATTAGGTTTTAATTTATTTACATTTTACAGATTTTTTTTTTATTATTTATTCTGTCTATAAGATCGTTGAAAATATGATTTAAAAAAATAATAATAATTAAATAAACATAGAGTAAAACTTTGCTGACAGATTGTATTGAAAACGAAATTATTCATTTGGTAAATAAATTGAAATTGCTTACTTTTAATTACAAAGGAAAAATGCATAGTAAATATCAGGGAGCGGATAAATACGCTCTAAAAAGCTAAAATATGTGCTAAATAAATGAGGCAATACGGGTATCATTTTAAAGTACTCGGTGAGGTGAATTTCATCGTAACAAGAAAATTAAGAAGAAATGATCGTAGAAAAACTTCATTGATTTTTTATAGAAAGGATTTATTGATGAAAATTGTTGAAAAACGAAATTCTCAAACGTGCTTGAAGACTTTCGATTTTGTTCAAGAATAAAAATCAAGAAATTACGAAAATATAAGCTAAAAATCGAAAAAAACGGAGAAATATGCGTTAAAACGATGAAATATATTCGCTAGAAATAGTGAAAATACGAAAAATATGCTTTTATAGGCCAAAATATGCTCTAACAAATATGGCTCATTTTGCTCAGAATGACCTGAAACGTAAAAGTAACTTGAATATACCACTTCTTAGTACTTAACACAGACAAATATGCTATTTCATTGAAATCCGTTCCCTGTAATTATGCGCATCTGAGTGTTACTATGTGTCTGTGGAAAATATCGGAGAATAGAGATTGTTGACACTGAATGAGATCTGATGTGAAAATCAAATTCAGTGATAGCAAATTATATATGTTTCTGATATCTGATGATTGAATCTAATCATTAAGAGACTTGATTATGCTGATTAGAAATTAGAAATGAGCTTTATGCTCCGTGAACTTATAACGTTATCCTTCAGTTCACGAGCTTGAACGTTTTTTGAATTCAACTAGTAATAAAAGTGAACTAAGTAGCTCTAATATCTTTCAAGTGAATTCACGAGCTGACTTGAACTGAAGTTGTACAGAGCTGATGTCTTTCTTGGAAATTTCTCTTTCAATTTTTCATTCAAATTACATAATTGTTTTTATTGAGTTCTTTTCTTCAGTTACTTTACCCAAACTTGTGGATTTGGAAGGAGTCAGTGACAAAAATGGGGTTTACAGTAATTTTAAATGATTTAAGTTTAGTTGTAGTTCACTGATGAACAGAGTTGAAGGAGATAAATTTTTCCAAATGAATCAACGAAGTTTTCTTGCGAATGAATTTGTACTGAACTTTTGTTTATTCTTTTTTCTTTTGTTTGAATAAGAACTAAATTGGAAGAGTTTGTGAAGTCGTGAAATTTTTGAACATGATTAGAATATATTAGATCCAATTTGATATCGCTCATCGAATGCAACAGTGGTATACCTCAAAATACAAAGTTCGAGTTGGGCATGTTTAGAGAACAATTTTAGAGGCAGTTTTCAAGTTTCAAATGGTACTATAATATTGCATCGGAATTCTTACGCGTTATAAGCACGCATATTTAACGCTGTATCATTTAAAATTTGAATAGACTCCGAAATTGCTTCCTGATAATGGTGGACGTGAAAAAATTGTTTTTTGGTATGTCACTGTTTGATTCGATGAGAGATATAATTACGTTTACTTTTTAAATTTAATTTCATGTAGTAATTTTAATCATGAAATTGAATGAAAACATTTCATGGAAATTCCTCTGTGAATTCAACTTCAATATATTTGAAATGCCACAAAACACGTTTTTACACTTTTTTTTATGCAACATTTTCCATTTTGTATTTTTGTATATCACATAACTTAAATTTAACGTGTTTATTATGTTCAAATTTCAATGATGATATTCCAAGTTGAATGAATTTAGTCGAAGGGATTATTCAGAATGATCTTTGGTCTAAGTTTCAATACTGAAATTGAATTTATGCATAAAACATTATTTTATTGCTATAAAGCTGTCGTGTATTTACTGCTTAGTAGATAGCCAGTACATATTATCAACATTGAAACCAAGTAAACAACGTTTATAAATAGATAGTTCTTCATCACTTTACCACCTGCATTCATCAGTAATATTCATTTTATTTGTTCATGCTTGGTAATACTTATTAAAGTTAATAATAATAATAATAATAATAATAATAATGTATTCAATTGTTGGAAGAAATAATTGTGGTGGCCCTGAAAAGGGCCGTTTTAAGTTATCTTCATGACTCTTACAACGATTACTTCTTTGAAGCAGTCTTCTTCACGACCTTCTTAGGAGAAGCTTTCTTCGGTTTAGTTGCTTTAGCAGCTTTAACAGCGGATTTCTTGGATGTTTTCTCTTTTGATGGGGATTTTTTCGGAGCTGGTTTCGCTTTCACAGCCTTAGGTTTAGTTGCTTTTGGTTTAGCTGGGGCTTTCTTCGCTGTTGTTTTCTTAACCTTAGGTGTAGTTGCTTTGGGTTTGGCTTTCACAGTCTTCGTTTCTTTCTTCGGAGCAGGTTTCTTCTTAGGAGCAGCGGCTTTCTTCTTAGGTTCAGCTTTAGCTGCAGCCAACTTGAAAGATCCAGCAGCACCTTTACCTTTGGTTTGAATCAAGGTACCACTCTCAACGGCGGATTTCAGATATTTCCTGATGAATGGAGCTGCTTTCTCCGCGTCGATTTTGTAAGTTCCACTAATGTACTTTTTGATAGCTTGAAGAGATGATCCTCCACGTTCACCCAACGCCTTAATCGCCGCATTTACCATAGAAGATGTAGGTGGATGAGAAGCCGCAGCTTTCTTAGTACCAGTTTTAGCTTTAGGCGTAGTTGCAGTCTTCTTCTTTTTCGGAGTAGCGGTCGCTGGTGCCGGAGCCGATTCTTGAGAAACTGATTCAGTCATGATAAGATTTTGTTAAATCGTACTAAAAATCACACGTTAAAAACACGAATTACGTAAATACCAACGTTAGTTAGAATAACAAGTTGCTAAAATGATGCGTCTCGTGCTTTATATATGATAAAGTAATACCGTAGTGGGAACACGTATTTTTCGCGCAAACAACTAATACCGTAATGTAAACAAACTACGAGTGTTGGTTGGAATTACGAAATATCTGTTTTCGTGTTTCTTTCCTTCATTTAATTGTTGATTATTAATTTATAACGATTAATTTTTTTTTAAAAAGTTGATCGAATTTTTCTAGGAATGTTAGGCAACACACTGAAATCAAATATATTCGGTAAATTATATTTTATAACGTTGTAAACGTTTTCGAATCTCAATATTTTATTGCGAAACTAAAAGATCCTTTCAAATATCTAAATTTTACTAAATTATCCTTCTTCGATGAGAGAAAATTAAAATTTATTTCCATTCTGCAATACTTAGAGAATATTAAAAATAATAAACAAAGCAAAACAAATTTCATATTCGCGAGAAAAAAATTAATTACCGAGGCATCCAAACACAAACTTTATGGACGTTGCATACGTGCATATTAACAGTAACATCGTCATAATGAAAAGAAATTTAGTTGAAAATCATCCCATCATCGAAATTTTTACTTAAAATTTAAATAAAAATAATGCCTTTCCACCATTTCAAAGCCACTGCCGAGTTAATCTCTGAAACACATTCAGCGGAAGTAATAATTATCGATACCTACATTCTATTCATGAATTCGATGAATGTTTACAGTTACTCAGTAATTCATAATTTTTTATTAATATTTTTAAGCTACATGGTAATTTAAATTAAATTTTATAGAATAATTGGAAATTTATGTAAAATATTTATTGAATACTGCGAATGTTATCAAACCTAAATTCCACCCTTGTACTAAAAAGCAACAATTGGCATGAAAGTGATCGCAGTGATGTTTTGGAAATTGCATTTTTTTTTCGAGTAATACATGAGTTATGAATATTGTGATTTATTATTTGAATAAATATTTGTTTCAATTCTAATTTACTTTTGGGCTCTTCGCATTATCAGCAAAATGGTATTTTTGTCGAAGTTATCCGTTTTCAAACCACATGCTTCTATAATGAGTTTTAAAGTCAACGTTTGATATTAAAATTTGTGACGTATTATTTTCTCGGAAGCATAAAAATTCGATATGACAGGCATATTTCGTCTTCTGAATTTCATAAAGATAATTATTTACCAATTTTTTCAACATTCAAGGGTCCTAAAACTATTTCCAATATACATGAAAAACTCCTATTTCGTTTATTTTTGCATTATATTCAATATTATACTCGAAAGCTGATAATTAATTACTATTATATCGAAGATATGTTTGATTTCATCAGTTTAGGGCCATAAAAAAAAAAAGAAATCGAATTTTAGGTTTTCACTGCTTCTCAAAATAGTAGATAATTACCTATTCGCTTTACAAATATTACCGATCATTCACGTACGATTTTGAGAAGAAATGAAACCAAATGATACGATTTCGTCTTAATCCCTGAAAATACCAAAATTAGCGATATTACGAAACGCAAAAAACGTAAAACCAACTAAAATTACCAAATTTGTTCATGTTATTGTTATTTTTCTTGTTTGCAATAGTCTTTAAAATTAATTTCTTGTTCTTTTCTATTTGTTTTTCTCATTTTAAAGATTGTTATTCGAAGAAAAAATACAAATTTTGAATGTGAGAATCAATTGATAGTATTTTATTCAAAAATTATAAAAAAAAAAAAAAAAAATGTGTATTGGTGAAATGTACGAAAAATATTCCAAGTTCATCAATAGAACTAAACAGAGCTAAAAGAGAACGAAAGAGATTCATTTTAACGACCATTACTCAAGTCAGGGAAATAATAACACCCAAATTTATATGAGAGTACAGCGAACAAAATAATGTTTACTATACACTATACAACTATGAATTTAGAATGTCATGTAAAAATAATTCGGAAATATTCAACAATTTTATTGTGATTGTAAGTAATTAAAAGAAACTTAAAAACTTGTAGAAGTTTATCAAAATTCAATACATAAGTTGCAAATTTTTTTTTTTTTTTTTTTTTTTTTTTTAATTAACGTGCCATTTACAGCAACTTGGCTAGAGGCACGAGATCGGTTGGGTTTAGAGTAGTGGGAAGAGGCCGGTTTCTTCAATAAATTGAAGAAGTAAAGAAACAGTCACTTCGTTATCTAGGAGAAGGTTGGGAAGAGTCGGAGGAAGTTAAAATTTGCGACGTGAAGAGGTGTATTGGGGGCAATCCTGTAAAATATGGCTCACAGATAGTGGAAGTGTGCACTGGTCGCATGATGGTGGTAGGGTACGTGAAAGCAGGTAAGAATGAGTAAGATGAGTGTGACCTATTCTGAGTCTACTCAGAAGGACCTCCTCTCTTCTGGAATCACGCACGAAATTGCTTTAATGATAAATATTATGGAAAAATCGTATACATTTGGTTGAATAAAGGTAGAATATTCGTTATGGAGGAAGAACTTTCAGTGTTTTTCAGAATGATGACACAGTATGAAATTTATTTTGTTCCTTACCTTGGCCTTGTAGAATAATCTTGGTAAAATATAAGAAAATGTAGCTGAATAGATACAAGTTGGATACAAAAATTTAGAATTTTTGAAACATGTTGAAATAGAAAATTGAGGGGAAAAGATTGATATTTTGTGTTAAAATGGTTAAAAATTGAATTTGACCATTTGGGGAATTTTGCGATTTTTAAAAGTGCTTAAAAATTGAAGTCAGCCCACAGAAAAAACAAGGTGGTCCAGAATACACATTATACCTTGCGTCCAAGTGATTTGGGTACAATCAGCGAAAAAATCTCTTTACCAATTATTTGTAATTGGTTTTTTCAAATGAAAAGAAATTGTAATACCGTTGAAATGAATGTATCAGCCTTAAAATTCATTAAAGCAATTTTAAAAATGATTTCTAATTTAGAAATATTAGTTCAACTTTTATTATGTTATCAACGAAGTGAGATTTTTGCGCTGATTCTACTCGAATCACTTGGACGCTCAGTATACCTACTGCTGGTGTAACCATTTCTCAAAGAGGAGTTCTACCTAATATCCACCATGTGTTGTTAACGAAGAAGGCAACTACCATTCCTATCTACAGTATCTGCAAAAGAGGAAGATTAATCATGTAATTTTATATTGTTTTTTATGCATTGAAGATATGTAAGTATGCTATTTTAGGATAGGTGTGAATTGTTCGTGCTATGTTTGATTATGTTGTATACTTGGTACAATAAATCGTAATCGTATCTTGTGTAATTACAAATGAAAAAAGTCATTCATTTCATATTACATCCAAATGACGCGAATATTAAAAAAGTTCTTTTTAGAGCCGCTAATTCAACTTCTTTCAACTCGTGAAATACGCACTCGTGATGCTGCCTGAAATTTCAATATCATGGGATTTGCATTGCAATTATCTCAGCAAAGATTTTCAAAAACAATTATTGTTGTCTCAGTTAAGAAGAAATTACCACATCTGTAATACATAGATCTTCTATATTAGACGATTTTCTGTAGTTCTTGTCATCGATACACATGAAATAACGCATACACTCTTGGCCTTAACACTATCTATACCTCTGGAGTTGCTGAAGCACTCATGATGAGGAGATGTAGGATATACTTATTTACCAAAAAAAAAAAAAATCGGCACCCAAAACAAATCGAACTTTTTAATTTTGTTTGTTTTACAAATGACATTTAGTTTGATTTTTCACTCATTTTTTAATGACCCCCATTTCTCAATCATGTCAAATAATCGAGGATGTACTGTATTTAAAATTTGAAACCTCTCATCATCTCAGCAATACTGAAGCTGCATTTTAGGTTCACATTGCGTACGTATTCGTAGATGGAGCAATTTTAATTGATAGTTTCTCAAGAACTATTATAAGATGATGAAAATTGTAATATTTCAAAAACATCTTCCAAGCGTGATAGTCAAAAGAATAATATTTTTAAATTTCATCCGTTACTTTTCATAAATCCGTCACTATCGAAACATTTTTCAGTATCTTAATCATTTTCTTCAGAATAAGCCAGATTTTCAAAAAGTCATGCTTTCATTATACCACCATGGAAAAACAACTGTAAAAATTTTAATATATTTCACTTCAGAATGTAAATAAAAATTAAAAAAAAAATATTGCATATTGAAGAAAATAATTTTTTTTACATCTTTTTTGATATATGAAAAAATAATAATACCAATGGGCACTGCAATATATTTAAATTTATAAGTACTAAAAACTAGTGAAGTTCTTTCAAAAAGAAGACTGATTCGTTATTTCATTTCTATTTCATATTACGTAATGTTCAGGCTGAAATTTCAATGTATAGATTTTACGAGGGAGAATTCGCCTTTTTTTTTTTTATTTTGAAGATACATACTGCTATGCGATACTGTTCAATGATATCTGGAGTAGAAAAACTTATTTTTAAAAAACAAATATTTTTAACAGGTACGACGTAAAATTTACGCTTCAATTGTTCAAATCCGTAACAGTGTTCGTGATAGACGACACTTTCTACTTCTTTGTTTTTGACATCGTTGAAAAGAGAAGTTACTAGGTTTTCCAATTCATTCAAAGATTCTGTGTCCATGGTGGTGATATAAGTCATTAAATGGCATTATATCAGAAAAAATTCCACAACAGAACCCAACACCCTATAGCTAAACAAATTGTTAAACTTCTATTACACGCCCCTCTCTCTTCCAACCAATCTCACTCACCTCCTTCGAGATGAGGAATCTACATAGTCCGGCTGTTCCTCTTCCTCAGAAAAACTAACCTCCTATCCCAGATCTAATTTAATCCCCCTGTGCCTCTGGCCTTTGTAGCAGTACATGGCATGTTAATGAAGATAAGTAAGTCTAAATTTAAATTTTGCCAGTTAACATTTCCCATATAGAAGTCTCCAATTATGATATTATCGTTATTGTAATAATTACATTAATAAAATTTTTATTTCAATTTTTTTTAAAATGAATTCTACTTTTATTGAAATGATAAAATAATCTCAAGCTCAATTGATATATAAGTATTCCACTGTAAATTAAATAAAGGATTTTAAATCTTTGAGAAAATCTTTTTTGCAAGCTATATAGGCCATGAGTGAACAAAATTGGGAAAATTGAATCTAATATTTTTTCTGTTTTTTTTTTATTCAATAGAATACTAAAATAAAAATGCCTTTTTTCGCTTATTTGGTGATTTAGATGCGTTCTAATGAATTGAGTTGATAAGATTGATTGTGTATCCAACACAGATGTCAACATTGGGAACATGGAACTGTACAACTGCCTTACGATGTAATCATGTAACATAGATAAGAAATGTTGTGAATCATACCCTCACTTTAATATGAAGGTTAATTTTTAATTTACAATTGGTGTAAATTTATTACTAAAGTGCATGTATTAAAATTGAGAAGAAATGAAATTGGTGGCCTTGAAAAAGGCCGTTTTAAGTATATCGCAGCTATATTCTTAAGCTCTTTCTCCACGAATTCTTCTAGCCAACTGAATGTCTTTTGGCATAATAGTTACACGTTTCGCATGAATGGCGCATAAATTGGTGTCTTCAAATAATCCAACCAAATAAGCCTCGCTAGCTTCTTGTAATGCCATTACAGCAGAACTTTGGAATCTTAAATCAGTTTTGAAGTCTTGAGCAATTTCTCTGACCAAACGTTGGAAAGGTAATTTACGGATCAACAATTCTGTACTCTTTTGATACCGACGGATTTCTCTCAAAGCAACAGTTCCTGGACGGTAACGATGAGGTTTCTTCACACCTCCAGTAGCTGGAGCACTCTTACGCGCAGCCTTAGTAGCCAATTGCTTCCTTGGCGCTTTACCTCCGGTAGATTTACGAGCTGTTTGCTTGGTACGGGCCATGATGAAAATCAGCACAATATACACTTCGTCGCTTGAACTCGAAACGCAATACTATGTTGCTGGAAGAAATTCAAGTGTATTTATACGGTTTCATACCATCTACTCGTTTCTAATTGGATGAAATGTATTTCGTTAAACTATCAAGCTGTTCATATCAACGCGTTACGATTGGTCAAAAGCATTATAGGAATCAACCAATACGAGTGAAGTACTCAAAATAAACCTAGTATAAATACAACAACAATATCACACTTTCTTCACAGTTAACGTTTCATAATTCCTCAAGTTTTACGAACATTTTAAAGTTTCAGTATGACTGGACGTGGTAAAGGAGGTAAAGGTCTTGGTAAAGGTGGTGCTAAGCGTCACCGTAAAGTTTTACGTGACAACATCCAAGGTATTACGAAGCCAGCCATTCGTCGTTTAGCAAGACGAGGTGGTGTGAAACGTATCTCTGGATTAATTTACGAAGAAACTCGTGGTGTACTCAAAGTATTTTTGGAGAATGTCATTCGTGATGCTGTTACTTACACTGAACATGCGAAAAGAAAAACTGTAACTGCTATGGATGTTGTCTACGCGTTGAAACGTCAAGGAAGAACTCTGTACGGTTTTGGAGGTTAAGTTATAATTCTTGAAACATGCGAATTATTGATCTGAACAACTAGACTCAGCGGATAACTAAATTGCGCTACGACTTCTCAAAAAGGCCCTTTTAAGGGCCACCAAATGTATTTCTTCAATTATGAGAATAATGTTACCGCATAGGTGATCAGTTGGTCACTACATTGTAAATGCAATAAGTACCTATAGTTAATTCACAAGAGGCTATATTCAAATGATTAGAGCAGGATTTTGAGATTTTTATTTTAGAATTACTTGTTAATGCGATACATGGTAATTTTAATACGATATCGAATTATCGATTATCCATAATTCGATATCGTATATTTTGTATATGTCTAATAAGATTACTTATCTTCGAAAACGTGTAGGAACAGTGATCACAAATCTGAAAGTAGGTATGATAAATGATATGAACAGCATTATGGTTTTCATTTGATCTCATAACTTACTTTTAGAATGAATGAAATTATATACTCACATAAACCGTACAATCCCTGGTTTGGGATGATGGGTGTTTTGTTTTCAAATGTTTTATCAAGTTATCTTTTCTAGTAAGCTTTTCATTACAAATGCTGAAAATTAAAAATGAGATGTTTCGTATGTCTCATTCAATTTTATTGAGTATAATTCATGGAATGAATGAAAATTTAATGCTTACAAGCTTCCTTGGCCACATCGAATAACATTTTTTGAAATTTGAACAGTTTCATGATAGTTTCTAATGTGCCTTAGTAAGTTAGGCCTTGTAGAAAACACTTTTTGCATTTTTCGCATTGATTTACTGGTTTCATATTCATAGTTATTATTATTATCTTGATAATTAACAAAATAACTAATAAGAAATACACTAACCATGTATTATAGATTAATTATACACAAACGTAAATACGTTTATACTTAATATTGAAGATCATATCGAAATTATCGATTATCGATAATTTCGGTATTAAAATTACCACGTATCGCATTGACAAGTAATTCTAAAATAAAAATCTCAAAATCCTGCTCTAATCATTTGAATATAGCCTCTTGTGTTAATTCGCAATGAAAATTTATTGCATATCGAAGTCAAATTGCTGATTTCAAATACCCCGCACCTAATCATTATAATTTTATTCCAATTATTATAATTTCATGCTTCTATAGTGTGAGGGCAGGGACGTTGAGCCGATATGTGGCGTAGACTGTGAAATATTTATTGTAGCATTGCAATATTTATTTCAATAATGTTGCTGACTCGGAGTAGTAGTTGTTAGTAATGTTTCGTGATTGTAAAATACGCGCATAATCTTTCTGCAAAAATATAATCGAGATTTAGAGCATTGGAGTTGGAGAAAATATAAAATTCGAGAGAAAACCTTAGTTTTATAAGGAAAAAGAATTCAAAAAATCGAAAATCTGTTGAAGTACACAAATAATTAAAATATGTGTTACTAGTGTCTTATTGTATTAACAGTATAAAAGTAGTACTTGAACTTGTATGTATATAGAATTTTTGTAGTTTGAGATAATTATTTAGATTCGGTGCTATAGTCCGTCCAAAATGGTGAAAAAGGGCGAAAATCGCTAAATCATTTGTATTTTGATTTTATTTGTTTGTAGTGCCATCATTAGTAGCGTTAAGATACCGAAAAAGTTATCACCATACGTTGATTTTGTTTGTGCGGCTTTTGTAGCAGAAATATGAAACGTGATCGTGTCGTTAAATTATGTGATTATACAGGTATGCTCAAATGATATTTTGCCAAAATGAGAAAACCACAGAGCGAAGTATTTGCGTATTTTGTATGTAAATGTATCAAATGTTATAGCCTATAGGAACCATACAGTTACTAATCGCTTCAAACGACAATAGTATTTGTTATTATCAAGGATGAAGTTGGATATTTACATTTGTAACTGCTGTACTAAATTGTGGAAATAACTACCCCCCAACAGAACAGTTCTTAGTTTTTTAGTTATATTTTTACACTAATACGAACAATGTCGCCAATTTTAATGGGTAAAAAAATCACCGCTGAGGGAAAAAATGTGAAAAAATATGATCGAAATCGATACATGAAAAAGAAAAAAAAATCTGTAAAACTTACGGATTCTTACTCATAAATATTGAAATGGTTGTGAAATGCATATCTTTTTACTGATTATTATAGGATTTGAGATCATGCTTTGCCATGTGTATCATTTTGATACATAAGATGTCTCTGTGCCATGTGTATCATTTTGACACACAATGTTAATCGATGATTACAGCGCTCTCTAGGAGCATGTTTGAAAACTTCAACAAGAATTTTGTGTTTATTGTAATATTTTTTTTAACACTTTCCCTGCCAGCCTAAAAAATGTTGGAAATGCGAAAAATGCCAACACCACTTTTAAGAAGGTCATGCGTCAATAAACCTATCTACACAAAAAGGTTTTTGAAAAAATGCATAGAGTGCGCTAGAGTAGCAAATAATGAATGTGTATCAAAATGATACACAAAGCAATTCGGGTACTATGTATCAATATGATACACATGGCAGTTCGGGATAAATATATCATTATAATATGCGTACCATATTGAAGTAACAAGAAAATTATTTGTTATAAATAAATAAAATAATAATTAGAAAATGGCGAAGCCCTCTTCATGAAGAATCAGTATTATTCTAACTAGTTTCATTCAGTAATGTAATAAGTTGTTTTTTTTTCCTTTTTATTATACTGGGCGTGTATAATTGCCAGGATTGTTACGCCCAGTGTAGAGAGTTTAAGTTATTTCAAAATATCAAGATTTCAACTCCCTTGAAAATTTTGGATAATATGAAGAATATGATAAAAACTGAACTGAAGAAACTGTATATTCAATTGGAAGTTTTTTCCTACATACTTTCCACTTCCAAAATTCATTATCTCAAAGCAATTTTCATAATTATGCTCAATTTGCAACAAGTTTATGCAAATATAACAAAACAAATGAGTGAATAGACACGTTTATTTATAATATTATACAGCACTGTGTATTTGATAACATAGGTACAATAATATGAGATAAAAACAGCATTAAAAACTAAATAATACTCTAAAATTCAATTAAAAAATCTATAAGTTGAAAAATGATGAAATATAATAATATTTACAGAGCCCCTTCAAAAGTAGAGTTATGCAACCCACAACACACATATGTATTGCGGGTTGCATAACCTCAAAATTGAAGGGGCTCAGTGAGGATGCCCCTTCAAAGTGGCAGATATGCAACCTGCAATACATAGGAGACATGTTGGTTGCATAACCAGCCCCTTACTGAGGTGAGTTGTAAGTACCACCTCTTTACTCAAGGTGTTTCAGTAGAATGCTGAGGCATTGAGAAATTATGGTACCACCCTTACCAGGCATTGGAAAATAATGGTGTCCTGGATAATGGAAAGTTCTAGAAGGTAAGAATGTCGAGGCATCAAAAAATCACAGAGGCACATTTTTCTAGACAATTCTAGAAATAGAAGCCCAGAGTTTTCATGGAATATTCTAGTAATGAATGAAATAGTATAAATAGAGGTTCAACAGCAGACCTTCGTCATTTGATGTTCAGTCAAGTTAGTGAATACATGTTCAGTGCTGTGTTAACAAGTGTAATAAGTTACTTTTTTAATTTTATGTGGTGGATGTGGTGGTAATTGTGAGTAAATTATAATGGAAATGAATGTGCAGAAAAGAAGAAGAGTTTTTGCAGATGCAGATCAAGAATCGAACATCGCAGAATTCATCTTTGTGCACAATGAGTCAACAAATGAGGTAAGTTGTGGTTTCAATTTATGTTGAATGCAATTTAAATAATAGATTAAAAATGATTTTAATTGATCAACTCTTATTTTGCTTTGCTTTTCTCAAAATTAATATAAGAAATATTTGTTTTC
Source organism: Phenacoccus solenopsis (assembly GCA_009761765.1). NCBI lineage: Eukaryota > Metazoa > Arthropoda > Insecta > Hemiptera > Pseudococcidae > Phenacoccus > Phenacoccus solenopsis. The sequence continues at coordinate 9,694,991 of CM019754.1, read as the reverse complement.
AAATTAAAGATAATAAAATTATTAACAATGATATATATTTTTTTTTAGGGAGACTTGATGAATAGTGAAAACTGTAGAACAGTTGAGTGTAATTCCCAACAACAAGCAAACGAATCCAACTCAGACTCGGACTCTGAATCAGATAGTGAATCTGATTATATAATATCCACATCAGAAGAATCTGAGGAAATTGAATCATCCGAAGAGAACGAAATCACAGAAAATGAAACTGTTGGATTGCCAGAAAATTCCTCAAATAATCTAGATCTATATCCACAGTTGAAAGAGGTAGGTATTTTAAAATTACTTGGAATATTTTATTTATTTTTTTATTTTAATTAAATTTGGTTATAATATTTTAATTTTTATTTTATATCACTGTGAAAAAATATTTTCTTATTCTAATTTATTATTGTTGTTGTTATTATGTATGCATTTTTCATGTTATTAATTAATATTTTATAGTTATATGGGACCTTTTTTTGTTGCAGTGGGATATTCCTGGACCACTAAAAAAACAGTTTGATTTTAATTCTGATTGTGGTCCAACTAATGAATGCTTCCAAAAGTTACAAGGAAAGGAAAAAACTCCTCTGGACTTTTTTGAATTATACGTTGATGAAGAGGTCCTAGATCTCATCTGTGAAGAAACAAATCGCTATGCACAGCAACAAATTGTTAAAGGAATATCTGAAGGAGTTGGAGAACAGTCTAGAATGGCAGCATGGAAGGAGGTCAACCATAAAGAAATGAAGACCTTTTTCGGAATATTATTATTTATGTCGATTTGTACCATGCCTAATATGAGTGACTATTGGTCAAAAAACATAATTTATAAAAACTGTATATCGAAAAAAATGTCAAGAAACAGATTTCAGTTAATCCTCTCTATGCTACATTTCGCTGATAACGAATCTCAAGATCCATCAAGATTATGGAAATTAAATCCATTGCTCGATTTACTACAAATGAAGATGAGAGGGATGTTCAAACCAGGAGAAGAAATCTGCATTGATGAGAGTATGGTACCCTTTAAGGGTAGATTACACCTCAAGCAGTACATCCCTGGGAAGAGATATAAGTATGGAATCAAGATATTTAAGCTCTGCACTAAAGGAGGATACACCTATAACTTTAAGGTGTATGAAGGCAAAAATGACTCCACATCTACTTCAGATGTGATAAAAGAACTTACAACTGGATTGCTCAACTCTGGAAGAGTGCTGTGCATGGATAACTTTTTCAACAGCATACCAATGGCTGAATTTTTGCTTGAAAATGGCACATACTGTTATGGTACTCTGCGTATGAATAGGAAACAAATCCCAACAGAGATAAAGAAAACCAACTTGAAATTAGGAGAAATGGTTATGTTGGAAAATACCAACCAGGTAAAATATTGAAGTAATAATATAACTACTTTGATAAGAAATTATTTCAAGTTTTTACACTCCTACTCTATTAAATTTTATAGGTACGTGTAGCAAAATGGAAATCCAAGAAAAAGGAATTGTTTTTAATAACAACAAAACATGGTGCCGCGTTCAAGGAATCAAAAAAGTCTAGAGGAAAAAATAAAGTACAATTCAAACCAGAGCTGATTATGGATTATAACCAGTCTAAGAAATTAAAAAAGTCTAGAGGAAAAAATAAACTGCAATTCAAACCAGAGCTGATTATGGATTATAACCAGTCTAAGGCATATGTTGATGTTTCTGATCAACTGAGATCATACACATCAATTACTCGTAAAGGAAGAAAATGGTATCGTAAAATAGCGTTGGATTTACTTTTGAATGTCTGTGTACAAAACGCCCTACATTTATTCAAAAAAGTGATGAATAAAAAACCAACAATTTCTACTTTTAAAAAAATGTTGGTAGAAGAATTATTGGATCTAAAAAATAATTCTCAAGAAACAAGGGTAAATCGTCATAAATTTGAAAAGACCCCAAAACGTGGACGTTGTAACTCCTGCTATGCTAGAGTAGGCAGAGAAGTAAACTTAAATTTAGTCTCTTCGCATTGTGCTGGATGTGAAGATAAGTACATGTGTATAGATTGTTTTAATAGATATCATAAAATTACTAGAATTTAATTATTACTTATTCAATAATTTTTCAGCATATTACTTATTCAATAATTTTTTAGCATATTACTTTACTTATTATATGTTTTTCTCAAGTATTTTAAGTTCATGTAAAATATTAGATAAGATTGGAATAATAAAATAAAATTATTAGAAGCTTTTTAAATTATTGTGTTTTATGGAGTGTAATAAAATTATTATTACTTATTCAATAATTTTTCAGCATACTACTTATTCAATAATTTTTTAGCATATTACTTTACTTATTATATGTTTTTCTCAAGTATTTTAAGTTCATGTAAAATATTAGATAAGATTGGAATAATAAAATAAAATTATTAGAAGCTTTTTAAATTATTGTGTTTTATGGAGTGTAATTATTACTTATTCAATAATTTTTCAGCATATTACTTATTCAATAATTTTTTAGCATATTACTTTACTTATTATATGTTTTTCTCAAGTATTTTAAGTTCATGTAAAATATTAGATAAGATTGGAATAATAAAATAAAATTATTAGAAGCTTTTTAAATTATTGTGTTTTATGGAGTGTAATGTTCAATTGGAAGCATTAAATATCAAAACATAATATCAACTGATATCATGGAGTGAACTTACAAACTCTTTGAGTTTCTAAATGCGTAATAGATACTTCAGCAAGGTAAGTAAATTCAAATCCAAAAAATGAAAGAGGTGATATAGTTTCAGACAAATTTGTCAACTGAAGTAAGTAATCATCCATTATTTCATCAAAAATCTTGAGGTGAGGTGATGATGATATTCTTTTTTTTAATGAAAGAAGTGCCTGCTGGTTTGCCAGACCTAGAATATAAAAACTTGAATCAGGAAACAATATGCAGGGTTTTGCAATAGTACTATAAATACTTTAGCTATTACTCATCAATTTAAGTCAACTTTCAACTTACATTCATCAAATTTCCAATGTTCATACTTCATAGAGTACAATATAATAAATTTGACTTAATTTTTCTTAATCCCTATTCTTTAATTAAAGATTTAATTATATTAATTTTAATTTTTTTTCTATTTGAAATAATTTTGATAATTTCAATGAAATAAATTATTTTATCACTCCTAACAGCCAGTTTCAGCTGGAGGGAAACTAAAAAACTGAATCACAGAAAAATGGAATCTTGACGTGTAACATGAACAATCACAAAAAGGATTTAGAAATTTTACTTACCTATGAATATGCGTTACCAATTTTCTTCATAATATTTCGCCGAATTCATTAATTTTCTTCTTATTAAAAATTTAAGAGATACAAAAATCTACATTGATAAGAAGATAATAAACAGAACACAAGTGCTCTTATAATTACACTACAACAATTCATATTCCTATATTGAAACTCAACGCTTTCGAAGTTTTACAAGACAGGAAAATCTCGTTCTTTTTGTAGGCGAAACTAGGGACACTTCGTTCTATGATTTCATGAATCAGGTCGTTTGTCATTTCTTCATTGGTACTATGGTACTTGCTACTTGGTAGGTTGGTAGGTACTCTGCTTTGTAAGTTTGTACTTGTACTGCGTTTTTTTTCCTTGCAAGCTCGGCAGCTCGCATTATCCCATTCAATATCTCACGATCGACGACTTGCGAATTTGTTCTTACAGCTACAACTTATGAAGTATGAATCACCCATTGTTGATAGTATCAGATTACTTTTATAAAAATTGTAATAGAACATGTTGATATTTTCATCAGTCATATTTGATAATTAATAAATGTCCGTATTGCCATGTGTATCACTTTAATACACATCCGTATTGCCGTGTGTATCAATTTGATACACATCCGTATTGCCATGCGTATCAATTTGATACACATCCGTATTGCCATGCGTATCAATTTGATACACATAAAATGTAGAAAATTTCACAAACCATCCATGAAATAAGGTTTTTTAGATCGTTTACGTCATCATTTAAAGGAAAACGAAAGAAAAAAATGATAATGCTCTCCAGAAATTGATATTTTGCAATGCGTATCAAAATGATACACACGGCAAAAAGTTTTGGAGTACTCTGTGTATCATTTTGATACACATGGCAGGGAAAGTGTTAATAATATGGGTTGGCCTTTTTGGGAATTTCAACATTTTTTGACTTGGCAGCGAAAGTGTCAAGAAACTTTATCGACACATTGTAATTTAAAAAATTAATTCTCACGCTTATGTGAAATTTATAATGAGAAACATTGTCGTTGACGAAATTTCACGTAAATCTGGCAAAAGTGTAAATTATTGACGAGAATGTTGAAGAAGAAAAGACCCGTATACTTGTGGGTGATATTTCATTTATAATTTAGGAAAAACAACCCATATCTCTCTATTCTTACAGAATAACTAGTCTATCTTTTGTTCTTTAGGATTACGCTCAACTAGTTACTCACTAATCAGTATATTTTTCACTCCCCTGATTAGGTTGATCAATCATCTAATTTTGTAATAACCTACCCTTTTGAAACAGGATGGCCCGTTCAGTATTATAATCTTCCTATTCGTGATTGGTTATCGGCGATTTTTTACTGTCTCAAAACACTCTCGTATTTACGAAAATGTGAAGAAAAAAAAACCAAAAGAATACATCGATTTTAGATTTTACTCATACAAAGATTTACAGCCGTGTTGAAAGTATTACCCTAAAAGGTCTATTATCTAGTCGTGTATAAATGCCGAAATGGATTCACAAAAAAAATCTTGGGATTAGGCTTAAAACACAACACGCGTCAACTCTCAAGTTTTTTTTTGTTATACTTAAGCTAGGGGCACAATAGGCTACAAATTGCTAAAGTGTATGGTGCTTGCATCGCCCAATTGAACCTGAACCTATACTTAAGCTATGGTTATTGAATTGTAAATTATTTATTGTAATTTAAAGTTTATCTACAAATATATGTAATAAAACTCATAAAATAAATTGATTACTCCCATTTTGTGTTACTTTTTCATTATCTTCTTCCAAAACATGAATCTTTTTAACGTTCGAGTTTTCATTATCATCTGATACTAAACAAAGTGAATTTATGTTCACATTCGAAATAATCTTTTGAAAACAATATTTTAAAAATAGAAAATCACTATTTTTCATGAGAATTGAACCTAGAAGACAATATATTTTAACGGCAAGCATTTCTTAAAATCAACAGGTAAATAATTGTGGTGAAATGATTTGAATTTAAAAAAAAATAATAATAATAATAATAATAAATGATTATACTATCAACATTTTATAGGTGTATGAATTATTCAAAAATGACTCATGTTCAAAATGAATTAGACATGAAATAAACGTCAGAAAATAAAACTGAATAAGAAAAAACATATAAGCAGCCATTCTACTATATATTACTATTACTAAGTTGTAACTTAGGCTTGTTTAGGGTTTTAGGCTTACAAATAACTTTACTAACCCCTTTATGTTACATGTTTATGTGCCACATCAAGTACCAAGTCTGAGAACTACTCGAGTAGGTAAATTTTATTTTAATATTACATTCAAATATTTCAACAGTCTTTCTTTAATTACCAACTAGCTCAAGCATATTTCCAAAAGCTGACACAAGTAGATAAACAATGTTGATGCTTTCATAACTGATAGACTATGATTATGAACATTCCCCTCCTTTTGAAAACAAAACAGGTATTTGACAAATCAGATGTGTCATTGCAGGGTTAAACTATGACATATCGAAGGATTAATGTTAACAAATTTTGTGGATGTGCTCTTCTATAGTATTCAATTCTAATTTTGCAAGAATCAATATTTTAACGCAGTTTACTCATCATCGCGTACTTCAGTTTGAAATTCATGAGCAAATAATTCCATCGAGAAGAAATGAATGTGGTGGCCCTGAAAAGGGCCGTTTTAATAAGAGTGTGAAGGTTTATTTAGAACCGGTGTACTTCGTTACAGCTTTTGTACCTTCAGATACAGCGTGTTTCGCCAACTCGCCTGGTAGTAAAAGACGAACAGCTGTCTGAACTTCACGACTTGAGATCGTCACACGTTTGTTGTAATGTGCTAATCTGCCAGCTTCAGCTGCAATTCTCTCGAAAATGTCGTTAACGAAACTGTTCATTATGCTCATAGCTTTAGAGGAAATTCCAGTGTCAGGATGAACTTGTTTCAAAACTTTGTAGATGTACACGGCATAACTTTGTTTCCTTTTCTTATGCTTCTTTTTATCGTCCTTCTTGATATTCTTTTGAGCTTTACCAGCCTTCTTCACTGCCTTACCAACAGACTTAGGGGGAGCCATTCTAAAATTCAAATTAGGACTTCACTCTTGGAATTCAAACCATAACTTGATACGATCGGAGAGAGGTGGAAGTATATATACTATTTGTTACGATTATGTGGACCAATGAAATTGCAGTATTTGGTAACCTAACGTTGTTTCAATCGCAAATTGTTTTCAACCAATGAGGTGATGTTTTGCAGTACAGCGCTATGATTGGCTGTAATCACTTCGAGTTTTTGTATAAAAAGAAATGTTTCAATTCATTACTCTATCAGTGTACTAAGTTTCTCGTTGAAGTGTTTAATATTATCTGATTCAACATGTCTCTGGACGTGGTAAAGGTGGTAAAGTGAAAGGAAAGTCCAAAACTCGTTCTTCCCGTGCTGGATTGCAGTTTCCTGTTGGTCGTATTTATCGTTTGCTCCGTAAGGGAAATTATGCTGAACGTGTTGGAGGTGCAGCTCCTGTGTATTTAGCCGCTGTAATGGAATACTTGGCTGCTGAAGTGTTGGAGTTGGCAGGTAATGCTGCTCGTGACAACAAGAAAACTCGTATCATCCCGAGACATTTACAGTTAGCCATTAGAAACGACGAAGAGTTGAATAAATTATTATCCGGTGTTACAATTGCACAAGGTGGTGTACTCCCGAATATTCAAGCTGTTCTTTTACCGAAGAAAACAGAGAAGAAAGCATAAGTTCATAAACCTTATTTAAAACGGCCCTTTTCAGGGCCACTAAATTCATTTCTTCACAATGGTTACTGATGCTATACCTAATAATGATGTTAATCTTTCTCAACTCTACCATGAGTAATGTGTTAAAGCCAAATGGATAGTACTATTGAAATTTATACCCTTACGTCGAGATATTCTATATTATTATATTTTAACAAATAGTAATACGTTAGTTATGTAATTTTAAATATATTTTCATAACCAACAACATGCATGAAACCGCATAATTACATTTATTGCGAAACTGTTTTAATGAAAATTAATTATCTTACTTCTTAACACCTCTTTTAAACCTTGGCAATTATACAAATTCCTGTTTTTCAAACTTACAGAGCAGTCTAAAGTCTAGTATGAGTAATTGTCATGACTATTCTGGTGATGACCTGACAATAAAATGTAATAAAAGGCTCATTATGATAAATTGAAATTGCATGGAACATGGAAACAAACGGAATTCTGAAGAAAATCCTTATTTTACTAATCATGATAAAATTGTTGGAGCATTTCATCTTGTTTATAATTTATTATAAAATCATACAATAGAATCTCAAAATGGAAATATTACTTTTGAGATCATCAAACAGACGAAACCTCAACTGTTTGAAATGAAAAATTTTTGAGTTTTGTTTCCCTCTTCAAAGGTTTAAATTTACTCTTATTATTTGTTTCATTTTGCTATCATTTTCAAAAGTATTTCATTATTATACTTAATCATCTGTTAGCTTTCGCAATATTTGCGAATAAAATGAACGAAAGGAGTTATTCTTCTAGAATATTGATATGATGAAATTGTGAATAAGTTCATAATGAAACATTTATTTATGAATTAATATTGCGATGAAAGATGGAATATCCACAAACTTACACACATGCATTTAGTATTTATGACCTCTTTTTCGCAAATTTTATTTTGACACAAAGATTTTAAATAATTTACTTTACGTTGCATTTTTTTTAGTGAATGTATGGGTAAAAGCAAGCACTCCGGTGTTGATAATTCCAATGCGAACCTGTTTTCATATAACAAAATAATATGAAAACTGCTTAATGAGCAAGTAAAAACTTCCGAGCATATGATTATGAAAAATAAGATAGTTACAAGCGCGTATCTTACGAACGTGTAAGAAAACGCAATAGGAAATCGACCGCCTAATTCCAAAACCTTGTAACTCACAACAAAAATTCACTTAATTTTTTGGAGTTATGCTGAAAACTTCTTTTTTCTTCCAAAAAAGCAAGCGTGTAGGGAATTAACCTCCGAAACCGTATAAGGTTCTGCCTTGACGTTTCAACGCATATACAACATCCATAGCTGTTACAGTTTTCCTCTTAGCGTGTTCAGTGTAAGTTACAGCATCACGAATAACGTTTTCCAAAAATACTTTCAATACACCACGAGTTTCTTCGTAAATCAATCCAGAAATACGTTTCACACCACCACGTCTGGCTAGCCGACGAATAGCTGGTTTGGTAATACCTTGGATGTTATCACGCAAAACTTTCCGATGACGTTTGGCACCTCCTTTTCCGAGCCCTTTACCTCCTTTACCACGACCAGTCATGATTATAAAGTAATATTAGCACATACACTGCAAAACTTGAACTATATGAATCCAGCGATGTTGCAGCCCTTTATATATGATTTCAATGGCGGCTACAATGATTGCTATTGGGCAATAGATAAAAATGAATCAGCCAGTAAAAACGCTGAGTTTAGGTATTACTTAGTTTCTTTTCTGATTGGTATAGTAAATAGCAATACGTGTAGGTATGTACTAATCACTACGAAAATGTACTACTACAACAGAAACAATGAAACATTACGTGTAGAATTGCGCATAAAAAAGAGGTGCAATTATTATTTTTTTTTCTTCAGATTTATAGGGTTTTTTTTAGTTTTCTTAAACTGCATTACAACTCTTAAATTTTAGAATAAATTCAATAAATCAGAAAGTTATAAAATGAACCAATCAGAGTCGAGTTTACATACGTGTAACACTAGAGGCTATATCCAAATGATTAGGACAGGATTTTGTTTTTTCCGTACGCTTGTAATAATGAAGGTAATGTAATAATGCGTGTTCGTTTGCTGAAGGTAAAAGTTCCAAGTCTGAAAGCTCGAACGGTGGAAAAAATAATATAAATAAATTAAACCAAACCAAACCCAACTCTGAGGTAAGAAACATAAATCTGAATGAGTTCGAACGGCGGAAAAAATAATTAAATTAAACCCAACCTAACCTAACTTTGAGGTAAGGAACGTAGGTCTGAAAGTTCCAAATCTAAAGATTAAAGGGTGGAATAAAATGATAATGATGTAAAAATTGTCGGAATAAAATAATATTAAAAAAAATCAACAAAAAACTTGGGGTAAAAAAATTTGACCCAAAAATCGGAAAAACAATCCGGATCGACCTGAATTTTGAACACAGTACCTCCAGCATGCTAAACCTTTGAGCTAACTCAACGCCACGGGAGGCTCAACAACAGCTCGCAAAGAATCCGTATTTACGTGTTGTACACTGAGTAAGGAACACTTCACTATGCTATACTCATTTATTATAAAATTACAAAGAGAAATTCCGCTCTAAACATTTGGATATAGCTTCTATGATATAAGCAATGAAAGTAAATGTGATGAATTTAGGATTTTTTTTTTCATAATAAAAGAAAATCTATACGCTATACCAAGGGTTGGTAAGCAATAATTATAACAAAATGTTTCAAGCAATTAAACATCTTTGAACCATTGAAAACCAACAACCCTACTCTTTTGTTTAAAACTTTTTTATTCAGTTTGAATCAAAATTAAATTTGAAAATGACTAATTATCTTGATGAAGTTACATAAAAATTATACTAAGATTGGAAATGAAAAACATTTAATTTTTGAAAATAAACTCACAACTTCAAAAGGAAAAAATGAAAAAATTTACTGTTACTACACACCACAATGAGTTTACAGTCTTTTCTCAATTTTTGGATATTTTATGTATAAAACAAGTTTTAAACATCAGTTTCCCGCAAATGTGATTTTTTCTAAACAAAAAACACTTTTTTATTTACTCTGACTACACCTATTTCACTTGGTAGTGAAATGAAAGATTAATATGCGAATCTGAAGTTAAATGAAAAAACTGAAATACCCTATTATCTCAACTATAATGAAAAAAATTGAGTATTTTTTGGCACAGTAAATGAATAGACTATTCTTAATTAATGAAAAGATCTAAATGAACTGAAAATATTTCAAGGCGTTTAGAAGATGACAATCTTTCAAGTATTATCAAAAACTAAAAAATTATTTTCCTTTTATCAATTATTAAAATAACTTAAAGCCATAAATTTGTTTTCAATTGAAAAAGAAAAATAAATACATTCGTTTATCTACAAATAGCATTAACTTTTTCAGTAGGTACCTTTGAATATTTTTTTTACGTATTTTATGATTATTTAAACAAATTTTTAAGAAGTTTGTAAATTAAACCCATGAAAACTTCTACAAAATGAAAATAGATAAATTGATTTTATTTTAATTTTCCGTTTTTCACTATTTCTACAAATTTCGAATTTTTTAATAATTTTTAAAATGTTTATAATTTTAATAGACTCTTTAGTTACTGTTCATAGCGTTGAAAAAAAATTCTTGAATTATGGAAATGATTTTCTACCTTTTTTCCCATGAATTCTATCCATCCTTTTTTAAATTTAGTTTGCGGTTTCAACTATAAAATCTGTCTGAAGTTAAATGATATTAGGATTAGGATTAGAAAGATAATGAAGGAATCAATATTCTAAACCGCGAAAAACCTTAAGATTTTTTCTGAACACTCAATCTACATACAAATTGATACAAGATGATAAAAATGAGGAGAATCTCTTAACCATGCGTTGACAGTAGGTGTCACAAATGACACTACAATGCACTTTTGTGAGAGAAAACATTTTATCAAAAAACCTGGAATCAATTTAATTTAATACTGCAGGTAAGCATGAGTTTCACATCTGAGAAGAAATGTATTTGGTGGCCCTTAAAAGGGCCGTTTTAATAAGTTCGGCTAAACACCTGCTTAAGCTCTTTCTCCACGAATTCTTCTGGCCAACTGAATATCTTTCGGCATAATAGTGACACGCTTGGCATGGATGGCACACAAGTTAGTATCTTCAAATAATCCAACCAAGTAAGCTTCGCTAGCTTCTTGCAACGCCATTACCGCAGAACTTTGGAAACGTAAATCGGTTTTAAAATCTTGAGCGATTTCTCTGACCAAGCGTTGGAAAGGCAGTTTGCGGATCAACAATTCAGTACTTTTCTGATAACGACGAATCTCTCTTAAAGCTACTGTTCCCGGACGGTAACGATGGGGTTTCTTCACTCCTCCGGTAGCTGGGGCGCTTTTACGAGCAGCCTTCGTGGCCAATTGCTTTCTGGGGGCTTTACCTCCAGTAGATTTTCGGGCAGTTTGCTTAGTACGAGCCATTTCTCTTCCGAGCGATTTCCAAGGCGCACACAACTTTGAACAGCAATGTAAGTCTTCAAGTGATGACTTGCTTCATATTTGCGTCGTATTTATACACTCGCGATTCAGTCTTCATCGACATTGGTTGTTCCACATTTCTATTCATACGGCTTCCTATTGGTTGCCGCGGTAATTTGAATCAACCAATGACTAAGTAGGAATAATTTACAATAGATTATAATTTCAAGGAGGGGAAACAGCAGCTGCGAAACATCCGTTAATAGTAGAGTAAAATTAAAAATGAAGTGTAGCTAATTAACTTTTATTTTAATTATTATGTTGTATATTGTGTCATCGTGATTACCAAATTATTATTATGAACTTAATTATTCTAAGAAAAACAATTATAACAACTTTCGTATCAAGTTGGAGTTATGGTATACAAATTCATCTAGTTGACATGATCACGTACTAATACAGTTCTATGTTCTCAATGTTGACATTCGTGTTTGAGTACCAAAACCAAACAAACCTTATTATTTTAATTCATTAAAACGCACCTAAATCACCAACTAATCAAATCAACATTAGTGAACAATTACCTTCAAAAAACTTGATAAGAATTAATAACAGGCATTTTTATTTCAATATCAATTTGTAAAAAATAAACATGATTTAAGATTTTTAAATTTTCCCAATTTTGTTCACCTATACTCTATATGGCTTTTAAAGATTTTCTCAAAGATTTGAAACACCTTATTGAATTGACAAATGACGATTTGTTTCATCAATTGAACTTGAAATTATTTTATTATTTCAATAAAAGTAGAATTTATTGACAACGAAAATGAACTACAACAGAAACATGTGTGGAATTACGTGTAAAAAATAGGCGTATGCATTATTTTTTTCTCATATTCAATAGGTATTTTTCAATCTTCATAAAATGCAGTACAACTCTTCAGATTAAATTCATTAGATCAGCAATTTCTAAAATGAATCAATTAGAACAGAGTTTACATACTTGTTACTTGCAATGAAAGTAATACTGTAGACTAACTGTAGACAAGTGTAAGAAAATTACTTGATTTACTTCGCTTGGGATCATGTGATGAATTTAGGATTTTTTTCATAGTAAAAGAAAAATCCATACATCCAACCCAGGGTTGGTAAGCAATACTTATAACAAAATATTTCAAACAATTAAACATCTTGAAACCATTGAAAACCAACAACCCTTTTCTTTTAAACAAAAAAAAAACTTTTTTTTAACTTTTTTTTTGCAGTTTGAATCAAAATTAAAGTTAAAAATGACTAATTATCTTGATGAAGTTACATAAAAATTATACTAAGACTGAAAATGAAAAACATTCAATTTTTGAAAATAAACTCGCAGTACTTCATAGAAAAAATCGGAAAATTCATTGTTGTTACACGCTTAATAAACTTACAGTGTTTTTCCATCTTTTAAACATCAGTATCCGGCCAAATAGTTCAAGTACCTTTGCAATTACACTTTACACACTTTAGGACTTAATAGGAACAATTTCCTTACTAATATTATAGGTAGGCATGTTTGATCACTGAGAAGAAATGTTTTTGATGGCCCTTAAAAGGGCCGTTTTAATAACTTTGGATTTACATCCGCTTAAGCTCTTTCTCCACGAATTCTTCTAGCCAACTGAATATCTTTTGGCATAATAGTTACACGCTTTGCGTGGATGGCACATAAATTAGTGTCTTCAAATAATCCAACCAAGTAAGCTTCGCAAGCTTCTTGCAATGCCATTACAGCAGAACTTTGGAAACGTAAATCACTTTTAAAATCTTGGGCAATTTCTCTGACCAATCGTTGGAAGGGCAATTTACGGATCAACAATTCGGTATTTTTCTGATAACGACGAATTTCTCTCAAAGCTACCGTTCCCGGACGGTAACGATGGGGTTTCTTCACTCCTCCAGTAGCTGGAGCACTTTTACGAGCAGCCTTCGAAGCCAATTGCTTCCTTGGGGCTAGGGATTTGACACCAGTAGATTTACGGGCAGTTTGCTTAGTACGAGCCATTTTCTTTAAAGTGATATTCGATGCACAACCAACTAATTAACACTTCAAGAAAACTCTTCAAGTGATGGCTAGTAAGAAGTTTGTGCTATATTTATACACTCGTGATTCAATTCTCATTGACATTGGTTGTTCTACATTTTCATTCATACGGATCTCTATTGGCAACTTGATGTAGTACCATATCTTATTAAACATATTGATTCAAAGACCATCACTGTGGATAAATTTAAAAAAAATCGTCAAAAAAGGTGTTGCTGTAACTAAAATAGCAATACCTCGCCAAAAACAATGACAGAACCATTTTTTGTAGAGGTTTTTATAAAAGTTTTCATTTCTGTTAACCTACTTTTTAATTATTCACGTGATAAATCGAAATGATACAATATTTTTCTGGTTACTTTCAATTATTTCACGTCTTATAAAGAAACAAGTGGTGTGGGAGTAGTTCATGATTCAATTTTTCATATGGTTGCTTAGTTTGTTGTTTCAAATAATTATGTATTAATTCAGCATAGGTATACTCTCATAGAAATTAATGAGAACCTCCTCTTATCTTTACGTATTCCTATGCATTCTCTAGATGTAGATTCCAGGGAAAATTATTTAATGTATAAGATAGATTGAATTAATGTACTCATAAGCAAACGTAACACCCAAATATGTACATAATTATTAACAATAAAAATTTGGATTTCACATGATAATATTTTGAAAAGTATCCAAGTTCCGAGTAAAATGTTCTATGCTTTTCATTCTCAACTTCTCTCTAAGATGTATATTAATATTTTTGTACGTATGCTTTCACAATTTCAGCAGTAGGAAAAATTAACCTAAGTAACTCGAACTTCGAATCGTTATTTTTTCACGAATATTGCGTGAAATTGAATGATTTATTTTTCACTTCCTTCGAAACATTTTCTTGTGAATCCAGTCACCATAATTTGGAAATGGAAGGCATTTAACTAGATAATTTTTGTTTTTACCCTAAAAATTATGTAACAAACACTTAACGGTAAAAAATACAGATTCAACGTTTATGAGTGGTATAGTAACGATAGTTCTTAATCACTAAAATTCGATATAAACTCATCTTTGACAACGATATCACATTGAGAAGAAATTGTATTGATGGCCCTGAAAAGGGCCGTTTTAGAGATTAGAATTTCCAATAATTACTTAGAACTTGTATATTTGGTTACGGCTTTCGTTCCTTCTGATACAGCATGCTTAGCCAATTCACCAGGAAGTAACAAACGTACAGCTGTTTGAATTTCACGGCTACTAATAGTAGATCGTTTATTGTAATGAGCAAGACGACTACCTTCGGCAGCAATCCTTTCGAATATATCATTCACGAAACTGTTCATGATACTCATAGCTTTGGATGAAATTCCAGTATCAGGATGAACTTGCTTTAATACTTTATAGATGTATACAGCATAACTTTCTTTCCTTTTCTTGTGCCTTTTTTTGTCGTCCTTCTTGATATTCTTCTGGGCTTTACCCGCTTTCTTCACAGCTTTACCAGATGCTTTAGGAGGAGCCATTCCTATTAACTTGTATTCACAAATGTAACCACAGGAAACTAAAATGTTGAAGTGCAATATCATTCACGAACGTTACTATTTATACAGTTCTATTGAAAAAAAAGAACCAATGAAATTGCTTCAAGAGTCCCAAATTCAAAACGAATGAAGTAACGTTAGATATGAACAGTTAATTCGAACATAATGTTGTTTCTCAACATCGACTACGACAACCAATAAATGTTGATTATTCTGAGCATATTGTACAAGTAAAAACAACATTACACTTTGGGGCTTCCAGTATTTATAACATCATTTCGTAATTCAAATATAAACAGGGCAAGCAGCGAATGAAAAAAATTAAAACTATAATATTAAAATTAACTTTTTCGCATTTACATACTTATTTTCCAAAACATTGTTTTAAAACAGTTACTTTTGTAGAGTTATCAATTCCAGTTCCCATGTTATACCTATAGGTATTAAAGTGCCTGCAAAGTTGAGTTATACTAAAAAAAGAATCATGTATGTGAAATAGATCTACAATCTTGGAACAACTGATCAAAATACGTCTATCTCATTTCTCAACTTTACTCCAAAGTTCTTCTATATATCACTGAAATATTCACTTTAATATTAAATTTCATTCTAGAAAAATAAATATCAACATTCACATAACAATTACAACCTTTTTATTTCCTAAAAAACATTTCAGAATTCAGTTTCAGGCGTTACATAACGCAATCCACAATACGTATAGAACCACCTTAACGTTGTTATTCAGTAAGTATTGAACTATCCAATCAAAACACTCCTTCGGTCATAACTCATTTCTATTGGTTGTTCGTATTTTATTGTTTTTATATAAATACGATATCTTATTTGTTTGGAATCATTCAGTTCATTTGGTGTTCATAGTAAAGGTTGTGATTTTAAAGATATAATAATGTCTGGTCGTGGTAAAGGTGGCAAAGTAAAAGGAAAGTCCAAAACTCGTTCCTCCCGTGCTGGACTGCAGTTTCCTGTTGGTCGTATTCATCGTCTTCTCCGCAAAGGAAATTATGCTGAACGTGTTGGTAGTGGAGCTCCTGTGTATCTAGCAGCTGTAATGGAATACTTGGCGGCTGAAGTGTTGGAGTTGGCAGGTAATGCTGCCCGTGACAACAAAAAGACTCGTATCATTCCAAGACACTTGCAATTAGCCATCCGCAATGACGAAGAATTGAACAAATTGTTATCTGGTGTGACTATTGCCCAAGGCGGTGTGCTTCCTAACATTCAAGCTGTACTTTTACCCAAAAAAACCGAGAAGAAAGCCTAATTCTCAACTTCATTTCTAAAATGGCCCTTTTCAGGGCCGCCACAATTATTTCTTCAAAGTGTGCTTGCTGTAACATAATTGCATTAGCTAAATTAATAATCTTCTATTGCCTTATTGTATACTGTAAGTTAATGCAACATCATTCAATGTAGTTAATCATCATCATCCCATCATGGGAATGTAACTTTATTTAATATTCTCTTAAATTGAAATTGTTACTGTTGCATAACATAACTAAGGAAATGCAAGTAAACAGCAACCTGAATATTCCGAAAAAGCAGAGAGGATTAAAAATGGACAGTTATCGTTACTATATCACGCAAAGATATCGCAAAAAATATCCAAATAATGAAACAACGAAATACAATTTTTATTAAGTATAAATAACGTTTATCAAATACAATGCGGCATTAAAATGCAAATGAAGATAAAAACAGAGGTTTTGTCTTCATATAATGTTCAAGGCAGGAAGCATACAGTCAGCTACTAACAAATATAATATTACATGTTATTGACAGACTAGGCATAAAATGAATTTGAAAAAAAAGACATATTTACGAACATATATTTAGAATGTAAAGCTTGAACAAATAATTATCTAAAATATTTATACAAAATATTTTCACATTATTTACATCATTTTAAACTTAAACCATGAAATTAACATTTCAATAATAATTTGTACCAACAAACCATTAAATGTGCGAAAAGTATAATAAAATATAAATATAAATTGCTGAATTTTTTATTATTTAAAGGACTCGTTCTTCTTCCTCAAGTAAAGCAGAGTGTACTCACGCCTCATAGTTTCATTTTGATATGTAATACACGAGCTAAAAGGAACCTATAGGTAATATACTCGAGGATACAATATTTATTACTTCAATTACGTACTTAGAATCCTTTTCATCATAATCATTTATGAACACAAGATCAAAAGAATAATTAAACCATAAATCTTCGAGGTGAACAGAAAGATGTTATTTTCTGCTCTGTAGTGTGTTCGATAGCCAATCCATTGCTTCATCTAGACCTTCTCCTTTCTTGGCAGATGTTTTGAATATCTGGAACGTTCTATTCCTCAAGGTATCTAAACCAAGGGATTGATGAACTTCTGGTAAGCTCATGCAGCCTTCTATATCTTGCTTATTAGCTAACACCAATAACACAGCATTTTCCAGCTCTTCTTCCTAACAACAGAACAAGAATTTCTGAAAAACTTCAACTTCACAAACATACACCAATTTGAAAACTTTATTCTTACTGCTAGCATATGAAAAAGCTCATCTTTGGAAATTCCGATTCGATCTTTATCAGCTGAATCGACAACATAGATAATCGCATCTGTGTTCGAATAATAACATCTCCAATAGGGTCTAAAAATTTTACACAACTTTCAGTACTCTTGGCGAGTATAATTATTCATTATCAAACGATAAAATTATACATACCTTATACTAGTTTGTCCACCTAAATCCCAAACTTGAAATTTCAAATTTTTATAAGTTACTTGTTCAACGTTAAACCCAATGGTCGGTATTGTGGTTACGATTTCTCCTACTTGCAATCTGTACAAAATTGTTGTTTTACCAGCTCCATCCAAACCTAGTATTAATATACGAAGCTCACGGCCACCTAGAAAGCTTCTGAAGTAACTCAGTAAACCACCTGTAAAACAGAACAGTTCACCTTATCGTTCTTATTCCAACAACTGACAAATTTATCGATGATGTCAACGATTATGAATGCATTTGACAACATTTTCAAGGAATGTGTTAATTTTAATATTAAATGTTTTCGAAAATCAACGATTTTAGTGAACCACAGGATTTCATAGAGAACTCACCCATTTCAACTGTGAGCTAGAGAAAGTTATTGAAACAGATTCCACCTTTTCGGTTATTTTTGAAGTAATTACACATAAAATTAACATTAAAATTGAGAAAACCGCTTCCACATCTACATTATTCATAGAATTTATCAGTTGTATTTTTGTTTAGATAATTTTCTTCCAAGTACTTGTTTGACTTTTCTATTGGATAAAACTTCAAATACGACGCCAGCGATACACTGCTACCAATCTACCACGTCATTATCAATCGTAATAGTATTCATAAATTTTTTTCACTCATTCCTCACGAACCGAAGTCATTCCCTTGATAATTGATTTATCTGTTTGAATTTTTGGTAGAACACATGCCTTACTTCGACTACAAAAATGAAAGGCGGAATCCAGTATTCTCACCATCCCACTGATAAAAATTGCAAAAATCCTCTTTACCGGGTCACGTGCGAGCTCACCTGCGTTATGATTATTCGAAATTATTTTTATTTTATTATACTGTTTTCCATTTTGCCTGTTTTTCTCCTGTGTAATGTATTTCTATCGTTTACAATAATTAAATCATTCTTTTCATTGTACCATTTGAAAATGAGAAATCATATACACAATGAAATAAAACAGAAAATGAACAAACGAAAAACATGTTTCTTTCAACGTATAATACAAAATTCGAAATTATGTAATATGTAAAAAACAGAACACAATATGAGAAAATACTATATAAAATATTTCATGTTAAAATAAGTCACATTCACCATCCATATATTTTAACATCACGGGGAAATCAAATGCTTTTGTCTTTCTGGGGATCCAATTATTTTCTACGAAAATAAAATTTTTATCAATCATCACCAGATTTTATACAAAATATTTTTATTTCGTTCTTTTTAAAAATATACATACTTTAGGACGATGAATTTGAGCATCTTCTCTGATCTTTTTCCATACCAATTTCATACAGGCAACTGCATCTTCCTTACTGTCATGACCGAATTCTATAAATAATCGGATTTTTTCCACATCGTAATTATTCGCTTATAACTCATGGACATTTGAAATTCGTTTCAAAATTATAATTACCGCTTTCCTGGATTAAATAATGAACGAGATTTGAGGATAAATATTTGAGAGAAAATTTCCTTTCCGGAGCATCACGATGAGGATACATAACGCTGGTGTCCACAATTTTATTATGCTGTATCTGAAATTTTCGCATAAAATAAACATTCGACTTTGATACAAGAAGAACAAATTACTTCATATAACGAAATCTCACTTTAAGAGCTTTCAAGTCATTTTCTAAACTGTGCCCGATTAAAATTGTATCCTTGAAAATAAATTTCAACAACTCTTGTCTAACTTCTTCGATGGTCTTTTTCACGTGACGTAGCTTCTCTTCGGTGATACCGCTGAACCTGCGTAACGAAAACGACAACGATGAATTGCGAAAAAATATTAATTTCTATCGACCTCACGAATCGCTTTATTTACTTGGTGCAATAATCTAAAATGCGATTACGCGGTTTAACCAAACTATCGTAAATCACACCGCAGTCGTATTTAATAACAGTAACTCTGGTTAATTCCGAGCCCACGGTGGTATAACACATTTCACAATCCAACGAATAAAACTGCCTAGCGCCTGGATCGCCGGGAGGCGGATCTCGTGTTTCTACGAAACCTTCCAGGCAGTCGTCATCTGTAGTATCGGGAGTATGGTATTCCGCCGTCATGCATCCCGATTCGGCGATATTTTTTATTACAGCATGGATAAAATAATTCGTGTCTCACTGCAAACAAGAAATTTAACATGAAATTTTCACCCAAAAACTGTCGTATGAAAAACAGCCGTGGTCTGGCTTTGCACTAGTGAAACGAGATATTCATCAAAAAAAAAAAAAAAAACATAGCACGATCTATATGTATATGAGCATAACAATATGAGTATCAGTAAAGCATGAATCACAGAAAAAAACTTTTCTTTGCATTATATGATACGAATTTTTTTAAATTAATGAAACTATAATGAATGGAAAGTTCCATCTGTCTATCATATCTTCTATGGATACTCTACTGAACTATGAAAACCTTTCATTTATAGCTAAAATGGTTCTCTTCATTTACGAAAATCGAAAAAATGAAGAGGCCACATCACTTCTCTCCTTCACAACTTCTCACTTCTAAAACAACAAGAATAACCAATAAAAAGAAGTCGAGGAAAATCGGAAGACATCAAGTCAAAACGGGAGTGGAATTAAAATGGAGTGAAATCGCCTTCTGGGATAAGCTAAATAACACTTATCGAATTTCCGGTGCTTCTATTAATTATTATGTGCCTCATTAAGTACATACATCTTCCGGGTTCCTTTCGAGGTCTCAAAGTATGAAATCTGCATCCAGTTGTTGGTGTAACGGGTAAGCCAGTATCAGGATTCATTTCAAATGGTTCTTTGCACTGTAAACAGAAAAATTTATCTCCGCTTCTCTTGCTTGTTAGGGGTTTGTAGTGCACCGCTTTCGTCGATATTTTGCAACAGCCTGACTTATACTTAATAGGAATTGGAAAACCATTCACTTCCATTTGTTCGCGACTTAGAACATGCCTGCTCAATAAATCGTAAACGGAGTGTCCTGCAAAATTACAAATATTATTGAAGACAATTGTAAGGAAAGAGTGAAAAAGATGACACTTATGAAATAATACTCGACTTTTTAAATAGCGTTAGTCAAAACAGAATTCCTTTAGGAGCCAAAAAAATCCACTATATATGACAAACAGTACGTGCTCGAATGAATTTCTCTTGTACTAAGCGTTTTTAACAGAATATAATTCATTATTATGCCCTTTCACTGAAAAAATTTCGAGTTCTTAGAAATTGGAGGAAATTTTAACACAATAATAGGTTAAATTCAGTTCTTCAAAGACCAAAAAATTAGCGATCAGTTTTACCAAAATTCAGAGTCGTAAAAATTAAAAAAAAAAAAAGAGTGATTTGGATTAATTCATAAACTTCTTATAGATTTTATGAAAGGTATTCCAAAGAAAGGTCCTATTTTGGATCGATGTATTTCCAAACTTTATTACCCAAAAGCTGTCATACTATATGGTACCTTCGATAAGCTTCCAGTACCAGTTTTTGATCAACTCCTGTAGGGTGGCTAAGAGATGTCAAAGTAGGAAAATGGAAAAACGCTGATTTTTTATTTGTTTTTTAATTCTGATATCTTGAAAATTAGTTATAATTTAAGATATCGTGCAAGGTAAAAATCATTTTGAGGGAGAGGGGAAGAAGGCATCAACTTTTCTTTGGATGAGTAAACTTGTTAAACCTTAAGATATGATCAGCTTCTAGAATCGAGTGAACGTGAGGTAACGTCAAGTCACTTGATTTTCAGTTCATACTGTAAGAATGAAAAGATAAATTCTGAAAATGAGTAGAGTCTGCATTGCTTGAGTGTTGCTTATGACTGAAACTTGAATTCAACATAAGTTGTTCGCGAATGATTCATTTGTAAACCTCTGATATTTGTTTGAAATGTAGTGAACGTTAGCCGTTCGTGAACGACTCATATGCCAAATGTTGATATAGGTTTAAAATTCATAAAAAAAATAACGAGTCGTTCGCGAACGATTCATTTATGATATAGTGTTATTCGTTTACTCGTATTCAATATGGTTTTCAAACCGAAATCGACATTCCAAAAATGAATCGTTCGCGAACGAATTTGTGTCCAATGTGAACTGATTGCAACAAGTTATTATAAATGAATCGTTCGTGAACGACTCATGTTCCGAGTGAGGTTTGAAAAAATGTCAATATTCCACATATAAATCGTTCGCGAACAATTTGTGTTCAACTTGATTTTGACTAAAAATGAAACATTTTACATGTGAATCGTTCGCAAACGACTTGTGTCCAATGTAAATTTTGAACTGATTGCAACAAGTTATTATAAATGAATCGTTCGTGAACGACTCATGTTCCGAGTGGGTTTTGAAAAAATGTCAATATTCCACACATGAATCGTTCGCGAACAATTTGTGTTCAACTTAATTTTGACTAAAAATGAAACATTTTACATGTGAATCGTTCGCAAACGACTTGTGTCCAATGTAAATTTTGAACTGATTGCAACAAGTTATTATAAATGAATCATTCGTGAACGACTTATGTTCCGAGTGAGTTTTGAAAAAATGTCAATATTCCACACATGAATCGTTCGCGAACAATTTGTGTTCAACTTGATTTTCAATAAAAAGTAAACATTTTACAATTTTACATATGAATCGTTCGCAAACGACTCGTGTTCAATGTAGATTTTCAACTAATTGCAACAAGTTATAAATGAATCGTTCGCAAACGACTCCTGTTGAAAGTGATCTTCGAAAAAATGACAACATTCCACATATAAATCGTTCGCGAACGATTTATGTTCAACTTAATTTTTAATAAAAAGTCAACATTTTACATATGAATCGTTCGCAAACGACTTGTGTCTAATGTAAATTTTTAACTAATTGGAACAAGTTATAAATGAATCGTTCGCAAACGACTCGTGTTCCGAGTGATTTTCGAAAAAATGTCAACATTTCGCTTATGAATCGTTCGCTATCGATTTGTATTTAAATTAATTTTCAATAAAAAGCCAAAATTTTACACGTAAATCGTTCGCGAACGCCGGGCATCTAATGTCTTTTTTTTCTTAATTTGAAACCTTTTCTTGACGTTTTCAACTTCATTATTGTTTTTTTTACCCAAAATCAATTTAAAAAAAAAAAGTCGAATAATTTCTTATAAGAGACACCTTAAGGAGCATACTGACTTAATTATACTCACCGTTAATTTCTGAAGGATAATCGCTAGTTTTTTCTGAAATAAGCGAATAAATAAATAAATAAACAGAATAATAATTAATAAAAAAAAAAATAATGACAAATAATGGAATAGAAAATAAAAAATTTATTCGGACACTTATTTATGGAATTTAAATCGTGTTCTCACCTATCAACTTAGCCGGATCTTCCTTAGATATCCTATGCAACGCCATCGCCAAAGAATTCAAATAAACTTTCACGATGGTCACTTTTTCGTGAATAGTTTTCTCTTCTTTCAAAGCCTAAATCAATCGATCATTCAATCAATAGAAATGCCACCACAACAACCTTCAATATTTCTCCTCTAAACCTTATTTTACCATTTCGCTGGCCAACTCGGGAGGAACTTTTTTCGCAAATGCTCCGTACAATCTATCCAACGCGTTCTGACGTGTCGGCAAAGGAATGTTATTATTCTGCTTGTACGAATTAATCATCGGCTTAACGCTAGCTGCGTGAACAGGTATATCCTACGAACAGAAAAAATCTCGTAATCATCCAAAACCTATACAATCTAATCGAATGTATCGTAAATACCTTCGATGGCGGAACTTCTGTGGCAATATGAGCAGTTCGACTTTTGCCTTTTTGAACTGTCTGAGCAGAGGTGCGAACGGGAACAGGAGCCTTGGCTTTATTTAGTAAATCGTTTTTCAGTCGTTCTTTCGCTTGTAACAATAGAGCGACATTTGGCACGTGAGAAATACGCACACGATCACCTAAAATCGTTATCATGTCGTTTAATAAAATATTTTTTTCCCCCATTAAAAATCAATGGGAATGTTCGATTAAATACCAGAAGCGGCTGCCAGAGATGACGCTTCGGCTGCAGCTTTTTCGGCCCTTTCGGCTTCTTTTTGTTGCATTCTTTGAAATAATACCTAGACGAAGAATATTTCAAGTAATTTATCGAAGTTGGACAAACACAGATTTCAAACTGAAATACAAACTTCGGACGGAGATGGGATGGTTTTTTTGACGAATTGTTTTTTATTGTATGGTAAAATTTTATCTTCTGTAACATGGGATACTCTTTTCTTGGAACCAGAAGAGGGATATAAATTTGCACCATGTTCGGTACTCGTTTTGGACGATGTTTCCTGTAAAAAATATATATTTTCAGATGAAATTACGCTACTAAAACATTTTACAATGGGGAAATATTAATTCAAAATATTGAAGGAGTAAAACATTCTATTATTGGTTTATATTTAAATTAAAATTAAAAATTTTTACCTTAATTTTTAATACAAAACGATACCTATTAAAGCCAACTTAATTTGCGAAGGAGAGGTGGGGAGAGATTGATATATTATTCACGTTTTATACTACTTCATATTCAGGTTCACTGTATGAGATGAACATAATCACCCCGCTAATTTATTCAAGAAAACAAAATTTTCCCTCCCAAATTTAAGTACATCGAAGGTTTGTATAAGCATAAGAGGAGAGAATGGGGCCAAGATTTTCTCTATTTCAACGTGAAATATGAAGAACACAATTTTTTTGAATTTTCTGACTCTTTTAATATTCATTAAATATTTTTTATACGATTTAAAATTTTTATTATAAAAAGTATGATTTTTAAATGCGCCTCTAAAATGTTTGCGCACTAGGATTTGCCTAAATTGCCTTTTGTTTAATACACCACTGATTGCACGCTAACGTAGCAAGTAGACATATTACTTGCATTGTCCTATGATTGCTCTCCATAGTATTTTAAACTTTAAACTATTACATAGAAATAGAAATACGGGAACTTACAATTTCAATCAACGAAAGTTGTTAGTCTATGGAACAAACATCAGAGGTTGAGTTTGAAATAAATATTTTCTTAACTTAACGTAGTTGATTACCTTTTATTTTTGTTTCTACTTTTTTTTTTTTTTTTTTTTTTAATGGTACTAATGAAATAAACTCATTGTATGTACACAATGGTTGATGATAAATACGAGGAATTAACTCGGAAAATTAATTATGCGTTTCGACTCTACGACATCGTAAGATGAATTTATTTTTTTTACTTCGATGTTTTCATTAAAAACCAAGCTTCAGTAATATAGCACGCCTGCTTATGTTTTTAGCCGAGTTTTCAACTCAAAAACGATAGCTATTACAGCGTACCTGATTTGTGAAGGGGGTTGGGGGAGGGAGGATCTTCGAATCTTTTTGTTTCAGATCATTAATGTCCAACTTTTTGGGCATATATACATTTTTTTGGGCCTTTCGTTGCGCCGACGGGTATTAATAAAATCTGTTCAAAACTTGATGAGAAACTCTTTTTAAAAATCTAAAAAAATTACCTTTTTTATTTTTTCGATAAAATTCAAAATGGCGGATCACTCAAATTTTGAGGGAGGCTGAAGAAAAGGCAAATAACCCAAATGTTTCGTTTTTGATCTCATATAAGACAGTGAGTCACGGACACTAATATATTCATATTTCACCTTCCCAAGTGTATTTTGAGGGGAGTTGAAGCAAAAAACGGTTTTCTGAGGAAGTTTTGAGGTATGAAATTTCTTGAATCTTTCATATCTCTTCACCAAATCAATCTAAAAAAGTCAAACTTTGTGTGTAGAGTTAGTTGGTGACCATAATATGACCTCTTGAATTTGAATCAAAATGAATTCAAAATGGCGGATTGTTAAAATTTAAGTAGAGGTTGAGGAACCTCGAATTAGCAAAAATGTGATTAATATGAACTCATACGATAACTGGGCATAAGAAGTATACTATATCCGCAATTAACCTCCATACATGTTGTTGGAGGGGAAAGAGAGGGTTATTGACCTCAAAATGTGGTGGGGATACACGAGATGTCGAAAATTACTCATGTCGGTGACATATGATAAAATGAGCACAAGTGACTAACCAATTCTAATTTTAACTTTTTAAGTGAATTTGGAGACAAGTTAAAGTAAAAAAGGGTGGGGGGGATTTATTGTAGGAAATTTCATAAATATTCTATATGTCGTCACCAAACCGACCTAGAAAGGTCAATCATCGTGTGTAGAGTTGATTGATGACCACAATATGACCTCTTCAATTTGGGTCAAAATGGATCCAAAATGGAGGATCATAAAGATTTAAAATCCCTCTAAAATAGAAGTAATTTTATTTTAAATTCAAAAAACTGGTTTGGATACTCTGGAATTCTTCTGCTCTCAAATGTTATACACAATTAAACAATCCTTCAAAGACTGAAAAATTTATCCTTTTTTTTTTTTTTTTTTTTTAACATCAATTTAGCAATAATATTTTAAAATTGATAACAATAAATGAGTAATTTAATCGTAAATTTTAAAGGTAATTTGAGAAATATGTGCTTATATGATTATTACGTTAGTTCCAAATTCAACTTCTTAGGTGACTTTGGAAAGGACAGGGTAGGAGTTTTCAGACTTGGTAATGAGTCATGAAGAGTTTAGCAACGTTATTACCAAACCTGAACAACTCAGCTTCAGTAATGCAACATGGCTGCTTACTTTTTTTTTTTTTTTTTTTTTTAATATACCAACCTCTGCTTCGTTATCACTACTCATGACAACATCTTCTACATCAGCACCAATTTGTTCAATGTCAGAATAATTTTCAGCCGATGAGTCTGATCTTAAAGCATTATCTGCGTTGTCTAAATCTATTTTATAAGAAGAGGAAAAAAATCAAAATAGAAGCTACAACACCTTTTCTATTTACTAGGTCGTTAACTCACCGGAATCATCGCTGATTTCTACCCTTTCGGGGGAATTTTCTTTAGGTACGCTTTTAGAGGATTTTCTTTCATGCGTTCGTTCGGACTTGGAACTCTCGATTCTCGGTTTCTTACTCTCGGTTTCCGTTTTATCAGCCGATCGTTTCCTGGTTTTATCAACACTGCTCGAACGCCTGTGCTTACTACGTTTAACCTCATCCTCACTGGAGCTTTCTTCCTCGCTGGATGTCTCTTTCCTACGTTTTTTTTCGTCGCTACGTGATTTCGACGATTTATGTCTACTGCTAGAATGCGAAGAAGATCGCTTCTCACTGGAATGTCTATGGCTATCCTTCTTACTAGATTTGGATTCGTTTTTAGACTTATGCCTACTACTGTGATGTCTGTCACGCGAACTGCTACTACTTTTCGAATGCGATTTAGATTCGTGCTTACGTTCGGTTTTCGACGAACTTTTACCATTCTCATCGACTGGTATACCCAACGACATGATTTCCTTCGTGATGCTACTCAAGCCAGCTTCGATCTTACGAAGCGGCGTATCGCTGGATTTTTTCTCTCTCGGCGTTTCCGTACTTTTGTGGCTGGTTTTAACGTTATTTTTGCTCACAGCGCATAACATCACGTTGTAACATTCGACGCAGTTTTTCAAATGCTCGCACGTACAGACGAACGGTAAACCGTCGACGAGCGAAATATTTTGCGAATGCAGTTGACGCATTTTTTCGAAATTAAATTGCGGATTTAGTTTCTCAACTAAGTAAGTAAACAACGGTTCTAGAAGATTGAAGATTTCCGTGCCGTATACTCTGCACGCGTCGCTCAACTCGAAAAATTGATCGATATTTGAACAAAACGTGTTTTTGAATAGATTCTTCACGCGATTTTGCTCGGCTATAGTGGTACTCGAGATTGGAGCGATAGGTGTCGCGAATACTGTAATTTTAAAAATATTAATATAAGTGGAATACGTATAAATATTGTTGATAATAAATGGATAAAATATAGATCACCTTGGGTACATTCCTCATCGTCGAAAGTTTTTTCTTGCTTTACCCTCACACGTGGACTATCTGTGAGAAATTAAAGTGAAAAAAATGGGAAATTAAAAAATTAGCGAAAAAGTTATCAATTAGTCCGAGCAATTTAGCATTTGATTGGAACGAAATTTTCAGCAAAGGGTTTTTCAAAAATTGAAAAATTATTCTTTGATTTATAATGAATATAAGTTTATATACTTTTTCCATTTTTCATCTATTTATTTATTTATTTATTTATTTACTTTACTTACTTATTTATTCATTTATTTACTTATTTATTCATTTATTTATTTATTTGTTTATTTATTTATTTGTTTCTTTATTTGTTTGTTTGTTTATTTATTTATTTATTTATTTATTTATTTATTTATTTACTTGTTCATTTATTTATTTATTTGTTTGTTTGTTTATTTATTTGTTTAATTATTTATTTCTTTATTTATTTCTTTGTTTATTTATTTCTTTATTTGTTTATTTGTTTATTTATTTATTTACTTATTTCTTTGTTTATTTATTTCTTTGTTTATTTATTTACTCGTTTATTTATTTATTTGTTTATTTCTTTGTTTATTTGTTTATTTATTTATTTCTTTATTTATTTATTTGTTTATCTTTTTCTTTGTTTATTTATTTCTTTATTTATTTACTTGTTTATTTGTTTATTTATTTATTTGTTCATTTATTTCTTTATTTATTTACTTGTTTATTTATTTACTTGTTTATTTATTCATTAATTTGTTTATTTATTTATTCATTTATTTGTTTGTTTGTTTATTTCTTTGCTTAGTTATTTCTTTATTTACTTGTTTATTTGTTTGTTTATTTATTTATTTATTATTTATTTACTTGTTTATTTGTTTATTTATTTACTTGTTTATTTATTTGTTTGTTTATTAATTTGTTTATTTGTTTACTTGTTTATTTATTTGTCTGCTTATTCATTTATTCGTTTATTTATTTGTTCATTTATTTCTTTATTTATTTACTTGTTTATTTATTTACTTGTTTATTTATTCATTAATTTGTTTATTTATTTATTCATTTATTTGTTTGTTTGTTTATTTCTTTGCTTAGTTATTTCTTTATTTACTTGTTTATTTGTTTATTTATTTATTATTTGTTTATTTGTTTATTTGTTTATTTATTTACTTGTTTATTTATTTGTTTGTTTATTAATTTGTTTATTTGTTTACTTGTTTATTTATTTGTCTGCTTATTCATTTATTCGTTTATTTATTTGTTTATTTATGTCTTTATTTATTTGTTTGTTTGTTTATTTGTCTGTTTATTCATTTGTTTATTTACTTATTTGTTTATTTACTTACTTGTTTATTTATTTATTTGTTTATTTATTCATTTATTTGTTTATTAATTTGTTTACTTATTTAGTTGTTTGTTTGTTTGCTTATTTATCACTCACGTTTTTACTCATTTTTAAAAAAAATAATTTTAGATAATTTTGCAATTTTCGAGGCTTAATGGAGTCTACTCCCTAAAATTAATATTTAAATCAATCATTATAATAATTATATATTCAATTATTCATATTTCGTTTAAAATAAGTTATAAATGTGAATTGGGGAGAAAAACTACTGAGTTCAAAACTTTGAATACCTCATGAAAAATCATTGTACATTATAAAGATTTGAAATCGTGAACAAGAATCACAGAGCAAAAAATCGGATTACTCGATTAAAAACAATTTTTTTGTTTAACTATATTTTTTCGTTATTTTTTCATTCACTTATTAAAACAAAAACTTACTTTCAAATTTTTTCAAGAAAATAATATTCATATCTCTGTAGGTAAGTGAGTTTTATAAAATTGTAATAATGAAATAGTAATAAATAATTTTAGAATTTTCATTTTATGCAATATTATAACACACTTTAGGAACCCCTGTGGAACAAAAATCGAGCATACTTTGCATCTTCACTTCGAAAAACCCCAAGTTGAGCCCATATTGTATACAAGAGCAATAAATTACCCATTAGTCGTTTTTTTTTTAAATAACCAAAATTCGACGCTTTGAATAAAAATTTAAAAACATCTTAAGATTTTCTAAATTAAAAAATAATAATAATAATAATAATAATAATAATAATGGCATTGGAAGGTAAACAAGTTTTTAATAGCCGGGAATTTTTTTACAAATTTTTAAAACTTTATCTTCATTCTGAACGATTTAAAAATTGAGTTGAGGAGCCAAAATTTTAATGACTTCCTTTCAAGGTCATTTAGTAACTATTGTAATCCACTATTCACTTGAAAAAAACAAAAAAAAAAAAAACGAAATTTGATCCACTCCAATGGACGTAAAGATTTAAGTGTTCGGTCAAAAATGTCGATTCCCCAGCCTCCTCTAATGATTTATGAAAAAAAATTAGACGTTTTTAGATGAAATTTAAGTAAGATTATTTTACATTGTTGAAGCACGACATTCAGAAGGCCGTTAATGGTTAATGTGCAAATAAAAACTTATTATTATTATTATTTTTATTTTTATTGTTATTAAGAGTAGAGGCATCGAATTGCAGTATGTTATTCATTAAGTTCATTTTAACATATTCATGAGAAAACCATTTACTGGAAATTTTATCCCAGTTAGCTTATTCTTCGTACTGAATGAGTTGGACTAAATATACTTAAGAAAAATTTTAAAACAACTGAAATAAAATAAAAACCCTACCACGATTATTGACACTCCTTTGTTTAACTCTATGACTAGAAAAAGAACTATTTGCACTGGTGGACGACGTGTGTGGTTTCGACCCAGGATACGGTTGGGTAAACAAATCGGAAACATCTGAGCCAGGATATGGTTGCGTAGGTAACTCAGAAGGATCTTGGATTTGCGACGAGAAATTCCCATTGTGTAAATTATATTTTGAATCAGTTCGCTCGAAATCATTCGAATCTTTTTCCGATTCATCATTTTTCTCCCCTAATTATTAAATATTTATGAAAATTATTCGAAATATCGATCACGTAACGAGCACTTTTCTCGATCAAAATATGAATACCAACCACTGCTGAAAAGCTGAGGATTCAGGAGTGAAATCTGAGTGAGTAGACTATCTGAAAAATAATGATTTATATGTCAATACATTGAGTCAGATCAACAATTTATAAAATACAGTATTTGCGAATTATAAAAATCGAAAAACCCTTCTTTTAAATTCAAATTTGAAAACTCAGTTAAAAAAAAAAAAAAAAAAAAACATTTATTTATTTACCAACTTCCGCTGCATCTTCATCTGAGCTATTATCTGAATCAGGTTCTTCTTGTTTAACTGTAGTATGATCAGCTAAATAATGTGATCATACAGTTATAATTTGGAAAACAATTCTTCAATTTAAATATAATTTTAATCAGATCAAGTACAAACCTTCTGGCGGAGCTTCTTTAACAAGCTCAGTATTAACGTTTTCCACTGCAACACGAGTACGAAAATATTACTATTTAAAATAAGAGTATGATTAATTACAATATTCGAAAAATATTATTACCACTAGCAAATGATTTTGGTCTGATTGTTCCGACGCGTCGAGGATGAAATTCGGAGCGTTTTTCTTTTTAAACAAAAAATTAAATTAATATTTTTGTACGAATAAAATTACAACAGTCAACGTATTAATATACCTATTTTTTCTAAACACGATATTATTATGTGCCTCTTCTGCAAAGTATTTGGATTATTTTGTTCTACAATTCAAATGACACAATATTACCAAATAAATTTAAACGTTCAATACAATGTGTAATTGATTCGTTCATGTACCAGAATCCGATTTCCGTTTGGCATCTTCTTCTAGAAATTGTTTCAATGGGCCTTCATCTATATTAAAAATTTATATAAATGAATAATATATTTCCAAGAATATATTTTTATTTGGGAAAAAGCGACGCGACGTACCTAATGGCGTATCATCTACATCGTCACCCTCGAATGGAGGTTCGGTTAGATTTTTCAAATCATCTTCACCTGCATCTTTGAAATCGAGAAGTTAACAAAAAAATCAATTTGAAACAAAGAGATCAATGGTAGCTTACCTGTAGATTCATCGTTAACTGATAAATCCCAATTATCTTTGAAAGAAGGTTCGGGTAAGCGCAGATTATCTGAAAATTCATTTTTAATGATAACTCTTCGAAGATAATGACAAAAGAAAAACCTTATGTATATGTTATACCTAATAACGTATCACAGCTCGGAAATAAAGTCTTCAGTTTTCTATTTAACAACTTTTCTGAAAATGAAAAAAAAAAAGTTGAACCTTAATTTATTCAAATTTGAGAATAAAACATAATTATTGATTACCATGGACATCGTCTTTCTCTTCATTAATCACAGCATCAAATTCATCTTTTTCTGCAATTAAACAAAAATAACTCGAAATCAATATTATAAGATCCAGTGATATCTTAGATGCGCAAATTTACTAAAAATCTTACCCAAATTCAATTCTTTTTGTATTTGCTCCTCTAGCGACAAAATTGAATTATTTTCTCCTGCCCTTTCATCAGCACCTGAAGGTAAATGCGCAAGTATTAAATACAATACCGTAGATATTTTTATTTAAATTCGTGAAATTACTTTTGGCATGTCTGTAGTGGCAATATATTCGACCACATTCCTTATGGGCATAAAATTTTATTCCATTTGATTCAGAGATTTGGGGATACTTTATTTATGTAGAAATACCTTTTATTAACATTAAGAGTAATGAAGAATGAAAGAGAGATAATAAAATATTCATTTAATTTAGAAATCACCCATCATTGAGTTGGAATTACTATGATACGTGTAACTGTACTGTTGAAAGATTATATCGATCAATTCTAATTGGTTTTCGTAAAAAAAAGTAATGATAACATTCGTTTTAATCAAAATTCTGATACTGAAAATTCGTACTTGATTAAAATTCGAATATTAAAACAATTTTTTTTTCTATTTTATATTTTTTTTTTGGTCTTTTAAAACAGGCATTCAATAATAACACTTCTGGTAAATACAAGCAGATTACCAAGAATTCTTCAATTCCTTACTTTTTAAAACTGGAATTTGTATTTGATTCAATTTTAAATTTTATTTCAATGAATTTTATTTTGTAAAAAATACTAATTTGAATGAATTTGATCTAAATTTGCTCTTCGGAAAATTAAGAGGATTGCGATTTTTTCGTTGAATACTCTTGAGAGTTTTAAGACTGAGCCCTGAGCCAATGACGAGGCAAAGTAATGCTTGACCATTCTACACGCATTAAAAAATTCGTTTTCACATTTTCTGGGTTTTTCTGGGTACACGAACGATACTAAGTATCGGTATCTATGTATAGTGTATAGAAAACGATTTTAACGTGACTAAACTATGTATATTTAATAAATTCTAATTCTATTTTTTTAATGGATTAAGCAAGCCAGTTGACCTTGCTGATTGATTTTTTCGTAATATCATTCTTGACTCATTTGCTTCATGACATAAGCACATATCAGCATAGTTCGATCATTATTATACAATCATAGGTATACCAGATACCTACGTCATAGCTGTGGTCAAAATATCAAGGAGTTTGGTTGAAGGGTTGAATGTACTTTTCTTAATATGACTAAAGTATCTGGGTGTACCTCTATAATATTAGGATCAGATATATTATTAAACCGCAATTTGAGGAAAACAGCGTATTAAAAAAAAAGTGACGCACTCTCATAATATCATTTTTTAATATATGATATGCTATGAAATCCTATCTATAAATGCTGCTCTATCACATTCTAATAATTTACGGGAAATGTCTGAAAAACATAGGTTCTCATTAATTAGACCTAATTGGTTCAATGATTTGTGAAATTCCTCTAATAATCTGCGTTCTTCCCAGTTCTAACTTTGTAAATCTTACTCATCACGCACGCTTCGGGTTATTTCGAACTGGTTCATATTAAAACAATGACCTTGCCTACATGAGGGAAAATCAATAATACCTACCAGTATGTGATCATAATCATTTAACACTCCATCGTGTATCAACGCTAGTATGACGAGTAACGTTATTCACTTATGTTGCTACTAACTTCTATATTTACTATCGGTGTATTGCTGTTCAGCGATGCCTGTTTTGGCAGCAATAAACCAGGTAAGGAAGCGCAAAATTATTAAAATATAATTAAATAGTTTAAGTGAATGCATGAATAATAAAATTAGTTAATTAACCCAACAAATCTATTATATATCTATTTAATACAGTGTTGGCGAGTTAATTCATTAATTAGATTATTACCTAGTGCAAAAATAATAATTTTTAATCGATTAAAAAAAAATTACATAGGTGAGAAATGCGATAACGGTGTTTGCGAATTCGCATCACGATGCCATTCAGCTTTAGAAAGTATTAAAAATGGCATTATTCCAAAAATATGTGGATTCGAAGGATCGAATTTAGAACCGACTGTATGCTGTCATGATCTCAATGAATCAAAATCTCTGCTAAAAAATTTTCAGAATCCCAACATCGTTCATTTCCACCGTGAAAAACCACCGATTTACAAAAAAAGTAAATATTTTCTGGAGAAGAAACATATATTCTACAAACATACCTATCATAATGATCAAGTAGGTCCTACATTTATGACGATAATCTTTATTTGTAATGTTGAATCTTTCAATGTCATTGCAGAATGTTTCGAATATGCGACGAAAGCTTGTAATGGAATCTTAAAATTAGGCTCTTCTGGTGACTGGGAAAAGAAAAATCAGAAGAAATTTCCTCACACCGCAATAATTGGACATGGAGATTTTTCGGACATTCATTGGAAATGTGGCGGGTCCCTGATCACCGAATTTCATATTTTAACTGTAGCTCATTGTGAATACACAGAATTGTAGGTTAATATTTATTCCCCATTTAAAATTTCTATAGGTATTTAAATGCACGTAAGTGATCCTCACATTCGTGTACTTATATAGGTATATTAATACCTACATATGATTTGAAATTTCAGCGGATACGCTCGATGGGCACGTTTAGGAACAGAAATTAGTTCAAGTCATATTTATGAGATCATCCAAAGAATTATCCATCCAAACTACCATTACCCTAGTTTACAAGATGATATAGCAATATTCAAGTTGAAGGAAAAAATATATTTTGATCCCCACGTCCATCCTATTTGTTTATTCAACGATGAACCATTCGAACAAATAGAATTATTCAGTGTGGGTTTCCAAAGGAAAAATTGTTTGAATCTTGATTGCCAAGAAATAGGTAGATAAATTTACAACATAATCCACAAGTAATCTTTATTAATTTATAATCCATGACACGATTATTTTTTCATTATTTTGCAGACTCAGCAGAGCAAGATAAACTGCAATTAGATGTAATCATAAAAACACCTTCCAATTTACGAGATAGTTGGTATTGTGCCGAGTTATTTGAAAACTATCTAGAATTAAGTGAAGGCTTTAATCCAGAGTCCACAGTTTGTACCCATCTAACGGTATCTTTTAGTAACGAATGCCAAGTAAGAATCTGCTCAACACTGCGTAATGCACGAGTGCTTGTTAAAACAAATCCTTACTTTTCATTTAATTACAGGGTACTCCGGGTGACGCTTTGTTACATAGTATCGAAACAGGTTGCCCATTTTTTCACAACCTCGTAGGAATTTCATCAGTTATAGGACATTGGCCTAATGAGTACGGATGTAACTTCCTCAATACATCAGTTATCTATACTAAAATCTCGCCATATCTTCCTTGGATAGAAGAAGTAGTATGGAAAGAACACCCGAAAACTAACATCCCTTCATGATGAATAATATAGATCAAGTCAATGCGTATAATTTATTTATTTTCGTAACTCGTAACGTAACCACTTTGACAACGAATTATAAAGCTTTGAATAAATATTTCGAGAATAGGTACAGTATTAACCGATAATAAATAACTTAAAGACCAGCACAGAAACAAGAATACTATTAAAGGCTAAAAAATATTAAAATAAATATAATTATTTTCCTTGTAATACGAAAATTATAGAAGATGAAAATTATGAGCATTACACCAGCATATTTAATAATAGTATATTCTTAATACGATAATTCATGCGTTTAATATGAAATAAATAATATAACTACGACATGTAGGAACTCGAAAAGCTTACTTTATTTAATACGATATTTTCCAACAAAAAAAAGTATTACCTATTAAATGTCATGATTATTAATACTGTGCTAATGCTTTATAAAATAAAATACAGGAAAAATCTCACAAAATAGCTCGACCAAAAAATCAACTTCACGCGTGAATTCTTACAATGGTAACATTTGTACATAAAAGGAAAGTATTTCAAAGGTGACTAGGCCTCACAGAAATTTAATACTATACATTCCTCAATTCACAGCAACATATCTGCTAAGTAGGAAAAACTACTATCTCATAACAAAAAAGAATACAGAAAAAAATCCGACGAGTCGATTAACTAAAAAATTGAGAAAAAAAAAATTATAAAAACAAAAAACAAGAAGAAAAAATGAATCACAAAAAGAAATTTGATTTTCCAAGCGTTAGAATAATTACAAAAATGAAAAACGTTAATGATGATATGTTATTCAAAAATATAAAATAATAAAAGAACTTGGAAAAATTACAAAACAGATGACATCGTTGGAAAAATCATTCTCAAAAATCATAACAGCAGAGAAGCAAAAATAACAAAATGTCATCGGTTAAAAAAAAAATACATAGGCAGTACAACGTTACACTTGGTGAGAGTAAATAAATCAAAGAAAAAAACAAAAACAACATAACGATTTAACATGTACAAGAATTACTTAAAACTGAAATAGTCGATTAATGGTGTAAATTTCATCAGGTAACTATGTAAAAAAAAATAATAAATAGAAATTATTTTATAATTGAAATTAATATTATTTAAGAGGCCGAATTGGTTTGGCAAGATCATACAAATAATTTGGTTTTATTGTCGTATCGAATCAACGTCAACATGAATTCTTCAATAAATTATTTTATAATTGGCATCAAACCGAAGACAACGTTGTCCCAAGAGAAATTAATATAAAGAGTTATTAAATTCTAATTTAGTGCGCTAATCCCAATCTTTGCTGCAAAAAATCCATAAATTCGTTGGTAGCTCTAGCCACGTAATATTCCATATTACCCCATAAAAATCTGAATTCATCTCTGTAATATCTATGCTTTAAACGAGTAGTTTCTATATAATGCATTTTCGCTAATATCTCCAAAACTATATTACGATAATCGGAAGATGAAAGATGAGGAATAATTCTATCAAATTGATTAACAATGATACCATGATAAGGCCATTTTTCCAACAATCCATTAATCAAGATGAAACTACATTGTCTAGTAACCTCTCTTCTGGTCTTATCATCTACGTTATTCATAATAAATAAAATAATTTCTGAAAAAGAAGAATATTTCTCGGCCCGATAAAGAGGATGGTTAAATATATGCATTAAAATTGGTAGCACGTTATTACGTTCTTCGTCTTTGAGTTTCCTCCAAAAGTATATAAAACCTTCGACGTTTCCTTCTTGGGCGCTAATTAAAACCATTTTTTGATTATTACCGTTCACTCGTCGAAACACATTTAATGGATCGCTAGTGAATTGTAATCGGCTAATGGTGTTTTTGAATACGTTACCCCAAAAGATAACCAAATGAAAAGGATCGGCTACGCTAAAATAAGATAAATAATTCTGCGTGAAATTAGTTAACCTTTTATTCTGCATAATTCGCACCCATACGCGAATTATAGTATCGTCTAAGCACAACGGGCAGGCTATTTTGATATGAGCCATGGCACATCTGTAAGAAAAATTATGGTGCGTTTTGACCTTATCAATGGTGCCGTAAGAAGTCCAACAAATTTCTTCGACGCGTATGTAATTTTTGCGAAAACTATCGTAAGAATAATTATCTTTATAGTATTTTAAAAAGTATAGCAACTCGTGTCCTACTACTTCGACGATAAACTCTAGTTGATCTATTAGAGCGGCAGGTAACTTCATTTTGTTTACATCAGCGAACGCTTGTTCGGTAACTGTGATCCAGTTGCGTTCCCATTCTATGATATCACTTTTTTTTCGACAATCGAATATTATCTTGGAAACCTTATCGTTCCATTTGGCCTGAGTCCATATGGAGACGGCTATTCGAACCATGGCGAATCGTTGCAAATTCAAGGTGCCAAGAGATACCAAATTCAAGTTCGGATAATCGATCTTCGGTTTGTTGACGCTGAAAATACCATCGTAATCATTAAAATGACGTATTATATCGTTGATGACATTTAAATTGGTATTTTTAACACTAAAAGGCCACATCGACGAGATAAAAATCAAGGGAAACGAAATATGGAAGCATCAGGAGTAGATTGGTTTCTACAATGATGGCCTAATTTCCGTAGTGCCATAATTCAAAGGAGTATAGGATTTACCTCAGACAGTATAGAATAGGATTTGAAATAAATATTATGTTGAAATCAAGCACTAAATATTTACACGATCCAACAAAACGAAACTCACTATTCGCCAAGAAGTCTGTGAAAATATTCGTAACACATTCTCCTGCGATATTGATACGTTACACATATATAGCAATAGAAACACATTTTAATGGCTCAATTCCTCAATTTACAGCGACTACAAGCTTACAAACAGCAAATAAATTCAACATATGAATTACGAAAGTGAATAAATCAACGATACAATTCAAGCTTTTACTTGGACCCAATCTTTTGAAACCTTTGCTCTACATTTGACTACATTGTGTAGCCAGATTTTACGCCTATGGTAAATATAAAACACGAAAAATTAAAGATAACTGGATTCCAGCACAATATACATGAATACTAGCTAAACTGCAAGGAAAATTGCAATTGCACTTTTCAAAATGCAAGTCCATAATCCATTCCCATTGTCATTTCTCTTCTCCTCCACCCATTCGTATTGTAAATGCATTAACCCCTTCTTGCACCCTGTTTGCCCCTCTTCTTCCTGCGCAAAGAATGCATAAACAGCTGTACGTGGTGGAATGCGTATTTCAAAAATTTCACACCAAGTTCCTCTTCATACAATGGGGAGTAGTTTGCGTGATTTCTTTCAAAATGGCGGAAAATATATTGATAATTTAATTTTGCAAGTATATTCGTTGAAAAGGAATGTAATAAGACTTGACTAATAATTATCGACATAATTTTACACACAATTTGAATAATTGAAAACACTTTGTTCCAAAAATATAGTTAAAGATGAAAAATCTATTTGGAAAATTTGCCCACAAAACAAATCAGCTGAGTTTTTTGATAAAAATGGAAGCTAGCGAAAAAAAACAATGAACGACAATTTTCCTAAATACGCAACCATTATTGTGTATCAGAAAAATAAAATACGAATTCTTCGTCTGAAAGGTTTTTGTTACACATATCTGATGTCGAAGAGTCTCGTAATTTTTTCTACGAAATTGCGAACGAGTTATTTAAATTAACATTTTCGTTGATATGCATTAATACCATTTCTTTGTAACGGAGTATGTATTATAAATATGACTATCCTTTCAAAAAAGAAAACTCCTCATAACAAAACCGAGGAAAAATCGGATTCTCCGCATCAGACTAACCACAATCATGGATTATCCTTGAATGCGATTCCATCTCATTCGCAGGTATGCCATAGAACTCTTTTATTCGAATGTAACTCCGTGGTAAGATTTTTCATTCTATCGAGGAGTTTCGAAAGTGAAATATCCTTATCGAAAGCATGTGTGTAAATAATCTAGGAGCTTTAAATTTCACAATTTTGCGAATATTCCGTCGCAATCGAAAATAGGCTTTGGTGACAAACTGGCCAGTTCGCGATGTAGGTGTGGAATCAGTATGGAATATTTCGTTATTATATATGCCTTAGTTTGAAATTGTGTT
Source organism: Phenacoccus solenopsis (assembly GCA_009761765.1). Lineage (NCBI taxonomy): Eukaryota > Metazoa > Arthropoda > Insecta > Hemiptera > Pseudococcidae > Phenacoccus > Phenacoccus solenopsis. Next base: position 9,655,093 of record CM019754.1, on the reverse strand, counting down.
TCGTGTTGAAAATTATCGAGTGATATACTTCAGTATTTTAGTCGTCATTTCGTATTTACTATCAAGATCTGAAATAGGCCTTATGTATGATTAGTTTTTAATTTTATTCCATCTTGGTCACAGATATGCGAGAGAAGTTTAGAAGACTGTTTAAACAGTGGTCAATGTTGTTGGCAGAATCGCGAAGAGAAAAGAAGCGCTCAAGATATTCTAGAGAGTGGTCCGAGTAGTGGAAAACGAAGACATAAATCTAGCCCGTTACGGTAACTATATGCTTTTCATTCGATCTATCATTTCGAACATCGATTTATGGTTTAATTTGCTGCCTATAGAAGCGGATCTAGAAGTAATAAGCTCAGAGAACGAGTTTCCACTGGGTCACCTCGTTCGTGGACCGATTCTCCGAGTTCTTCGCCTAAAGCTGGACCATCGTCAGCCCTCGATGAAGATACTAGCGCAGGTTATAACAGCGGCGATGAGTACGGTGCTTCGAATGGCCAATGCACTGAAGCAGAATGGATCGAAGTAAGATTCGTTGGATTTCATTTCATCTGCATATAACCTTAACTAACCCTCTTTATGTTTCCACCAGCGTGATCGCCTATTCGAGAAACGAATGAGGAAACGTGGTTTCGTCGTGAAAAATATGAAAGAAGATGGCGCCTGTCTTTTCCGAGCGGTATCCGATCAAGTGTTCGGTGATCAAGAGATGCACGATATTGTACGCAAACAATGCATGGACTACATTGTAAGTACAACCGTTGCCACTTCACACGCAGAACCCAAAATAACCATCTAATTCTCTTCCCTTTGGTAGGCTGCCAACCGAGATTATTATTCTCAGTACATGACCGAAGACTTCAATACCTACGTGAACAGAAAACGCCTGGACCGAACTCATGGCAATCATATTGAAATCCAAGCCATGTGCGAAATGTATAACAGACCAATCGAAGTGTTTTGTTACGCAAAAGGTTACCTACACTTGTAAAATTGTACCCTCTAATGTAACATTAATCGCTAATTATCATCCCTTTCTTAGATCCTATCAACATATTTCATGGCCACAAAGCAACAGAAAATGCCAACGAACCTATACGACTCTCTTATCAACGTGGCAGTCACTACAACAGCGTTGTTGATCCGCATAAGGCCACTATCGGCGTAGGTCTTGGTTTGCCCAATTTCTCTCCCGGTTCGGCTGATAGGAATTTAATGCGCGATGCCATCAGACAAAGTGAAGAATTAGAAATCGAACAGGTGGATTTTATTATTATTTTTTAACCCTTTCCATTCCCATTTATAGCGCCCAGATTGGACGAAAAATGCGGTAAAATAATTTCATAACCACTATAAATATTTTGTTATTCGATTTCGAAAATAATCCGTTGTTACCATTAGACCATGTAAACATGGCATTTTGCCAAAACTAAACCACTAGTTAAATCTACCTACAAGTCTAGACCGAGTAATTACATTCTATTTCTAAAGTACTACGAAGAAGAATATTACATCGATCATTTTTGAATCTTTTGAATTATCTCCTCCGGATACGAACTTTAATCTTTGATAGTGAAGGTTTATCGCTTAGAAGTAAACTGTGCGTAGGAAATAATGAATTGCCTAAAATTGAAAAAATTAATATTCGCCGATTTATCACCCGATTAAGAAAGAATTACGAAATAATAACTTGACCTCTATTTTTTTTAAGACAATGCTCGAAGATAAATTACGTGCTACGGATTGGGAAGCGACCAACGAAGTAATTGAAGAACAAGTTGCTCGCGAAAGTTATCTGCAATGGTTTAAAGACAATGAACGACACAAACGAAGCATGGTAAATGATTTACATGAAATGTTGTCTTTATTAATTTGTCAAGACGTTTCATCAATTTTTATTCGTAGATATTTACATGTAGTACCTAGATAACTGATATGTTTGGTAGCAGTGAAGCTGTGAGAGTTCTAAATGTTGTTTCTCTTTCGTAAATTATCATGTACGAATTTTGATTGAATTTTTAGCAGAAAATTTTTTTTGATGTTATTAGAAGAGTGTGAAGTTTTTTTATTACTAGAATCCAATTTTTCACGATTTTTTAAAATTAAAAAATTGCAAGTTTGGAATAGAGATGGTAAGGCCCGTAGGTAGCTCGTCGTTTCGGGGGGGAGGGAGCGCTAACCAACAGGCTTGTGGAGAAAGGGGAAGGGGTTCCTCCGGGGGGGGGGGGGGGGGTGGTTTCCTGCGACTTGACGCATCTAGGCATTTTTCTGCACGACCCTGCAAACCCAGTCCTAGAGAAGACTTTGATTTTTTTTTTGTTGCTATTGTACTGAATACAGATTTTTATTAAAGGAGTTTAACTTTTCTTGAAAAGGCTCAGTTCTTCTAGCGCCCCCCCCCCCCCCCTGTTACTGACCTGGAGGTAAGTATGTTGAATAGAGATGGTAATGCTCGTAGCTAGCTCGTCGTTTCAGGAAGGGAGAGGGGAGCTAACCAAGTCCTAGAGAAAGCTTTGATTTCATTTTTTTTTTTTTTTTTTTTTGTTGATTGGTAGTACCTATTGTATTGAAAACAAATTTAAGGGAGTTCAAATTTCCTAGAAAAAGCTGACCTCTTAAGCTCCCTCTAGCTGCTGGCCTGGAAGTGGTTTTTTTCAATTATAAGCATGTTGACCAACGCTTAAATTTTTGAGTGACCTTGAAAATTCATGTATTTAAAAAAAAAATACGTAAGCAGCCATACTTTATTACTGGAGCTGAGTTTTTAATGTGTACTTGTTCAGATTTGCAAATAGTGTTGTCAACTTCTACATGCCTACACCTAGTTTTATAGCTGAATTCCCCTCCCCGCCCTCCCACCAACTCTCCAAAACTACCTGAAATGCGAATTGAAAAATTGAAAATTTTCTCACTATGTTTTGGGGACAATACCCTGCGTTTCCCCTCCAACATTACCTGTGAAGCTAAATTTAGAGTCGAGTATTCTTCTCGCCATTAGTAATGATGTGAATTCATATTTATCAAATTTGAACTATATATTGAGACTCCCTAAGTGTGCTTCAGATTTTCTACCATTTTGGAACCATTTTTATGTAATAGAAGTACAAACGTGCGTTTTGTGAATTCAAAAATCGTTTAGATTAGTATAATATCGTCTTAATGAAGAGTTTCGCTAGTTTCAGCTTTGAAAGTTCGTATGTAGCCGAATTATAGCATTTTCCCTAAAAAATCGTATAATCAATAAAATTAATTAAATTAATTTTACTAATGAAATTGCTATTATTTTTTCATTTATTTATTATTCAATCGAATTCAAGTTAATTTTTTATTTTGAATAATAATTTTAAATAATAATTATTATAATAATTTGAATATTAAATTGGTTTTTTTTTATTTTATTTTTTTAATAATTCAGATTTTAATAAAATTTGATTCCTCTCCAACAATCAGAATAAGCATACGAAGTGTGAATTTTAAAATCTATCAAAAATTGATTGAATAATATGATCTTGATGAAGTATTTAACTTCTCTCAGCTGCTAATGTTCATATGCACGAGAATCATAAAATTCCTCCCCCCCCCCCCAATTAAATTATTCCCCCTCCCCCTTCCAGCACCCTACAGTCAGAATACACGTACGAAGTTTAATTTCCAAAATCGATCGAAAAGTGAAATTTAATCCCCATGAAGGCATTAGCTGCTTTCAGTTGGCAAAGATCGTATGCACCTAAGTTGAAGCTTTTTTTTTCATAAACATTTTTCCTCTTTCCCCCTCCCAACTACCAATCAGAATATGCGTACAAAGTTTGAATTCCCAAATCGATCGAAAAAAGATCAAATGAGTGAAATATCGTCCCAATAAAGGGTTTAGCCAATTTCAGCTGCTTAAGTTGATATGCGCTTATAGGAAATTTTTTTAAATAAAATCCTTCTCTTTTTCCCCCTTACACTAGCTTCACTAATTAAAACACCTGTACGGAGTATGAATCCCAAAATCAATCGAAAATGACTGAAATATCGTTCTAATAAAGGGTTTAGCTACTTTCAGGTGCCAAACGAAAAATACAAAAAATTATTTATAGCATATTCGAAAAATTAACCCTCCCGCTTCCCCCCTCCCGTTCAACATATCTATGTAGATTTTCAATTGCGAACTCGATTAGAAGAGATTTAGATGAGTGAGGTATCGTCATGAGTTTCAACTTTTAAATTTGCTTTGCACCCCAGTTATAGCCTTTTCTGAAAAATTACTTCCCTCACCTTTCCCTCCGAAACATAATATCCTCGTAGTGTGATCATTTAAAAATCGTTCGAAAGTACGTTAGTTTTAATGAATTTTGAATGAACCCGGTGTTAGATGCTTAAGTTCAAATTTACTCATTTTTGGTATTTTTTCCTAAGAATTCACCCCTGCTGCGCACGTTTTCATGGTCTCAGTCGATTGTATGATGTTTGGAGAAAATATTATACTTTGCTTCACTTTTTATTGGATTTCCTTTTTTTTTTTTTACAATTTTTATAATTTTATAAATTTTTTGAAATTTCAGTTCCCCTTTCCTCTACCAAAATATTTATTGTGGAAGTTGAAATTTTCATGGCGAAGTTCTCAGTCGAATTTCATTAAATGGAAATCTATGATTTAATCTTAGTTACTTGTGGACATACGCTCTACAATTAAAATACCTTCTAACCTCTCAGACATCCTTAGCAATAGTCACCATATCATATACCTATTCGCCTTCCTCAGACAGACTAAACTATTCTGGAAAATTTAAGTCTTATAAAAATAAAAAAACCCCTAATAAGGCATTTTTAACGATTTCTCGACGAGTTCGTTTCCTGTCGAGGAATCCGCTTCGCTGTTCCTTACGTGTAATCTCGTCAGTTAAGCGTCTAGGTACATACTACGAATAAAGATTTGGTGTTTTTATTCTGATTACATGCTAAAAATTTGCAACTAAACCAATTACCATGAACTACTTTACTCATGTGAAAACAATGTGGAATTTATTACAGGCCAGTGCCACGTCACCGATGCGTGCGAGTTCATCCTCAACGGCCACTTCGGCCGAGAAAAGTCCGAATCCTAAAGCGTTCGAATGTTCGGACGAAAATAAAGGACAAATGGCCCACTCCAGTGTTTCCGTTCCTCCGACGCCGCAATGTTCGTCCTCTGATTTTCACATTAACGAGCAAGCGACTTTTTTGAAAGAATGTCCGCCCGAATGTTTCGGTACGAAATCAACATCGTTAACTGATGATCGACGATTTCATTTTTTTTTTTATATAAAATACGTGATATTATTCGCAGGTATTTCCGATTGGGACGATTTCGGCATCTTGAGTCAAGTGCTGGCTACATCACAGCAAGAATATCTGGAAAGCCTCAAAAGGCAGAATAACAAGGACGATATCTGCGAACAGTAAACTGTTTCCAGCAGGTATTAAAAGAATTAAACGCCGCCCCCCCCCCACATGTTCTATTCAAACACATTCATATGATTTTTTTTTTAAACCATTGTGGAAAATGTTACCATTTGAAATTTTCATTTTGTTTTCATTGGATTATTTTCAACTACATATACTCCAAAATGTAATGATGTATTCCATTCGTGTAATTTTTCTTTTCTTTGAATTCGTTTCTATTCGTTATTTTTCTGGGTCATGCGTATAAGTATACGATACACGAAAATTAATGGTAATTTAAATTCTAATCGAAACGTATTGTGGTGTTTTTTTTTAAGAAGGCGAGTAAATTATCTAAATCATTCGTATTGTTTTTTGATACCCTAATTATTTTTGTTGCAGAATAAGTGATGAGAATTATTTTGGATCTGGGTAATGTTCTTGGTTTTCTCTTTTTTTTTTTCTTAATTCTCTTTCTCTCTGTTGTTTTGTGTGTATGTTTTGTATAAAGTAATCGCGAAGATATTTTAAAAATTTCCGTTATCAAAATGATTTTCATTTCGAATAATCGAATATATATGAATGTAAATAGTTTCTTACGCTGTTTCAAACCATTAGAACATCTTATTTTAATTTCGTATATGATGAGTGATATTATTTTAATTTTTTTTTTTTCGTTTGTTTAGTTTACGTTTTTTTTATATATATATCTTTTCTCCTCCCCATTTTTTTTTTTGTTGTAGTAATTTTAATATTTCGTTATTATATTTTACGTTACTCTCCCCAAGTACGGAAATAGGAAAAAACGCTAGGTACGCTTATCGTTGCTTTAGAGTCGCGCGAAAATAAATTTTACGATCACTTTTAGCATACCTATTTCGAAATATTCCTGTAATTTTTAATCATTGGTAATTTTAAAAGCAATATGGCGTGATTTTTTTCTTTTTTTTTGTTTTTCGAAAATAATTGAATTCATTTATTCATGGAGCTATTGGGGAGTTATAAGTTTATTAACTTGCCAAATATATTTATATATAGATTTAAACGCTAAATGATGAAAAAATGATTTTAGTATTAAAAATTAGAAACTTAAATAATTTGCATTTTTTTTTAGTTGTTAATGAAAAGTTTATTATGGAATGTGAAAATTATGTTCGAGTATTATGTATTACGAAATTTACGAAATTTTTTTTCTGTATTTCAAAGTGCAAGTGATAACATGTATATATTTTAAGTTTATAAGATGCCTTTACAATTTGAAAAAAAAAAAAGCTTACGGATGACGAGGTCGAAAAACGTTGAAATCGGTATTCGGAAAGGTAAAGGAATTTATTGGATTATGAATTTTTTATTGTAACATGGTAGTTTCAAATATTTTTATAAATACACTTTGCTTATATTTCGTGTATCGTGTTATTTATCAGTTGTCGGGAGTTATCGTGCTTACTCGAAAGGTCGATATGAAAATGCATAGAAAATTGTAGTACGTTACTTGCGAATATCTTCGACCATATACTATGGACTGCTAATTCAAATGGTAGAAACTGAATCCAAGAATAACATTAGGTAGATGCACTGACGCATGCGTGATTTCAGTTTCTTTATCAACTTATAGAGTCATGATTCACTGAAATAATTATTAATATGCTCTCTTAAATGTAATTTTAATTATTGAATATTATTAATGAAATTAAATCAGTTGTTGATGTGTAGCGTTATTGTTGTCACGATTAGTGGGAGTATGGGTTTTTCCGGATGTGTGGACGACTAGGTTAACGCTTGTCGTCCATGCATCGGAAATCAGTTCCCTGTATGCCATATAAAGCGAGTGTTATAATTTTTTGATTCGAGATTTGACGCAGTAGAGATGTCGGGCTAAGGTAGCGCGAAAGTCCCCTCTGAGGAACGGGGGCGTAAAGCACCGCAGTCTCCACTCATAACTTTAACTTCTCAGAATGTTTTTTTTTAATGAAAAGTTTGATAGTGTAAAGTTTTTAAATAAACGTTTTGTGACGTGTTTCATCGAATTTTAATTCGGAGTTCTCATACACGCTACAGATGTTAATTTAACACTCTTATCATTGAAAATTTATTTTCATTCCTGACATATCACTACGCATGCGCGAGCGCATCTATCCATGTTGTCAATGTTTGCTTCACTTTGGTGTACGTTTGTGTACGGCCATTAGCAGTCCATAGTATATGGTCGAAGCTTTGACTATATACCCCTGGACCGCTTGAACTGTAAAGAAAATTCTGTCGATATGTGAACACTCACACGCCAAAATGCGTCTGCGCATGCGCCAGTTGAAGATAATAACAGGAACAGCTGATACCAGTTGAACTTGTTATACTCGAAACTTGAAAATAATGTTGATAACTTTGAACTCGCGCATGCGCAGACGCATTTTGGTCTGAGAGCGTTCCCTTGATAACGACAGAAAATTGTACTATTTTAAACAATGACTTCGAGCGGTTCAGGGGTATATAGTCAAAAGGTGGAAGGTGAATATATAAATTTTTGTAATTAAAACAATTCGGGGTGCAAGTAGGCATGGCGCGCTAGTGTCGATGTAGGTAAAATTTTGGATTATTGATAATGAAAACATGATAAAGTACATTGTCTCTTATGGGAGATTTCGTGTTTTTTGGAAATATCGTAAAAATAATGGGGTTTTAGAAAGAAATTATTATAATCGAATTTATAAAACGTGAAATTTCCTATTAAATGGTGGAAAAAGTTTTCATTTACGTTGCATCTGTCAGGAGTAAACGCCAAAATGAGGATCACCATACATTAATATAGGAGAAAATTTACATATCGACCATTTTTCTACAAATCACAAATTCAAAATGAAGATCACAATACTTCGGATATTTCTAACAGTATCTTGAATCATACAATAGTTTTATAAAAAAAATATGAAAAGCACACCAACCAATAATATAGTAGATTACTTGATCAGCTGATTTTTGGTAAATTTATTATGGCGTTTACTCCTAGCAGATGCAACGTAAATGAAAACTTTTCTCAACATTTAATAGGAAATTTCCAGGGCTGCAAAACCGATTGGAACCGGAACCGAACCGGAAGCAAGAACCAGTAAAACCGATAAAATTTTGAAACCGGAACCAGAACCAATATCTTGAAATTGGTACTCAAGCTGGAACCGGAACCGGAACCAAAATTTTTATTACAGAACCAGAACCAATATGAAAATGTAGTGGTTCCGGTTCTAGAAGATTTTATACTCCGCCAATGCCAACAGCTGTGTTCTCTACCTATAGGTGTATTGGTCTATTCTATAAATTATAATCTGTGAAATTGTCCATCTTCACACAATGCAAAATTCTGTGATAGTGTTTAAAGTATGATTTTTATAAGATTATTGATTATTTGATTAGTATTAGGATAATAATATTAAGATTTTGAGTCATTTCCTTACTTCCCTCGCTTCGCTCGGCAAATAAACCTCAAAATTCGTCAAAAATCACATTATTTCCTTAGTTACATTTACATAATATACTATTATGAATTTACACTACTTCATTAAGATTTACATAAACATTTTTCAATAATATTATTTTTCAAGTTTTGATTTCAATACTTCTTTCCCCCTCATTATGTTTGGAAAATTAAGCATTTTCATTACAATTTTTTATATAACCATTTTTCAATAATATCATTTTTCAAGTTTTGGTTTCAATACTTCTGCCCCATTAGGTTTGGAAAATGGAGTATTTTGATAGGTCACATGTGTTTTTTTTTTGGAACCGATAAGAACCAGAACCAATATTATAGAACCAGAACCAGAACCGGAATCAAAACTGAAGTCGTAGAACCGGAACCAGAATCAAAACCAGAACCAATATTTGGAAACCAGAACCAGAACCGGAACCGGAACCAATACTTTTTCGGTTTTGCAGCCCTGGAAATTTCACGCTCTATAAATTCGACTCTATTAATATTTTCCTAAAACCCCACCGTTTTCCCGTTATTTCCAAAAAACACAAAATCTCCCATAAGAGACAATGTACTGTACCATGTTTTCAGCATTTCGTCAAACTTCCGCCAGAGCGCGACTACGTTGCGATTGCACCCCGAATAGTTTGAACATTTTTCTCTCTGTTCGTCCAAAATGACGTTTTTGCTGGAAAATTATTTTTATTTCAGCGAATACGCAGACTTGCGAAAAACGAATGATAGGCAAGAAAATGTTTTATTTATGAGACGAAAAAATTATGCCATGTTTCATGTTTATTTTGTTGAAGTAGGTATTAAAAGTTTGTTTGAAAGTCGACTTAGTTTATTTCCCTCCCTCCCCCCCCCCCCCCCCAATACTGAGATTCAAAGCGCCGAAAAAATAATCAAAGCTTGCAGAGGCAAATTTTGAAATCTGCCACTGAATGGTGTCAGGTTTTAAATCAACTTCTTCGAATCAGTATAGAACGGCGCCTCATTCACACGTTAGGTATTTCATCCTATTCTCGAGGTATTATGTACCTTCAACTTGAAATTAGAAAGATGCATTCATACTGAAATTACTTTCAACTCCATGCCTTTCAATTAAATATAGGCAACTTATACGAGACTTAAAAAAAAATTTTGAGAGAAATAATTCAGCTGGTTGTTAAATAAGTTGCTTACTTACAAATTGAAGGCATAAATGTGAAATCTACAGTCAAATAAGTTGTCTACCTTTAACCTGAAGACATCTCTTAGCTTATTTGTTGAAGGCATATTTTGTTAAGAGTACTTTTAGAATAGGTTTAGACGTTTAGTGAAGTATCGTAATTCACTAATTCGAGGTCATCCAACTTGAAAACAACTATTACAGCCTACCTGATTTTAGAAGGGGGTCGGGGAAGAGTGAGGTCTTTAAAACTTTGCGTTTCAGACCATTTGTAATCATCTGGCAACTGTCCAACTTTTTGGTATGTATAATTATATATATGGATTTTTTCTCCCACTTGTAGCGCAGGCGGGTATTCGTGAAATTCGCTTAAAACTTGAAGACGAGTTTTTCTTGAAAATCTGAGAAATGCACTTTTCTGTTTGTTCCATATACCTAAAAATGGCGAATCACTCAAATTTTGAGGGGGGCTGGAGAAGGGGCAAACAGTTGCAAATTTTCGTTATTAATCTCATATGAAGGAATGAATCATGGACATCAACATATCAAAGTTTAAGCTTCCAAACCGCATTTAGAGAGGAGTTAGAGCAAAAAAACCGCTTTTTGAAGATGTTTTGAGTCATAAAATTTCTTGAATGTTTCATATCTCCTCACCAAATCAACCTAGAAAAGTCAAACTTTGTGTGTAGGGTTAGTTGGTGACCAAAATTTGAGCTCTTGAATTTGGGTCAAAATGCATCCAAAATGGCGGATCATCAAAATTTGAGTAGAGCTTGAGGCGCCTCAAATTAGTGAAAATGTAATTAATGTGAACTCATATGATCATTAAAGATAAGAAGTTTACTCCATCCCGAATGCACCTCCATACATGATGTTGGAGGGGAGAAGGGGGGATTATTGACCTTGAATGGTGGTGGGGGTAGACGAGAGGTCAACAATTTTTTATTGTGGGGTCATATGATAAAATGAGCCTAAATGACGAACCTATTCTAATTTTAGCTTCCTCATTGATTTCGGAGGGGAGTTGGAGCAAAAAACAGCTTTTGGAGTGGGATCAGTGTTGGAAATTTCATGAATCATCTATATTTCCTCACAAAATCAATCTACAAAGGTTAAACTTTGTATTGGAGGTCAGTTGATGACCAGAATATAACTTCTGGGTCAAAACGGATCCAAAATAAGGGATCGTAAAAATTTCATCATTAGTTTTGTAAACTCAAGTAGCTTTAATTTGAAAACTATGGGTTCAGTTACTCATTGTATAGCAAGAAATATTACATTTGTTTTAAATTCAACTTCTTAGGAGGTTTTGGAAGGGATAGGGTAAGAGTTTTGAAACTTGGTATAGTGGCCTGTAGTCATGAGGGAGTTAGCAAAGTTATTTGCAAAGCTGAAAAAGCCCCAGTTAAAAACTCAGCTCCAGTAATGCTGCATTTGCTGCCTAAGTTTTTTTTATGCTTCATCTTGCTTCATCCCATTCTGTTGTTTTGAAGAGAAAAAAGTCGTGCACGTGGAGTCTTTTCTTTCTTACATCTCGTTTTTTTCCATTCCATCCTCGAAAAATTCAACATCAGCAAACGGAAAAATTTCAATACCAATAAAAGTTACTCTCGAAATATTTTGAAATTTCTTGATGCAAAGAAAATATGCTCGAAAAACAACGAAATGCGAAATATTTCACCAGATCTTCGTAGGTAATCCTTTTCCAATGAAGTTTCAACATTTTTTGTAAAACCTAGCGTAACAATAAGTCGTATAATTTTATTTTATTTTCAATATATATATCTAATATTCTGCAAATACATAATTCAAATTCAAAATAAAATCGTGAATTTATATTCTCAAAGATGAGAAAGATCGTTGTTAGATTAGTACGCAGAATTACCTTTACCCGCTGAGAAATAATAAATTAGAAAATCAAAAGTAGAGACGTCTTGATAAATTTATGAGTGGTTGTGGTAACAAAATTGGATTATAGCATATGATTAAATTTTTGCAAATATGGGTTTCTCATTTTCACTCGCTGACTCGTGAATATTCCAGCGAAGTAGATTTATTAATTCCTTTATTCGTAGCGACGCTTGATGAATCATTGGGAAAGTTCTACGAAAAACTTCTTCGAATTGAAAACATCTTTTTACAACAATGGCTATTTTTTATGAACAAATGTACAAAAAAGTACCCCTCGAAAAGAAATAAATTCCAAGTGCACGTTAATTATAAACCTCACCTATAGATGGTACAATTTTAAACACATTTTGAAAACACCTTTGTCGTCAAAGCCGCCGTTGTTCGGTCGCAATTGAGTTATGCAAAAATTTTTACTTCGTAGCGCCGTAAACTACCCCATAAACTTATATTTTAAAATCCGTTTTACGTGACTAAGTTATAAAATATTGTTCATTCAACGTTTGCTCGTGTGAGTAAATTACGTACACAGGCTCGACGGGAAACCAGTAACCGGTGCATTTCCCCAGAGTTTGGTAACACCGAGTAGCTATAAAAGCTTAGAGTAGAAAAAAAGCTCCATCGTTATATACTTTGTTTCTGAATTACTAATTTTTACGATGCAGTTTTCATCATATTTCCTATCAACTTTCAAGCTCGTTTTATTTTATAGACATTCGGGTAACCTGTCGTCGCGGGGATACGCAATTCGTTACCGATGTAACCGCGCCTCCGAACCTTTTTTATGTATTCATTTATTTTAGCGTATTTGTTTTTCCGCCGTTTGCTTCTTTTATTATTTCATCTCGCGGAATATTTCGCGTTTGTTTGGTTGCTTCTCTGCATTGTAACAGATGTTATGTGAGATCATTTTCCCTGGTAAAATTATTCTACGCGTTCTACGTTTCGTATTTCCAGCCAAACTGCGTTATTCGCAGCGAGTTTTTAGCAGCTTTTAAAGTTGAATTCGAAAATTTTGTTGTTACGTGTGTTATCAAATTTTAGTAAATATTTCAAACTGAAAGTTGAACTTGGTAACATGTTTATTTATATGGTTAACTAAATGGAAAAATAAACACAAGTTTGTGAAATTTCGCAATCAGTTGCAGGTACACTCTTGTAAATAAGAGTTTGCTTTTGCTGAATTAGTTTCGAAACCTTGAAAATGAAATAGATAACTAACTTAACGAGCTGGAAGTGGTTTTAAATTGTTTAAAGTGATCTCTATAAACAGCAGAGAACACGTAAGAAGCTACGTCGTACTAGTTGAACTGAATTTTTAATACAGACTTGTCCAATGTCCAGATTTACAGGACAATCTCTTTACACACACACTCAGTATAACGAAGATGAAAACGCCATCTATGGCATCTAGCGTGATGGTAGCCAAATGACCTCAAAAAAAAGGCATACACCTTTTTATGAACTAAACTTATCAAGAACATCTTCAGTGGTCTAATTCCTCTAGGCAAACTTCCCCCAAGACTTGAAATCCTTAGTTATGCCACTATATGTAGTAAGCTTAGTAGGCCGTGACAGGTCGTAAAGTATTTGGCTGGGATCCTCTGAAAGGAGGGGAGATGCGGCGTGGGGTTAGGGTTAGGAATCATCATACACTTGAGAAGAGCGCATAGCGCAGAAAAGGCCGAAGACAGCAACTTTGCACTGGACCCCACCAAAGAGAAGTATGGTGCCAGAAGAAAAGGATGAAGCGATAGCTCAATGTACGATGTGGTAGAACTTGGGTGGGGACACATACTCACCTGAGGAAAACCCGGGAGACGTAAGTCGGTCCTACTTGGTTAGAAGTAATGTTACAAGGGATTTCCAGCCAAGTAGTGTCGTGTGCGGTTGAAGTAATTCCCTCAAAAAAAAAAAAGGCTAATTACATGAGCCCATATTTCCTAAACCTATACTATATATAGTTTCAGTTTTTTTAGTACATTTAGCGAGGGTTAACTATGATTTACCACATTTCCTAAATCATGATTTACCCTCCGAGAGGCGTTTCTCTCTTTAACTGCCTTCAAAATTTCTTAGCAGGATGAAATTTAAATATGCTACCTCTTTAGGCTTACCTTAGTCGTATAAAATTATAAGCGAAAATTTTTAACTTTTCATTTACTTTTAATAAATGTTGAGGACATTAACTCGTCTCCTTTCAACACTACCTGCGAAGTTGGATTTAGTAGGATTTAGGGCACCACATATTGTTCTTAGCAATCATATGAGTCCATACGTATCAAATTTGAATGATTTAAGGCTCGTCAAGTCTTCCCCAAAAGTTAACCATCAGTGATTTTGTCTTCATTTTGACCCAAATCAAAGGACTCATATTCTGGAGTGCAACTAATTCTAAAAACTAATTTTGAGCTTTCTAACAGGCCGCAAAACCAGAACCTAAACCGAAAGAAAAATGGACCAGAACTATACTATGAAAAAATGTAAACTGGGAATCAAACCCAGAACATAAGATACGATTCCAGGTTCTTAATAGTAAACTAGAACATTGAACGAGTTGCCGTTCTGGTATGTTCAGAATAAAAATGTTCATTGCTGATAAATGATAAGAAATAATCCTACACACTAAGTTTGACCATTCTAGGCCGATTTGGTGATGAGATATGGAAGATTCATGAAATTTCCTGCAGCAATTTCCCCTCCAAAAGCCGTTTTTTGCTCTAACTCCCCTCCAAAATCACTGAGGAAGCTAAAATCAAAATACGTTTTCACTTGGGCTCATTTTATCATATGACACAGCAATAAAAAATTTTCGACCACTCCTGTACCCCCACCACTATTTTAGGTTGATAACCCCGCCTTCCCCCTTCCAACATCATGTATGGAAGTGAATTCGGGATATAGTATACAACTTATCCCCAATAACCATATGAATTCATATTAATTACATTTTTACCAACTTGAGGCTCCTCAAGCTCTACTCAAAATTTTGATAATCCGCCATTTTGAATCCATTTTGATCCAAATTCAAGAGGTCATATTGTGGTCACCAACTAACCTCACACACAAAATTTGACCTCTTTAACTTGATTTGGTGGGAGATATGGAAGATTCAAGAAATTTCATGACTCAAAACTTCCTCAAAAAGCCGTTTTTTGATCTAACTCCTCTCAATATGCACTCAAGAAGCTGAAATTTAAATATGTTGGTGTCCGTGACTCACTCTTTCATATGAGATCAAAAACGAAAAATTTGAGCTATTTGCCTCTTCTCCAGCCCCCTCAAAATTTGAGTGATCCGCCATTTTGAAATTTTCGAAAAAACAAAAAAACACTTCTGCGCATTTTCAAGAAAAGTTCCTCACCAAATTTTGAGCGAATTTTATGAATACTCGCTGGCGCTACGCGTGGAGGAAAAAAATATATATATACCAAAAAGTTGGACATTTGCCAGATGATTACAAATGGTCTGAAACGCAAAGATTTGAAGACCCCACCCTCCCCCGACCATCCCTTCCCAAATCAGGTAGGCTGTAATAGCTATCGTTT
Organism: Phenacoccus solenopsis; assembly: GCA_009761765.1. NCBI lineage: Eukaryota > Metazoa > Arthropoda > Insecta > Hemiptera > Pseudococcidae > Phenacoccus > Phenacoccus solenopsis. The sequence continues at coordinate 9,639,597 of CM019754.1, read as the reverse complement.
TTATTAAAAACTCAGCTAAAAAGTGAACAAACAGTAAACACTTAATTTACTTTTATCGTTAAAAATTAGTATCGAGGTTTTTTCGTAATTGGAAATGGAACTGGAATGAAACTAGAACAGTTTTGAAAATGAAACTAGAACAAAAACCAGAACCACAAACTCGAAATCAGAACCTAAACCGCAAACTTGAACATAGAACTAAAACTGGGACCAAAACTAAATCACAAACTTGGAACCAAAACAAGAACCGCAAACTTGAACATGGAACTAAAACTGGGATCAGAATCAAACCATAAACTCAGAACCAGAATCAAAAGCAGAACAACAAACACGAACCCAGAACTGAAACCCAGACCAAAACCAAATCACGAACTTGGAACTAGAACCACAAACATAAACCCAAAACCAAAACCCAGACCAAAACCAAACCACAAACTCAAAACAAGAACTAGAACCAAAAACTTGAACACAGAACTAACACTTGGACCAGAATGATAACCAAAACTAGAACCACAAATCTGAACCCAGATCCACAAACTTGAACCCAGAACCAAAACTCATACCAGAATCAAACCACGAACTTGGAACCAGAACCAAAACCACAAACTTGAACCAAGAAGCAAAACCCAGATTGGAAGCAAACTGAAACCACAACCATAACCACAAACATGAACCCAGAACCGAAACTATTTCGATTTTACAGCCGTGCTTTCTAGATTGCTGCATTTTATTTTGCCGATAAATAGTTTCTAGGACTGAAAAGTTCAAAAAAGTGAGGAAAATAGCAATCACATTTGAGCATTACTGCAAGTGAACTCAAATTACCAACATTCAAATTTTAACTTCCTAAGTGAATTGGTAGGAGAAAAAGAGTTCAGAAATTATTTTGATCGCTCATCTCATCGCTAAATGTCCACAGAAACCTGAAAATTTTCAAGTAGGGCCAATTTGAAAGTACAATATAACTCCTCAAAATTTGGTTGAAATAGACCAAAGATAGGAGATGAGTTAAAATTTGAGGAACATCTGAGGGGGCCTTAAATTGCCAAAATTTATTAAATCTAGGCTTACATGATTTTTGTGAGCAAGAAGTATTTACGCCATTGAATTCAACTTCTTAGATTCTTTTTTTTGGGGTTGAGGAGGTGGAGGTTTCCAGTCTCCATACAGAATGTAAGCGTGAAGAGGTAAACTACATTGTCTGCAATTTGAACCAGTCTCTGTTAAAAATCAACTCCAATAATGAGGCATGAATCCTCGTCATTTTTTTCATATCTGATAGTGACTGAACTGAATACATGTAAAACAATAAAAACAACTTCATTTGCAAATTACATTTATTTTAAATTCGACTATACTTTCCGTCGATAACATTGACTGATCACATCCCTGAAATTCGTTTCATCGCGAAACATCCCACAAATATTTCGTTAACACCGTTGCAAAGCACCTCTACACGATACGAGCATGCCAAAACGACGTATACGATATATAAATAGAAAACAGTGGTGAAAATGACCATGAATTTGTCAAGTCTTAAGACCGTGACCTGTTTCTAAATTTTTATCAGTAGCTTTAATCCGCCGCAGACTGATCGCGTCTATCTATAAGTTTTTCGTTCGCGAATTTATGTAAATAGTTGTTTATTGTGTACATGAATCTGTAAGATAAGCTGCTCGTATCATAAGTAAGTACAAAACGCATTTTAATCATCGATTCTCATCATTTTATCTTCACGGTGGCTTTATATTCGAAATTTCACGCCGTCGTGGACAGATAATCGACGCACACAGAGGCGACATGCGATAAAACGAAATTAACTGACGCGTCTCGCTCGTTCGTTTGAACACGACGTCCCCCTTTTGTAAAAACTTCAAAGACATTTGGTTTTGATTATGCGAAAACAAATCACGCCGTTATTTCCATAAGCGTGAGGGTTTTCACTGGACCAACTTGACACGTTTGCGCTGTTACACGACTGTTGAAATAAAAACCATTTCGGGGAAGTATGAATTTAAAAAAATACTGCGAGGGTGAAATTCTCCAATTGTGGGGTGATATGGTATATACGCGTGGGATCAGTGATAATGGAAAAATAATCCGATTTCATCAAATCCCACGTTCGCATTGCGTGAAATCCGCGTATGCTAATAATTAACGAGATTATACGGCGATTCGACGAATATTGGCTTTTAAAATTTCAAATATGATTTGAAACTGTACTGGAGGAGTAAATCCAAAGTCCTGATACTCTGTTCGTGTTTATGATCATGAAAGTAGACCAACTCATCGGAATGGAAATTCTTTCGAATCTTCAAATTTGAAATTTTTTTTTTCCATCATTTATACGTACTACACCCGAGAGCCCATGATACGTTCATCAAATGTCGATCAGGAGTTAAGAGTAGTACTCCCGAATATAAACAAAAAATGTCTTCGACAAAGTAATCATGAATTTTTGTATTATAATGGATATTTTAAAAAAGAAGAAGAATAAAAGAGCTACACAATATCACCAAATTCCAAATCAACACGAATTAATAAAAAAAAAAAGACACTTAAACACATCCCTTATTTTTTTGGAAAATGAAAATTTTTTAAAATCTAAAATATTTTGCTAGATATAAATTTCTTTTGGTTTTTTGCCAAAAAAAAAAATCATTAGCGATCACCATTAAAATCCATCTCAAAATTTGACGGAGTCCTTTACAACAGTTAAATGTCAAAACATGAGTCGAACTTGAATTTCCCCATCCCAAAAACATAGGTTTCGACATGTTACATGAATATTTCCAAAACTACAGATCTACACCACCAAATGTTTAGGGTCGTATGTAAAAAAAAAACGTAAGCAGCCATGCCGCATTACTGGAGCTGAGTTTTTAACTGGGGCTTGTTTTGATTTAGTAATAACCTTGCTTAACCGTTCATCACTACTGGCCACACCAAATACCAAGTCTGAAAACCCCTACCCTATCCTTTCCAAAAACACTTAAGAAGTTCAATTTGGCACAAATGTAGTATTTCTTGCCATGAAATAATCATGCGAACACATATTTCTCAAATTATAACTATTTGAGGGTCCTCAAATAATCTTCAATTTTTGTAAATCCGCCATTTTGGATTCATTTTGACTCAAATTTAAGTGATTATATTCTGGTCACAAACTAATCCTACACACAAAGTTTGACCATTCTAGGCCGATTTGGTGATGAGATATGGAAGATTCATGAAATTTCCTGCAGCAATTTCCCCTCCAAAAGCCGTTTTTTGCTCTAACTCCCCTCCAAAATCACTGAGGAAGCTAAAATCAAAATACGTTTGTCACTTGGGCTCATTTTATCATATGACACAGCAATAAAAAATTTTCGACCCCTCCTGTACCCCCACCACTATTTTAGGTTGATAACCCCGCCTTCCCCCTCCAACATCATGTATGGAAGTGAATTCGGGATATAGTATACAACTTATCCCCAATAACCATATGAATTCATATTAATTACATTTTTACCAACTTGAGGCTCCTCAAGCTCTACTCAAAATTTTGATAATCCGCCATTTTGAATCCATTTTGATCCAAATTCAAGAGGTCATATTGTGGTCACCAACTAACCTCACACACAAAATTTGACCTCTTTAACTTGATTTGGTGGGGAGATATGGAAGATTCAAGAAATTTCATGACTCAAAACTTCCTCAAAAAGCCGTTTTTTGATCTAACTCCTCTCAATATGCACTCAAGAAGCTGAAATTTGGATATGTTAGTATCCGTGACTCACTCTTTCATATGAAATCAAAAACGAAAAATTTGAGCTATTTGCCCCTTCTCCAGCCCCCTCAAAATTTGAGTGATCCGCCATTTTGAAATTTATCGAAAAAACAAAAAAACTATTTTTGCGCATTTTCAAGAAGAGTCCCTCACCAAATTTTGAGCGAATTTTATGAATACTCGCCGGCGCTACGCGTGGGGAAAAAAAATATATATATATATACCAAAAAGTTGGACATTTGCCAGATGATTACAAATGGTCTGAAACGCAAAGATTTGAAGACCCCACCCTCCCCCGACCTTCCCTTCCCAAATCAGGTAGGCTGTAATAGCTATCGTTTTGTTAAAAACTCAGCTAAAAAAAATTAGTGGAAATCATAATACTTCATCCAGAAAATATGTGGCCCAATATGTAATCGTGTATGTGCAATATTTAGCAAGATCAGAAAATGTACTCATCCACTTACTGTTTGCTTGACCACCCGTATGAAACCAAAAACAGTTTTTTTAGGGTTTTCCTATAAATGGTGCATTTTGGGAGGAAAATTGTGTTATGATAAAATGATGTACTTGAAGTTTCCCACAATAATGGTAATCACCTATTTTCCCCTAAGTGCAATAGAAGAGTGATTAGAGGGGGTATAAGTAATACGCATCTGAGCAAAATTCCAATTTCCACGCTATGGCAGACATTTTATCGATTTATTAAGTTAGAAAATTGTTTCATTTTTTCATATTAAGCGGCGCTTAGCGAACAAATTTGAAATATAGAAAATTCTTTATGATGACAAAGAGGGGTAGGGGGGAGGAAACTACCTAATATATCATTATCATAAAATATACATGCTTGAAAGAATACAGAATATTATATGAGTGGTGATTAGTCTAAAATGACACATTGCCAACCGCTCTAATCTATTCTAGAGCAATCATCCATGTTTGAAAGTAAAGAGATGACATCATGAAGGTTGAAGATAAGCAACTTCTTCAGAAATAAATCTCAATATCATGCCTCTAATTTTAAAAGTAGACAACTTATTTAACACGTAAGAGAAAAATCTAACATATGCGTCTATTAAGTTGCTTAATTTTTAATCATAGGCATAGTGTTGAAAATTTATTGCCGAATAAGTTGCCTATTTTAAACTTGCAGGTATCTCCATTCTTTTAGGTTGAGAGAAGATAATAATCATTTGAAATCATGTTTTGATTTTCCCCTTCTTTCTTTACTTGAAGTGAAGTTCTCACCTTTCTATCAAAACTGGTAACTAAAGAAGTGTTTATCCTATTTGCTCATCAATGCATCTCTATTCACCAGCAGTCACAGTGGTCTTTTCACCAAATACATGGACTGCTACCCTTCCTATAAAAACTGACATTAAATTTTCCAACGCAACACTAGAGCTAGACAAACAAAGGCAATATGATTTTTAATGAGGTGGCGAAACGATTCAAAAATAAATTATTGAGCATGCGTCATTCTCTCTAACTCTAAAATTACATGTAAAAGCGTTTTTCCTTTTTTCCTTCATTTATATCAGCAGTTAATGTTTATAGGTATATTCTAAGCAAGAACTAAGACTGTTCAAACCGTTATATTACTGTTTTTTTTCAGCTTGTTGGTTACGATTTTGTATTTTTGGGCTTTGGTTCTGGTTTTGAAAACCGATTATTTTTCAGTTCAGGTTAGGGTTTTCTCTCTCAATCATTAGCCATACTTTTTCATTAGCCATGCTTTCAAACATGCGCATTATGCAAAAATAATGTATTAGGTTGTTTACCCCTCCCCCTCCTGCTCAGATCACAGCAAAGCGTCTTCTGTTTCAAATATGTTCGCTGAGAGCCAGCCAGTATGAAAACATCATCTTCCAATCAATTATGTCGATAAAATGCCGGTAATATTGTGGAAATTGCAATATTTCTTGAATGTGTATTACTTATATCCCCTTCAGTTCTTCTCCTATTGTACTTGAAGAAAAATTGATAATAACCTTTATTATAGAAAATTTAACGCAGACCATTTCATCAGCAGACTATTTTCCTCCCAAAATGCACCATTTGCGAGAAAAATCAAAAAACTAGTTTTACCGTATTAATTCGTAATATGAGATGATAAGCAAGGAGTGGTGGTGGAGATGGGGAATTTTCTGAGCTCTTCATATACATTCTCTAAAAATGAAACCGTTGATGGAAATTACGTCCCGATATATCTCTTTTTTAATGCAAATTCCTCGGTACTACAAAATGAACAAATGAGAACGTATTAAATCAAATTACTCAAGCCCACTCCAATTCTTCTCCTATTGCGCTTGAAATCATTATTATAGAAAATTTAACGTAGATCACTTTATAATTGGGCTATTTTCCTCCCAAAATGCATCATTCGTGAGAAAATTTCAAAAAAGTGCTTTTCGGAGCTTCAATTCTAGAATATAGAGTAACACGCAAGAAATGTTGGGAGAAAATTTTCAGGTGCTTATTCGGAGCGAAATCTTGAACATTTTTCAAAAATAAAACCTTAAATGAGAACCACCTCTCGACATAAGCTTGTTAATGCCAATTTTTTTATAGTATTAGGTACCATAGATGAGCCATACCTATACAGCCCACTTCTATATAAAAATTTATCGCTCATAATTTGTGGAAAAGGAGCTAGAAAGGTGGTGTTGATGGAGCTGGTTCAGAGATAGCGCTTTAACATACTTTTCCTCTTCCCACGATGCCCTGCAACGATACAGAGTAGTTAGTAAGCGGGTAAAAAACGGTCCAACGCCATTCCCCGCTTCCTTCTTATTTTTGTTACGCTATCTATGATGCAACTGTTATAGTGTTATACTACTTTTGCTCCGAGTTTTGAATTTTTCATTAGCGATAATTTCTTATATGACGGTGGATTATTCGGAATCGACAAGTTCCTAGATAGCGTTAGTGTTACGCTGTTTGAAAACAGCGTAGAAAAAAATCGTTCACATTACGTTTATACAGGAACATTTCTGTTTTTACGAATTTCTCGAAAATGACGGCATTTGTGCTATTTTTTATTGGGACAGTTTTTAAAGATAATTTAATTTACTTCAAGTTTAGTTCTGATGAAAAATTATGTATCTGCCTTCGTTTTCAAGAAATTTTTAATATACTACAACGCTCCTATGTAAACTCTATGTAAAAATCATTTTCTAGCGCTTTTTCAAGTTGATGCATATTCATTTTGTACACCATGCCTAGTTTCCTCGTCGATTCCGAAACTAAGTATGGTTATGGTTACTCTATGGTACTACACGATCTTAATAAGAAAAAAGGCAATATTAGTTTCCTTATTCTTCCTTCAATTCCTCCCCTATTGCACTTGAGGAGAATTTGGTAATAAACATTATTGTAGAAAATTCAACGTACATGATTTTATCATTGAGCTGTTTTCCTCCCAAAATTCAGCATTCGTGAGTAAACCCAAAACATGGTTATGTGGGCTACGCTGCACAATATAAGATGGCACGTGTAGAGTAATGAGGGAAAATTGTTCGAAATCGTTCAAAGCAAAATCTTGAACTTTTTAAATGGGAATTACATCTTGAAATACCTTTTCAAAGCCAATTTCCTCGCACCACGAACCAACGAATAAAAATGCACCGTCACAAATCGAGTAATTCCTAATCATTTGAATTTTTAACTACATCCAACTTCGTACGAACCCTCTCCATATTCCAACCCCAACCAAATACGTGAAAAAATCCCCGCGACATGTACAATAGCGTGTAAAACCAACTCAGTTCTCCGACATACCAACGAAGAACACAAAATAGCGCCATTTTCCACACAATAAACTCTTTCCGGCTGCCCTCTGGTCGACATATTGCTCTATTCGTCGAACGTGATGCATAAAAGAAACACGGCGCGAAGATCGATAAAAAATAAGCCATTCAAATTGGTTTCCTATGAATGACTACGTACACGGCGAAACGTTACCCGCATTAAAGAATAAATGGTGAATTTGCATCGGAATAGTGCTACCCTAAAAACCGAGCCAGAATTCGAGATATGCGAGTTTAAATAATTACCCAGCGTCGTATTGTAAAGTCGACGGGGCCGGTAATTCAACAACGAACTGAATCATTGTTTCGTTTTTCGCGACCGCTCTCTTCGTCGTCATCGTCACCGAAGCTATTATTTCATTTTCAAATTGTTCGATTCGAAATGTAAATAAAGAGTTGGCGGTTGCTTTATATTCCGCCGCTCTTTCGAATTGTAGCGAATGACGATGGAAAATGGTATAAAAATAGGCCCCTTTGAAGGACTGCTTCGGATTTTAAACGGCTTTATTTTTATTTTTAATCTCGCCGCCGGATATTCTGAAATTTTAATATGTTCACAGGCACCATGACGCAGTCTGTATTTGATATGATGAAGAACACCGTGATGGCAGATTCTCTGCAAGCTAGTCGCCAGCCAAGTCAATTAGTCAATCCGGTTTATTCGATTCATCGAAATCAAGCGGCTATGGCGGCCTCAGTGGCTGAAGGAGGTGAGATGGAAATACAAAAATAATCGTATCACTAGCGTTTAAATGAAAACAAAAATTTAATAAAAAAAAAAAGAAGAGATATTCCAATAAAAATAAACAAGTTTAATATTTCATCGAAATTCTCATTCCAGCCTTTCGTACGCTATAAAAATTACTCGAATCGACACCAATCTAGTCACCATTTTATACTACGGTGTAGAAAATATTCGATTTTTTCTTTTCCATAATTCAAACTAGTCGCAATCGCCGAAAATGGGATTTCATTCGCCGGAATTTGGCACTAGATTTTCTTCACAATATGTTATATGTAACTCTTCACTTTCTGTTTGAAATTCCGAGTTCGATTTTTCCATCGCGAAGAAATTGCAACAAAGTTTTACATTTCTGGCGTAAAGAAGTAAAAAGTCGCCTTTAACTAGTTTTTGTTTCATTTTGCGCAAAAGTTTAGTACGAAAAAAACCTTCGAGAGCTTCGAAATATCGCAAAAGGTTGAATATTTTTGGAAACGAAATCAATTCGAGATCGATGGTAAAATATTAGCGCAATAATGTATTTTCTTTTTAAACAATTTTCGCTTGTTTCGCGAGGTTGGAGTTGGTTGACGAATTGTAATTTATTTCTGAGATGTTCATACGTATATACGTGTAGGTGTCATGGATGGTGTGAGAAAGCACACCAGACAATATGAGTAGGGAATTCGTTTAACATCCTATGATAACTTGTCAGTTTTCATTTTATTATTTTTTCATGGAATACCATATGATGATTGTAATAATAGTTTACATAGGTACTCAGAGCTAGCGTTAAATAATTTTAAAATGAATTAAAATTGGTGTAGGAAAGGTAATTCTTGAAAGTGAAATTAAAAAGAGAAAGGGAGAAGAGTCAGTTCCAACAAAATACATTCAAATTATTCAAAATAATAAATAATCTAAAATACACCATGCATAATTAATTTTCAAAAATAAAATAATTATTTTGAAATAAAAAATAATGAAAAAAAAACAATATGTATATATACCTACTAGCGGACATATAAAACAAAACCTTTGAAAATGAAAAAAAAATTAATGATGAATATTTAATCGAAAATATCGAAATTTAATTTCTAAAACTGAAAAAATCAAATGCACAAATTCTACCTACCTAGCTGCTATCCTCTCAGTGACGTAGCTAGGATTTTCTCATGGAGGGGGAGAGGGGTCAGAACTTTCATGTTAAATTTTAAAATATCTTTGCAAAGCATAGTACCTATATCTTGGGAGGGGGTGTTCAAAAACAGAAGATACTGAACTTAAAAACATGATTTTAATATAGGTTATACAATTCAAATAACAGTAAATGAAGGAATTTTTTATTAAATCGAATTCCATTAAAAAAATTTCTGATTTTATGAAGGGTCCAAACTTCCAGAACCTCCTATGGCTACACCACTGTATCCGCTTGTACTCTAAGCTAGTCGATTTTTCTTTATTTTCAGAAAATGATAGGTGTGAGCTTTCAGACTGTAAAGATGTGAGTGATGTGTTAGTCATTCAGTCTTACTTTATCGCATATGAAACCATAACCAAAATTTTTCAGCCCTTCATTACTCCTACCATATTTTGAAAACGATCATCAAAAATAAAATCATAAAATAAAATGATCTATATTCAATATTGAAACCACAAACTAACTCTGCTTTAAAAAATCAGACATTACTTGTGTATTTTCCTGGTCATTGGTCTTCACATGAGCTCATCTTCATGATATTTGAGCTCTTTGAGGCTTCTTAAGCATTTCTCAAATTTGTAACATCCACCATTTTGTATCAACGTTGACTCAAATTCAAGAGGTCTTGTATATTTCGGTCACCAACTACTCTTACATGCAAAGTTGAGCTTTTTAAATTGAGTTGCTGAAAACATATGGAAGATTAGAAATAGAAAATCACTTTCGATAATATTCAATTACAAAATTTATTCAGTTGAAAAAAATACAATTGTTAAAAAAATTTCACGACTCAAAAGTTCATTTTTTTTTGCTTAAATTCGTTCCCAATTTATTTTGAAACATGAAATTTGAAAATGTTGGTGTCTTCATCTCTTTATGTCATATGACACCAATACCAAAGTTTAGAAATTTTTGGATCTCTCCAACTATGTTCATAATTTGAATGAACCGACATTTTGAGTCGAATCAAAAATCAGAAAAAAATAAATTAAAAGTTTCTTAAGAACATCCTCCATTTAATATTGGCGAGTTTTATGCCACCACAACGTTATATATGTAGATATGCACCAAGTTAATGCACTCCCGTAAAAGCAGTGTTGCCGCGGTCTTCATAAAAAATGAATCGGATCACGGATTACGAATCTTCTTGTGAAAACTGATCCGGATCACGAATCACGAATCATTACCCATCACACGATCCAGATCACGGATCACGGATTGAACTCCAAAAAGATTTGGATCGCGGATTACGGATCATTTTTTTTTTACAATTTGTGTAGCGTAATTGGGGCTCTTCAGAGCAGTGGCGCGCTAGTGTCGTATTTATATGTAAATGGTGTTATCAGTTCTGAAAACGGGGAATTTTAGTCGCCAGTTATGGACTCGCACAGTGAAGTGTTTAAATTATTTGAAAGTAAATCAAAAAAATGAAATGAATGAATTGGGTTTGGCTAATTTAGTACTAATCAGTGATGGGCATCACTCCTGTAGGAGTGCACTCTTTAGGAGTTCACTCTCACTCATATGAGTGCACTCATGAGTGCACTCCTTTTTGTCTGAAAGGAGTGGGAGTGAGAGTTCATCCCTAAATTCAACGAAACTACTACATCACTCCTTTTTCACTCCTTGTTTTTCAATTTCCTGTAAATAATGCTGCCTAAAATATTGTACTATGAAACTTATAAAATTAATGCTGATTGAATTTACTGGTCTCAAGAGCATAAAAACATAGAAAAGCAAAAGTAATAGAAAAATTATCATTTTCGCAGTTTATCTTTTATGAATCATGATCATAAATTTATGTATTATATAAAATTTCAATTTTTATTATCAATACTAGTGTTTTCCCGTTTTCACTTTTCAAAATGAACGATAATAGTTGTTACTGGAGCACTCGCGCTAATTTATTACTTTTCAGCTATTTGGTATGGTGGAATGGGGGCAGTGGTGCTCTGGTGCTAGTGGTACCAGGGACTATAATAGGTTGGGGGCTCATGGGAGTCATTGGCCATGCATGGACTCTTTACAAGAGAGAGAGAAAAAAAGGAGTGAAAAAGGAGTGAAAACTCCAGGAGTGAGGAGTGCAAATAGGTGCACTTTTTTCTTTAAAAAAAGAGTGGGAGTGGAAGTGCAGTCTTCAAGTGGTGAATGAGTGGGAGGGGGAGTGCACACAAATTTTTTAGGAATGTGCCCATCTCTGGTACTGATCTATCATTTTGGTTAACAAATGAGATTCTTTCGTCTAATATTTATGATATTTGCGATAATTATATCACTTGTCGTTAGTGAAGTGCATGAAATAATCAATTTCTTTTGTAACAATAATGCTGGAATTCAATTTATCTTTACAATTGAAGACAAAACTATTAATTATATTTAAAATAATTCAGTTCAGTACAAGAATTATTAATTCATTACCAATAATGAAATTTTGTCATACGTTATCAATTAATATTGAAATCCCCGTTTTCAGTAGTTCATCGTTTTACTACCAGGTACCGACTCTTTCGCTGAAGGATCCCAATAGCAATAATGGCATAAAATAAAAATTAAAATCACTTCAATATTGATTGAAAAACACATTTTTTACGCTTGAAAAAATGCAAAACAATTTTTCAAATAAAAATTAAGTAGTTTCAGAGTTTCAGAACACGGAATTTTTTCTATGGGGCAAAAATAAAATGATCCGTGAAATAATGATCCGTATGGGGAAATGAATCGAATCACGGATCACGAATCTACTTCTGAAAACTGATCCGGATCGTGGATCACGAATCAACACTAAAAATAGGATTCGGATCACCGCAACCCTACATAAGAGCAATGTAATTACTTCAGAGACAATCTAGAAGGCACATCTCTGATTGGTGGCTGAAATAACAACCAATGATCTGTTCAACCATATTTCGCGGGAAATTCAAAACAACCAATCAAAGTTGAGATACGTGTCCAGTAGATCGCAGCGCTTGTACAGTAAGCAAATGACCCTACTTCGATTTTTTGTTTATTTTTCAGAGTGCAGTAATTTGGTATTTATGTAACTTTTGTCCATCGAGGGGGGAGAAGTGGATTCATAATGTCTAACGATATCCAGTAGGTTGAAAATTGTAATAATTATCGTTTTTATTGACAACTCAACGACCTAGAAAATTATTAAATTTTAATTTTATTCAGGTTATTTATTTTACTGTCGATTTGAAAAATTTTATAAATAATTCAGTAATGTAATTTTAGTTTATTTACATGCTAAAAATAAAAAAAATAAACATAACAACAACAACAACAAGCAAACAAAAAACACCATTATCTCAAATTTGTTTGAAAATCGAATAAACAAAATTTCTCATTTAGAAAACCTGGCGTGCGTTCTGGCAGCTTTGAAATTCTCCATTCATCTGGGCCGGATTATCGTCGTTTAAAATTCATGTCATGAAAAACGTATACTTGTTCGCCGTCAAACGCATGTTTTCTCAATAAGACATTGTAAATGCAGAAAAAAAATTCGAATGACCAAAAAAACCGGTAGCATTGTGAGCCACATCACCCTTCTTTGACGTAGAATAATAACATTATACTTGCAAATAATATGCAAATACCATCAGCGACTTACATATCAAAATCCACCTCGCAAATTCGCGCCACCGAATCGCTACGTTCATTTTTGTAAAGTAATCGTGAAAAAAAAAACGTGTATCGATATTTGGTACAATTTAATTTAATACACGGTATGTTAGTAAATGCGAGTTGATTCGAAGAGACATCTTCCTGTCATTTCTCTCAATAAATCGGGAAATATTTCGAAGATAGAGCTCCATTTGGTGTTCATTGGAAGAATATATTGTTAATACATTTGATCACTATCTGGTGCTTTACATGCAAAACAATTAGACTATTTTACAGTCATGGTACACCTCCAAAAGCTACCTCATTACCCGTAGATCAAAAAAAGCTATCGTTTTATTGAAGTTATATTGTACAAAGTTCATTACATTCACGCTACCAGGTATCCAGTTTCGCGGATAATTATTCTCGCGTAATTAGACGTCCGCGTTGTATTACCATGTAGCTAATTTTTTTTGGCCGAGCTTTATTTTTACACGTCGCGAAATACGAGCCTTGTTTTTCCGAAAGGGATTCTAATGAAAGAGCCATATCGAATTCATTCGTTAAAAGTACCCATCGCTTTGTATCACGTTACCGTCAGTCCTTTTGTATGATTAGTGACCGGCTCTTCTAACAATCGTAATGGTGTTGCAGATAGCTGCGAATTCGCATCCAACAAGTACTACGCTCTGTGCGGTCTCGGCGGTATTTTGTCGTGCGGTATCACCCATACCTTGGTCACACCTTTGGATCTAGTCAAATGCAGGCTGCAAGTTGATCCAGCTAAATATAAAAATGTTGTACATGGATTCAAGGTAAAGTATAAATTCCACCAACGCTACCATGCGCCATATAATTTCATTAACCAATCACCAACTTTAACCTCTTCCATATTTCATTCACGTTCGATATTAAATTTTATTGCCACATTTTCTTCTACCGATGTTCGCAATGCCTAACGCTCGGGCTTTCAAATTTCGCTCGTTCTTACGCGGGCTACGTTTTTTTTCCTATCTCTCATTTCTATACCAACGTAATGTAATTTTGTGTACGTACATTTTATTCGAAAAGCTTTATACTGTTATTAGAGCGGATTTTTTATCCGACGAAATGAATTTGAAATCGTGCTACCAAAGAAAAGCCATCTTTTAATAAATCGTTCGTCGAAAAAATAATAATAAAATTAATTCCTTTCATATTCCTATCAAATTTTCAGTCACGAGAAATTCTCATCCTCTGTATTTCGCATTAACGAAAATTCGACAACCTGTTGAAAAAAAACACAAAAGATAAGTCGAGCAGTTTTCACTTTAATTATTTCTTTTGACTAATTTCATCTTTTCTTGTCACTTGCTGTGAAGAAGTTTTGTTTCAATTGTAAAAATAAATTCTGCGAAAAAAGAAAACCGAATATTTAACGAAAAAAGCGACACAAAGAAAATTCCTAGTAGGTGTATAAAATAATAGAATGGAAGAAGAATGAGCATTTAGCTTTGAAAATGAAAAAACATTTTTTTTTTAAATGAACGTTGTAAAAATCCGTTATTTTAAGATTGCATTCGATATTAATGTATAGTTTAAGCTGATTAAAATTGAATGGTAATTAAATATATAATGGGTGTGCCCAAACATCGAGCTTTCCTTCATTACGTCGTATACGCAACACATAATATCTTTTAGAAGATATATTTGCCTATATATATACTTTTAGGAACTAAGAAACTAAATTTTCATTTAAAACTTTGATGTTCTTGCAAAGACAATTACATGAGTACATCTATGTGTATGAAAAACATAATAATCAATTACGCAATATTTGAAAACTTTTATAGATTTAAATTAAAATTCCAATAAAATTAAAAATTCCTAAATATTAGATTTTGATACCAGAATCAAAATTCTAATACACTGAAATATCGACAAAAATTAAATTACCAAAAAATGAAATTTCCATAGTCCAAGTTTCAGTGTTGGGAAACAAGTAACAATCAAAATCCCTGCGCAATGAAAGTATTGACACCTTTGGAAAACTTTCAATAGAGTATTTATAATGACTGGTCTATGTTCTGATTGGTCATATGTTACGCGCGTAATGACCAATCATAACGCTAGAATCTGATAAAATGTAGGTAGTTTCATTTCTACCTTCCTAAATAATATCGTTCAGTTTTCAGTGAACGACTAAAATTCGTTTGTGATTTGAATCATCAGCTGATTTTTGTTCTTATTTTACGAGTTAGTCGAGGTAAATTTACCACATTCCAACTTGGTGATTGGTTGTTACAGGCGTGACGTATGACCAATTGGAACATAGACCAGTCATTATAAATACTCTATAATCAAAATTTCGACAAAATTAAAATTGTAAAAAATCTTATCAGCCAAAATTCTGTCGTCAGAAAAATTTAGATAGGTAGTCAAAATCACAATACACATGAAATCTAGATACTCGAGCAACATAGATAAATTTTAAATCATGCATAAAATTAAAATTCTAAAAAATAAAGTTCCCCACTGTTTTTGAATTGATAATTTTTAAAAGTGGCATTTATAACGACTGAAATTTTTATTCTACTAACACAATGAGAACGAAAATGAATGGGAACCAAACCCGAAGTCGATACTATAATAAATTTGGCAATGAAATGGAACACGTAACCAAATGAAACACTTTCGGCCTTCTGGGTTCTTATTATTTTTCTTTTTTGGCTTATTAGTTTTTATATTCCATAACAAAATGGACTCTAGCATATTCAGGGCTGCAAAACCAAGACCACAAATATAACTAAAAAAAAATTAAACAATTTCAAAACCTGAGCCAGAACCAAAACAAAAATGAACCAAAAACCAGAGATGGAACCAAAACTGTTCTGGTTTTCTTGCACCAGTTCAAAACTTCAGAAGTATAAAAAGTTCACATTAAAAAAAAAAATACACATTAGGTCAACCCAGAACTGGAGCTGAAACCAAAACCCGGAAACCCTAACAGGATGAGTAAACTCGGAACTAAAACACTATAATCTAATTCTTAAAATCTAGAACCAGAAGCTGAAGCACGAACTTTCCAATTTTTCAACATTGCGTTAAATATACTTCCTTCCAGCGTTGTAAAACCCCGAAACAATGAGACAACTAGGAACCAGAAGCAAAACTATTTTAAAACCAAATCTGTAACCTGGACCCAGAATCACAATCTAATTCTGAAGCTCTCAGAACCTAGAACTGAAATTAGAACCATGAATGTTCCAGTTCTGCAACACAGTTTTGAATTGAGTTTCAAGGTCTTGAAAATAAAAATTCCTAAAAATATAACTGACGATCAGCAAAATATCCACAACATCTTGACTCTCCTACAACATTCCAACTTCCTCTTTAAAATCTAACTGTCCTAGAGGTGGCGTAATAACCATAGCATTTATGGGTTCATTTTTAGTTCCAGGTTCTGAGAACTTCAGAAGTAGATTACTGTTCTGGGTTCAGATTACAATTTTGGTTTTAAAATAGTTTTGCTTTAGTTCCTGGTTGTCTCATTGTTTCGGAGTTTTTTCAGGTAATAGTTCTAGCTTCTGTTCTGGTTTCATAGCCCTGGAAGGAAGTATATGTAACGCAAGGTTGAAAATTGGAAAGTTCGTGCTTCGGGTTTTGGTTCCAGGTTCTAAAAATTAGATTATAGTTTTAGTTTCAATTCTGGTTCCGAGTTAACTCATCCTGTTAGGATTTCCGGGTTTTGGCTTCAGCTCCAGTTCTGGGTTGACTTGATATATATATATATTTTTTAATTTGAACTTTTCATACTTCTGAAGTTTTGAACTGGTGCAAGAAAACCAGAACATTTTTGGTTCTGGTTCAGGTTTTGAAATGGTTTTATTTTTTTTTTTTTCTGGTTATAGATCTAGTTACAGTTCTGGTTCCGTTTTTGCAACCCTGAATACGCTAGAGTTCGTTTTGTTATGGAATATAAAAACTACTAGGTCAAAAAAAAAAAATATATAATCATAATAATAATAATAATAATAATAATAACTCAGAAGGCTAGCACTATATCATTTTGTTACATGTTGCATTCCACTTCCAAAATGATTATGGTACCGACTTCAGGTTTCTTTCCCCTTCATTTTGCTTTTGTTTTCGATCCTAGTTCTATGTTAAAAATGTTTTGCGTTTTTCCGAATTCTGGTTACAGTCTCACTCCCAGTTTTGCAATCATGTTCTGAACTGTGATCTCAACATTTACAATATTAATAATTCAATTCTAAATCTTAAGCTTAGCTAGAACCAACTTCAAATTTTAAAAATCCTCAAACTTCAAGATTAGGTTCCAACTTTGAGCACTTTTCCCTTCAAGTTTTAGCCTTATGTTAAGCTTTACATCTACAAATTTAAGTTATTCTTGATGGCCAGCCGAAAGAGCCAATCTGATAAATCTTGCTCATATCTATCGCTCATTGGTGTCTATTAGTGAGTTATCTCATTTGCTCATTTCGCCGGCCATTGCAAGAATTCACAACAAAGTTTAAATAATGTGTGACATCACAAAGAAACACACACTGTTTTGGTAGCTAGCAAAATGATGTTACATGTTTCTACACTATTTACTTTGAAATAAAATGTTACATGATTTTTCTCTTTGTCTATGAATTTCCAAATTGAAGAATATTATATTATTCATTAATTTTTGAGATTGTAGGAGGTGGGGATGAAGGGAATAAGATTTTTTTAACTTAATTTTTTAATTTCATAAGCAAGCTCATTTCAAGAGCTTTACAAAAATAAGAGGAAAAATTTTTCATTTATTGCCAGAGAGAGGGAAAAGAGAAATCTCCAGCATTTATCAAAAATATTTTATTCACATCAGAATTAAGCGTCTCAATCGTGTAAATATTATCATGAAAAAAAAGTAGAGGAGATGTAATTTTACGAAGGACAAGAGTGGGAAAATTTCCACCTTTCAAATTAGTGATTTCAATAACATCCCTTAACTTGGTAAGTTAGGCAAATATACATACACGGATGCATGATCTGTTGCCTATACCTCGAATGCAAGGGAAAGACAGATGCAAGCACACTCGGTATAGTATGTATTTAAATAAAGTTGACGAAATAAACTCCAGACGACCATAACAGTACGTAAAATCGTTGCAGAAATCACTAAAGATTTGCAATATAAAACCTAACGAGTAGCGACTATATCTCTGCAAGAGCTTCCGAAGATGGCATTAAATAAAACGAAATTATAGTTGAAAACAACGAACCGTTAAATATACGTTGCTGGTGACTTACGATGAGTACGCGAATATTCGAAATAAATTACCGTTATTTCAATGTGGCATTTCTATTTAAATCAAGCTCTCGTTTTCTTACGTCGCTTGTTTTCTTTCCAGTTGATGTATTTTATTTTGCAAAAATTACCTGCGCTTGTATCGGCGAACCTGTATGTAAAAATAACATCTTAGAATGTATCTTTTCGTCGAGGTAAACGAACCCTTGTGAAGCATAAGGATACCCACATGACTCATTGTCATTATAACGATGCATTTAGTTTCTCAGCATTATCAACTATTCACGATGCGATTGTAGTTACAAAAACTATACCTTCGCTAATGCTGACTAAAGAGTTTTTTTTCTTGTTTAACAGGTCACCGTAGCTGAGAACGGAGTCCGAGGTTTAGGTCTAGGATGGGCACCGACGTTCTTCGGATATTCTACGCAGGTAAATCGTATAGATACAGCTAGTGCCAATAAATTGTTACTCCTCTTGCACATGCACCTTAGGTTCGATAATTTAGTCGCGTTTTTATCGCGACAACGTCCGAATAAAATCCAACTAGCTTCGGCAAACTCGACGTTAGCGTCTTAAGTCTCGACGTGGAAAGAAAATAAACGCGTTTTCCATTGATTTAGTTCGGCAACCATATCGAATTTTATCCTCAACGTCGTAATTTTATACCCATTCGGCGAACGAAAAATTACCCCAATAAAGTAAGATTAACGACCATTTTAGGCATTGTATCGAAAGAAATTTTTTACGCCAAGAATAAACAAAGGAGTATGATGAACTACGTTAATTGTCTTCGAACCCTTGTAAGCGTCGAGTTTTAGGTTTCTCGCATCTCGGACCCTTTACTTCGGTCGTGTGTCGGCATACACGTGCCATCGTACCCGTATAACCCTTATATTGACATCATCAAACAAAAAATGTATTTTACCGCTGTAATAATCGAAAAGCGGTTTGCCTATATCCAAAATAAACTACCGGCGTATTGATTCGACCCAAGAATGAGCTCATTTTATGCGAGCCTACTCTTTGATACGATGGAAATTTCGTCGACTTGTACGATATTTGCATAACTAATCTGGGAACGTTACGACCGTCGGCTGCAGCACGGTGAAATGAACTTTCTATACCAACGTCAATGCCGCAAGTTTGGATAACGCGGGTTGCAGCTGATAAAATTAAGGCGAGTTTTCCAAACCCGAAAATTCAAATTCGTCATTCAACCGACTTAATCTTCGACTATCAAAAGAAATGTCTACTTTCAGTATCGAAACAATTACAAAGATTTTTGGTAACATGAGAAAAGGTATTAAAGGAGATCATTAAAAAATCAGATTGGCGAGTGTGTTAAAAGCTTATGTGAACGTTTTGCATATCTCCTTCATTGAAGGAGCAAGAAATGTTTCAATTTTTGAATTATTAAAAAAAAAAAAAATACAGACTCGTTCAAATTTCAATCAACATTTTTCTTATCATGAATTGAGAGGGGAATACTACATGATCTCTATACCCTTTCTAAAATTAATTTGTTGACAATTCTTCAATGTCTTTAACATAACAGATGGCAATATGATGATGAGACATTTTTGGTAGGGAAAAGTTGAAATGAAAAGTTTTCAAGATTTACATAAAGTTAAATTTTAAGTCTTATTGTTGAAAAGATATAAGAATTTAATTATCTTCCTCTCATTTGCAAATTGAGAAAGAAAAACAAGAATTCCATAGGAATAACATTTTTTTTTAGATCTCAACCGCAGTAAATTCTAAAACTATTATTATTACCTATTACTATTTAATGTTTAATCGAATTTCTCAAAATTGTATTTTTTCGTAATTATGCTAATTTACCTCGATCAATTTGAACATCTATAAACTGCGTACTTCAAAAAACCACAATATGTTTTCCAGCGATGTCATAGGAAAAATTTTCATTCTTTGAATATTTTTTCGGTAAAATGGATAGTAGTCAAAAAGTACAATGAAAAAAGTCATAATTTTTGCTCATTTCCAAACCCGTTGAATTGAAAGTTTCAATAAACTGTAGCCCCTTCAATTTGGCAAATAGGCAAAAATTATACATAATTTCTTCTGCTTTCATTTTTATGTACTATCGATTCCAAATAAAAAAATGTTCAATAAAAGCAAATTTTTTATCCTATGACGTCATCGCCTTACGTTTTTTCGAGTTCTTTTCAAAAAGTAATATTTTTCAACAAATGATATATGATATGGATAGTACTAATAAAATGCAACAAAAAAAGTTATGTGTAAAAATGGTACATCAGTGAAATTTAAGGATGTTCAAATTTTCAGAACCCTTTACTTCCCTCCCATGAAGGAATATTAAATTTTTGTACCTTATCTTTTTCGTTACTTTTTAAAAGTACTATCGATTCCATTGAAGTAATTCAAATTTTATCAAATTTTTGATTTTCCAAAACTTCAATGACGTAATCATACATACAGCGTCACCTATAGAGAAAAATGAGGCTTTGCAGCGGATGCCTCTATTTCAGATTTTCTATTGAATACCTTGGTAATGGCTATCTAAAGAACATACTAAAAGTCTCTATAGATAAAAGGTAAGTTTAGCTCACCGCGGAGGAGGGGGTAGAGGTAAAAAAACAACAACAACTTCGAAAAAAACTGTGTGATGTAAAAATATTTTATTTTAAATTCCAGCCAAATTGAATTATTATACTATTTCCTGCCAGACGTGAAAGAAGGCTCAAAAAGTTCAGAGTTTACCTTTCTTTTTTGCCCATCAGTGAAGACTTGGAGTTTTATAACACTTTATTTCAATATAGCCCAAAAATTGTGTTATTTCGAAATGAACTGAAAAAAATTATAGTATTATGAAATGCAAAATTTCTATAATTATTTGATTATTAGTATGTTGCAAAAAATCATTAAAAAAGAATTTTTTACCTCCTTAATTACACAATGAAAAAATGTATGCCCTTGAAAAATACAACCCCCTCCCCCCTCTTTAACTACACAAGCAATCATAGACAAAAAAAATTATATTGGTCTGAAAAAACTTCAAAATTCACTCATACTGATATATGTATTGGCTGAGCTCAGATTTGAAAAAAATAATAATAAATTAATTAATCAATTAATAAATAAATAAATTAAAATTAATAGATAAACAATAATCGATTTCCTCGAAATCATTATTATTAATTTATTTCAAGTTGAACTCATTTACTTTGATTAATGTAGAGTAATTAACTAATTAAAGTAACTGGTCCGTTTTCTGATTGGTCGTAAATCAAGCGTGTAACAACCAATCAGCAAGTCGGATAGTAGTAAATTACCTCGACTTACTGGTACAATAAAAACATGAATCAGCTGATGATTCAAATCACAAACGAATTTTAGTCGTTCACTGAAAACTGAACGATATTGTTTGGGAAGGTAGAAATGAAACTACCTAGGTTTTATCACATTCTAGCTTTATGATTGGTTGTTACCTGTGTGACGTATGACCAATCAGAAAATAGAGCAGTTACTATTGGGATCCTTCAGCGAAAGAGTCGGTACCTGGTGGTAAAACGATGAACTACTGAAAACGGGGATTTCAATAATTGATAAAGTATCATTATTGACAATGAATTAATAATTGTGGTACTGAATTGAATTATTTTGAATAGAATTAATTGTTTTTTGTTCAATGGTAAAGATAAATTGAATTCCAATGTTATTGTTACGAAGTAAATGATTATTTTTCATGCACTTACCAAGTTACCAATGACTAGTGATACAATTATCGCGAATATCATAAATACCATGCGAAAGAATCTCATTTATAAACCAAAATGATAGATAAGTATTAAATTAGCCGAACCCAATTCATTCATTTCATTTATTGGATTTATTTTCAAATAATTTAAACATTTCACTGTGTGAGTCCACAACTGGCGGCAAAAATTCCCCGTTTTCAGAACTGATAATACCATTTACATGTAAACACGATACTAGCGCGCCACTGCTCTGAAGGGTCCCAATAACTACTCTATTAACCACCTTTGAATTAAGTTTTCAAATTTCTAAAGTTGAAACGAAAAATAATGAATTTCTAATAAAAATGAAAATTTTTCGTAATAAGATTTTAGTTAGAATTGCGTTCACCATCTCAACTTAGTCAAAGGTTTAGAAAATCAATATTGAATTTAACATGCCACATTCTCATCTCAATTCAGCCATTTCAGCCAAAAAAATTACATTCTTTCAGTCAAATATTCTTTTCTCCACAGAAAGCTGTTTATCATTTTTTCAATATCTTTTTAAATTACCGCTCTTCAACTCGTAATGACGTCATTACCCAAGACCGATCTAAACTTCTGGAAATTTCTGTTGCGTATCCGCAAGCGAACCTTCTATAGTCTGTTTATACTCTAATAAATTCGCCCATAATATAATACCCAACGACCGCATAAATTTCCTCGTAAATTTATCTGCCAACTCGAATACCCTGGTTACTATTTCTTTAGCGATGCTTCGGTCAAAAAGAATCGAAACATTGGAAAAATTTAAATTACAAACCGCACCTCGAACAACTTAATTCTACGAATAATCACCACCTTCGTTCATTTTTTCGCCAACAAATCTGATTACGAATTTCTTACTCGCCTGCTGGTACGAACGTTTTAAGGAAACAAATTCTACTTAAATGGAAACAATAAATTGGCTTTTTTCGAAACTAGACAAATGAAAATTACGATCCGCGAAATCGAACGATCGCTTAAATTACCGTAAAAAACTACAGAGTTTTCTACTACAGTAAAAAATTTCCTCATGCGTGTCCCAGTTCTTTACTGGCTCGCAATTTTCTCACCGGAGATGGTGTTTTTCTCTCATTTTCACCTGCTTCAACAATGAAAGTGTTCTTAAAGTTTTTGTTTTACTAGATAACACTTGCGAGGTATCGTCGAGTACGGTATGATGGTGCTTTTTATTACATAGTCGGCGTACAATTTTTATAAAGCTTTCTACTTTTATCGAGTTCGTCTTTCAATGAGTGCTGCGACGGATTTTGAGAGGTGGGACGGTGGTAGGCGAATTTTGCTTTTATACGTACTTAACTTCGGTTCAGTAGCTGTATGGTAAATATTTTACGACGGTTTCGGGGTCTGGACGTTATTGCTTAATTTTTACTGCGTCGAGGCATAATGGCAAACTGGACAGTGGGATTTAAAATGTATATTTATAATATTCCAACCATTATCATATGGATGTAATGAAAATGATTTTTTCCCTCTGTCCCTCAAAAATAAGTACGAGGTCAAAAAGATGAAAATTTTCAAATAAGTTGGAAATTATTTCAAATTTTACAGAAGGATATTCCAATGTAGCTATTGAACTCTCGAAAATAGGTTTTTTTCTTATATCTCGCTAGGAGGGCTCCTATGATGAAAATATTTCAGTACCAAAATATTCCACTCTTAATTCTACACGAGTGAACTCCTTCGGCTTTTTTAGTCTACTCAATAAAAAGCCCAATGAGTTCATTTCAAGTATACTTCTTACTTTTTTCATTATTTATGAACTCATGAACTTGGGTCAAAACAGATCCAAATTGACATAGAGTTAAAATTTGAGAAATGCTTGAGGAGTCTCAAATAACTCAAATTTCATTAACATGGGCTCGTATCAATATAGGGAATTTGAAGTTTATTATATTCCGAACTCATTTTTTATAGGTGATGTTGAACAGAGAAGGGGAGTCCCTGATTTTAAAACTTGGTCTTCGAATCAATTTTAGTTTCTATAACAGAATAAGCCTGAAGAGCTAATATATTCAAAGTTCAGCTTCCTAATTCAATTTGGAAGAGAGTTGTGGCAAAACATAGTTTTTTGAAGCGAATTTGAGTCTAAGGATTTCTCGAATTTGTAATATCTACTCACCAAATGGACCTAAAACCTTCAGAACTTCAATTTGTAGGTGAGGTGATTATAATGTGAAGTCTTGAATGGGAGGGGGGGGAAATCCTTTAAATATTGGCGTTTCTGACCATTTGTAATCATAAGGCAAATTCTCAATATTTTAGCTGAATTTTTAATAACACCGATACCTGATTTCGGAGGGACGTCGGGGAGGAAGGGTCTTCAAATCTTTAAATGCCCATTTTCTTGGTATTAAATATTCTTTCTCTTCCAAGCGTATCCATGAAATTCGCTCAAAACTTGGTGAGAGCCTCTTCTTAGAAATTAAAAAAAAAAATACTTTTTTGTTTTTTCGATATACCTCAAAATGACGGATCACTCAAATTTTGAGGGAGACTGGAGAAGGAGCAAATAGCTCAAATTTTTTGTTTTTGATTTCACTTAAAAGGCAAGTCACGGACACTAACATACCCAAATTTCAGCTTCATGAATGAATTTGGAGAGAATTTAAAGCAAAAAACAGCTTTTTGAGGAAGTTTTAAGTCATGCAATTTCTTGAATTCTCCATATCTCCTCACCAAATCAATGTAGAAAAGTCAAACTTTGTGTGTGAGGTTAATGAGTGATCAAAATGTGACTTTTAGAATTTGGATCAAAATTAATACAAAATGGCGGATTATCAAAATTTGAGTAGAGCTTGAGGAGCCTCAAATTTGTAAAAATGTAATTATTATGAACTGATATGATTATTGGTGATAAGAATTACACTATATCCTCAATTCACTTTCATACATGATGTTGGAGGGGAGAAGGAGGGGTTATCGACCTCACAATGTGGTGGGGGTACAAGAGAAGTCAAAAATTCTTTATTACGTTGTCATATGATAAAATGAGTGTATGTGACTAACCTATTCTAATTTCAGCTTCCTAACTGCATTTGAAGGGAAGTTAGAGCAAAAAGCTTTTTGAGGAAGTTTTGATTCATGAAATATTTTCCCCCACGCGTTACGTTGACGGGTATCCATAAAATTAGCTCAAAACTTGGTAAGAGATTCTTCTTAAAAATGCAAAAAAGGAACTTCTTTGTTTTTTCGATACACCTCAAAATGGCGAATCACTCAAATTTCGAGGGGGGCTGAAAAGGGGGAAAATAGTTTAAATTTTTAGTTTTTCATTTCATATGAAAGAGTGAGTTATGGACACTAACATCAGGGCCAAACAGGGCCAAAGAGAGGGGAGGACAAAGGGGACATTTTGTCCCGGGCCCGGAATTTAACATGGGGCCCGAATTGATTTTGTTATTATTTATGTTTTAGATGTGAAGTGAGGCTGCAATTTTTCAAAACTCGATGGCTGTATTATATCTTAAAAACATTCACATAAGATAAATGCTTTCCTCAAAAAAATGGAGTGTTCAATATTGTTTATGAAAGTTGAAAGTACTCAAAAACTCCGATAAATTGCTTTTTAAAAATCATAAAAAATTTCCCGGGGACCAGTACCCCCTTAATAACATAGAGGCCCTATCTTCTTGTGTTTGCTCCGGGCCCACTTTTCCTCTCTGCGGCCCTGACTAACATACTCAAATTTTAGTTTCCCAAGTGAATTTGGAAGTGAGTTGAAGCAAAAACCCGATTTTGGAGGAAAAATTGCTACAGGATATTTCATAAATCTTCCATATTTCCTCACCAAATCGACCTAGAAAAATGAAAGTTTTTATATAGGATTGGTTGATGACCAGAACATGACCTCTTAAATTTGGGTTAAAATGAATCCAAACAGGCCAATTGTCAAAATTAGAGGATAACTTGAGGAGCCTCAAGTTCCTATAATTTGAAAAATATAGGTTCATATGATTATTGCATGGTTAGAAATACTACATTTATTCTAAATTCAACTTCTTCGGTGGTTTTGGAAGAAATAGGGTTGTAGTTTTTTAACTTTGTGTTGGATATGACCTGTAGACATGAAGAGCTTAGCAACGTTATTTCAAACTTGAATAAGCTCCAATTAAAAACTCAGCTTCAGCAATGCGGCATAGCTGCTTATTTTTTTCTTCTTTTGTACCACTAGGATGAAGATGAAAATAGCTTCTAGGTAAGGGACTTTTCAGTGAAATGTACACTTTTATCATTTTTTTTGTTTACCTCAAAATGGCAATTTACTGAATGTCTGAGAGAGCTAAAAGAGGAAAAATAACTCAAGATTTTCGTTCTTTGTCTTACACAAGAGAGTGAGTCAAAGACACATACGTTTCCAAATTTACGTGAGGTAATTTCCCATCACCGACTGAGAATCCCTGAGCGAAATACAGGTTGTTACAAAAATGTTGACACCGCATACCTAAGATATCTCAAGGGATAGCGTTTTTGGGTAGCTGTATGAAATTTTCGAATTCATTATGTTGAGTGCATTTTCTTGCGTTTTGAAAATTAACATAAAATTAAATAATTCATGTACACTTTTTTTGGCATTTCTATCTCATTGTTGAAGAGGAAGGAATTATGGTGGTACCAATAACAACTCCAAAATTTACTTATCGAATGTATCAACTCATTATGCAAAGCTTACATGGTTTGTCACAAGTATTACTGGGTTGTCAGAAGAAATTTCGATTTTGAAAAAATTATACGTTTTTACACACATACACATGTGTGTGTTAAAATAGGTAACCTTCAATGCAACTTTTCAAGCTTTCTATCGAGTTTACAAAAAAAACTATAGAAAGTTAATTTACTTCAAATTGTGCGTAGAGCATTTTAGCACTCAACTATTTTTATCATAGGAGTGCTCTATCGCCAGTTATTCCAAAAAACTTATTTCGGAGGTAGAATAGACCACCGACCAAATAAGAAAATAGTAAGCGAATTTTTTCTAATCTGGTCAAATGATCATAATATAAAACCATTTCCAGCTTATTTAAAAATATTTCTATTTTATTCTGAGTGTATGTAGGCGAAACTTTTTTAAAGGTGAACGAGGTATCTTCGGAGATGAAAAAAATTCATTTTTGATTTCAAAAACTTGAAGGATAATTTCCATCTAGTTACGTCAAAAAGAAAACGCAGAAAAGAAAATCCTTCGGAGAAAAGAAAATCCTTCGGAGAAAAGATTATTATTACAAATACTCTGCGCTTTCCATTTCCCCTTTAAACAGCGAATATTTATATTAATTTGAAAAATTTACACCGTTCCGCGTATAAAAAATTTCATTAACGCCAAACTCAAACGTACGCGTTTCAACAAAGCTTCGATGGCGAATAAGCTTCCTCCAAAAACTTTTGATCGCTTCTCCCCCTTTAAATTCTTCATTTCGTTGAAATAACATTTAAAAGGAGCCGTATCGATGTTAACACGTTGTTGCTTATTAAAACGGCGAAAAAAAATATACTTCGTTTGAGCGAAAAAATAATACGATACCGCGAATGAGAGAATTGCACTTTAAAGCTCAACCGAGGAAAAAAAAGTTTTTAAACGAAACAAAATAATAGAAAGCTTTTCAGTAATTTGAAACTTTTATAACCCCTTAAAGCGAAGCAGTAAATAAAATTGAGAAATGTCTTGTGGCACAAAAAAGGACTTTTAAAAGGCCAGCTGTTCTTATTCAAAAGTTTTTACCTTTTAGAGCAACTTCCATAACTTTAGTTTTAATGAACTTCATTCATTTTATAATTTTTGCAATTTCAATTACACGAAACGACGTTTTTTTTTTTTCACGGTAATTGCCTATTCCGCCAGCCTCATTCGGACAGTAGGATGAAAAAATATTCTTCGCTCATTAATAATTCATAATACGCCGCAAATGGAAACTCGCTAGCGCTTTTTTCCCA
This sequence comes from Phenacoccus solenopsis, assembly GCA_009761765.1. Classification (NCBI taxonomy): domain Eukaryota; kingdom Metazoa; phylum Arthropoda; class Insecta; order Hemiptera; family Pseudococcidae; genus Phenacoccus; species Phenacoccus solenopsis. Next base: position 9,611,500 of record CM019754.1, on the reverse strand, counting down.
ATCCGAATTCCCGAATGATATGATAATGCGATTTTTAATTTTTTCCCTTTCTACGGTCGCTCGATTCCTACGATGGCGAGATTTCGACGTTTTAATTGCGATTAGATTGTACAGTCTAAACGGGATGTTTAAGAAAATAACTATTTTCCACGCTGCACCATGAATATTTATAGATGTAATTTAACTCTTTCGTTAATTCTCGCACTTTGCAGACGAATATTACCTTTTTTTTTGGCGTGCGGTGCAGTCTCGTATCGATTTTATCGGTTCGATTTTCTCCCCCTCGTTTTAAAACCGAATGCTGAAAGTCCGTGAAGTCTTTCTCGCATAGTGAATTTTATTTAACGCTTTTTTCTAATAGTTTAAATGTTTCCTTAATGAGTTTTTTCTCTCGACCGTTCGCTCGTTTTATTGTTTCTGAATTTACGAAAGTTTGCGAAACTTTGAGCGAATAGTCGAAATGATGGGTGCATGGGTGTGGGGATAAACAAATTTTTGTCGACGAAGAACCCTCAGGGTTATCCTTTGTTCTGGAAGTTGATCGTGTGTAAATAACGCGGTATGTATTTAAAGCTGAAATTTTTTTTCGCTTTCAAATGTCCTTATGACCTTTGCTACGAAGTGTTTATTTTTCCAAGATGACTTTGGTTAAAAAATTCATTCATTTTATAGCTAACTTTTCACCTTAAAAACAACAACTATTACAGCCTATCTGATTTGGGAAAGAGTGGTCGGAGGAGGAGCGAAGCTTCAAATATTTGCATTTTAGACTATTTGTAATCAAATGGTAAATGTCAAACATTTTCTCCTTGTGTAGCGCCGTTGGGTATTCATGAAATTCGCTCAAAACATGGTGAAAGACTCTTTTTTTTTTTTTTTTTTTTTTTTTTTCTATGTGCCATGTACAGCAACAATGGCTAGAGGCACAGCAACAATCTAGATTTTACTTGTTAATCCTGTGGACTTTAGAAAAAGGAATAATTTATCAATTTGTGCCTGATCATCTGATAGAATGTCCTTTAAAGTATTTGAAGTTTTCAAACATGCTCCTAGAGAGCGCTGTAATCATCGATTAACATTGTGTGTCCAGAGTTGGGCATCACTCTGAGCGCGCTCGGAATGCGCTCTTTGAAGAGCGAAAAAGAGCGGAATAATAAATCACTCGCGAATAAACGAATGAGTCGCCCATTCTTCAGATTCTTCGTTCTCTTTCTCCAGTAATGAGAAAAATGACGTAAAATGATAAATAGGGATCTAAATAGGTAATATGTACTCGCTCATGATTGGTTGAAGTGATAAGCAAAAAAAACATAAAGAATTCGCTCAGAATTTTACTCAGTATGCTGAAGAATGAAAGACTCTTCTTAAAAATGCAAAAAAGGAACTTTTTTGTTTTTTCGATACGTCTCAAAATGGCGAATCACTCAAATTTTGAGGGGGGCTGGAGAAGGGACAGATAGCTCAAATTTTTTGTTTTTGATCTCACACAAAAGAGCAATTCACTGACACTAATATATCCAAATTTCTGCTTCATGAATGAATTTGGAGGGGAGTTGGAGCAAAAAAAGCTTTTTGAGGAAGTTTTGAATCATGCAATTTCTTGAATCTTTCATATCTCGTTATCAAATCAACCTAGAAAGATCAAATCTTGTTCGTGAGGTTACTTGGTGACCAGAATATGAACTCTTGAATTTGTGTCAAAATGGAACTAAAATGGCAGATTATCAAAATTTGAGTAGAACTTGAGTCTGTCATGTTTGATATTTTAGATCTGTTTTCGATTTTATAGTTTCAATTTTTTGCTCGTTGTGATTCAAGTTATCAAATGTTTTCCCCAATTTTTTGGTGGGGGGGTCCGTGAGGTAGGGAGATGATGATGCTTTTGGGATTCAAAAGTGACATCACCATACTATGGAAAAAACACAAAAAATTCAAATAACTGCCCATAAATAAAGAAATGGAGAAAAACCAAAAATTAAAGAAATGATAAAATACCTAAAAATTGAGAAACGTTAAAGATAAGGAATAAAAAAAAAGGTTCAAAAACTAAAAAACATGTATAATACCTGAAAATTAAAAATCCAAGAATATAAATATCCAAAAACTGGAAATTATTCAAAAATTTAATATATTCAAAATTTCAAAATATTTGAAAATTAACAAGATTAGAAAAATCGATAAAAAAATGAAAAACGAAGAATGAAGAAATATCTAAAAAATTGTTTTAAAATGTAGAATGCTAAAAAATTAAAAATCGACAAAAATGGAACAATATCCCTTCCTCCCCCACCACCGGCTTCATGAAAAAACTGTTAAGTATCGCAATTTCTTTTCCCTTCCCTGTAAAAATGTCTATATAAATATGAAAGAACTAGGTTAACAATGAAGATGTGACTGAAGAAAATAATTTTTATGTTATGGAAAAAGTAAAAAATTTAAGAAAAAATTCAAAAATTAAAGCAATAAAAAAGTTATGAATTATTTAAGAATTCAAAAACTTTCAAAAATTATGAAAAATATTTAAAAATAAATAACCGTGAAATAAAAGATTCTTAACGAACGAATAAGAGCAAAAAATTAGTAAAAGCTCAATAATTAAAAAAGAAACTCATTAATAAATGATTATTTAAAAATAAAAATATTCAGATTATAAACCTTCAAAAAAGGACAACAACCTAAAATACTGAATTCAAGAATAATGTGTCTAAACGTAAGAGACTGATAACAATGAAAGGACTGAAAAAAATTCTTAGATAGCGCAAAAGTCAATAATTTAAAAAAAAAAATGAAAATCAAAAAAAGTCTCATCATGATAAATTTTTTAAGAATTCAAAAACTTTTAAAAATCAAATGTCTGCGAATAAATAAACATGAAATACTTAAAATTTCTCGATAAACGTGAAAAGGTTTAAAAATCAGTGAAAGTTCAAAAAAAAAAACTCAGTGACAAAAAATGTTTTTGAAATTAAAAAAAAAAAATATTCGAAATTGACAAAGAACCAAAAAAGAGCATTATGGTACCTAAAAAACTCAATTCAAGATTGAAAAATTCCGGGCTCTTCCAAAAAAAATGTCTATATTTTATGAAAAAACAAGATAAATAACGAAGAAATGACTAAAGAAAAATTCTTAAATAATAAAAGAATAAAAACAAAAAACAAAAACAAATTAAAAATAAAAAATACTAAAATTCCAATAATGATAAATTACATAAAATTTCTAAAAATTTTAAAAACTATGAACATTACTAAAAATAAATAAGGTAGAAATAAACAATTCTTAAGAAATGAAATAAAGTCAAAAAAAATCAATAATAAAAAAATTTCATTAAAAAATTTTTTCAAAAATGAAATATTTTTTTAATGTTCACAAAATAATACTCTATGATTACGTGGAAGTAGGAAAAATTAATTTTGCCTCAAGCCTTATCATATGGCTCCTGGCACCCTATACACACTCAACCTTAAACCTCAGTGGTTTTCATTATATTAGTCGAAAACAAAAATTTATTACACTTGCTTTTGTTAGCTCATATTAATTAAAATCATAGAAAAGACTTTAAAATACAAGGAATGAAGTAAAAAAAAAACAGGAAATGAAAATCCTTTGATATCCTTTTGAGTTCAGTTTTGATTTAAAATTTTTCTTAGTTCTTTCACTTTCTCACCATAATCCAATTTTATGGGTTTAAATTTTAAACTTTTAGAAAAAAAATAATCAATTTGCTTCTCACATTTTCGATTTTTGAAATAATAAGTTAGAAATTAGGTTAATAAAATTTTGATGAGAATACATATTTCCTACTTTTCATAGGATTTTTAAGTGGGAGTTCGAAAAAAATGAAGTCTATTACAATGTAAAGAATAGTTGATGTAATCTTGTTACTTTCCCTTTTATTCATTTTTGTTTCTCTGCTTCTCTCATTTTCATAATTTCCCCCTCCTCACCCCCACCCCTATGAAAAGCATTACACCACATTTTATATATTCTGATGCAAATAACACATTTCCATTTACCATTGATGATAAAATAAAAATTGTAAAATATTCTTATGGTGAAAAATAATCTTCGTTCCTTTAACGTTTATGGTAGGCAAATTATCATACTTAGATATCACATGAGTACCCCATCTGTGGTACGAAGGGAGCTCCATTACAGCGAACCACCCTGTATGACATCCCTCAAATAGCATGTTTTCTGGTCATTACAAATAAGCTCGATGAAAATTAATCTTACTCACACCCTCGTAATTTTAAAACAAGCATATGTGAAAAACTGCACATTCCTGATGGATTTTCAAGCCCCCCTGCTTACACATACGTTTACAACCAGCATCCGTATACATCGAGTTACGAAATATTGACATAAGCAACTTTTTCATTGGTTATTTACTCGCGAAATCCCGGTAACTTGGGTCAGGGCACGAATTTTTTATTTATTTTATTTTTTCGCATTCAACGCTACTGACCTGGTATTATTTAGAGCTCGATTGAAACATTTCCCTGCTGCACTTTGAAATTGGTCGGTTGTTTTTCAACTCTGAATTGTGGATATAAAAGAAACCGCACGTTTCGTTGTACACTCGCTATTTAAATACGCTACGAGTTTTACAAATATCAATTCCCCCCTCGGTACCTACGATTATTATAAATGTTCGCCAGCGTAAATGAACGAGTTGGTCTGACGGGATTAACGACCAGCGACTGTTATTTTTCTAGTCTATAAAAGCCTTCGACAGGCGACGATGAGATAACGTAATGTAAATATTTAAAATGAGATTTTATTCGGTAGCGTTTGCCATTCGGTTGAAAACATGACGCGGCGCCTTGAATTCGAACTGTCATGCACATACCTATTATATCAGAAACACTTGTCGAGCCCTCTTATTGTTAAATATTTCCATTAAAATGTATTAGCTTTCGCGGCTGTGCCAGGGATTAGATTGCGCGCGGTGCTGCGGATATTTGTTGAATATGGAACGGAAATGTTTCCGATTAATGTAAACCGTATTCTCTCCATGTTCGAAAAACATTTCTAGCCTGCCATCCGTATGCTCCTATCAACATGTGAATTCGGCGCGAGAAGAAAAAACCCTCGAGTATTCCGCCCATAGAGGAAAACACCTCGCTATGAACTATTTAAGGCGAACGCGTCCGAGGATACACGTTTTAAAATGAATTTCTACTCGTCGACGTACGCATTCTAGTAACATCGGCGACGCTGCGTATTTCTAATAACGCGCTTTTATTTCTTTTTTGATGTGCCCGATATTGCGAGAAAAGGTCGCGTTATTTTCCTTCGGTCGTTGACTTTGATGGGTGTAAATTAAATTTTTATGGATTTAATTCGTCAAGCCGCCTGTACAGGTGAATTGTGCGAGGTGTAACCGAAGTCACCATATCGTATTTATTGTGCCACTACCAGTATTTACTAGGGCTCGAGTGTAGCTTCAGAAAGTTTTCTTTATTTGCGGAGTTATATGTTTTATTTTCCATTCTCATCAGTGGTGCTAACTTATTATACTATTACTTTTTGGTCATTCTTTTCCTTTTTTTTTTTTTTGGCCATAAATAATGAATAATTTTTCACAATAATTCTACGAGAACAATAACCTGGCGTTTTTTTAATAAGCTCAATACATCGGTACTATAAGAATTTGATAAAAAAAAAAACCAAAAATAAAAATAAAAACGTAACTAGCAACATCGAATTACTGAGCTGAATTTTCAATTGGAGGTTGTTCGGATTAGCAGACGATGTTGTCAACCACTTCATGCAACAACCCCAAGATATTAAAAAAAAAATAATAAATTTTAATAATATTTGGAATTTTGGGATTGAAGGTACTTGAATAACTCAAAAGCCTGGGCTCTGGGAAAAAATGCATATCATTAAATTTTTTTGAATTCCTATTATCTTTATTGCATTATGTACAGTTTTCATCAACAACCAATAGTAGTCGAGATAATTGCAATTGAAAAAACAACTATTTCATTGCCCCTACCCCCCACCCCTATTAGAAATACATCGGTGACGCAGTCAACATGATTTTTTATAGTGATGGAGAGGTCTTTAAAGGCATGAAAAAATGAAATTTTCCCCCCTCGAAATGTCTTAACACCAATAACGATATGAGTTCATATTAATCACATTAGTACAAATTTGAGGCTCCTCAAGCTCTACTCAAATTTTGATAATCCGCCATTTTGGAACGATTTTAATCCAAATTCGAAATATCGTATTCTGGTCACCAACTGACCCCATGTACAAAGTTTGATCTTTCTAGGTCCATTTGATGAGGAAATATGGAAGATTCATGAAATTTCCTATCAGCATAATTTCCCCTCTAGAAACCGATTTTGCTCCAACTCTCCTCCAAATTCACTTGGGAAGCTGAAATCAGAATAGGTTAGTCACTTATGCTCATTTTATCATATGACACCACAATGAAAAATTTTCGACCTCTCGTGTAGCCCCACCACATTTCTAGGTCAATAACCCCACCTCCTCTCCTCCAACATCATGTGTGAAGTTGAATTTGAGATATAGTATACCTTTTATCCTCAATAATCATATGAGTTCATATTATTTACATTTTTACTAATTTGAGGCTCCTCAAGCTCTACTCAAATTTTGATAATCCGCCATTTTGGAACGATTTTCACCCAAATTCAAAATATCATATTCTGGTCATCAACTGACCTTACATACAAAGTTTGAGCTTTCTAGGTCGATTTGACGAGGAAATATGGAAGATTCATGAAATTTCCTATAGCATAATTTCCCCTCTACAAACCGATTTTGCTCCAACTCTCCTCCAAATTCATTTGGGAAGCTGAAATCAGAATAGGTTAGTCACTTATGCTCATTTTATCACATGACACCATAATGAAAAATTTTCGACCTCTTGTGTAGCCTCACCACATTTTCAAGTCAATAAACCCCACCTCCTCCCATCCATCATCATGTGTAAAGGTGAATTTGAGTTACAGTATTCTATTTACACTCAATAATCATATGAGTTCATATTATTACATTTTTACTGATTCGAAGCTTCTCAAGCTTCACTCAAATTTTGATAATGCGCCATTTTGGAATGATTTTGAATCAAATTCAAAAGGTCATATTCTAGTCATCAACAGACCCCACACACAAAGTTTGTCTTTTCTAGGTCGATTTGACGAGGAAATATGGAAGATTCATGAAATTCCCTGCATCGTATAATTTTCCCTTTAAAAGCCCATTTTGCTCAACTCCCCTCCAAATTCACTTGGGGAGCTGAAATCAGAACAGGTTAGTCACGTATGCTCATTTTGTCATATGATGCCATAGTAAAAAGTTTTCGACTTTTCTTATACTACCACCACATTTTGAGGTCGATAACTCCTCCTTGTCCCCTTGAACATCATTTATAGAAGTTAATTGAGGATATGTATACTTTCCATCCCCAACAATCATATGAATTCATATTAATTACATAAGTGTAAATCTGAGCCTCATCAAGCACTACTCAAATTTTGGTAATCCGCCATTTTGGATCCATTTTGACCCAAATTCAAAAGGTCGTGTTCTGGTCACCAACTAACCTTACATGCAAGGTTTGATCTTTCTATGTTGATATGGTGATGAGATATGGAAGATTCAAAAAATTTCATGACTCAAAACTTCTTCAAAAAGCTGTTTTTTGCTCCAACTCTCCTCTCAATGTAGTTGGGAAGCCAAATTTGGAATATTTTTGTGTCTGTGACTCACTTTTTCATATGCAATCAAAAATAAAAAATTTTAGCCATTGCCCTTTCTTTAGCTTTCCTCAAAATTTGAGTGTTTGACCATTCTTAGTTGTATGGAAAAAACCAAAAAGTATCTTTTTTGTACTTTTAGGAAGAGTCTCTCACCAAATTTTGAGTGAATTTCGTGAATACCCGCTGCCGCTACGCAATCGGAAAGATATACCTATATGCATACCAAGAAATTGGACATTTGTCAGATAATTACAAATAGTCTGGAACGTAAAGATTTGAAGAACCCTTTCCCAAGGACCCCCAGCTATCGAATAAAATGCTCAATTAATTTTTAGAGGATGGTTGGAAAAGTTGTATTTTCACTAAAATCTTACTTAAATCTAAGCTTGCTGTTTTCATCATTGACCTCACCATCTCGATTTTGGATTCAAATAAAACATCTTGGTCAAAAAAACATATTAAATTGTCAGATTTTCCGGTCACCAGGCCTTCTTTTATTCTTCAAAGTAAACCCTACATCTGTAATTTATTTCTATCGCACGACGTATAAATAGCGAATAAAAATTACATCCTCGTAATGCTCGTGAAAAAAAGATTTAATGCGATTATAAACACAAACTTCAAAACTATAAGTACACCAGTTCTACAACTATTGTTTGAGTTTGGTAAAAAAGAATTTCTCCCACTAATAAAATCCGCTGGCCGGAAAAAGTTTAAAAGGAAATAACTTATAAGGCTCTTTAAGATGTTTACAACGCTAGAATTCCGACAACTTCCAGCCTTTGACTTTTCTCCATTTAATAGGTCTAAGTTGCGTCTATGTTGGTTTTGTCTTGTCTTCGTTATTTTGTAAATACAAAGCTTTGTAGGTGTTCGTAATTTAAATTATGGTGTTCGCGAGTTCCCTCAAGATAAATATTTTCATTTCTATTCATTATCTTTTTACCTAGCCGCGCGTATACCTAAACGCGCCCGTGTACCGAGCTACGTTGTAAGTTCAAATTAGTAGAAAAGTTCGCGTCGCCGTACCATCCTTTAATCAGTGTACTAGTTCGTTCGGCCTGTTTTAACGCGAATTAAACAAATACCGAGTAAGATTTCACCAATTTCGCTAACAAATTTACATAATTTTTTGGCGCCTATTACCTAAACTTGGATTCAGGCGCTGTTATCAAAACGTAGCCATATTCCAGAATGTTCGTTCGATTATACGCATTTCCGACATGTTCGAAGATAAACATGTGCGACATCTTGCCAGCGTCGCGGAAATTATCAAAATTTAATTTACTCGTACGGTCGTGTACGAGCAACGCCTAAAATTGTTAATATGACGACATTACGTACTCCAACTTTTCTGTACCAGCTTCAAAAATAACAAACGTAATCATAAGCACGAGCTTGATAGTGCTAACCAGATTATGAACCCTCTTTTCGACGTTGATCGTTTAAAATTCCTTTATCGAACCCATCATCTTCAGTGGAAAATTTCTCTTTGTTACTACAAACATGTTGGCAAATATTACCTCGAAATTACTGAAATTCTTCAATAATTTATCTAAATTTACCTGTAATACACCCAAGGCCAAATGTCAACTCAGGTTCCTTTTTTTTCTGACATCATGATGTTAAAAAGAATTAGTCCATAAATTTGGTAAATAAAGAAAAACACGTTATAGTAATTTATAATAATTTACCACCGTAATTTACGTCAATTTATAATGATTTAACGCCATGACGTAATACAGTTGAATGAATTTTTATCAAATCAAAATTGACATGATTGCAAGGCTGCAAAACCGAGCGCATAGACTATAGAGTAATCCAAGTAAATTTTCCACTCTCTGATTGGTCGTACGTCACGCATATAACAACCAATCAGCAAGTTGAATAGTGTTAAATTACCTTCACTTATTTGTAAAATGAAAACATGAATCAGCTGATAATTCAAGTCATAAACGAATTTCAGCCGTTCAGTTCACCTTCAATAAAAACTGAACGATATTATTTTGAAAGGTAGAAATGAAATATTATAGATATGATCACATTTCAGCCCTATGATTGGTCTTTGCACATATAACGTATGACCAATCAGAAAATGGACCAGTTACTTAAATTGCTCTATGTTGGCGCCCGTTGCTCACTCTTTTATTTTAAGAACAAAAATTATCAGCTATTTATCCTCTTCCATCCCTTCTCGAAATATGAGTAAACTACGATAAAAACAGAAAAAGTAGTTTTGCGGAAACAGAGATTCTCTATTTCTCTCAGCGAATTTCATCAGGAAATTAGGCATTTTCCTTACAATGACAAATGACCTGAAACGCAAAGATACACGTCTTCTCCTCACCTCTTCTTCCCAAATCAAGTACGCTATAATAGTTACAATTTTAAATGACAAACTCATTTAATCATTACATTTCGTCGCATCTTTCGCCTTCAGAAAACTTTTTGGTACAGTTGGCAAATTTTAGTATTAGACTATTAGATGGCGGGGTCTGTGCGGTTGAATCTGCAGTAACGTGGTGTATGTATATGGAGTGAAAAGTTATGTAGAATACCAAGTTAATGGACTATGAAAATCAAACAAAAATCAGAGTAGGGCCAATCGCTCACTATACGAGCGCTGTGATCTAGTCTAATCTTCTTTGATTGGTTATTTTGAATTTTCCGAGCAATATGACTGAACCAATCAATGGTTGCTATTTCAGCCAACAATCAGAGATGCGTTGAGTATTAATATAGTAATATGAAGCCATACTCTTAGCATTACGCATCAAGGGACCTGATAGAGGGCGCTATATCAGATACGAGTTGTACACTTGATGTGCACCAACGTCCCTTTACTAAAGGTTGGACGGAAACGGAAAGTGCTCATTAGTACTCATTCAACACTCCTCTTTCCCCGCTAATCCCTGACGTCACGCGGCGCACCTGAAAACGCATCGTAATGTACAATTTTGCACTGTAGTGTACACTAAGTGTACAGTTCATAGTTGGTGGAGGGCTATCTATCTATCAATCAAAAGCCTGATGGAACTTCACTTTTATCTCTCCATATTACTATATTGATGCTCAAAGCAGAGATGCATCTTTTCGATTATCGCACACATGGCGATCATTTTTGAACTAATTACATTGCTCTTATGGGAGAGTAATAACAAAGTTATACCGTGCGTCCAAGTGATTTGAGTTCAACCAGCGCAAAAATCTCATTTTCTTGATAAAATAATAAGAATTGAACTACAATTTATAAATTAGACATTCTTTTTTAAATTACTTTAATAAATTTTAAGGTTGATAAATTCATTTCAACTGCATTACAATTTCTTTGCATTTGAAAAAATTAATTTTACATACCTTGGAAAGAGATTTTTTCGCTGATTGAACTCAATTCACTGGGTGATTTGGATGCACAGTATAGAATACCAAGTTACTGCACTCTGAAAATTAAACAAAAAACCAGAGTAGGGCCAACTGGTCGCTATGGGAGCGCTGTGATCTGGTCTTACTTTTGATTAGTTATTTTGAATTTTCCGCATGATATGGCTGAACCGATCATTGGTTGTTATCTCAACCACCAATCAGAGATTTGTCTTATTTATTGTCGACCACCCGGCGGTAATTTTTGAACTCATTACATTTCTTATTGGATTGCGGTAGGAGGAATAGCTTCGAGTAAAATCTATACTACCTGAAAGTAAACAATGTACTATTTGAGGTGGAGGTGCGGTGTTCTGCAAAGAAAACAGTATTCTAACCACTCCATAGGCAAACAAATAGATTGTACCGATGAGTGGGATAACTAGTAGAATAATGCATATTAGATGGCAATTTTGTTACTTTCCTCCCATCTTGAAAAACCTCCTTACTATAGAGTAATTAACAACAAACGGATTTCTATGAAAAGACATATTTTTCTATGAGAGACCTTATTGAGCAAATCAGTGCCTTTTTTATGGTTCAAAAAAATTTGGAGCAAAAATAGCAAAATGAGCTGCATAATTATATTGGCGCATATTTTGGCATATTCGGCTTGTTTTGCCTTTTTGCATCGATATTTCTTTATTTTACTCATTTTCAAGCATTTTTTTTACCAGAAGAATTAAATTTTTAAATTAAAAAAATCAACTTTTTTTTTACTTATTCAAAAAAAAAAACCAACACTGAATTGTTTTCTCGTTAAGTTTTTAAGTTATCTATCTAATACATACCAAACAAGCTATTTTGACCTTTCTGTGCTGTTTTTTATACCCTTATCGTTCTCGCTTATTTTTACACATTTTGTCCTTTTTTCGCGCATATTACATGCTCGGTAATTAAGGTAACTGGTTCACTTTCTGATTGGCCATACGTCACACGTGTAACAACCAATCTGCTAGTTGGAAAGTGGTAAATCACCTGAAATCAATCGTAAAATAAAAACATGAATCAGCTGATAATTCAAATCACCAAAGTTATACAGATACCAAGTTAATACATTCCCATAAGTGCAATGTAATTTGGGCCGGTCACGGATGTGGCGCGCCAGTGTCGTTTTACTTGAAAAAGTGAAACTGATTCAAATTTAACATTGGTTTAAATAGACGCATTTTCGTTTTTTAAATTTATCAAGAAAACTGTAAGGTTTAAAGAAAAATTCATTACAGCTTAATTTTTAGAGGTTAAAATTTCCTATTCAATGATATAAATATTGTTATGTTTTCATCACCAGTAAGGATAAAAATTTGATGAGTTATCACAGAGGCTCATTATCTACTCCATATAGCAAATAACTAAATACATGAATACTAAATTCAAAATCTTCATTGCACAATTCACTTAAACACAACCTTAACAGATTGATTATTGAACAAATATCAAGTGATAAGCGAATAGTTGAATTTAAAGGATTAATACCACAATAAACAATCAATTTCTTTTGTTATCAGGGGTGAAAACATAAAAATGTTTATATCTTTGGAAAGGAAATTTTATCGTCTAAAAAAAGTTATCACGAATTTTCCTCTGAATGCCTTTATTTTATCGTAAAATTGGAAAAACGAAATTACTCCAGTTTAAATTAATGTTAAATTTTACTCATTTTCACCTTTCATAGGCTCCACTATAATCTGCTAGAGGCCAACTCCTTCGATGCCCGGCCCGAATTAGTTTAGAAATGATTGCTAGGTTCGCAGTGATGCACCAGACACATCTCTGATTGGTGACTGAAATAACAATCAATGATCAGTTTAACAATATCTATCGGGAAATTCAAAACAACCAATCAGAGTTGAGATTTGTGTGCAGTGTTGTAGGAACGAACATATGTCTGTTCTTGTTCCTGTTCTTGTTCCTGGAAAGACCCAGTCATTTGATCCTGTTCCTAACTCGTTCTTATTCTCAATGTTTCAACTGTTCTCGTTCCGTTCTTCATTCTTTTAATTCTTTACAATGTTGTTCTTGTTCTGTTCTTTGTTCTTTCAATCATCCTTTATGTTCTCGTTCTTGTTCGTTCTTCGTTCTGTTCTCGTTCTTCAACTTTTTCTTTAATTTCTTTTGTTCTTTCTTTTTTTTGATAACGTGTTTACAGTTTATGTTATTGTTGAAATTGAAAATTAATTAATTGAAGCTAATTAATAAATAAATTTAAAAAAAAAAGGATTTATATGGGTATACGCAGCATTTGTCCGCTTTTAGAAGTTTTTTATTTTCTCTTTCCCCTCATAATATCTATTAATTTTGTGATAAATCATTAACTTTCAAAAGAACAAAGAACAACACGAAATTTCATCCGTTCTTGTTTTTGTTCTCGTTCTTCACCATTTTACATTAGTTGGTTCTCGTTTCGTTCTTTGATCTTTCAGTTTGAAAATATTCTGTTCTCGTTCTGTTCTTTGTTCTTCATACATATCAGTTTTATGTTCTCGTTCTTGGTTCTGTTCCTCAGGAACAATGAAAATTCTCTGTTCTTGTTGTTCTTCGTTCTCGTTCTTGAGTTTGTTCCTACAACACTGTTTGTGTGTAATGAATTGCAGCGCTCATATAGTGAGCAAATCACATACTCCGATTTTTTGTTTATTTTTAAGAGTGCAGTAACTTGGTAACTATATAACTTTGCAAAACGCAAACGAATTTCAGTCGTTCATTTCATTTTCAATAAAAACTGACCGATACTATTTAGGCAGGTGGAAATGAAATATCCTACCTACATCTTATCACATTCTAGCCTTGCGATTAGTTGTTACGTGCGTGACGTATGGCCAATCAGAAAACAGTCCAGTCAGTACAATGACTCTATGTCGCTGGTAATGCGGTATGAATGTTCATTTTTGGTAATTTATTCTTTTCACTGAAAATTACCAAAATTACCAAAAATTTGTCTACTCCGAAACCGGAAAATTTTTTCAAGATTTTTTTCACAAAAAAAAAAAAAAAAAAAAAAAAAAACTCCAAACCAATGTAATTTTTAATAACTTCACGAAAGCGGATTAAACATGAGCCTGGCCAAACACACGGTAGTTTTCGATTACAGTATTTAAATTCGCTCCAAGATTCCCTCATTTCTCGTCGTCTCATTATTCGAGCGCATAAACCGAATTAACGTCACTCGTCGGTTGAAGTTTTCGGTTCTCGGTAAGCTACGACAGTCGTTATTAAAAACGGCGACTAAGGTGCGGCCTATTGTGTAGCCGATTTTAATCGTATTTGACGGCTTACGGATTTCCGGCGATGCTTAATTCGACGACGGCGTGAGGGTTGCATTTCCAAGACGTTTAATATACTCGCATAGGCTTTTAAAAAGCTACCGGTCGTAGATCTGTGACGGAATTATGAATAAAGATTTTTTAGCGTTTTAATCAAAGCTTAAAGATTTAGCCAAGAATTTAATTATACGTCGCGAAATTACCTTTTTTTAGTGGCCGGATTTATTAAATCGAGAGCCTAGAAGGAGGCTCCAATTTCACCCGAATTCCGAGCGTATTCGTTTGACAGGTTGCGGCGAAGAGAAAAAATTTTTCGCCAAATGAAATTCCGCGTCACCAATAAAGAAAAGGCGTCTATTCGCGACAAAGGCTGTACCGTCGTTTCGAATTTATGCAGTTGAAATATTAGTCGAATGTTTATTATTAAAGTGTAAAGACGCGGCGACGTAGAGAGCCCAAGTTTTCGTAATTTATACGCAAATACGTCCGTCGGATAGGCTACTTGGAAAGTTATCAGTGGCAGTCTTCTTTCGCTCATTTATAAACCTCTACCTAGAATGAGTTAATGTTTCAACTTGTAATTTATAACTTTTCGAAAAGTTCTCGTTATTATCTGATTTTAATAACGAACCTCGCTAGTCGCTATTATTCCGAGCTCCGTTGCACGTCACAGACGAATACATTTTTACACGAGTAAAACTTGCATACCGCTAAACAGCGTACGCTCGTATTACCACCGAACGTATGTACATAAGAATCCCCCTTACAGTTGAAATATAACGCACAGAGTACCGCATTTACATTTTAAATATACGCGACTTCCAGCAGCAAAGGTGTGAACTACGAAGAGAGAAATAATATGCGCCCTTTGCTGTACAAAAGTACATATTCCGACTGTTCCTCAGTTCCAACTTATCACGCTACATAATCGCAGGCGTCGGAGCATAACGATCATTTGTTTTTCCACGCTTTTCGACTTCACAAACAATTTGTCTAAGCCAATATTGATAATATGACGAGCTTCAGCGCGAAACTTTCATCCAAGACAAACTTTTAATTCGTGTCGAATAAAATTATTTACCAAAAAAAAGAAATAATTCCCCGAAAAGCCCGCAAAATTCCCCCTATTTCGAAAATATGAACGGAACATTTCATTTTCTGTAGGTAATTTAAACATTTCCGTTTTATAAGACTTTTCACTTTACGCGAAGAAAAAATAAGTCTTCAAAGAAAAAAAAATTCTCCGACTGAAAGTTAAGCGACTTCCGTTATGAGGTAAAAAGTTTTCCACAAAGAACCACCATTTTTATTCCGCCATACATTTGGACTTTCGTCGTCGCTTCTTTTATGCGTTTCATCTGATATTGCTAATAACTTACAATGAACTCGAATATAAAAAAAAATCTAATAATCGCCAGTATTTTTATTATAGGTTTTTCGAATGATCGAAAAAACCCAACCATAGTATTTCGACGTAGATATGTCAAGTCTGCGGCTTTTATTACCTTTAGAAATTTATCATCGGATGTGATGGAAAATTTTTAAATTAAAATTGCCAGCCGATGAGAAGTCGGGAATTTTCCCTCTTTTAGTATTTCCCATTTGAAGGTCATTTAGAAGTTTGTAAAACCCTTTTTTGTGATGGAAAACGAAGCTTTAATTTCTAACGAAAAGAATTAAAGCAAACTTTCAAGTTCGACATAGCCCTTCTTTAAAATTACACTAAGTGTTTTGCTGGCTGCGAAAGTCGAGTAGGCAATCCTTTTAGTTTTAGTATAAAAGTAGCAGTGATTGTTTTTTGAGTTATATAGAGTTGGATTGAAAACTGAGGTACAGACGATATTAAGCAGTGATGGAAGAACGATTTGGGAACGAAAAAGAACCGCTATTTAAGAGGGTAATAGGGTTGAGAAGTGAGAGGCAGAGGGGACAGATTTCCATCCATCAGAATTCTTGAGGGGGCTTGGAGAACTGAATTTGAAGTTTTTGAACTTTTCACGATTCCAATCAATTTTAAGTTGAGTTTTCAACTGAAAAAAGACAGCTATTATAGTTTACCTGATTTTGGAAGGAAGGGGGGGAGGCTAAGGGGTAATCATAATCTTATATGGCAAATGTTAAAACTTAATAGTCTATATTTTTCTCTGAGTGAAAGAGTCTTCATGCGAAAACGCAGAAGAACTTCTTATGGATTTTCGATTTGACTCAAAATGGCGGATCACTCAAATTTTGAGGAGAGCTGGGGGAGGAACAAACACCTCAAATTTTTCATTTTTCATCTTATACGAAAGTGTAAGTCAAGGACACCAACATATGTGAATTGAAGCTTCCCAAGTGCATTAGGAGTGGCGTTTGACCAAAAAATGGCTTTTTGAGGAAGTTTTAAGTCATGAAATTCTTGAATCTTCCATATTTCCACATGAAATCAACTTAAAAAAGCCAAACTCAGTGTGCGAGGTTAGTTAGTGACCAGAATATGACCTCTTGAATTTCGATCAAAATAAATCCAAAATGGCGGATTATCAAAATTTGAGTAGAGCTTGAGGAAGCTCAAGTTGGTAAAAATGTGATTAATATGAAGTCATACGAGTATTGACGATAAGAAGTATACTATATCCTCAATTCACCCCCATACATGATGTTGGGAGGAGAAAAAGGGGTTATCAAACTTGACATGTGGTGGGGGTACACGAGAGGTCAAAAATTTTTCATTGTTGTGTCGTATGATAAAATGAGCAAAAGTGACTAATCTATTCTGATTTTAGCTTCCCAAGTGAGTTGGGAGGAGAGTAAGAGTGAAAAACAACTTTTGGAGGGGAAAGTACTACAAGAAATTTCATGAATTTTCCACATCGCTTCACCAAAGCGACCTATAAAGGTTCGACTTTACATGTGCATGTAGGGTTAGTTGATGAGTGATGACTAGAATATGACCTCTTAAATTTGGGTGCAAATGGATCCAAAATGGTAGATCATCAAAATTTGATGGATAATTCTTAAATTGCTAAAATAAAATATTATGAGCTTAATACTACTAATTTCAAATTCAACTTTTTAAGTGGTTTTCAAAGGCTTCAAGCCGGGGTTTTCAGAATTGGTACTGGGTGTGGCCTATAGATATGAAGGAGTTAGTAACGTTATTTGCGCATCTAGAGTAGCTTAATTTAGAAACTCAGCTCCAGCTGTGCGGCATGGCTGCTTACGTTTTTTCCAAAAATCAAAAACCACGCCTGAAGATCATTTTTGTCTCATGACCAATTAAGGCTCTTCTCGGCTCCTATTTGATAAACTCAACATACAATAAAAACGTCACGCGCATGCGCATTGGCGACATCGAAACATAAGAAAGAGGTAAAGAGATGACAAAAAAGAATAAAATAAACTATATTATAATAAAATGATAATTCTGTTTTCTCGGGAAAATATGAACCATGTGAAATAAAAAAAAAAAAACCTTGTGGTGTCATAAATTTCAGAAATCATTGGCATAAAAAAAAATAAATAATAATGAAAAAAAAAAATAGAGAAACTAGAAAGCAATAAAATAACATTTCATCTGTTGATTTGAAAATACAAAAAATAATTTAAAAAAAAACAGCAAAAACTAAAAAACAAAAAACAATTTCACGATTTTAGAAAGATGAGAATACAATTTTTTTCAACGCTGAAGAACAAAACAAATTACGATTTAAAAAAAAAATACAAAATTTTTTTAGTATTCAACGCGCAATCTAAAGAATAGGAACATGCTTTAAAAATATGTGATGGAGGATGAAGTGGAGATCTACAAACAATTTTTAAAGCATGAAATTAATACTCGTACAATGTTTTTCTAAATTTTCTGCAAGAAGTATGAGAAAATGATTCATTTTTTTCCCACGATATTTTACATTTTTTTAAATTTTTTTTTCACTCACTTATTCATAAGCAAACAATTTTTCGATAAAAATTATATTTTTTCTCCTCGAATGATGAAATGAAAATTTTCGAAGTTGATCATGTCGTCTTCAGCAAGCATGGTCGGCGATTAGGCAAACCACCATACACAAGTGTCATATGAGTAGCCAACATGTAATTTAATTTTCCGCTCCCCCTTCCCCTCAGTCAAAGCTTCAAAAATCTTATAAATTTTTAGAAAACTAAAAAAATTAATTTAGAGAAACTAATTTCGTTAGGAAAATGCGATAAATTTCAACATTTAACTTGTTCCAGATCCGACTACTTTAAAAAAGGGCAGAAAATATGAAACTATTTTTATACTTTTCGTAGGATGTCTAAGCACAGAATATCAAGAAAAGTAGAAATTTTGACTGAAAAAAATAAGCAAAAGTCGAACAATAATTAAAAACGAAAATTAATACTGTTTGAAAATAAAAAAATTTCAAATCCCAAAAATTAAACAAAGACTCAAAAATGAAAAAAAAAAATCCAAACATAAAATATGTTCAAAAAATTAAAAAAGCTCCGACAAAAAAAAACAAAAAGTGAAAAATCTCACGAAATAAAAAATGTTTTAAAATAAAGAAATAAAATGCCCACAGATTACATTAAAATGATGCTGACATTAATTAAAGACCAAACAGAAAATTTTCATCTCAAAATATATATGTTTAATTTTCTAAACATTTTTACCTGTTGTTCCCTTCCTTTCCCCCGCAAAAATCTCGATTTTTTTCAAAAATTATAGGAACATATGATTTTTATATTGTTCACCCTCTCATCTCCACCCTATAAAATCTGCCACCGGCACTGATTTGATAACCATTCTAAAACTACTTTTCCTTCCTTCTCTCACTTTTGAAAAAATCGAATACACCTTTACATCGCCACAACATTCACCTATTCTTTCTCATCGTCACGAGCCAAAAAATGTTCGACAAAACACCGACGATTCGGCTCAACGAACCTTATATTTTTCGCCAACTTCTACAAATTCCCTCCATCTAGATATTTTCAACGCTTACGCCACCCCGTCCAGGAAATAATAATAATTTCATAAAGAAAAGAAACAGAACTCATCGCGAAGGCCTCGCTTATTTTTTATTCAACGTTTAGAAAGCCCCTGCGAGCCCCAGCCTCGTAGGATACGCGTTTATACACTCAGCAATTCAGCATATCGTACGCACAGCGCGAAACTTGTCTCATTACCAATTTAACATATTTCTCTTCTCCACATTCTCACTCGATGATACAGGATTAGAAATCGCGTCTTTTGAATGGGTAATTTTTGCTTCGCGTTGTATAATTCAACGACCAGGTATACGAAAATTAAAACCTCAGCTGGTATAAAAATGCCAACATGGGCTATTTGAAAATAACCTCGGACCCATTTTGTTCACAGGGCTTATGTAAATTCGGGTTATACGAAGTTTTCAAAGTGCTTTATTCCGATATGCTGGGCGAGGAGAATTACTACGTGTATCGAACATGGGTCTACCTGGCCGCATCAGCGTCTGCCGAATTCTTCGCTGATATAGGTCTCAGTCCTATGGAATCTGCTAAAGTAAGCATACGTATTTCACGTTCGAGCCATGAAACAAATCAACGAAAATCTATTTTAATTTTTCTCCTCATTTATTTTTCAAAAGGTACGAATTCAGACACAACCTGGATTCGCCCGTACCCTCAGAGAAGCCATACCGATGATTTACAAAGCGGAAGGATTGAACGGATTTTACAAAAGTTTAGTTCCTCTTTGGATGCGTCAAATACCTTACACAATGATGAAATTCGCTTGCTTCGAAAAAACAATAGAATTACTTTACAAGTGAGTATCCACGCCGCTACACATAGGTGTACTTGAGAAATAAAAGAAATCAAACATCAAAACGGCAGACCGCGAACCTCCACCTGCGACTATACAAATAACCCATCGACTTGGCGAACAATAGCTTTAATTGTTTTTCGCCGTATAATTACACCCAGTAATAAATAAAACCTAAGGTGTATTTCAACATTCGTACAGCATCACAAAAGCTTAAATGATAGCAGGCGTGAAAACTCCTCCGCAGGTCGTTGCCTATTAGATTCGGAATTGCACCATTACCACTAGCGAGCGCCCGTAATGTAAATTTATGAATTTTGCTTATACGCCAACAAAGAACTGACGCCTTTTAGAGCGGTAATGAAAACCACCGTGAATGACAGCCACTGGAATAATGTAACGCCGAGAGAGGAGAATTTTAAAGCTAAACACAGCTCTTTTCGTAGTTTAAACAGCCTAAATATACGTTATAAAAAGGGATGAGGAACTATTTAACATAAGACTATTTTCTGCACTAATCGTAATGACATTTCTTCTCTCATCCATATTTATGAATACCTATAAAACAGAAACGTAGACGCGCTTTACCCCGTATATATTATTGTTAACATAAATACCGAAAACGTTTACCAAGATTTATAACGATACGTATAATAAACTATTTATAGGCTCCTAAAATTTCGAATCACGAAAAGCGCGAGCGACTAACGAATTTTTCACGTTTATAAGCGCGACCACGAATCGTCCTCTAATTGAAGAAAAATCGATAACGTAAAAATCAACGAATCGATTTCAAAAGGTAAAACCGATAGCTCGAAAATTCAGAAACTGATCACGTTGAATCGACCAGATGAAAATAATGGTAAATAAAGATTCTTCAAAAGCGATAAAATCCATACAAAATATATTGTTGAAAAATGAAACGAATCGATACTTTTAAAATCAAAATTTTTAACCCATAATTTTCAACTCGTAAAACCAAAAGAGTGAAACAATGTTAAAAAAAAGATTTAAGAACCAAAGTGTAATTAAAAACCCAAAAATCAGTAATTTAAAAAACTCAATCATTTTGTTTTTAAATTTGATCATTTGAAATTTAAAAAATTCATTATATTTATTCTATTTGACACTCGAAACACCAATAATTCTCAAATCTGAAGATCAATCGCATTAAATTCAACAGATTACTTAGTACTTACCTACTTAATAGTTCCGCAATCCAAAAAAAAAACAATCGAACAAGAAATATTTTAAAATATCAAACAATTATTGAAAAAAAAAATCACCTTGCAATTGAAAATTTGATCATTTGAAATTCCAAAAAGTAAATCCATTATTGATTCTCATCTCAACTAGCCTCGTTAAACGCGTAAACAGGTTTAAATCCAAAAACACGTGTCTCTAGCATCAGTGGCAGTACACAATTGTGAAAAAATTCAATCATTCTCAATTCTATAAATTCATGGTTTCAAAATAGGAACAACAAAATGAATAAGAAATCGATTATATGAAATAAAAAGACGATGTAAAAATCGAATAATTTTGAAAAACACGAATAAATCATTTTTAAATCGAATAATCGACATTCGACATCCAAAAAGTAGACCACTTCAATTTAATGGCCTGCGGCGACCATCTTTCGCCGCCTCGCGCTTTCTCGATCACCAGCGTATTGTCCACATGCCGTTATGTCTCTTTCCTTTCCGACCTTTCTTCGTTCTCCCTTTTATGACTTTTCATCCTCTGTCCTGCGTCACGTACGCGGTCTCTTTGAAACCTCCCGGCTGGGCAATACACCAACAAAAAACTGGTTCGCCTTTTCCTACCCTTAGCGACAGCGCGGGTGACGTCACCCTACTCTGTATTTTTTACGTAATGTTAAGAAAAAGAACGTTGGCGAGAACTGGTGGTAGATTCAGTCTCGTAACGCGATCCGTTTGTACCACGACTCAATAAACGTTCGTCAATTTATTAAGACTTTTTATTCTGCAATACTCTCGCGCGTAACAAACCTACAAAAACCGCAGGCCTATTACTTAACCATGTTTTTGAAAATATTGTTAATTATTTAAATAAAAATTTTCATTATTTTTGATTATAAACATTTGTAATTTAGCAATCGAAGAAATACAATGAATAAGCAATATTAAAATTTCAAAAATACAAAAAATCATTCTTTCGTTGGAAATTTGATCACTCGAAATCCAAATAATTAAACGATTATTCGTCACAAGTGTAGCCCGAATTTCTTTCTTTCTTTTTGAAAACCGAAGCGGCAAAATAATATAGTTGTTGAATGAGCTCAAAAAAGTTATAAAAATTTCACCCCCCTACCCCGCCTTAAGTTTCACATCATCCTGAAATTAAATCAGAGTTTCAAAAATGTGAAAACTTTCAAAAATCTGATTTTTGATTAATTCAAAATATTTTCATCCTCAAA
Organism: Phenacoccus solenopsis; assembly: GCA_009761765.1. Taxonomy (NCBI): domain Eukaryota; kingdom Metazoa; phylum Arthropoda; class Insecta; order Hemiptera; family Pseudococcidae; genus Phenacoccus; species Phenacoccus solenopsis. The sequence goes on along the minus strand of CM019754.1, from coordinate 9,588,871 downwards.
ATCATATCTTGTCATCCAAAGAGCGAGAAAAATTTTAGTCATCAATTTTTTTTTTATTAATTTTTGAGTTGGTAATCGAAAAACAGAAATGAGCAAAAATATAATTATTTAACAAACAACAACAACAACAAGCATAATAATATTGAATTTAAAAATATTTTGGCCCAAGTGGCAATACACGGCACGCATAAAACAAAAAACTGTCAAATTAAAAAATGAAAAATCAATACTTATTGTTTGAAATTGAAAAACTTGTTAATTTCAATTTAAAAAAGTCTAAGACATTAAAAATTCATTGTTTTGAGAACGCAAATCAGATCACTTTGACGTTGTATATTTGCATTACTAATAATATCAATATTTTTTAAATTAAAAATTTGATTATTTTTTATTCAAAAAATTGATTGTTTTAGGTATATAAAACAACTAAAATAAATAATTCTCAGATCTAAAAACAATATGATGAAAAATTTCATTCAAATACAAAAATCGATAATTTCAAATTTTAAAAAACAAAAAATCCGCTATCATATTACATACAAAATTTTGAAAACATGAGGACTGACAGTTCAACCATTCATACAAAAAAAAAATCGAAAAATAATCAGAAAATCAATGATTTCTAAACGATAAATTCAAAAAAGTGATCTGATATTTGATAACGCAAGACGTAATATATTTAATTTTAAATCAATGATTCAAAATTTAAAAAAAAAAAAAAAAAAAACACTCTAGTATCCATCAGGTAATCAAGATGTTTAAATGATTAATTCCATAAATTGATAAGTTATTTGAAAACAAAATACTCAAGTTACTCTTCTGAACAGAAAATTAATCATTTCTAATTTAAAAATCAAAAATCACGAATCAAGAATAGAATAAAAAAATAAATAAAAAAATCGATTATTTGAAATTAAAAAAGAAAGTTGTTCTCGTATCCACAAAAACTCGACAGAAAATTTCAGAATGGAAAGTCAGTTATCTTGAAATTACCGATGAATTATCGCTTTTGAATTGAAATTTCACCATATTTAAAAACAAATAATTTAACAAATTTCTTTGTAATATTCAAAATTATATAGATATCAAGTTCCTGTACTCCCATAACAGCTATAATTAGTTCAGAAATAATCGCTAGGTTCGCGGCGATCCACCATACATATCTCTGATTGGTGGCTGAAATGACAACCAATGATCAGTTCAACTATAATTCGCGGGGAATTCAAAACAACCAATTAGATTTGAGATTCGTGTCAAGTAGATCACAGCGCTCATATAATGAGAAAATGACCCTATTCCGATTCTTCGTTTATTTTTTACAGTGCAGTAACTTGGTATCTATATAACTTTGGTAACATTAATCGTTACAAATGGCCACGATACCGAGCGACAGTAAATAAAACGATTAAAAAAGAAACACTTAAAATAGTAGAAAAAATAATTATTACAAAATAATAAATTTAATGATACAAAAATGAAAAAGCAACTGTTTCTTTGTATTGTTTGTTGCTTTCATTTTTTTGATAATTACTGTGACGGCGATTTTTTTTTTTTAATCAAATGAATATCTATCAACTCAATAGAAGCAAAAATTTGATTTTTCCAAGTACCTACTAAACACATTATTATGTAGGTACCTAATATCACAGCTAGAAATAAATAGCTATTAAGATCGTAAGCAGGAGCATAACTAAGTCATTTTTCGGGGGGGGGGGGGATATTTTGAAAAAAATACCAACTTTTTGTAATGAAATTCCCAACTTTTTTTGACAAAATTTACAACTTTTCTTTTCTTTTTTTAAATTTGAGAAATGGTTTATTTGAATAAATTATTTTATTTTTGTAATTAATTCAAATAAATGTTTTTTTTTTATTATTATTATTATAATCGAACACATCATAAAAAATAAAATTTGAGATTTTTCAAATTCTGAATATTTTTTCCAACTCCAAATTTTCTCCAAATTTTTTTAAATCTCCAAGATTTTTTTCAACTCAAATCTTTTTACTGATTTTCTCAAAATTTTTTTCATTTCATTTTTTATCAAAATTCATTTCGAGCCAAAAATTTTTCTCAGTATTTTTTCAACCAAAAATGTTTACAGTTTTGTTTCAAATTTGAATGCTTTTTTCAAAATTATTTTCAATTATATTTATCTTTACATCAAAAAGTCAATATTCATTTGAACTTTGGAAACATTTTTTAACGCCACAATTTTATTGAAAAAAGTTTCAAAGTTGGCAAAAAATTGAAGAAAAAATTTCTAGGTTGAAAAAAAATTAGATCAAGTGTAAAATTGAAAAAGCATCTGAAGAAATTTCGGGTGCAAAAAATTTCTAATGCTGATAAATGGATAAAAAAATTCAAAATAGATATAAAAATGTTATAAAAAATTTTTGGATTGCCAGAAATTTTCTAGAAAAAATTTCAAGAATTGAAAAAATCGATAGAAAAAATTTGAATTTGTGTAAATTTTTATTTTCTCCTTTATTCACCCGTGTTTCGTAAACGTTGTAACTACGGAGTATAGATAATATAAAAAAATCGATTATTTCAATAATCTATATCCGATTAATCGAATATTAGAATAATCGAAATTCGATTAATCGATAACTCAAATTATCGATTATTCCCAACACTATTAATTTATATGTTGTAATTTGTCAGTCTGTCTGTCTATATGTCTGTCTATCCATGCACCTGGAGAATGGAATCTATTAAGCATGATTTAATACATACAACTGCACTGCAACCGTTCGTCGTGATTCGCGAAGTTGGAAATTTTTCGGTTATCGCGAATAGTCTGTTGTGTGCTATACATGATGTAAGTTGGTATCAATTTTATTTTCCCAAAAGAAATTCAGGTTCCCAATTTTAGCGTTCAACAATTATAAATTTCCCAACTTTTCAAAACACCTGGGTGGAAGCTCCCCCCATCCCCCCTCCTTAGTTACGCCCCTGATCGTAAGAATTATTGTTTATTTGAGTAGAATATTTGTACGATGAATACGTACAAATTAAAAGTAGAAAAATATTGATAAATAATTAAACTGAAAATATCAAAATAAATTTCTTCGAAATATTTCATCTTTTTAAGTATACAGTCTATTAATTTGTTAATAAGCATCACTTGTTCCTGCAATCTAGTTCAACGTAAAGTATAGGTAATCTGGATGCTGACGTAATCGATCCGGAACATAAAAAATAAAAATTATAACATTATCCGATCGCCAATGGCAATGACCATAAATTACCATCAGATAAGCAATACAAGAATATTTTACCATATCGCAATAGAGGGCAAAAACTGTTTTTCCCCTTCAATGAACAACATTCAGGGATACGAATTCTCTGCCACAAAAATTATTACGAGAACAGCTCGAACCACACGTGTAATAATTATTTCTACATAATTCCACATTTCAAGACGACATCGAACCGCAACCCCTTTCAAATTCATGCTTATCGGCAAAACCGGCGATAAAATACGAAACCGGGAGTCTCGTATTCCAAGCATCGCAGCCAATAAGAGGTACGCATACGCTCGATAATTATCGCGTTCGTAAGTGAGCATCGAAAGTTAGTACATTTCAGCACTTGGCTTTCGCGTAAAGTTTAAACAAAAAGCAAAAGTAAATTGAAACTTTATTTATATTAGCTACACGATGGTTCCACGTTCCAGCCTTCAGCTCGGGCGAGTATTCAACCGCAGCTTCGTATCGTCGGATGCACTTCATCATTTCGCCAGATACGCCACTTCACTCAAATTAAGATAACTCCGTTATGTTTGATGATTAAATAATTACGTTCTAGCGCCAGATACTACATAGACGCTAGATAAGTTTTACTTCATAATAAACTTTTATTATGAAGTTTCGCTTCGCTTTTCGGATCATAAAGTTATATCAGAACGTCTTATTAACTCGGCATCAAATTCGCCCCGGCGAATGGCGAGAAGTCGAATTCCACCTTCTTATTTTACCAATCGATAATTAATTTCGTAACATTGTTAATTTTACATGTTCCCCTCGTTGCGTCCTGTATCGCCAACGCAACCAGCTCATATATCCGCGTTTAATTCGTTTAACGCTTCGTTTTACCATCGTCGCTTTTTTACCCGGCTGGGTAATCAATTACACGACGCGAATGAGCGTCAAAAACACAGTTTATTAAAGCTGCAAAAAAAGGGAGAAATTCTTTCGCATTTTTAATCATATAACAATTTAAAAAGATACGCGAATCAGAATTCGGCCCCATTCAAACCCTCCAGCGTGGAATAATAAAATCCTAATATCATTAAGACGCCGTTAAAAAAGTTAAAATCATTAATAACCGTTTATACGGCGTTCAACCACGCCATTTGTTCGACTGTCCGGATCGCAGATTTTCCACAAATGAGAGTATTTAAAAGAAATCACGCTTGCGAGTGTTCTTCATTTTTTGCAAGAATAATGTTTCGAGCGTTGAAAATTTCATCGAGACTTTTTTCTCCGTCGACTCCGAAACAGCGACGAGAGAAAAAAAACCACGCAGCAGGCGAGAACAGTTTTTTGACTCGATGCCCAAATACGAGAAATCAATTGCTCGCGGACGATTCGTATAAATTTGCGGTATGGGCGCGAAGACGTACTTTTCGCAGTTGCTTTAAAATTACAACGCGCTGAAATTACGTACGTGTATGGATTTCATTCATTTCATTGTACACCGGTAATGGGTTTCAGATACGTCGTTCCTAAACCACGATCGGAATGCACGAAAGGAGAACAACTCGTCGTAACCTTTGCAGCGGGTTACATAGCTGGAGTATTTTGCGCTATTGTTTCGCATCCGGCAGACACCGTAGTTTCGAAATTAAATCAAAACAAAGGCGCTACTGCTCTCGATGTCGCTAAAAAACTTGGTTTCGTCGGTACGTATCTGTGTATTATTTTACCTTTTATGTTTAACGCCTGTGTGAGCTACACGCTATTGTTCCCATGCACCAGAAGCTTTTCAACGCCATCTTAGCACATGTATACAACTGATTACATATATGTCCATTTGTAAACGACCTTTCTGTGTGCTAGATTCGCGACCAGATACAATTAAACAGGCATTTTAGTCTTTTAAAGGAGTAGGCAGTGGATTTGAAATATCGGTTTCACATCCTGCTCCAAAGCAAAATTATAGGTTAAAAAATAAATTTCCAATGCAAAAATTAAGGTATCACTACCTAACAGACTCGTGGCGGAGAGGTCAGGTGAAGGGTAGTTCCTTTATAGACTATACAAGGTGTTTCACCTTAATATGACTTCCTTCATACCACATATAGGGCTACTCAAGTGCCACTTATGTATGATAGTTTGCCTACCCTAATAGTTGGAGGGGTCGAAATGTGAAGCTTCAAAAAATATTTTTTCACCGACTATTGACAAATTTCAAAAATTTTTGCATATGCTGTTTGCCTCAAAATATTAAATATGCAATGTAGTACTCAGGCCCGTAGCCAGGATTTTTTCTAGAGGGGGCAAAGGGGGGGCAGATTTTTTTTCAACACCAAAAAAATTTTCAAATTCAAAATGCACTTATGAACATAATTTTTTATTTTTTTAAAAGTACATTTCAAATTAAAATACGAGTCCAAAATTTAATATTAATACAATTGCAATTTTCTATAACACTGTTACCAATCGTCAGGTCAAAAATATGTTAATTTATCACTGTGACTATCGATTTGAAACACATTTATGTGGACTTATTAATTTTTGTGTCAATGACCAAATTATTAAAAAGTAAAAAAGGGGTTTTTGGGTAATTTTTCTAAGGGGGCAAAAATTCTTCTAGGGGGCAACGCCTCCCCTTGCCCCTCCTGGCTACAGGCCTGGTAGTACTACTGACGAAAAAAAAAAGGTAAGCAGCCATGCCGCATCACTGCAGCTGAGTTTTCAATTGGGACTTGTTTAGGTTTCCAAATAACGTTACTAACCCCTTCGCGTCTATAAGCCGCACCTAATACCTAGTGAGAAAACCACAGCCCCGATCCTTTCCATAACGGCTTAAGAAATTAAACTTATAACAAATGTCGTATTTTTTGCAATGCAATTTATTCATACGAACACATATTTTTCAAATTATGACGATTTGAGGCACGTCAAATTATCCTCAAATTTTTACGATCCGCCATTTTGGATCCATTTTGACCCAAATTTAAAAGGCCGCATCTTGGTCATCAACTAACCCTACACACAAAGTAGGTAGATTTCGAGAAGAGATGTAGAAGATTCAAGAAATTTCATTGCTCCAAACTTCCTTTAAAAGCCATTTATTGCTCTAACTCCCCTCAAAATGCACCCAGTAAGCTGAATCTTGAATATGTTTGCTTCCACAGCTCACTCTTTTAGGTGATATAAAAAACAAAAAATTTGAGAAATTTGCTCGTTTTTCAGCCCTCCCTCAAAATTTGAATGTTCCGTCATTTTGAAATTTATCAAAAAAACAACAAAAGTACTTTTGTGCACTTTTAAGAAGAGTCCCTCACTAAATTTTGAGCGAATTTTATGAACATCCGTCGGTGCCACGCATAAGGGACAAAAAACAACTTTTCTTCGAGAAACCTGTTTTTGCTCCAACCCGCCTCAAAATGCGCTTAGCAAGCTGAAATTAAGATATGCTGGTGTCCGTAACTTACTTTTTGATACAAGATAAAAAACAAAAAAATTCAGCTATTTTCTCCTTCTTCAGCCCTTTTCAAAATTTGAGTGTTCCGTCATTTTGAAATATATCAAAAAAACAACAAAAGTACGTTTGCGCATTTTCAAGAAGAGTCCCCCACTAAATTTTGAGCGAATTTTATGAACACCCGCCGGCGCTATGCGTCAGGGACAAAAAACAAAATTTCCACAAAAAACTGGTTTTTGCTCTAACTCCTCTCAAAACGCACTTAGGAAGATAGCTTGTATCCGAGACTCACTTTTTCATATGAGATTAAAAACAAAAAATTTGAGCTATTTGCTCCTTCTCCAGTCTCCCTCAAAATAACGTACTTATGCGCATTTTCAAGAAAAGTCCCTCACTAAATTTTGAACGAATTTTATGAAAACCCGCCGGCGCGGCACTACGCGTGAAGGACAAAAAACAAATTTTCCTCAAAAATCTGTTTTTGCTCCAACAAATGTCTTGGTGTCCATGACTTACTTTTTCATATGAAATCAAAAACAAAAAATTTGAGCTATTTTTCTCTTCTTCACCTCCTCCTTCTCATAATTTGAGTGATTTGCTACTTCGAAATTTAACGTTAAAAAAAGTGCTTTTGCGCATTTTCAATGAGAATCAGACGAACACATGATCAAGCCCCAATTAAAAACTCAGCTCCAGTAATGCGGCACGGCTGCTTACGTTTTTTTTTTCATTTCATTTTGAGTACTGTTGGTATTTTTTCATTTCTTGATATTTTGTTTCATTCCTTGATAATTTTGTTCCTTTAATACGTATTTTTGATCATTTTGCAACTTATTTTCTTTTTCTTTCCTTTGTTTAGCTGATTTTTTAACTTAAACATGATAGCTATTACAGCCTACCTGATTTAGAGTGGGTGGGGGGTCAGAAAAGAGTGATGTCTTCAAATCTTTGCGTTTCAGACCGGTTTTTCAATACTTATACATTTTTTCTCATATCCACTTTTTCAAAAAGCTTGCTCTAAATATAAAATATTATTAAACATCATTCCTTCAATCTGTACTCTTGAAGAAAAAAACAAAACAAAAACCAGCATTATCGCGAGGGATTATCAAAATTATTAATATATTTCAGAACTTATTTTGTCACTTTTCTACGAAAAGTTGCTATTTCTAAAATATTCCAAGCTACGCACCTGTTTAGATATACTTCAACTTTACCTTACCATCTTTAAATCGTGTATTAGGCCAACTCATAATTCCCTCAAAATTAGGCAATGTTCACACAATCTCCTCCTACATTACATATTATTCTGAAAGCAACAGGCGAAGTACTACTATGGAAAATTACGCTAAAAAAAACCTAAAGATAGGCTACGTTGTATTTTATTACGAAGATAAGCATCGTAAATTTTCATTATACTTTTGGTGCGTGCCTCAGCCACATTAATTAAAGAAATTCGCCTTCTGTATTTTTAGTTTTTTACCACGACTTGATGGCGATAAGTATATTTATCAAATATATAAATTTAATCAGATCCTCAAACGAAACGTGCCAGCGAAAAATAATTACTAAATTCTCAACTGTTAATCTACTACTTAATATTTGCGGAGTCTATAAAGACGAGGAAGCGTAAACTAAGATGATAATAAATCATTTGGTTTCGAACTTAAATAGCAATAAGTTCAAATATTGAAAAAGAAACCCGTTTAACAGGTTGATACATTCATCGCCCTCCTCCACACACTTAAACATAACCAGCTTTGAAACCTGTCGAGCTAACTCTCATTGCTTAGTGGATTAGCGTTCTTGTACTGAGTACAGCGTCTTTACTTGTTCACGTCCAACGAGTCTGCGAACAAAACCAAATACTAGGACTTGGGTGTTTTCATGCAGAAGCTTTTAATAAGCTTATCAGATTAAAACGCCGCGTCGGACTGTTCTGCGACTTGATTAAAATGCATCGAGAGTCTCGTGAAAAATTGACGTACCGAGGTATCAGAATATAAATTTTTTTGCTGAGCATTTCGGGGATTATTTTTATGAAAATGTACTCTCATTGGAATTGCGAAGGGTTTAAACGTACAGGGGATTCTATAGAGGGTATAGGGATTACTTGATTTTAGAGATTAACCTATCTATGATATCTAGTGAATCCTATCGTGGTGTCAGCAACACCAGGGAGGAGTAAATTCGAGTTCGATACTATAATTAGGGGAAGTAGATATACATAATAGTTATTGTTCTGTCATTTTACTCGAATTCAAAGTGTTCTCCTTAGTTTAACCGTACGCGAAATTTAATCCCAACGAAATTACAAATACATCGTATTATCTACCTTGTACTATATCTAAATGATGGAAAATTACACTGAAAACTTCGTTGCGAAGGAAAACTCTTTCAAATTACATGACACATTTTTACTTATTTAAAGAAGTAAAATTCCAACAACATCAACAGTATTCTACGTTGAAAAATTAATTAGGAAATTATGGAAAATTTCAGGATAAAATATTCTTTAAAAATGATTATAAAAAACTAAGTACTTATACCTACTGAATGACAAAAAAAAGGATAAATAAATATTCTTCTCTAAGAACCATTTGTTGAATCGCAAAAAAACTTGTGATAAATTTGCTTGCGCGTATTTCAATTCAGTAAAAAAAAAAAAAGAAAATGAAATAAAAGAAATGGAAACCCCCACCCTCCCCGACCCTCCCTTCCCAAATCAGGTAGGCTGTAATAGCTGTTGTTTTTTTGTTAAAAACTCAGCTAAAAAAATAATTATGCTCATATAATTAATTTTTAAGAAATACCTATTTTTCATTAAAAATGAAATTTTACAAAATGGGCGTTTGAAACTGAATTTGGAGAACTCGAAACACTCAAAATTTTGAAATTTTAATGTACAATCTTCACAATGAAATGATTGCTCAAAAGATGACTTGAAAGACCCCGAGAACCTACAATCGATTTTTGAGACTCTTTTGTATAAAATATGTTGAAATCAAGTTTTCATGGCAATTTATGGTTTGGACACGGCGTTGAGAATATGAAATTCCTATAATTTTCCATTTTCAACTCACAATGTCCTCAAAAATTTTTTCAATCATGTTTGATTACCCTTAATCGATTTCGGAGATTTCTTCACGCTCTTTGTGATTAGCTAATGAAGCTATGTGAGAGACCTTCGAATGAATGAGTGAATGAATGAATGAATAAATAAATAAATAAATAAATAAATAAATACATCTACATAAACAAACAAACAATCAATCAATCAAAGAAACAAACAAACAAACAAAACATGATACAAACAAACAAATGAATGAATAAATAAATACACATACATAAACAAACAAACAAACAAACAAAACATGGTACGAATAAATAAATAATCGAACGAACGAACGAATGAATGAATGAATAAATAAATAAATAAATAAATACATCTACATGAACAAACAAACAAACAAACAATCAATCAAAGAAACAAAGAAACAAACAAACAAAACATGATACAAACAAACAAATGAATGAATGAATGAATAAATAAATACATGTACATAAATAAACAAACAAACGATCAATCAAAGAAACAAACAAACAAACAAAACATTGTACAAACGAACGAACAAACAAACAAACGACAAAATATAACAAAACAAATTTTGAAAATCAAATAATACTAGTGCCTACTCGCCCCTTCGAGGCTCGCAATAAAAATTAAATGAAGAAAAAACAGTTATTTTATGAGATGAGTACTGCTACATTCCAAACTGCACAACTCAATTTATTCTTATTTGTTACCCCCACCAAGAGTTTTTCCTTTTAGGATGGGCTCGCCCTTTTATACCTTTCTGCCATTTTAAACAATTTTACAACTTTACTCTTGCTCTCGCCTATGTACAAATATGCATTTATTGAAATTTATTACCTTTTTCCCCTTTGTATACCTGCTATCCTTAATACTTTTTATACCTGCTACTCACAACAATTTTATGACTTTACCATTGTACATGTACAAAGCTTTTATTAAAATTTACAACCTTTTTTCCTTTGTATACGTGCTATCCTTTATATACGTTTTATACCTGCTATTCATAACAAGGATGCGCGCGCATGTCAAAACCGATTTCATTTTGGTTTTAATATATGGAGAGATAAACTGATACTTTGAGTCGAATCAAAAGTGTGAAAAAGTATCATCAAATATTCACATAGTAAATCTCTGACCAAATTTTAAGAGATTGTCATGCTCCCCCTTGGGCCTACATAGGAAAGAAATATCCGCGTGAATACATCTAAAATCGAAGTTGAAACATTCGATAATCAACTCCAAATTACTGAAACATTTAAATTTGAACAACTCTCCTCTCTTCGACCACTTCTTCTCAATTAAGATACACTGTAATAGTTTCGTTTTCGATGATAAAATAGCCAAAAATGAATGAGAAATTTTTTTATTGAAGCCATGCAACTCCGATTCAAAGAGAGAAAAAAAACAAAAAACTGAGAAAGCCGTATCTCTCAAAATTAAACAACGATTCTCGGGATAATCATCGCTTACTTCATCGTAAAAAATCTGTCTTCGAACATGATCTCTCAACACCCAAATTCGCGTCAATCAAAGGGAAGAAAAACTGCTGTGAGGTAATTTCGGTGTTTATCAAAATTACCATTCAAATCTCGTCTCGAATAAACAGAAGAATAATGTTTACGATTCGAAATGAGGGAAAAAACTACACGCATTTATCACCGATTTCGTTTGTTGAGAAATTTTTCAGTCATTAGCGTTTCCCCTTTGAGGACATTTAGAAGGAATCGCAATTTTACGCCATTCTTTCATCGAATAATGCCGACTTCCGAGTTATTTCCTTAAATCGTTTTTCCTCATTTTCCTTACCGTCGGCTTTTTTTCCTTTCATAAATTCTTCACAAAAATAATACATTTAGTATTTCAAATTTAATTCCGCAACAGCTCCGCCGAAAATTACCCATTAATATTTCGTCGTACAGTATACAACGAAGAATGCCGAGTTGTTACAATAAGTAGTAAAATTGAAAAAAATAAAATTATTTTCAAGTCGAATACCGTAACATGGCGAGTTCCTTGTTTACATTTACTTTCGTTTTCCGAGTTTTCGCAAACGCCGTCAATGATGGCGATAAAAGAATATTAAATGGCGCCGAAATTACAGACTACAGTTTGTAAACGTTTCGGTAAAAGCTTTTTATAGCACTTATACGTGGAAAATGAGCACCCATTTCTTTGTGCGTATTTGGTCGTCGGTAGCGGAAAAAGTTAATCTACTTTACATTCTCGACTAACGCGGATTTTACTCGAAGTTTTTTTTTCCCCGCAGATAAAATATATTGTATACGATTTTCACTATATTTTATTCCATTGATCGCCATTATCCGGGCATATAATGAAAAAACAAACGGTATTTCAATTGCTAAAAGAATTTTTCAAATTAAAACTTCTATAGCCGATTACGTCAAAATTTTACGTCTCGTTGCATCATTTCCAATCTGAATTCAGTTTTTTTTTTTTTTTCATCAGATTTATTCTATTCGACACAGATACCTTTTCGGTCAGCACCCTTATATGCGTTTAAATTCATAACATTAGAGGGTTTAATTTTCAACTCGAACGTTGATTAAAATTGCATGCAGTGAAAGCTACACACACATCCCTTTTTACAGACGCACCGCTTTTCGTGCTTTTAATTAGCGAATGGAAGAGGACGTTTAGTCGGAATTATTTATTAAACTGAAACGTTAATTTGTTCGTTTTAGGAATGTGGGGAGGTATTCTTCCTAGGATTGTTATGATTGGTACATTAACCGCCGCGCAATGGTTCATCTACGATGCGGTCAAGGTGTACTTGAGATTGCCCAGACCACCACCACCAGAAATGCCCGAATCACTCAGGAAGAAATTAGAAGCTGCTGGGCAGTTGAATAATTGAAGCGTAGAAAATTTCAATTTCGCAGTTAATTGGCCCTTTTAGACTATAAAAAGCGACTGTGAATGCCTATATTTGTTTAGTGGTGTGTACATATCATTTGTGAATTTGTAAAATACACGTTTTAATTTATTTCAATATTGTGAAAGCATCATTAGTCAATTCGAAAAATATATACGTATATATACTGCGGTGACGTGAACATCGAAGGTATCTCTTCCTTCAAAAATTACAATATGCCAACCACATTAGTATAAAATTATTATTTTAAAGAATGGAAGACTCTGAAAAATAGAAAAAAAAAACGTAAGCAGCCATGCCGCATTACTGGAGCTGAGTTTTTAACTGGGGCTTGTTTTGATTTTGTAATAACCTTGCTTAACCGTTCATCACTACAGGCCACACCCAATACAAAGTCTGAAAACCCCTACCCTATCCTTTCCAAAAACACTTAAGAAATTCAATTTGGCACAAATGTAGTATTTCTTGCCATGAAATAATCATGGGAACACATATTTTTCAAATTATAACTATTTGAGGGTCCTCAAATTATCTTCAAATTTTGTAAATCCGCCATTTTGGATCCATTTTGACTCAAATTTAAGTGGTTATATTCTGGTCACAAACTAATCCTACACACAAAGTTTGACCATTCTAGGCCGATTTGGTGATGAGATATGGAAGATTCATGAAATTTCCTGCAGCAATTTCCCCTCCAAAAGCCGTTTTTTGCTCTAACTCCCCTCCAAAATCACTGAGGAAGCTAAAATCAAAATACGTTTGTCACTTGGGCTCATTTTATCATATGACACAGCAATAAAAAATTTTCGACCCCTCCTGTACCCCACCACTATTTTAGGTTGGTAACCCCGCCTTCCCCCTCCAACATCATGTATGGAAGTGAATTCGGGATATAGTATACAACTTATCCCCAATAACCATATGAATTCATATTAATTACATTTTTACCAACTTGAGGCTCCTCAAGCTCTACTCAAAATTTTGATAATCCGCCATTTTGAATCCATTTTGATCCAAATTCAAGAGGTCATATTGTGGTCACCAACTAACCTCACACACAAAATTTGACCTCTTTAACTTGATTTGGTGGGGAGATATGGAAGATTCAAGAAATTTCATGACTCAAAACTTCCTCAAAAAGCCGTTTTTTGATCTAACTCCTCTCAATATGCACTCAAGAAGCTGAAATTTGGATATGTTAGTATCCGTGACTCACTCTTTCATATGAAATCAAAAACGAAAAATTTGAGCTATTTGCCCCTTCTCCAGCCCCCCTCAAAATTTGAGTGATCCGCCATTTTGAAATTTATCGAAAAAACAAAAAAACTATTTTTGCGCATTTTCAAGAAGAGTCTCTCACCAAATTTTGAGCGAATTTTATGAATACTCGCCGGCGCTACGCGTGGGGGAAAAAATATATATATATGTATACCAAAAAGTTGGACATTTGCCAGATGATTACAAATGGTCTGAAACGCAAAGATTTGAAGACCGCACCCTCCCCCGACCTTCCCTTCCCAAATCAGGTAGGCTGTAATAGCTATCGTTTTGTTAAAAACTCAGCTAAAAATACTATTCTTTCTCAACAATGAGATGAAAATCGATTAAATTTACAAATTTTCAAACCCTTTCAAACTTCTACAATCATCAAATTGCGAAAAAATTTGAAATTTCTAGAAGCATTGGATTATTCAAAACGCATAAATTCTGAAATTTTTCACATTTCTAAATCTGTTCAAATTCTTAAAATATTCCAATCCCTCGAATCCTTCAAATTCACTAAATTTCATACATACTAATCCTACTTAAATTTCTGAACAATTCAATCCATTCACACCACATAATACGTTATTTAAACTTGAAGTTTCAACAGAAATCATTAATGCATTCTGTTACAAATTTAAATACCGAATTAAAATTGAAGCAGCACAATTCATACATTCACTACAAAAGAAGCAAAAAATATCAACATTTATCCCGACAACTTGGTACAATGTATAATGAAAGAAAAAAACAAGTGTAATAAAGACATTTTTATATTCAATCTTTCCCCAAGAAACTCTAAAACTTACACCGTTGAAAATCGTATCATTAATTTTTTTTTATCTATTTCATAGCAACAATACTTCGAACATTTCCCGTATAATTTTTTTGTTTTCTTCGCATCTCACAGCGTTGTAACTCCACCCTAACGATTTTCAGTTTGATAGAAACGAAACACTATATAACGATGCCTCCCAGGAGAAAGTGCCTGGTTGCGGTTTAATATGGCGCTATTTTTAGCGATATTTTGATTATATTGGCGAGACTTCCTGACCTTATTTCGAATATTCACACCGGACTCATTAAGGTATCGCTTTGTCCTTTTGGGGGAAAAAAGGCTCCGCGCAAGCCTCGGTTTTTGTTATAAAAATCGAAAACTATACGACGTCGAGTTTAATGAGGAAAAGAATTAAAATGAAGGTATCGTTGCAGCGCCGGGAATAGTAATCGAATTTTATCGTTTGAAGATTTTTCCGGAGTTAAATTAAAAATAAGAAAGTAGGTATTTCCTAATTGAGTAAAAATAATTCACTATGGACAGGGTGATTCATGTGGAAAAGAGCTCCTTCATATCAAGAATAAGGCTACTCATGTGACATTGGTGTATGATCGTTTGCCTACTACAATTAATGAAGGAGCTGAGATATGAAGGTTCAAAAAATATTTTTACACCTTAGTGATAACTAATTTCAGAAATTTTATATCATCGTTTGGATTAGATAAAAATATGCTGTGGTCTGTTTTCTGATTGATCATACGTCACGTTCGTAACGACCAATCATAAGGCTAGAACGTGATGAAATCTAGACCTTTTTAAATAATATCGTCCAGTTTTTAGTGAACGACTGAAATTCATTTGTGAAATGAATCATCAGCAAATTTATGTTTTTATTTTACGAGTAAGTCGAGATAATTCACCACTATCTAGGCTGATTGATTATTACACGCGTGACATACGACCAATCAGAAAAGGGACCAATTATTATAATATATCGTGCGTCCAAGCGATTCGGGTACAATCAGCGTAAAAATCACAATTTGTTGATAACATAATAAGAGTTAAACTATAATTTCTAAACCAGAAATTATTTTAAAATTTATTTAATAAATTCTAAGGCTGATAAATTCGTTTCAACTACATTATAATTTCTTTGTATTTCAAAAAACCAATTTTAAAATGATTGCAAAAGAGATTTTTTCGCTGAGTGTACCTGAATCACTTGGACGCACGGTATGTAATGTAAAAATGTTAGCAGTGAATGGGACCGGGGGGGGGGGATATAAAAAAATCTGAGTACTTTTTTTTTATTTTTGCACATAGCTTTGGAATATGTTCTATTCATCCTATGTTCTCAAAATTTTTTACATACCCTCCCTTTATCCTCCACTACATATTCTATGAGGATAATTCCTTGATGATTCTTCATACTAAACAAATTTCATTTAGTTATTGATTTTATCGTAGATTTTCTCTTGTTGCAAATAAGTATGAATATGGCTCTAGGTCGCTTTGGGGATGAGATGTGGAAGATTTATGAAATTTCCTACAGCGAACTCCCCACCAAAAGCGGGTTTTTGCTTTAACTCCCCTCCGATTTCACTTGAGAAGCTAACATTAGAATAGGTTAGTCACTTGGGCTGATTTTACCGTATGATTAAAAAATTTTCGCATCTCGTGTACCTCCATCACATTTTGAGCCAATAATGCCTCCTTCTCTCCTTCAACATCACGCATGGAGGTGAATTGGGGATATAGTAGGCATCTTATTCCAAATAACCATATGAGTTCATATAAATTACATTTTTCAAAATTTGAGGCTTCTTAAGCTCCCCCCCCCCCAAATTTTGATAATCCGCTATTTTGAATCCATTATGATCCAAATTTAAGACGTCATATTCTGGCCACCAGCTAACTCCACACACGAAGTTTGATTGATTTGGTGAGGAGATATGGAAGATGCAAGAAATTTCATGACTCAAAACTCCCTCAAAAAGCCGTTTATTGCTCCAACTCCTCTCCAAATACACTTGAGATATTGAAATTTGGATATGTTAGTGTCCGTAACTCACTTTTTCATACGAAGTCAAAAACAAAAAAATTGAGGGGTTTTCTCCTTCTCCAGCCTTCCTCAAAATTTAAATGATCCGCCATTTTGAATTTTATGGAAAAAAGTTATTTATTTGCATTTTTAAGAAGAGTCTCTCACCAAATTTTGTGCAAATTTCATGTATACTCACCAGCACTACGGTTGGGGAAATTTTTCAAGAATCAAACTTCCTCAAAAAGTCATTTTTTGCTCTAACTTCCCTCCAAATTCACTTAAGAACCTCAAATTTGGATATGTTGGTGTTCGTGACTTATTCTTTCATATAAAATCAAAAATGAATGATTTGAGTTATTTGCTCCTTCTTCAGCCTCCCTCAAAATTCGAGTGATCTGTCACTTTGAATTTTATCGAAAAAACAAAAAAATGCTATTGTCGCATTTCTATGAAGAGTCTCTCATCAAGTTTTGAGCGAATTTCATGTATGCCTGCCCGCGCCACGTGCAGGGAAAAAATATATAAACAAAAAGTTGGACATTTGTCAGATGATTAAAAATGATCTGAAACGTAAACCTCCTCCAACCCCCCCATCCCCTTCCCAAATCGTTTTTAAGTTAAAAAACTCACCTAAAAATTACCTATCTTTTTGTACGATTTTTTATTATTACTTCACACCTCCTCCACCCCCATTAGCTTCCAATGCTCACAGTTTAATCAGTAATATTACATTGCATACTCTACATTTTAGTGCTGACAGCATATCTTTATGCATAAAAATGTTTGAAGTTGGTCATTACTGAGATGGACAAAAAATATTCTTGAACTTTTATACCTCACCCCTTCAACGGTCAGAGTAGGCAAACTATATTACACGAATGTTATATGAGCCGTCCTATGCGTCGTATGAAGGGGCTCATATTGAGATAAAACACCCTGTACCATGACGTGTCAAAAATTTTAATAAATATTTTTCCACCATAATCTTCATCCTATGTCACAGTTTTGAACGGCTAGTACATCATCAACTTAGTTCTGATAAAATCTTAACCTCCTAATTGGTCATTAAATTCGACATTAATTCAACCAAGATATGAAAAAGACCCAACCTCACGCTCGTTATCTGCCATAAGTAAAGAATAAAATGTAAAATAAAATACGCCTAACGTCACATCCCATAAGTGTTATTTTACACCTGACGGATTCATTATTTCGTTGTCATATCACAAAAATATTGACAACCGCTTCGGGGCCAAACAAAAGGACGAAAAAAACCATCGCACGGCGCGTTGAAAAGAAACGAGAGCGAGAATTTCACGGCATTATGTTAACGAAATAAAACGGCTGTATACTGATGGACACATAGTACGCAGATAAAGGACTATATTGATCAAGCGTGACGTCACCGACTCACCCCTCAAGTGTGACCTATTGCATCTTGCCGAGTATCTTTCACGGTGGTTATTGTACATTGTAGTTAAAAGGGCTACGATCTTGTAAGCTTTTACCGAAATGTTACACCCTTTCTTCGAAATTAAATTACCTCCTGTAATCGAATAGTAATAGAAAATCACGTTATTCGATTTTAAATTCAAACCAACAGCTACGTACGAGGCGTCCATTAATCGGAGTCGCGTCGCGTTGTTTTTATAAAAATATCTTCTTAGACTTTCCCCGCCACGAGGCTCCGCTAAGTGCATTCAATTTTATTTTCTTCGCGTAATAAAGCCAAATTCAGCCGACAGAAAGAAATTCTCGATGGTTCCCTAAATTGACGGTATATTCGGTAAAAGAATGAGAGAATTACTTTCACATAAAGAAAGTAACGAGATCGTCGTATTGGAAGGTGTACAGACAATACTACAAAAACGATTTCAAATCATCGGCGTGCAATTTCTTCACCGATGTTCCATCATTATCATATCTTTTTACCGAGTCTGCTCCCTATATTCGCGAATTCTTCAAAAGAAAAACAGTGGCAAAAAGCCTTAATTTTTTTCTCTTCCAATCAACGCCTCGGAAAAAATCCCCCATTTACGGTACTCGCTGAGTACGGAA
Organism: Phenacoccus solenopsis; assembly: GCA_009761765.1. Taxonomy (NCBI): domain Eukaryota; kingdom Metazoa; phylum Arthropoda; class Insecta; order Hemiptera; family Pseudococcidae; genus Phenacoccus; species Phenacoccus solenopsis. The sequence goes on along the minus strand of CM019754.1, from coordinate 9,570,080 downwards.
GCTCCATTAACATTTAACAATATTAGAAAGAAGAGGGTATATTTAAGCCAGTGGTTGATAACATGGCGCTGTAGGGCTTTTAATGTATCTCCGCGCGCCCACTGGATGTTAATAAAATCAGTGTTACAGAGATTTGGAAGCGAGTAAGGTGGCGTCAATTAGGATGGAAATCCTAATAAGGGTAATATTCGTTTCGAGTGTGCATGGTTTGCGGCTATTATTGCGCGATTCTTTCGTTTTGATTTATTTTTACACGAGGCGAACGTGAGAGCGAGCGCAGTTTTACTAAGTTGTTTTGGTTCGCTTCGGTACGTGAGATAAATTTACTCTTGTACAAAGTTTTTTTTTATTCTCTCATCCCTCTTTCGAGGCTTTATCGATCACCTAGAAGGCTACATCTCGTCGTCGGACGCCTGTCTATATTGGACACATGCGAGGCCGCGTGCCTTGGTCTTTTCCTTTCGAGCCGAAGGAAAATACCTTTAATAAAAATACTTATACGAGTAATCAGTGTGAAACCACTTTTACCGCATTCTTTTCCAACCGATGCCAACGTAGGTACCTAATCGATGAAGCGTGAATGTATCGAAAATAGATTGCGAGGCAGAGTTTCGTAAGCTTTCGTGGTATTGAATTATTTTCATTTAAATGAAATTCGTTGCCGGTAACCGATAAATTTAATTCCACCCTTTATCAATTTACAGTTACTTCGATTCGAAATTATTGTCTTCGTGAAACACCAACTTCATTATGGATACTGTCGGTAGTCCTGAATTCCTAATTAATTTAACAAATTACAGAAATTCAACATTCGTAATTTAGAACTTATAAAAAAAAAAAAAGGAAATCTGCAATGATTTGGGAAATTTTGGGCATATTCAGGAAATCAGGGAAGCAAAACCAGAACGATTCTGGTTCCAGTTCCGGTTTCGGGTTATGAGCTTGTGATTCTGGTTCTGGATCTCTCCTTTGTATTATAGTTCTGGTTCTAGGTTTGGTTCTAGATTCAGATTCAAGTTCAGGTTCAACTGATTGGTACTTTGGCCATTTATAGCCCATTGTGCCTCAAACTCATCACCCAGGTCATGGGTGTTAACGTTTGTGTAGCACCAGTGGCACGTGCACCATATGGGAAGGTTTTTACACCACATGGGAAAAATTCTTGCATCATTCGAAAAATTTGTCTAAATTAATTGACGACGAGAAAAATGTCAAATTTGAATCTTTATGGAAAAGTACTGAAATCTAACCCCCTTCAGTTTTCAGTTTTGCATCACATAGTAAAATAAATTAAAAGTTGCCGGTCGCGAGCCAGGTATCAATGGCCCCATGGGAGCACCACCTGATGTAACGACTGCTATGCAGTTACAGGAATCAAGTGATGTCAATAAGGGCCCTCTTTTGAAGCGTCAACTCATATGTAACCAGTCAACTTAAGATTTACTTAGGATATCACGAATCCTGCCTGCCACATGCTAGACCCCAGATGAACTACTCAAAAAATCAAACTAGGGTTTTTCGGAATTCTATATAAATGATTTGAACACATCGATATATCTGTGGCCAAACAGGCCCGCGATGAGGGAAAGGCAAAAATGATGGATTGTCCCCATCCCCGGATGTCTGAGAGGTTCCGGAAATCTGAATATTAGATTCAAAATGTTTTACAATTCAAATTAGAATTTTTTTTATTATTTTCATCACATTCAAAAGAAAATTGAAAAAGAGACCAATTATTTCTGCCCCTAGCTAAATTTCGACTCTTTTAGACCCTGCGACCAAAATATGGAACGAAGTTGAAGAAAGATTTGTCAAAGGAAGGATAGATAACTCAGCAATAGAGTGTACTTTGGGACAAATAGAATAAACTTCTCGCACTGGAGCACACATTTCCTAGAGTTGCTAAACCCCTCTCACAAGTTGTTTAAAAAAGATTACTGTCCAGAGTCCCAAGAATAGTACTGGCACAGAGTAATGAAGTGATGTGAGAGCTAGCTAAAGTGCCCAAGATTTGCCAGATCTGTATTAGCTAGATGCAAATCCCTGAGACATGGTTCAGGGTTTAATTCTGCTTTGGTTCTGGTTCTGGACTCTAAAGTCGTATTTGATTTTTTCAGGTTATGGTAGAGGCTGGTTTCGGGTTTCTCAGGCCTGAATTTAATTACTGAATGAAATGCCAGTAATGAATTAAAATTAGAATTGAACTTCTAAGAAGAATGAAAGCCCAGAACTATTACTTTCTTTCTGATTTTGGATCGGGTTCTAAACGTTTTAATCTCGTGGTTCTGGTTCTGGTTCCAGTTTTTCAAATCGTTTGGGGTTTTTACGGGTTGTGGTTCAAATTTGCTTCCAGTTTTGCAGCTTTGTAAGAATTCCAACTAATTTGAGAATTTTCAGGAATTCACAGTTGAGTGATCATGAACTTCTAAGACATGAACAAAACTAAAAAATTTCAGAAATTGAAAATGTGAATATTCTAAAAATTGATGCAGATTCTACGATTTTGGTAAACTTAACTAAGCTGAGAATATAGTCCTGAGCGGTTGTAATAGCTTAGTTCTTCAAATAAAAACTTTGTTAATAAAAATGTTATTGTTCGATGTGAAATTTAATAATATTTTCAATCAATTCCTCTCTTCCACTCAAAAATCATGAAATAGTTCGCCACTACACACTTATACTAGACACAATCGATTTTTCTTTTTCTTACATTCTCCTCTCCCCCCATCCCATCAACGAAAAAGCTTCGCTGGCATTACGAAGATTTTCCAAAATTTGTAACTAAGAAATGTAGATAAAACTAGGTATTTTGAAAACAAATATTGAAAATATGAGAGATTCCAGAAATTATTAGGGCTGCAAAACTAGAACAGTTTAAAGGTGCGTCCACACGAGGATGATCGGCTTCGTTCAGCCTAGATGATTAGCCTGGGATGAATGTAGTGTGGACGTTTGGATGATCAGCCTCGTTGAGCTGAACGATGCTGATCAGCCTGTCATCCTCGATCGACTTGATGTCGGTCTGTTTAAAGGATGATGAATAGTGTGGAAGCGACTGCATCATTCACTTTCGCTCATCCAAACATAATTTTTCGCCATTTCACATACAATTTATTGTTCAATGGAATGAAAATAATTTTAATATCAGAAAGTTACTTTTTTCAGTCATCTGACCATTTTTCTGAAATTAAAATAATTATTTACAACGCAAAATTTACTAAAGATTATGCTAATTTTTATTTATATATTTTTTTAAAGTGTTTGTGCGAGTAGCAATTTGTGAACCCTAATATATTTTATTTACCAAAAAATTTAACATGAAATGAAATTATCATTAATGTATATATTTTTTCAGTAAGTATTATTGATTTATTAGTAACAAAATTTTTTTTCATAAACTTGACACCTTAAAACACTACAATGATTTTAATTATTTATAGTAAATTTTTTCATATAAAATATTAATTTCGGATATTGAAGAATTATTTAAAAACTGAATTTATTTTTGATTACAAAATTAATTCTTAATAATTTTATTACATATTTTTTTAATTTTTTTTGTTATAAAATGAAATTTTTTTTCATCATTTTCACCATTTGGAGGTGAGGGTAGGGTAGACATTACTCATGCTACCCCACTTTTCACCACCACCGATTGTACTTGTCGCGTATCCCTCATAATGACTGACTCTATTTGAAGAATAACGCGCAAAAACATGTAAAAATGTAATATTCAACTTTTTTCTCACATATTTTCCTGTAATGTAATGTACCGATTCCTTCTATCGATGGCAAAAAGCTGAATAAGTGTGGACGTCGACAGATGATCATCCAAAGCTGATTAGCCTAGGCTGATCATCCAAGCTGAACAAGCTGATCATCCTACGTGTGGACGGGCCTTAAGGTTCAAGTTTGTAAATCCAGTTTTGATTCTAGGTTCATTTTTGCTTTGGTTCTAATTCTCGTTACATCCCCAGTTTTACAGCCTTGAATTACTTGAAGAGTTCATTTTGTTGTGGAGTGTGAAAACTGCAATGCCAAAAAAAAAAAAAAAAGAATGAGCACCTGGAAGCATATCATTTTGTTCTGGGTTTAGTATTAGTTCTAAATTTTTTGATTATTTCATGTTCCGGTTCCGAGTTCATTTTGTTTTGGTTCTGGTTCAAGTTTTCAAAGTCCTGCAAATCATTGAAATATTTGAATTTTTATTAAATTATATTCAGAAATTTGAGAATTTAAAAAATATTGAAAGCTTTAAGAATTCATAATCATTCATAGAAAATTATGATCAACAATGGGCTGTATAAGCGGAACACTTTTTGGTTCTAGTTCTGGAATTAAAAGTATAGTTCCAGTTCTAGTTTTGGTTCTGGGTGCAGTTTGTGGTTTCAGTTCAGGTTCTCTGGGTTTAAAATTGTTCTACCTCTGTTTTGCTTTTTTTAATTCTGGGTTCAAAATTATTTTGGTTCAAATTGGTTCTAGGAATTATAACAATCCCAGAATTTCCTGAAAATTTTCAGCTGATTAACATATGACTTTCAAAAATTAAGGAATTTTGAGCACTAAAAAATTGTTAGCATTTCTAAATGTTTTGTGAATCTTTAAATTTTATCGCATAAAATTTCAGTTTGCCATAAAAACATTTTGAGTCTTCTAGAATAATTTATAAGGTACCTATTTCCTTCCGAATGATTCACTCCTTTTGCTATGCAAAGAAAAATCGCTAAAATTGAAAACAACCTGCAGTATTCAGTTCTTTCGAGTAATTTCACATCGATGGCTCTCATACTATCTATTCATACATTGCTGGCTAATGTAAACTATGCGTTAACGGGGCGAAAAATGCTATGAAAAAGGAAAGAAACATAATCAATCAATTTCATTCGCAAATACGAATTTACCCATTGAATTTGATCGGTGATAAAAAAAATACCATTTGTACGTTTTGTTTAATTTTAATTAACTAATTCCGCACGAATAAATTGGTTAGACAACGAAGCAGCAAAAAAAGTCTGTTTGTATTTTTTCGAAGCTTTAATTAATTGTATTCGGCGAATACAAATTACGCGTTCGCCTCGAATACGGTACGATTACTTTACAGAAATAATTGAAGGGTAAGGGATTATATGTAAATGGAAATAAATCGCTAACGTTACTCGTTGCTAATTTATTCGATGACCATTTTCCAAAAAAAATCCCTCCTTCGAAGCCGCCTATACATATGTTGACACGGACTAGACTATTTTATAGAAATCAATAATTCCGCCACCCCGGTTATAATGGTGCCCTCAAACCCGTATAACTTATTACGCTAAGTGCCTCGGCGATGAAACAAATGGCGCAGAAAGATTTACAAAACCTACGCTCGATTTCATCGATAAGCTTAATCGTAGTTGGGAAAAAAATTCCCAGCTAATTGGAGACCGTCGAAAAGGGATGAGGAATTTGAATCCCGTTTTCACATTTTATTACGCTCGTCTCGTTTGTTTGTTATTAAGTTTACATCCCCTCGGTATCGTGCCGATGGCGAAGTTCTCGCGCACATTGCCAGAAATGACGAACGATTTTGTCGGCGGCGGACAATATGTTACAGTGTCATTATATAAGTCTTCGGCTGCAAAATTTTCCCTTATGTGGTTAATAAAAAGTTTTCCGCTGTAGCCCTACCTATGCAAGTATCGCGTTCGGATTACTAATCGACGTATTATCTTGATGTATTTGCTATTTGCTGGGTTACCCAAAGTATCTTTCGAATATTTCAAAGAAATAATGCCAAAGGTTTTCTTCCAGATTGCTCCATTCGTGCATTCATTTGCTACCATCGTAGATCTAGTAGATGATTTTTAATGAAAATTCAACCTCTCTTGAACATTTAGGTTTGAAGTTTTTTCAATATTTGTTGGATTCTGTGCATCAAGACAAGAGTCTTTCAAAAGCATATTTTCCAATTTCATTTTCCATACCCCCTCACACAGAGAACCAATGATACGAGACCATTAGGAGCTAGACTGTACTTATATTTGATTAGTAACAAACCCATACAAAGTACAAAGAACTATTGAATGAATTTAAAGAACAGAAAGGGTGATTTTTTGCAACAATAATAGGCTATACTTTTTTCAAACAGACCACCATGCCTAAGGATTAATTCAGTTCAATATGGATCAATAGAGAACGGACGATCATTAAATTAAGGGCAGCAGAAAGTGAAGACTTATTTCCTATATTGTAGGTGGATATAAAGGAAATGCTGTTTTATTACATTCAATTGCAGCTACGATTCGATGAGGAAATTATTTACCCTCTTAAATTGGAAGCACGTGCATCGGTTCAACCCTGCATTATTCGAGTGGGTAATTACGGGTAACTGAGTGAAAGAGTTTGGCCATGAAAAAAATCAATTGGAAAAGAAACGTTCGGAAGGCTTGATTGAGAATTTTATGGAGGTAACATACCTACTTTTATACGCTGCTAGTTATTTTCGACTTGATTGTGAATGAAACTTATTCTTAGGATGTTAAAAAAAATTTAATCTCTATTAATTACGTAGAGCTTTTAAAAATTATTATTTGAATATTGATGATTTTTCTCCTTAATAATTTTCAGAAAATTAGAGAATACAAGTTTTTAATCTATTTTCTTCTGTTTATTCATTTGTAAAAAAAATCATTCCAAAATGTAAAAAATATATTTTACATAATTTGAATTTCCTAAATATATACAATGGATTTATCAGTTCTTTCAACTTTTTTATTAATTTTAATAAAAAATTTCAAATATTCTTATGGATTTCTAAAACTACAAGCGAATTCAACAAACAGAGAGTTGTTTACTTTTGAAATTTTTGAAATTAAAAATTTATTTTTAATTTCTAATTTCTCAATTTTTATTTTTTTATTTTATTTATTATGAATTTTTCCCCTCACGCGTAGCGCCGGCGAGTATTCATAAAATTCGCTCAAAATTTGGTGAGGAACTCTTCTTGAAAATGCGCAGAAGTTTTTTTGTTTTTTTTCGTTTTTTCGAAAATTTCAAAATGGCGGATCACTCAAATTTTGAGGGGGCTGGAGAAGGGGCAAATAGCTCAAATTTTTCGTTTTTGATTTCATATGAAAGAGTGAGTCACGGATACTAACATATCCAAATTTCAGCTTCTAAGTGCATATTGAGAGGAGTTAGATCAAAAAACGGCTTTTTGAGGAAGTTTTGAGTCATGAAATTTCTTGAATCTTCCATATCTCCCCACCAAATCAAGTTAAAGAGGTCAAATTTTGTGTGTGAGGTTAGTTGGTGACCACAATATGACCTCTTGAATTTGGATCAAAATGGATTCAAAATGGCGGATTATCAAAATTTTGAGTAGAGCTTGAGGAGCCTCAAGTTGGTAAAAATGTAATTAATATGAATTCATATGGTTATTGGGGATAAGTTGTATACTATATCCCGAATTCACTTCCATACATGATGTTGGAGGGGGAAGGCGGGGTTACCAACCTAAAATAGTGGTGGGGGTACAGGAGGGGTCGAAAATTTTTTATTGCTGTGTCATATGATAAAATGAGCCCAAGTGACAAACGTATTTTGATTTTAGCTTCCTCAGTGATTTTGGAGGGGAGTTAGAGCAAAAAACGGCTTTTGGAGGGGAAATTGCTGCAGGAAATTTCATGAATCTTCCATATCTCATCACCAAATCGGCCTAGAATGGTCAAACTTTGTGTGTAGGATTAGTTTGTGACCAGAATATAACCACTTAAATTTGAGTCAAAATGGATCCAAAATGGCGGATTTACAAAATTTGAAGATAATTTGAGGACCCTCAAATAGTTATAATTTGAGAAATATGTGTTCTCATGATTATTTCATTGCAAGAAATACTACATTTGTGCCAAATTCAATTTCTTAAGTGTTTTTGGAAAGGATAGGGTAGGGGTTTTCAAACTTGGTATTGGGTGTGGCCTGTAGTGATGAACGGTTGAGCATCGTTATTACTAAATCAAAACAAGCCCCAGTTAAAAACTCAGCTCCAGTAATGCGGCATGGCTGCTTACGTTTTTTTCTCTTTTTATTATACTAGGCGTGTATAATTGCCAGGATTGTTACGCCCAGTGTAGAGAGTTTAATTTATATTTGGTTTTTATATTTTATTTTGTGTATGAAGGATAGGATTTTTTTAGCTGAGTTTTTAACAAAACGATAGCTATTACAGCCTACCTGATTTGGGAAGGGAAGGTCGGGGGAGGGTGGGGTCTTCAAATCTTTGCGTTTCAGACCATTTGTAATCATCTGGCAAATGTCCAACTTTTTGGTATATATATATATTTTTTTTTCCCCCACGCGTAGCGCCGGCGAGTATTCATAAAATTCGCTCAAAATTTGGTGAGGAACTCTTCTTGAAAATGCGCAGAAGTATTTTTTTTGTTTTTTCGAAAACTTTCAAAATGGCGGATCACTCAAATTTTGAGGGGGCTGGAGAAGAGGCAAATAGCTCAAATTTTTCGTTTTGATCTCATATGAAAGAGTGAGTCACGGACACCAACATATTTAAATTTCAGCTTCCTAAGTGCATTTTGAGGCGAGTTAGCAAAAACCTGTTTTTGAGAAAATTGCGTTTTTTGTGTCACTCACTTTGCGCAGGCGGTGTGGATAAAATTCGCTCAAAATTCGGTGAGGAACTCTTCTTGCAAATACGCAAAAATAGTTTTTTTTTTTTTCGATAAATTTCAAAATGGCGGATCACTCAAATTTTGAGGGGGCTGGAGAAGGGCAAATAGCTCAAATTTTTCGTTTTTGATTTCATATGAAAGAGTGAGTCACGGATACTAACATATCCAAATTTCAGCTTCTTGAGTGCATATTGAGAGGAGTTAGATCAAAAAACGGCTTTTTGAGGAAGTTTTGAGTCATGAAATTTCTTGAATCTTCCATATCTCCCCACCAAATCAAGTTAAAGAGGTCAAATTTTGTGTGTGAGGTTAGTTGGTGACCACAATATGACCTCTTGAATTTGGATCAAAATGGATTCAAAATGGCGGATTATCAAAATTTTGAGTAGAGCTTGAGGAGCCTCAAGTTGGTAAAAATGTAATTAATATGAATTCATATGGTTATTGGGGATAAGTTGTATACTATATCCCGAATTCACTTCCATACATGATGTTGGAGGGGGAAGGCGGGGTTACCAACCTAAAATAGTGGTGGGGGTACAGGAGGGGTCGAAAATTTTTTATTGCTGTGTCATATGATAAAATGAGCCCAAGTGACAAACGTATTTTGATTTTAGCTTCCTCAGTGATTTTGGAGGGGAGTTAGAGCAAAAAACGGCTTTTGGAGGGGAAATTGCTGCAGGAAATTTCATGAATCTTCCATATCTCATCACCAAATCGGCCTAGAATGGTCAAACTTTGTGTGTAGGATTAGTTTGTGACCAGAATATAACCACTTAAATTTGAGTCAAAATGGATCCAAAATGGCGGATTTACAAAATTTGAAGATAATTTGAGGACCCTCAAATAGTTATAATTTGAGAAATATGCGTTCGCATGATTATTTCATGGCAAGAAATACTACATTTGTGTCAAATTGAACTTCTTAAGTGTTTTTGGAAAGGATAGGGTAGGGGTTTTCAGACTTGGTATTGGGTGTGGCCTGTAGTGATGAACAGTTGAGCGTGGTTATTACTAAATCAAAAGAAGCCCCAGTTAAAAACTCAGCTCCAGTAATGCGGCATGGCTGCTTACGTTTTTTTTTAATTCGTCTGGGTTGTCCGGTATGTTGGTTGTTTAGATGTTTAGATTGTCACGGGTTTGTTTGGTATTGGGGCATTTAAAAAGGAGGTGTGTGACAGAAACTTGTTCGGTGTTACAAAATTCACATAAGGGTTTAGGGGCTTTTTGAAAGATGTGGTTATGGGTAAATTTTGTATGTCCAGTTCGGAGTCTAGTAATTATTATTTCCTCTGAACGATGATTTTTTTGTATCTTTTTTTTTTATTTTTTCGACCTAAAATAAATTCATTAAAAAAAAAAAACTTCAAAATTAAAAAAAAAATTCAGGCTAAAATTTTTTCAATCTTTGGATGGCAAAATATGAGCTTAAAATGACAAAAAAATTGAAATTGTGCGAAAATTCGTTTTTTGAAAATTCCTATAACTTTAACTTCATTTTGGTGGTGGAGGAGGGGGGTGTCTAAAAACCGAATCCTTCCAAATGATATAGGCTGAAATGACTTACTTTATCAATAAAAACTCAATTAGTAAAAATAAAACAACCTCTAATTTCCAATTTGTTGATACTACGTTTACATAGGTATGACCGTATGGCTTCAAAACTACCAATTTCCATTGAAAATTACTTTCTTTAGATTTTGTGGCGGGAATATAAGCACGTCAAAATTATACGTTTAAGACGTTAACGTTTAAAAATTACGCCCAAGTTGTTTTTTCCCTCGAAATAAACTTCCGAATGTTAGAAGAGCGGATTTAGTTATTTCATAAATTATTAAGAGTCAAATTCGAGAAAGGTTTACTCGTTCTATACATCTAAAAGTTTGGAAAACCCTTCATGAATTTTAATCCGGTCCAGTTACGTTTCGTAGTTTGTTTTTCGACATAACCAGCCAGCACGAACGTTGTAGCGGTATTACTTGTATTTATTTTTTAACGATTCGAGCTCTAAAATGCATCGGATACGACAGAGGTCACATCGAAATAACGAATATCGTTTAAACGTTAATTAAAACTAATCAAAAGTTAAACGCAATTCTATTCCGGTGTGAAAATGACAATATTTAAACGAGATAGGTACTGAAATTACTGCCTGTTCGGTTCACCCTTTTAGCGAAATTTGTTTACCTAGTCGAAAGGCGAGTGGAGGCGCATCACACGTCCTGGCCGGCGCACCGGCGGAGTATAACACATTAATTAAGAGAACGACAAGCCAATTACTGATGTATAGCGCAGCATGGGTCAAACGAAGTTAATTTACTAGGGAAGAATAGGCGACGTATTTCTACCCTTGCAACGATGCTTTTTAGTTAAGGCAACAGAAAGCCAATCAACTTCTTATGGAAATTCAATGTAACGAAAAGTACTTTTGCGAGCCGGCTTTAAATTAGATTTTTCATTTTTTGAAAAGGGGCGCGGTAGCGCACGTTTCGAGTAACTTTTCATTTTACACCATTTTCAAGTCCAATGCTTTCATTTTAACTTTTGCAAAAAGTTATTGAATTCGATCGGCGGTAATTTCGTAACGGTTTTGCCACGCGAATTTCTTGCTATTTTTTATACCAGGCCGAAACTAACGCGGAAAGAAAGCAGGAAAATGTTACTCTGTACTGAACGTTCAATAGCTTAGTGCGCCGTATAGGCAATAGATACACAATGCTGCAGCCTACACAACGCCAAGTACGATGAATATAATATTTTAGCGTAAAAATTGAAATCGCTTTAGTCGCTTTTTTTTTTTTTCGTTCTTCATTTTGATATCTACTTCGCTATAGGTACGTATACGGAGGTTTTCTTCTTGTTAGGCTACAATAAGCACGTTACAGCTAAATTCTTATAAATGGTTGGAAATTTATTAAATTTTTCAAATCATTTCTTCCCTATACCTATAGCTTTTGTATGGTAGATAGCGGAAAAAATTTTCCATCAATATTTCAGCTCCATGTGCCCGTATTTTTTCACGATGAAAAACCGAATCGAGCATTATAGTCAACTTTATGACATTATTTTAAACGGATAATAGTACGTCGCGTCGCCTCGGAGATCTTATGTGCATTTCAATTTCCAACATCGGGGTTTCAACGTCGAACTTCATTTTTTTACGTGCAAACTTTTAAATATGGTACCTTGGGAAGCTCCATTTGACATCTCGAATCCTTCGAGCTTTTCTTATTCGAACGCATACGACCCAGGAAGTTGTAATGACCTATATTACTACAGACATTATAAAATTGACTTAGAATGGCTAAAACTCTGAAACGTAAAGACTAGATCTTTTAAACATTTCTAACAGAAAAATTGACGAATTTCAAGAGCTTAACTTATTTTTATTTATGTTGATTTCGACTTAACCCCGATACCAAATATAAATAAAAAAAAACGTAAGCAGCCATACCGCATTACTGGAGCTGAGTTTTTAATTGGAGCTTGTTTTGATTTACTAATAACCTTGCTTAACCGTTCATCACTACTGGCCACACCAAATACCAAGTCTGAAAACCCCTACCCTATCCTTTCCAAAAACACTTAAGAAGTTCAATTTGGCACAAATGTAGTATTTCTTGCCATGAAATAATCATGCGAACACATATTTCTCAAATTATAACTATTTAAGGGTCCTCAAATTATCTTCAAATTTTGTAAATCCGCCATTTTGGATCCATTTTGACTCAAATTTAAGTGGTTATATTCTGGTCACAAACTAATCCTACACACAAAGTTTGACCATTCTAGGCCGATTTGGTGATGAGATATGGAAGATTCATGAAATTTCCTGCAGCAATTTCCCCTCCAAAAGCCGTTTTTTGCTCTAACTCCCCTCCAAAATCACTGAGGAAGCTAAAATCAAAATACGTTTGTCACTTGGGCTCATTTTATCATATGACACAGCAATAAAAAATTTTCGACCCCTCCTGTACCCCCACCACTATTTTAGGTTGATAACCCCGCCTTCCCCCTCCAACATCATGTATGGAAGTGAATTCGGGATATAGTATACAACTTATCCCCAATAACCATATGAATTCATATTAATTACATTTTTACCAACTTGAGGCTCCTCAAGCTCTACTCAAAATTTTGATAATCCGCCATTTTGAATCCATTTTGATCCAAATTCAAGAGGTCATATTGTGGTCACCAACTAACCTCACACACAAAATTTGACCTCTTTAACTTGATTTGGTGGGGAGATATGGAACATTCAAGAAATTTCATGACTCAAAACTTCCTCAAAAAGCCGTTTTTTGATCTAACTCCTCTCAATATGCACTCAAGAAGCTGAAATTTGGATATGTTAATATCCGTGACTCACTCTTTCATATGAAATCAAAAACGAAAAATTTGAGCAATTTGCAACATTATTTCTTTAGAAAAAAGATTAAATCTATAGTTGAATTATAGCACAGGGAAATAAGGATTGAACCTGGAGAAAAATGGTACATGCAAGAAAACAGGTTAAAAGCTAATAACTTTCAAGTTAGCATTAGAAAAACATTTTGCACGACCTAATTTTCTGTTATTTCAATACAGAAGTGTTCGAAGCTGTGTGGTCATTGTTGTGGAGCTGATTGCACGAATAGTATGGAGGTGGAAATGAGTGATGAAGAGGGAATAGATGATCCCGAACCGAGTTGAAACAAATATTTCAAAGTATATCTGTAATTTTTTTTTGTTCTATAATGTAAATCTGGAGAAGGATTTCCAAAAGAGGGAGCAGGAAGGGGAGTGGGAATCATCAGTAAAAATTATTTCTTCATCTTTATCACCTACATAGATCACTTGATAACAGATGTGAACACATATGAATAAATTTTTCCAAAATTATTGTATTTTGGGCCCCCCATTTTGAGCCCTTTTATGAATTTTTTGGAAAACTTTTTCATGTAACTTATAGAAAATTGAACGGGGAATATTTTTTAATCTAAACAATTTTTACTTAGGACGCACCGTATAGAAGATATAAACAAAAAACTGATTTTCGAAAGGGAATTTCAAAAATTGGTATATTTTGACCTCCCTATTTTGGGCTTACTTATAACTTTTTGAGAAAACTGTCTCACTCATTTTGTAGGAAAATTTTTTGATATAACTTATTTTGACGTAGAACCCTTTTTTTCGAAGATATTAGCAAAAATCAGTTAAAAAACTGTTTTTTATGAGGTTTTAGCCCCCTCCTGGGGTTAGCTCACCCACTAGGGGTGACAACTTTTTATACCTTGTTAAGGACACCATTCTGCACATATAATGTGAAATTCAGTTCACTACCATTTTTTTCCTGGTTCGATCAAAAAATGAGCGTATTTCCCTGTACTACTATGAATTCAATAGCTTTACTTACTTACTTGTTTACTTGTTTAATTAACGTGCCCTATACTGCTGCTATGGCCAGAGGCACGGTAAGGACTTTACTGGTTAGATTTGAGGAAAGATGCCTGAGAGTCCAAGGAACTTCATGAGATTTGTGATGGATGACTCATCGTCAGCAAGAAGTTGGTGCAGAGTAGGTGGTAAAGACAGAAGAGAACGCTGGGGTGCGAATTTAGGACATTCAACGAGGAAGTGTTGGACTGTGACAGGACATGAGCAGAGGTCACAGGAAGGAGGCAAAGATTTAGAAAGAAGGTAGGAGTGGGAGAATTTTGCATGGCCAATGCGAAGGCGGCAGAGGGCAACTTCTTCAGATCGGGCGGCGCGGAAGGAGGTCAGCCAGGAGTCTGTGACTGACTTTAATGACCGGAGTTTGTTCGATGTTGGAAAGTTGTGCCAGGTATTTGACCATTTTTCAGCCAGAAGTTTCTTGTGGAAAGAGACAAGGTCCGCACGAGGGATTTTGATGTTTGGAATGGGGAAGCATGTCGATGCTTCTTTCGCGAAACTATCGACTCGTTCGTTTCCGACGATTCCTCTGTGACCAGGAACCCATGCAAAAGTTATTTGTTGGTATATTTCATTTTCGTAGAGGGTTGAAATGATTTCTTTAGCTATGGGGTGCTGTGAGTGAGTGTGATATTGCGATAAAGATAGCAATGAACTGAGAGAGTCGGTGCAAATGAGGTAAGGAGGTTGCAAATTTATAACCAGGTCAACTGCGATTTTCAAGGCGAAGAGCTCGGCTGAGAGAATGGAAAAAGGCTCTAGAAGAGAGAAACGAACGACGTCGCCTGAGTTAGCTATAAGCACTGCGCAGCCAACGTGATTTTCTGACTTTGAGCCATCTGTATATAGTTGAGTGTTTGGCTGGTAGTTGGAGGTGAGTTGTAAGAAGGCTCTAGAGAAGATATGATTTGGAATGTTTCTGCCAAGAACTAGGAGAGAAAGATCTACATTCAGATTTAAAGATGTCCATGGTGGTAAAGCTGAGGGCAAGTTGTAGTATATGTTGCTATCCGAGAAGTTGTTTCCATATGTTCGAGAGTATGTAAGAAAGTGGTATGGTTGAAGATTTTGTGAGTCTAGGGTAGACTCATGAGCGGGTGAGTTTGGAGAAGAACGGAGATGTAATAATAGTTTTGAGCTGAGGAAATCTCTTTGTAGACTTAATGGCCATTCTCCGCTTTCGCAGAGGAGACTAATTGTAGGCGATGTGCGGAAGGCTCCAGTTGCGATTCTTAATGCTGTATGGTGTATAGTGTTTAATTTATTCAAGGTTCGTATTTTTGCTGAGTTGTAAACGGCGGCTCCATAGTTGCATTTTGATTGAATTTGGCTATGGTAAATGGATAAAAGGGTTTTCCGGTCAGCTCCATATGTGGTGTGTGAGAGTTTTCTCATAAGATTAATTTTTTTCTCGCAAGATGGTTTTAGAGAATCTATATGAGAGGACCAGGTGAGTTTTTCATCGAAAATCAATCCAAGAAATTTTACTTGATTCGCCCTTTGAATTTGATTGTTATTAAGGGTAAGGGAGATGTCATGGAGGCATCTGCGAATTCTACGAAAATGGACAGCTGTAGTTTTAGTCGGGGAGAAAGACAATCCGTTTATTGTGCTCCAGTTGTGCAGTTTGTTGATTGTTTCTTGAAGGATTTCCTGTCCAGATGTCACGTTGGTACAAGATATGAAGATTGCAAAATCATCAGCGAAAAGAGGGCATTTAACGGGAGGTGTGATGTTTTTTACAATATCGTTAATTGCCAAGTTAAAAAGAGTTGGACTCAGGACTGAGCCTTGAGGAACTCCATTTAAGAGGGTGCGTGGTGACGAATTTTGGTGTCCTAGGCGGATAGAAAATGTTCTATCAGTGAGAAAGTTTCGTATGAATGTGTATTAGCTTGTTTTTCTTTTAAATTAAAAAAAAAAAAAATAAAATAAAAAATAATGGCAAAAAATGGCAAAAAAATGAAAAAATTAATTTATTAATTTTTTTTAATATAATAATAATTACCATTTCATCTGCCCCCCTAGGGCTCTTCTAAGAAAAAGCTAGTTGCATAACTAGAGCTCAATTATACCTTTTGTGATTCAGGCTAAATTTACTCTAGAACAATATCCAAAATGTAGTAGGCTGTAATTTCATTCTTTCGACTGAAAACTCAGCTAACAGAAATAATAGAAATTATGAGCAGCAATTGTCAACGCTAATCAAATAAAATGCGTAACGCTCACGATTACAAAACATCTTGACAATAATCTCAAATTATTCATTTCCACCGACGACAAACTCAATAAACGCGTTTCCTTAATTTCCCTCTCCTTTTGGAAAATTAATAAGACACAATTACAATTAAAAACCGAATCCCATCTCACAAAAAGCAGTCAGGTAGTGTTAAAACGACGAACGTCGGGATACACTTTGGGGTATTCGAATTTAATATCCAGCACCGGTTATTCGTTAATTTAAAAAGTCATCTCGAAAAAAGTTCTTCTTAATCATTGTAAAACAAAAAGAACTGTTTACACAATTCGCGAATAAGGCGAGACAACTGTAATATAAACTGCGCACCGAAAACTCACGGTTAATTTTAATTAATGTTTGTTTAGCGAAAATGAACTCTCGCAGTGAACCTTCTCGAATTTGAACCGCTGTTGAACGAATTGAAACAAGCTTTAATGTACAATTTTATTCTACATTGCTTTCAGGCGTGTGCTGCGATATTAGTTCTTTACGGTTTAAGAATATCCGCAAAAGCGAAAAAAATACAAGAAAACGCATCCACTAGAAATGATATTAAAACAATATTTAATTTAAAGCTGAAAACTACACCGAACCAATGTTCCGTTCGAAATACTTAATGGCGCTTTGTCTGTAATTTTTTCCCTTTAGCTCGCAGCTAATTTGAGATTTTTAAGCGCCGCGTGTCGGTGTTTCACTTTTTTTTTCTTCATCTCTGTCGCAATTTCGTAACGTTATTTAATACACGTCGACTTCGGTGTAGAAGATAAGGTGAGACGATTGTCGTAAATTGTATCAAGTTTCGTGGATATATTGCGATTGGCGTTAACGTCGAATGAAGAATTATTTTTAGACATAATCTTCATGGCGAAAATTTCTATTTTCGTGGTCTCCGGGCAATTGCTACGTTCGAAAATTATGTCTTCGTTTTATTTATTTTTTTTTCTTTCGTCGTTTCAACCGATTCACGTAGACACCGAACGGATCTACTCGAAATCTCGAATGTTCATTAAATTGAAAACTTTCGAGTGCTGATCGAATTTTCATTTTATAACCATAATTAACCCTCCTCACTAACGGTTCTAACAGTGACCCGAAGCGAAAGGGAAAGGGTTCGAATTATTCTTGATTTTATGCACCATCGCGTAATCATTTTTCAAAATTCACTTCGCCAGTTGCACCGTACAGGAGACTATAATACCTCGGTGTAAAAAATTAATTAATATGCGCGAAAAAACTAAAGCAAAGTCTAACGGTAAACTAAACATGAATAATTTATTCTTATTGTAACTATTTTTACGCCTCAAAGATTGCCAGATTAATTTCCTTAATTTCATATTTTAATGCATTTCAACGCATAAAAAACGTGCTAGCGAAAATTTCAATTTTTTCGATTTTTTTTTTTTTGAACCAGAGGGAAGAAAAAATACCAAGTACAATATTCAAATTGTGAAGTTAGTCTGGGAAATTTCATTAAACATTCTCATTATACATTCATTGTTATGAAATCAACATATCGAGGCTTTCATCGTTCGAAATTATTCCGAATTCGACTACTATTCGATGCACATCGTGCGCTCTCATTTCCCTGAGGAGGTTCGTGCTATCTGATGCGGCGTTCGGAGAAAAAAACTCGCAACTTTTTCGCTACCGTGAAATGCGGTTTGAAAAGACGAGCTCCCACGTATCCAAAGTTTACATAGGTTTTGGCACGCGTTCGTATTCAAAATCAATCAATGTGTAGAAAAACAATACACCTAAAAGATTACAGCACTAACAAACTTTCTTATATCTCTGGTTTTTTTCTGGCAATTGAAATTTCGAATTTATCGAAGTGTGTAGGTCGTGACAGTAAGACGAATAGAGAACATCCGAGGATAAAATGCCTCTCTCACAGAGCCTTTCGTATGCCTAAGGCTTATTTTATAGCGAGCACTTGGAGACATTTTAGGTTGTTATTTTCACCCACAGTACACTCAAGAGTGAATATTTTTAAACGGAATTCATAATTAAATTATTCGAGCTTTTAATTTGCCTACATTAAGGAGTAATGCGGAAATGAATAAAAGAAATCTTATCCGGCATTATAGCTTTCGAAACAGCTACGTACTTTTTTACGCTACTAGGTATACCCATCTCCTGCAGAACTGGTCCATGTACAGAGAAAACATTTAAGTTGTAGTGGAAGCAGTGAGAATGAATACAGCTGAAGTAGATAAAATACGAGATTATATCTCATAATGATACTTAAAAACGTTAAAGTTTTTACTACAGGACAATAACGCTCTTTAGGCACATACTTGAAAAGTATAAAATGTAATTGATTTTCTTTCTCTGTCTTTTTTTTTTTCAAAAGATAGCGTTCGGATAAAGGTAAATTTAAGCGAGGTCAGTGAAATCGTATTTAAGAGGAGAAAACCCAATTAAGCGAACAGAATAGGGAAGTAAGATGGTTGATTATTTTTTGTACGATGAATCGATGATGTACACAGTTGTTATACTTACATCAGCTGTATTTTCAAGTCTTCTAAACCTCTTAAAAGAAGTAGGAAGGGGGGTTGAACAACTTTTGATAAATCTGAAAAAAAAACACAAAAAAACAAAAAGTGTAAAAAACTTCAACTATTAGATGAAAAATCGAAATGAAAAAAGCGACACGTCGTGAGATAATGAATTTAATTTAGTTGAAGGAATAAAAAATAAAATGAAAAAATGAAAAAATCAATGAAGTTATCATCAATATATTTTTGTCATCATTATTTTCGAATTTCTTTTTTTGCAACTTTTTTGTTAATTTTAAAATTATTTTACAATTTTTTTTTATTTTACTTACATTTCAAGCTATTTTTTTGTTGAAATTTTTTTATACTTTTTATTTATTTGTGATTAATGTGTAAGAACCACATAATATACGTTGGAGGCAAGAACATGATATATATTATATTATTATTATTAGATATTTATTTACTTTTATATCAATAGATTTTTTTTTTTTAATAACATAAAATGAAACAATATGTCAATCTAAATTTTTTTTCCGTGCCTCTAGCCCCGTAGCTGTACACAGCACGTTGAAGAAAAAAAGTAAAAAAAAAAAAAAGTAAAGTTAATTTGAATGAGTATTTTTCGTAATTTAATAAATATTATGTAATCCTCAGCAACAGTCGTCGTAAAGTATCGCACCAATAAACGACCGCCGTTTCTAACCAGCTTGCTCTTATTGCTGTCAGATTCGCGAACAAGCACTAATAGGCTGAAATTTGTGTCGGCCCAACATGGCCGCCAAATTTGTGAAACGACAGTCTGTTTTCATTTTTCAGATAATTTTCTATTTTTTGAAAAATTTTATACCGTATTCTTTTCCAAGTATTGAGTTTAAAAGTTCAGACTATATTACTTTTCATTATCATAGAGTTTTGTTTTTTATGCATTATTAAATATGCATATATTTATAAGAAATTTTTTTTAAAACAAATACCAAAAAAAATATTAAATTCATAATTATTATTCTTATTCATTTTTTCATATTTTGCTTTTTTTGGTTTTTTTTTGAGCTTTTTACATGCTTTTTTTTTAAATATTAAATCATTAATTTTCTTTCGGTATTGAAACATCTTTCAATCAGATTTATTGCGTATTATTTCAACTTACTATATTCATAAAAGAAATTTTATGATAAAATTCATGTTGATTTTTTTTTTCTTTTCAAAAGCATATTAACTTAATAAAGAAAAAAATTACTTCTACGATTACCATATCTCACATTATCATTTTTAAAATTTTATGACGACCCTGAATAAAGGAACATTTTTTTGAGTTCAATGATAAAATTTGAAACTTTGATCGAATACCTGAATCTAAAATTTTAGTAGAAAATTTGGTCATAATTCATCAAATCAAATAGTACGATGAACTTCAATCAACAAAATGGCCCGATATAATTTGATTTAATGCAATAGAATATAATAATATGATGACATTTGATTAAATTTCACGAAATAATACCTATAAATAAATCCCAGCGATGAAAAATTTTACATTCAGTCTCATTTCAGCAAATCAAAATTAGATCAAAATTTTGATTACATTATATTTTACATGAAAATTCAATCCAGTAGCATTAAATTATATACAATTATAAAAAATCATTTTCCAATTCTATTAATTTTAAATTTAATAGATGTAATTCATTCATGAACAATTCCTTCAATAAATATTAAAAATAGATAGTATTCTTAATCAATTAAATAATTTTAACATAAAATGCAATAAACCTAATATTATCTTTGGATAATGCTCAGATAAAATTTAATAATGTTACATTAACATTTCTTATTAAATTTAATTAAACTGAATTTGGTCAAAGTTTTGATAAATTTATATCTGAATTTTTTTAGGAGATATTTTCACATTAACACTAGATCATAGTTTTGACAACATCATAATATTTGATATGAAAAATTTAATCCAATGATACCAAATTAAATTGGATTTAATCTTAGATCCAATAATGAAAAATCAAATATCAAATTACATTTGGTCATAAAGTATAATGATCACATTAGATTTGGTCAAAGTTTTAATCAAATTAGATTTGAAATTTTTTATAGGATATTGTGATCAAATTACATTGCATTAGAAATTATGCATAAACACAAACATTTGATCATGTTAGATTGAATATCAGGTTTTTAAAAACTATCAAATTTAATTTCATTGTATACCAATCACACAACTTGGTTGAATTTAATGTGTTCAATGTTCATATGATATAATCTTGTTAAAGTTGATGAGGTTTGTTCATCAAATGAGATCAAATCATATCAAGTTTGATTAATACAATTATTGAAACTTATGCATCTACATAGATGTGCAAAGTGCATAGATCAAATTTAATAAAGTGATATCAAACTAAATCCAATACCTCTCGTTAAATCTGATTTGATCAGACTAATAATATTTACAGATTTATTTTATGTCTTAATCATATCAAATTTTTTTATATTTGATCAATTGTCATTAAATTTTACTAAATTTAAATTGAATCAGAATACATTTGTCGGCTCTGTAAATTAAATTTGGTCAAATTTCATTTTATTTTATAAAATATGATAAAATTTTGGCCAAAAAAAATTAACAATTTTATAATAAATAAAGAGTGGCCAGATATAATTTAATCAAATTTGACAGAAATTGCTATAACTCCATCAAATTGCGCAAATATCCTACAAAATATTTCAAATCTAATTTGATCTTACTTTCAAAGCTCCGCTAAATCTCCTAATCCCCACTAAAACCACATCTACAGAACTTCATTCTCTGCTGCAATCCATAGTTACCGATAACATGAAAATCCTCCACCACACCATAAATATCATCCAGCCATGGAACACTTTCCAACCCTCCATCGACCTTTCACTTACAAAATTTCGCAAAAAATCTACCAGCTCAGAAACCTATCTTAACAATATATCAGACCTATTTAACCGTTATCCATACCATGAACACATTTACACAGATGGCTCCAAGCATCTCAACCGAACAGGTTGCTCCTTGGTTCACAGAGATGACAGAATTCTATACCCGTTACCCCAACATTTTTCAACTCTATCTACTGAACTGTTTGCAATTAAATTGGCCCTCATCTATGCTCATGAGTTTTCTATCCAAAAAACCTTAATCATTTCAGATTCTCTATCAGCTCTATTGACCATCCAAAACTATCATTCCAAAAAACAGCACCCTATTTCACAAGATATCGCCCACTTCCTTGCAATAAATTCCGAAAAATCTATAACACTGTGTTGGTCCCCTTCACACAAAAACATACCGTTCAACGGATTGGCAGATTTATCCGCAAAACAATCCCTTCACCTTTCTCCCATTCCCAACATCCCCATTCCACTGCCTGACATTAAAATATCTATAAAAAACATATCCAAAACACTCTTCCAACATTACTGGTCTCAAATTCCCAATTCAAATAAACTAAAATCTATCCGTCACTCCATAGAACCTTGGAATTATCCTTCGTCCCTCTCCCGAAGAGACGAAGTAATCCTCACTTGCATACATACCGGGCACTCTCTCCTAACCCATGGACATCTCCTCTCTAGATAGCCCTCCCCTGTCTGTGACACTTGCAACGTTCCTGTAACCGTTCACCACATCCTGACCGATTGTACCAAATACCGCTCTCCAAGACACCTATACTTCCCTAATCCAGACCCACCATACATCCATCAGAACAACCCCAATCAAATAACAAAGCTCCTAAAATTTCTACACTCCACATCCCTTTACAACCTCATCTAATCCTAACCTAAACCATGTAAAATAATAAAAAAGAAACGCCTCTAGCCTAGAGCTGTACATGGCGTAATTTGATAAAAAAAAAAAAAAAAAAAAAAAAAAAACTTTGACTGAATTTTTAAATTTGATAATAAAAGTTAATATCAAATCATATCTGTTTTTTTTTTTTTTACAATATGATCTAATATCAGATTCACTTTAATATCGTTAGATTATATTTTCATATCAAATATGATATGTGGGCAACATTTTGATCTTATTTTGATGTTTGACTTTTTTGAATTGAATTTGATCTAAAATTTTTCCTTAGCATACACCTATGCGGTATTATTTTGTCAAACTTGATGAAATCACATTAAATCGAATCACACCAATTTCATTTTGTTGATTAAAGACCATAATTATTTGATTTGAGGAAATATGACCAAATTTTTCAAAGAAAAATTTTAGATCTATTAGATAATGTGATCAAAATTTCTATCTGATCAAATTTCAAGAAAAAATTCAAGCAAGGTTATCAAATAGTATCTAATATTAAATCTACTAAATTTGATAACATAGGATTGTAATTTATATATCATATTTGATGAGGTCAAAATTTTGATCTACTTTTGATTCAATTATAGATGGGACTAGATCTTAAATTGTTTATTAGGACAGCGATACTTTGTTATTATTTCACCAAATTCAATTAAATGCTACCTATGATATTAATGACTTTTGATTACATTAAAACAAATTACATAATTACATAATGACATTTTGTTGAATAAATTTGATCATACATGATTTATTGATATTTAATAATTATGATCAAATTTCCGAATAAATAATTTCAGATCTACGAGCATCAAAGTTTTCACCAAATCATATCTGATAAAAAAATTTCATCCAAGATGATCAAATTTTATATGACTTCATAATTTGATCATGGATCTAATATTTAATGCAATTTAATATCATTTAATTATAATTTTCATATTAAATTTGATGAGGTCAAAATTTTGATGCAATTTTGATTCAGTCATGTGAGATTACACTGTTTAAAAATGATGATAAGCCTATTCCTCATAATTTCTTTTATTCCACATGAATTCCAAAAATTGCCTCAACAGGATATAGATAAGGATGGGAGAAAACTTCAGGTCTGCATTAGCTGAAATTTACCATTCGAGAGGCGAAAATTATGAGGAAATAGTATCGATTAAGATACGGCACGTTTTTCCAGCGTCGTTTCGTAGCGACGCTGTTAAAAAAAAGTCTCGTACCAACGTTCCGGCGCACACATAAGCTCGTGGTAATCCTTAATTAACAAATATTTCGCATCAAGGTGCGCCCACCTTTTTTTTTCGGCTACTTAACAAATTCTCAAAGCGGGATTTATCCTTTCGGTCGCATGTTAAGCGTAGCCACCAGAGATTAGAGTATTCAAATTTTCATTGCCTGTATTTATCCAAACATTTGTCCGTCGTCCACTAACTCGAGTGTCGTCATCACGCCTCTTTCCGCTACACTGACTTTCCATTTTGCCTTTTTGTATCCTTTGTGCGGCAACTTTTACAGTTTAGTATGGATACGTGGTTGGTGTTCTGATTTGATCAACCTACCACTTTGTAAATATATCTTTAGCCGTAGAAAGCAAAAGAATTAATTCGTTGCGGCGCGTATTTCGGCGCTAGAATACTCGTACCTATTACCGATGGTAGAGGGTAAATGAGATTTTAGGCGTGAGAAAAATACTGACTACGGAAATTCGATCTTCGCCAAGTTCACCGATAAGTGCGCATCGTGTAACCTTTTGATCACTTTTGGGGATTCAATTTTCCAACTTTTTCCGCCTTCGTTGATGTATTAATTAAAGCTATGCTTTTAGCCGACGTCGCATCGTTTGGAATAGGCGCGATTGTTTTTCGCGATTTACAGACCTGACGCGTATTTTTTAATAGGGTGTGTCGTACTTGTAGCGAATGTTTAAAGCGTGTGTTGGACAAGGGCGTGACATGTAATTTCATGTAACGCTTTTGAAAAGTTTTTTTTTTAAAGTCGAGTTTCAACAAAAACGATTTACTATACAGTCTACTTGATTTGGGAAGGAGAGGCGGGAGAGGAGTTTCAGCACATTTACCTTTCAGACCATTTTTTTAGCTGATTAGGTAACGTTTAACTTTTTCACAATATGTAACGTACATGTATGATTATTACAATATACAGATTGCTTCACCTTGATGTGAGCTCCTTCATACCATATGTTCAGCTATTTGTATGACATCCATGTATGATAGTTTGCGTATCTTACCTCTTAAAGGAGCCAAGAACTATTTTACTTTATATTTTATCAAATAAAATGGATAAAAATGTTTTAGTACCTGTGCATGATGTCGAATTGTGAATGAGAAAAATTTGGGAAAAGTGTGAAAAACGAAGCGGAAAATTGTATATTTTTTCATATTTTTTGAATATTACTACAAAAAATGCTCCGATCATCCTATGTTTTAACATTTTTTATCCCCCCTGCACACCTCTTGGAGATGCCTTCTGGTAGCTGTACATGTAAAAATATTCTTTTTCATAAATTTTTCACAGAAATATTATTTTGACATTTTCATCGTCAAAGCTCGGCAATAATGAACGATCTACGATAAGATATAAAATAATGAAATAATTTCTATAGGCTGTCTAAGTATGCACTGGGTGATAAATAAGTAAGTGAGATATGTAATGAAAGAAAGAGGTTAATGTGCTCATACCTAAACATTTTTTTTTAAATTTGAAGTCAATGTCTAAATGGGTTTTTCAAATAAGTAATCTGAAAAAAATATGAAAAAAAAAACTAATTTTTCCATCACTTGTTATACTTTTTTCATTATTTATCCCATACGCTCCCTCTACTACCAGAATGCCAGCAATTTTGTGTCAGTATTACGAGGACTATACAGTATACATTTTGGCGAAGACGATACTTTTATTTACCTCAGATGATGTTATAGAAATTTTCAAACGAAGATAAAATATTATTTTCCGAATTGTTGTTTCACGGCCCCTTCGACAAGTAAGGTGGCAAACCATCATACACGAGTGTCACATGATTAGCCTTGCATGATATATGAAGGAGCTAGTACCAAGATGAAACACACAGCATATTTCTTTCTTCACATCGTAGTACGAATTATATGAAAATCTCGCAAAATTTGGATAAAGGTTGCTCAAGTGAATACCCAAACGCAGTATCTTTGGGGTTTTAATATGATTTAAAATGTTAGTTCACTCAAGTTTAAAAAGAGCTAAGCCCAAAGCTGAAAAATTTTCGAACCTGTCGTCAGATGATAGAGTATACTTGAGAACACTAAAATGTCGGAGTTATAATTTCTAAATAAACTTAAAGAGGAGTTGGAAGAAAAAACTAGGTACGGCTACACGTAAATGGTGGATTTCATGATAATGCTGAACAATTACTGATATATATTATGAAGAAGCGTTGACAAAGGAATAAAAAAAATATTCAAAGATCAAAAGCTCAACATTTTATAAGCTTTAATAGAAAATGTATGAGAACCAAAGTTGTAAAGAATATAATTTCCTACAACATTGTTCCTATTATATTTTTTTCAAGACCCTTCGTTCCGGAGATATTTCAAAAAACTGAAAAGCCTTCAAGTTTTGAAGGGTTGACTTTTATCGGATGGATCGACTTCATAAACAATTGAGCTCTCAAACTCTAATTCTTCTATCTAACCTACAAATTTAGTCAATCAGTCAATCAGTCAATTTTCACTACAGTTTTCATCGGAGAACGGAAATTAAAGAAGCAAACAAAAAAAATGTAAGCAAGCCTGCCACATTACTGGAGCTGCATTTTTTACTGGAGCTTGTGCAAGTTTCATAACCACTTCATTTCTACAAGCCACATGTAATACTAAGTCTGAAAACCCCTACCCTATCTCCTCCAAAAACCACATAAGAAGTTCAATTTAGAGTAAATGTAGTATTTTTTGCCATGCAATAAATATATTTCTCAAATTATAGTTACTTGGCGTTCCTCAAATTATTCTCAAATTTTTATGATCTGTTATTTTGGATCTTTTTTGACCCAAATTTAAGAGGTCAAATTGAGGTCATCATTGTCATCAGCTGCCCCTACATACGAAGTTTGACATTTCTAGGTCGATGTGGCCAGGAGATATGGAAGATTCATGTAATTTCCTACAGCAATTTCCCGTCCAAAAATGTTTTTTTGCTCCAACTCCCCTTCAAATTCACTTGGGAAGGAAAAATCAGAATAGGTTAAGCACTTGTTCTCATTTTATCATTTTTGACCTCTCGTCTACCCCACCACATTTTCAGGTCGATAATCCCTCTTTCTCCCCTCCAACATCATATATGCAGGTAAACTAAAGGTATGGTATACATCTTATCCCCAATAATCATGTGCTGTATTTCCTCCAAAAATCCACCTAGGAAGCTCGAATCTTACATCAAAATAAATCCAATATGGAAAATGGTCAAAAATTCAGAAAGCTAAAATTCTAATAAATTCAATGGCATTTAGACCAGTAAAATTTTTAGCAAATGCACAGTGCTTTTTTAAAGGGTGGGTGGATGTGTAGTTGGTTGAGGGTAGAAGAATTGTTGATTAATTAAATCATATTTTGAAATGGAAGCGATTTCTTTGAAGATGAAACACACTACACGAGTTCTTTGCTGCCACACTTTCTTGATGAATAAGTGGGTGGGTATGTTTCTGTGAGACTTCTACTTACATTTTTTTAAATTCATGTTCAAGTCCAGCACATCTTTAAATTCGTTTACCAATTTATCCATTCCTCGATAACAAAAGTAGTTTCCCACCGATAATCCTTCATCTCTTCCGCACCGCTGCATATTAAATTTTAATCAACGCACCTTAATGACTGCAGCAGGAAAAAAAGTAACTGCAAATCCTGCTAAGCTCTTTATATAGTCGTCGCACGTCGGCTCGACGAATCAATAAAAAGGATTTTATTAGTTCTTTGTAACGCTTCCCGTTTATTCCTTTTCATAATCAACGCAGTCATAACGAAACCTAGTTTATTGAAAGGATAAGAACTTCAAAAAGTTTAATATAGCAAAGACGGCGTTTGACACACGCTTTTCGCAACTTCTATTACCGTTAATGTTCACTCCCCTCATTCAATGCGAAGATATTGAAGTCGAATCTTAAGCCTTAAAAGTATTAGGCCCACTTCGACCACCATCGTTTTCAGATTAAGTATCAATAAGAACTTATGTCGGCGAGAAATACTTTCTTTTTGTATCGAAATTTCAATTAGCTTTTCCTCCTATATCCAAAGGGGTAATAGGTATCGTTTCGAATACCACGGCCGTTACGTCTAACGTCGTGCATATAACCGAGACAAACTCGAGCGATATCCCACGGGTAGGAATTTATATTAAAGCCGAGTTTCATCGAAAAAAAAATTCACCCTGAGGTTACATTCTATACGAAATACAAACAGGCATTCTGCCAACGCGTATCCCGCAGGTATTACGCAACAAGGTATTCCGATAAATAAATCATTTCGACGAAAAAAATTCGAAAGCAGCCACGCAGCGTTGGTAGGAGTCGAATTTTTTGAATGTGTGATTTGGTTTAGGAAAAAAAATCAATTGCTATACCATCAGCTGTTCATTTTCAACAGGCGTAAAGACATAAATGCTGAAATACTTCACTCTATCATTTAGTTGCCCAATTGAATCTTTTCCAAATGTCTGTCCTATCCTCCTACTTTATGACCCTTCATTTCCAAGATACCTATTTGAAAAAATTGAAAAAGTTTCAAAATTCGCAAGCTGGACTTTCAGTGAGCAGATCGACTTCAAAAACAAATGAGCTCTTGAGCTTCACTTTTTCCACCTATCTTTTGAATTTAGTGCTCATCTGAAAAAGCTTCAAAGTTCGAAAGTTCAACTTTCAGCGAACTTTCAAGAAAAATGGATAAGATCAAAGTTGTAGCGAATAAAATTTCTTACAACTTTGTTTTTATACATTTTTACTTTATGACCCTTCATTCCAATAGATATTTAAAAAGGCTGAAAAAGCTTCGAAGTTCGAAAGCTCCACTTACAGGGGGCGGATCAATTTCAAAAACAATAACACTTTTAAGCATCACTTTTTCTACCTGTCTTCCAAATTAGGAGCAATTATGATTAAAAAACCTTCAAAGTTCGAATGTTCAACTTTCAACAAACTTTCATAAAAAAAATGAAATCAAAGTTGTAGAGAATGAAATATCCTACCACTTTGTTTTTATAATTTTTACTTTATGACCTTTCATTCCCGAGATATTTGAAAAAACTGAAAAAGCTTCAAAGTTCGAAAGCTCGACTTTCAGTAGGCGGATCAATTTTAAAATTAATAGCACTCTTAAGATTCACTTTTTTTACCTATCCGCCGAATTTAGAGCCAATCCGTGACTGAAAAAGCGTCAAAATTCGAAAGTTCAACTTTCAACGAACTTTTATGGAAAATGGATAGAATCATTCCTAAAACTTTGTTCGTATGCATTTTTAGCTGAGTTTTTAACAAAACGATAGCTATTACAGCCTACCTGATTTGGGAAGGGAAGGTTGGGGGAAGGAGGGGTCTTCAAATCTTTGCGTTTCACACCATTTGTAATCATCTGACAAATGTCCAACTTTTTGGTATATGCATATATATATTATTTCCCCCACGCGTAGCGCCGGCGAGTATTCATAAAATTCGCTCAAAATTTGGTGAGAGACTCTTCTTGAAAATGCGCGAAAATTGTTTTTTTGTTTTTTCGATAAATTTCAAAATGGCGGATCACTCAAATTTTGAGGGGGGCTGGAGAAGGGGCAAATCGCTCAAATTTTTCGTTTTTGATTTCATATGAAAGAGTGAGTCACGGATACTAACATATCCAAATTTCAGCTTCTAAGTGCATATTGAGAGGAGTTAGATCAAAAAACGGCTTTTTGAGGAAGTTTTGAGTCATGAAATTTCTTGAATCTTCCATATCTCCCCACCAAATCAAGTTAAAGAGGTCAAATTTTGTGTGTGAGGTTAGTTGGTGACCACAATATGACCTCTTGAATTTGGATCAAAATGGATTCAAAATGGCGGATTATCAAAATTTTGAGTAGAGCTTGAGGAGCCTCAAGTTGGTAAAAATGTAATTAATATGAATTCATATGGTTATTGGGGATAAGTTGTATACTATATCCCGAATTCACTTCCATACATGATGTTGGAGGGGGAAGGCGGGGTTATCAACCTAAAATAGTGGTGGGGGTACAGGAGGGGTCGAAAATTTTTTATTGCTGTGTCATATGATAAAATGAGCCCAAGTGACAAACGTATTTTGATTTTAGCTTCCTCAGTGATTTTGGAGGGGAGTTAGAGCAAAAAACGGCTTTTGGAGGGGAAATTGCTGCAGGAAATTTCATGAATCTTCCATATCTCATCACCAAATCGGCCTAGAATGGTCAAACTTTGTGTGTAGGATTAGTTTGTGACCAGAATATAACCTCTTAAATTTGAGTCAAAATGGATCCAAAATGGCGGATTATCAAGATTTGAAGATAATTTGAGCACCCTCAAATAGTTATAATTTGAGAAATATGTGTTCACATGATTATTTTATGGCAAGAAATACTACATTTGTGCCAAATTCAACTTCTTAAGTGTTTTTGGAAAGGATAGGGTAGGGGTTTTCAGACTTGGTATTGGGTGTGGCCTGTAGTCATGAACGGTTAAGCAAGGTTATTACTAAATCAAACAAGCCCCAGTTAAAAACTCAGCTCCAGTAATGCGGCATGGCTGCTTACGTTTTTTTTTCTATACAATTCTTCATTTGCGAAGTACATGCAAAAAACTAGGAAAACTTCAAAGTTCGAAAGCCCAACTTTCAACGAACAGATCTCCGTTTATTTTTACTCAAGTTATTGTCGGAGAACGGAAATTAAACAAAAAAACGAGAAAACCATAGGGAACGCATAATTGATATTTTACTTAAAAGTAGAGT
Source organism: Phenacoccus solenopsis (assembly GCA_009761765.1). Classification (NCBI taxonomy): domain Eukaryota; kingdom Metazoa; phylum Arthropoda; class Insecta; order Hemiptera; family Pseudococcidae; genus Phenacoccus; species Phenacoccus solenopsis. The sequence continues at coordinate 9,539,412 of CM019754.1, read as the reverse complement.
GCATAGAACTGATTTATAACCTCTGATGATCACGTAGTAGTTTTAGATGAGGATGCCCACAACATTCAAAATTTACTCTCTTTTGTTAACACAACTAGACTGAAACCACTACTGTAAACACCCTTCTTTTAATACGCCCATGGCCTTAGTTGCAGTAATCAACGTTAACAAAAAAAAAAAAAAAAATGATGGCTCAAAAAATACGACTAGGGAACAAGAAAACATATTGAACAATTCTTTTTTTTTTGTTGAGAATTTTCAAATTTGTGAAACATTCACTTTATTTTGGAGGGGGTGTGTGTGCATTTAAAAATTTATTTTGACTTGAAATTTGTATGACGTGCTTTTGAGATCAATTAGCAATTATTGTGACCTTATGCTTCTTTCAATTTTTCAAAAAAAAAAAAAAAAAAAAACAACAACAAAATTTGGACCTCCATATTAACCACACTTTTCGAACACTTCCAAATTTGAATGATCAGATAAGATTAAAAAATTTTTTAAATTCTGCCCATGTATTATCGACGTTTTTTTGAACGAATTTTAAATGAGTTTCGTGGGAGTCTACGATGCCCACAGAGAAAAGAAAGAGATTAAGGATGTACAACTGAACACATAATTATATAGATATTAGTCGTTCAATTAAATTCTTTTTAAATGATAAAATTATACGTTTCTCCTCCTTCAAAATTTTAACTGGAAAACTGGCGGTGTACTTTTCGAAGGAAAAAACTCGCCTAAAAAAGAAAGACTCGTTTAAGGACTTTTTTAAATTAACTACTACCTTTACTAAATTGAGAATCAAGTCGTCGATGGAAGGAAAAAAAGTTAGCAAATTTTCGTCCACCTATAAATCAAAATGTCGACGCTTCGGCGCGTGATGACTGGTTTTTAAATACCGTGAATTTACGGAGACACGATTTTTGTATGCCGGACGAATACTCCGCAGACCTTCGTCGAAGGCAAGTTTTTACTCGGCGCTGGCGTTTATTCTTATCTGCAAAGTTTCACGAGTCAACTTTATACCACCAAATCGCGTATTACTAAAAGTAGCACGTACTACAGTTTCATCTAAGATTGTGGTAATATTTTGCATTTAAATAGCTACTTTCTGGCGAACGGGTGAACTTTAAAATGAGTCTAAAAATTAACGCCCACGTTGAAATTTCTCGCCGTACAACCACGTTGCACAGCTTGAACCGCGAAATTATTCGTGAACGCGAAGATGCTTTTTATTTTCAATTATAACAATATTTAAACGAAAATACCCGCTACAAACGAACGAAACAAAATCTAATAGATTGTAGATTACGATACTCTGTAAATAGTAATATTTTACGTTTAATCAGCTCGAAAGATATTCCAGTCACGATAACGAAATATTCTCCTAAATTGAATTAAAAAACACCGAAAGAACGGAGAATTTTCAAAGAAACCAGGCAAATATAATTTACACTTCGGAACAGCATTCATCTTATTTCCCGCCAAGAAAACGTTGCATCGGCGCGCCCATATCTTCGCGTATTTCGTCACCGTTGCAATGCAAATTTACACGACCGCGTATACGCCAGAAAGCCAACCAAACAAAGAACATGGTAATAGCTTTTCCATGTTATTAACAAAGTAAGTTGGAAATTGAAAATAACTTTGCAATTTTATATGATAATGTAGCGTTTGTTGTTCAAATTTGTGACAGTATAGGAGACGATGGCATTTAAACAGACACCCTGCGGTTCATTAAAGATTCATTGTATTCTGTTGCGAATTCGTTACATGAAATGAACGCGAAAGGAAATAAATTCCGTTACGGTGTATTAGAAACTGAGATTCGGATACGTTGCAAATCTTAATTCAATTTGCAATAAGAAATCATTTCGACGAGATGAAGAGATTCGCAGCTAATACAGGTAGAACGTTGCGTCCTAGCGTAGTTGCAGCAACGAAACACCGCAGATGAAGAGGATTTAATCACCAATTAGGTCATCTTCACAGCTGTATGGATGATAAACACGCACAAAGGTTGAAAAAATATAACGAAAGGCGATAAAAGTTGAAGAAGGGGAAAGTTGTCACTGATTCTCCGAATTTGTTCTCTTTTATAGTACATACTTTTCGACTCTCTAAAATTATATATAAGAATAGTAATTTTATAATTAATTAAAAATTGAAATATAAATAAAAAAAACACCTAAATTTAAGACAATATTATTACATAAGTAGAAAAAATAAAATAATTTCATTAATTTAATTTTCACTTTTTATGTTACTATTTTTTATTTCATTGACCTTGGCATCCTCTCTATGTACAAAAAAAAGGAAAGATATCAAAAAAGATTTTTTGAACAGTCTTTGAAGGAAAAAATATGATTTTGGAACTTGAAAAATGTTTAATTGCTCAAAAAGTCATTTTTTTGAAAATTTCAAAATTTCAACAAATTTAATTTTATTTCGAAGGGGGGGGGGAGAAATGAAAACTGAGTTAGGCAAAAACCAATTTTTTGGAATTTTTTCAAATTTGTAAAAATTAGCAGTACAGTAGATTTGGATCATATAAGCATTGTTTACTGAAAAAATGCCCAATAAAAATTTTTTTCCATAAACGTTTCGAGACTAGCTCCACTAACAACATATTTAAGTCTGTCCCTGTTTTTAGGTGTTAAGCATAGCCAGTAGAGGGAGTTATGACCCAAAAAAAAACGGATTTTTCGCTACATCTCCTCAAGGTTTGATCTTAGGAGAAAAATAGTTCAGTGCAGTTTTGTTTTACACTAAATTTCCTACAACTTTCATATAAACTTTTTTTTGCTGCAATCTATAGGTAAGAAGTTAGGAGTGTTGGAAATTCGGTACTTCAGAGGTACCATCATAGTTGATTCAATTATACGATATGATATCATAATATGCGAATGATACATATTCTACAACTTTTGACCACACACAAAACTAATCACAACTCTATGGAAATCTCAACACTCTTCCTCACCCCAAATATATACCCACCAACGCATGAATATTTGGGACACACATGGAGTCGGAAGGTTTTATACATAATTATGTAGTACACCAAACACATTTCAGTAACATGAAAATATTCATAAATAGGTAAGCACATATTAGGGGGGAGAGAGAATATTGAGACCTTCGAAGGATCATAACTGCGTTGATATGTACGCGCAAGTCATCATATATGCATTTTTTCCTTCTATATGCAATATCGCATAGCATAATTTAATCAATTATAAGGAAGTCCATAAAGTACCAACATCCAAAGATTCCTAACGTCCCACCTATGGGTCGTAGTAAAAATCCTTTCAGATGAAAGTTATAGGAAATTTAATGTTGAATAAAACTGCACTAAGGTATTTTCGCCCTACAATCAAACCTTGAGGAGATATATGGAAAAACTCGTTTTTGTGGAGGATTTCAACTCTCCTTGCGGATAATAGTATATTGTTAGTGGAGTCTGTTTCAACATATTTACAGAAAAAAATCTTTGTTGAAAATTTTTCCCGTAAGAACATCTAGAGGCTGAAATTTTTAATCATGGCCTTTTGAGGTAATTTCATAATTAATAGATACCCTTCAGCTTTTCAAAAAACGCTAAAATTCTGCCTACCTTTGAGAGGATGGGAGGCTTAGTGGAGATGGAGTTATCAGAGCTGATGATCGAAGTGACTCTTCTGAACAGCCCAAAAGTTAGCCAGACCAATTCTGGGTAGGCAAAACATCATACACGAGTGCTAAATCACTCGCAGCACATCTAGGAGAAAAGGGGTTGCATTAAAGTAAAATATCGTTAACCCCTTCAAATTCGAAGTAGACAATTCATCAAACACCGGTGCTATTTAAGTTGCCAACTCATTGATACGAAGGCGGTAGACCTGACTCAGAACTCCCAGTAAATATCAATCGTAAATTTCCAAGAGCAAAAGATATTCTTTCGCGACAGAAAATACTTGAAAACTGCAAACGCTATTTCAACACACTATAAACGAAGGAAAACGGATATTTAATTTCTAAATATCCGTTTTATTTCATCAATAGCTGTCAAAATAAAAACCTCTGAAATAATCGCTATACGCTTTCGCAAACGTCAAACCAGTATTTCCGTTTCTCTCGCACCATCGGCGTTTCATCGTGAGCATTTATTTTCTTCTTCGTCGCGCAAATATTTAACTATTACTATCCGACTAAACTTCAAGACTTGAGTATAAAACGACGTTTGTAAAATCGACGCCACGTTCGTCGCAATCCTCGTAGTGTCGTCGACTTCACGTATAAGATAGCGGAGAGTACGCGATACGACGTGAAAATGAAATAATTTATTTAAAAAGTTACGAAAACATCTCGCCAGGTCCACTACGGTGAAATAACTTTTCAGTAATTTGCTCGTAAAAATAATCGTATTACGTAAACGAAGGTTTTTGCTACGGTTCGAACGGGCATAAATAGCAGTCAAACGGAGACGAAAGTTGGTTAAAATTTCATACGACGAAAACTTTACTAATTCTGTAATGTATACTTCGAGGGTAATACCCACATACCGAGTAAGTTTCACATTTTCCTAGATGAAATCAGCTTAATTAAAATTTCAACTAAAGGTATCCGCCACAGATTCGCATAATACTTTTGTGTTCGTCAAAGATATAAAATTTTAAAACTTTACATCAAAGTAGAAATTATGTAAAACAAATTTTTATGCCATTGGAAAACACGAAGCTGCAAAAAAAAGTTTTCTATAACTGTTCGTTCTGTTCGTCGCAAAGTCTAGTACGTATTTAAAGCATTACAGTCGACATCTCTTATAAGAGTTGCTCTTAATGGAAGCCGAGACATTTGGCTTTTTATTGAAGCTACCTCATTCGAGTTTAGCGAACGCAACTATCGGCATACAAAATTGATAAAAATCACCCCAAGTTTTCTAAAATTGAATTTTTTTCCCGCCATTATTGGTCGATCTTGGTGAAAATTTTCGATAAAACTTTTAATAGAAAAGCATTAAGTTTTCGCTTTTCATTGTTCGCGCGTCGAGGAGAAGAGTCGAAGGGATTACGGCTGAAAAATTCCAACCATGTTTTTGGCCAAGTCAGCAGCCATGAATGTAATGACGTCAAAGTAACGTAAACGATTCGGTTTTCGTTTGTTGTTACGTATATGCCAGTTTATGTACACTGGCGCGGTCGGATTTCGTAGTCACGTATTTACAATGAAGACCAAGTCGAGTGGAGTTCGCAATTAAGCGCTACTATTTTCCATATGCATAATTAATGTCGCCCTAAGATGTCGGAAGGCGCGAGAAATGGGTCAGAATTTTCAGCTTTTTGTATTTTAAATATGAAAATTCTTCGCGAATGGATTATTTTAGGAAATTTTCTTGTGCAGTTAAAACGAAACGACGGATTCCATCGCGGACTCGAATTTTAACGCGTAAAGGTTTTTAATCATTGAAGGAAATTCCAGAACAGGCAGCACAGCATAATTATCGTAGAGAGTTACGTTACTGGTCTCTCTCGTGATAGTCTTACTCTTACATTATATGATAACAATCATTAACTAATTATAAAAATCATCAAAAATCAGGGGAAGCAAGGTGACTCAAAAGTAAACATTGCGAAGGTGTTCAAAAGTCCTAATCGTCTATTGAAAATAATGAAAAATGTATGGGGAAAGAGGCGAAGGGGGTGAGCTAATTCATAAGAGTTCTAAAATGCCATTCTCCTTCAAAAAATGATAAAAAAAAATGTAAAAAAATTCAACAATGCATTCAAAGACCCAATAATTGTTTAAATAATTGAAAAACTTTGGTACGAAAGAAAAAAATGTAAGCATCCATGCCACTTTACTGGAGCTAAATTTCCAATGGAGTTTGTTCAGATTTGCAAATAACGCTGCTAACCCCTTCATGTTTATAGAGCACATCTGTACTAAGTAAAATCGCCTATCCTTTTAGCAATTTGAAACTCCTTAATTTTGATGATTCGCCATTTTGGAACCATTTTGACCCAAATTCAAGAAATCATATTCTGGTCATCAAATAATCTTATATACCAATTTTGACCTCTCTAAATCGATTTGGTGAGGACATATGGAAAATTCATGAAATTTCCTGTAGTAAATTTCCATACCAAAAGCCATTTTTCGCTCTCACTCCCCTCCAAATTTACTTGAGAAGCTAAAATCAGAATAGGGGAGTTACTTGGGCTCATTTTTTTATATGAGGTCGCAATGAAAATTTTTCGGTCCTTTGTGCATCCCACTACATTCTGAAGTCGATAACCCCTCCTCCTCCTCTCCAACATCTTGTGTGAGGGTGAATTTAGGATACATTGTATTTCTTATCCCCAATAATCATGTAAGCTCATATTAATCATATTTGTAGACATTTGAGGCTCCACAAGTTCTCCTCAATTTTTAGTAAACCACCATTTTGGAGCCATTTTCAGTCAAATTCAACATGTCGTATTATGATCCCACAAAATTTAATTTTCCTAGATTCATTGATGAGGAGATATGTAAGATTAAAGAATTTTCATGACCCAAAACTTGTTCAAAAAACCATATTTTGCTTCAACTGCGCTCAAAATGCTTTTAAAAAGCTGAAGCTACCTCGCACTTAAAGTGAGCCGCTGTTTTAAGTTAAATAGAATAAAAAAAAAAAAAAAAAAAAAAAACAGGAATGGTCTCACCAAAAAAAATTCCTCGAGAGTTATGTGCTTTTATGAAAAATATATAAGAATGAAAGTTGTAGAGAATAAAATTTCCAACAACTTTGTCTCAATACATTTTTTCTTCGAGATCCTTCATTTTGGATATATTTACGAAAAATTGAAAGATATTTAAATTCGAAAGTTCAACTTTCAATGAAGAAATCGACTTCAAAAACAATAGAACTTTTACGCTTCATGCTATCTACTCATCTCTCAAATCTGAGTCAATTCATCATGTTTTACTCGAGTTATTGTCGGAGAATGAAACCATCAAACTTTGAGAGATCAAAGCGTACCAATTATTGGACTCTTTACTTGAGTTCATTTTTCCGGAAAACTATGAGTTTTTGTGAAAATCGCATAAGAATTAAAGTTGCAAAACTTTGAATTTTCAGCAACTTAATTATTATTAATTTTTGTCTCCGACGTTTCGATCTTGAGGTATAAAAAAAAAAAAAAAACTTCAAAGTTTAAAAGTTCAATTTCATATGAGCTTTAATGAAAAATGTATAAGAACCAAAGTTGTAGAGAATAAAATTTCCTACAACTTTGTTCTCATACATTTTTTCTTTACGACCCTTCATTCCCAAGATATTTGCAAAAAAAAACGAAAAAGCTATAAAACTATCTCAGATTAACCTAACCTAACAAAATAACAGAATTTTTAAAAGAGCGAACCAATGAAACAAATCTGAAGTAAACACTAACGTAATAGCCTCTATAATTTAAGATGCCAATTAAAATAATAATAACAATAAATGTAAACATAGATTTTCCCAAAAGTAAAATTTTTCACGATATCTTTTTGCAATATAGGGCCTGCCAACTTCAATGAGGAATTGATCAAATTTGATTATACTAATAATTATCAGATAAAATATCATAAAATTTCATCATATTTTTTGGATTTCGGTCAAATACAATCCATTCCTTTTTTTCTGCATTACTTTATATCTACTCTTCTTCTTCTTAATCCGTAGTAAGTTGATAACTAATCAAAAATACAACGAACATCTATAAATAACAGAACAATTTTGGATTGGCCTTGAAAAATTACCAAATATTTCCATTTTTAATTTTCTTAAGTTGAAATTTCTCAAGGAGGAGATAGAGGGGATGCTGTATTTTTGCTGATTTAAGCTTCTTAGTTTACAATTGGCTGCTACCAATGTGATATAAATTTACTCATCGGTCATTCCTTTACATTAAAATATTGGACGAATTGTTTTTTTTTTTCTGAAAAGAGATCATCTAATGGTATATCTGCACTTGCTTGGTAACCATTAAATTTAAATTACACCATGCGAAAAATACCTGTACAATCCACAGAAGATGGCTAATCCCAGAATCTATATCACTCGGTACATTTTCCATTCGCCATTCGCTCCAAAAAACCTTTCACGGTTCGATAAAAAGCGACGTTTTATCAACTAAAATCGGGAGCTTTTCCATTTAATATTTTGAATGCGCATTCCCCGAGAAATTACTGGACTTCGTATTTCGACACTTGTAATAACACCGCACCGCACCAACATCTACCACTGTACCAACGGTTCGCTTGAGCGCTCAAGCAATTACAAAAACTTTTCGGCGCTATTGAGCATAGAGGAGGAAAGAAAATTCCATCTTAAAACAAATATTTTTCGCGCTCGTAAGCCGACTATTTCAATACTTTGAAGTCGCGCGCGAATTCTACGTTGAATTTAAAACGAATATTTAAAATACGCGAAAAAAATGATAGCACGGTGGTTTCATACCTTTTAATAAATTAGTCAGAGCATATTTTAAATAGGATTAAAACGTTGGTAAACCTGGGTAAAAAAGAATTCAATTTCCACAATTTCTCAGTTTGATGGAAACGCGGGACGAAAAAGTTTTTAATTTCGCCTCACCATAAGTTCCTAAGTCTGTTAGCATTTACTTGATAATTTTTGCTGCTTAAACTTCTCTCATTTTTTAGTCGAAACTCGACGAAATATTAAAATCATTTTAAAAGGTTTTCATCGGAATTTTTTTTCTCGATCGCAACCCGAGTTGAATTTTCCTTTGATTATCATGAAAAAGGCAGTTTATAATAAGTTACGAGAAAGTTGAGCTCGTACAAACTTTTATAAGCTGATTTTTTACGATAGCACTCGGTATTTCGTCGAATTTTGATTTTATTTTTAGTATTCCGCCGACATACCTATACACGAAAGCTGGAAATTCATTCGTATTCAATATCATCAACGAAACACGACACGATAGAAAAATATCCCTCGAATACGTCGCAATTATGCCCAAAATAATCGACTTCGATAAGCGACTCGGCCGAAATGTTCTTCGATAAGTTGTTTTTATCGGATGGGCAGCGTCGAAAGTTTTCACAGACTGCGCCAGTCGGTTTCAAATTAAATAACATTGACAAGCAAATTACAATACCGAAAATCAGCGAATATCGAGTTCCACGTTGGTAACTCGAATCTTCGAAATTTTCATTCGAAACGTTACAGCGTCAACTTATGCCCACTCTCAGCATGGCTTTCAACGTTAATAAATCTAATTACGGTGACTTCAAAAAGGGTAGGCTAAATTAATTTTCTGTGATTTTAAATTTATTGGCGCTAAAAGATGCAGTTAAGCCTATTAACATAAAAGCTTTAAGTTAACGGTAAGTAGGACTTTCGAGCGGGCTAAAGAGCGTTGCATTTTCCAAAATTAAAGGGGCATTTCATCATTAGCGACGATATTTATAGCGTCTTAAAACTTCCCGTTCGTGGGTTTGTTAAACGAAACGAACTTGGTGGATGCGACTGAGAGAACTGCGAGGAAAATTTACGGTAATATTGTCGAATCAAATGTTGATATAATGTTAATTATTACAGTCACTCGAAAAAATCAACGGCACAGGCGTGATTCGATTTAAATTAAAAATTATATCATTCGAGCAGAAATGTTTTAATGAAAAATACCTGAGTCGAGAAACGAATAATAATAAAATTGAAATAATTTAAAATGTCTCGAATTGTTAATCAAGTATAATTATTCAAATCATAATTTTCTTGCTAAATATTGTTTATTAAAAAATTCGGTGACGATTCTACTTTTTTTTTGTTCTCCCTTGAAAACATAGCGGGAAAAAATTAAAAATTAAAAATACGTGTTATTAAAGTTATTGTAGGAGAGTTGATTGTCCCTTCTTTTTTCAGATTTTTTTCATTTTTTTTTCTTTTTAGGCTGTTCTAAGAATTTTGAACACTTTTAAATTTGTAAATTAATATTTTTACCTTTTTCTGGCTTTTAAAATCATTTTGCGATATAATTTTACGTAGTTGAATATTCTGTTATTTTTAGATAATTTTTTTTCATTACTTATAATTTTCTCATCATGTGAAATCTCTTCTATTTTTTAGAAAATTTTTTGATTTTTAGATTCTTTCATCTTTTGATATTTTTTGGATTTTTTTTCCATCATTATTGAGTATTCTTTCAGCTTTGAGATTTTTCATTGTTTTTTGTTTATTTTTATTCTTTCATTTTTGAAGCTTATAATTTTTTCAATGTCAAATATTTTTTGCTCAATATTTTCATTAGCTGAGTTGTTAATATTTTGATTAGGTAGATTAATAAAATTTTTTATTTTTATAAAATTGTTCAAATTTTTTTTTGAATTTCAAATTCTTTTCTTATCTTTAGACATTTTTTTTTGTCTTTTTGGAACATCATATTTTTATTTCTAAACTTCATTCAAGTTTCGAACATTTTATTAATTTTGGAATTTCTATAGGTTTTTATTTATTTATTTATTTTTTTAAAATAACTTTATTTTTTGTCGCTCGGCAGCCTGGGCCATTTGCGACGAATAATTACACGACATTACATTTTCATGGTGATAAAAAAGGATACAATCTTGATTTTAAATGTTACATGATAACTTAAGATTAAAGAGCGCGGTATAAACGGTGTATTTTTAGGTAATTAATCATTTGATTTCCAGCATCTGGGGAATTTCGCATCGCTGTTGGAAGGTCTATAGCTGGACGGTGGGAAGAGTATTTATGGCATTGTGTGAGTATATGCAAGACAGTGAGTGGCATTTGACATCTGCATATAGGGCTAGTTTTTTTTTCAAGGAGATGAGCGTGAGTTAAAATGGTATGTCCAATCCGAATCCTTGCTAATATCACTTCTTCTCTTCCAATTTTTCGGTATGCGGAGTGCCATTTATAGATTATTGGTTTTATTGGGTAAAGTTTTGTTTGTTTGTGTGACGTATCCCATTTGTCTTGCCATAATTTATGTATGTGATCGTGTATTTTCTTTAATTTTTGTTTAGGGAGATCTGTGATGGTGAGATTTAGTTGATTTATTTCACTTTGATATCTAATTGTTACGGGTTTAGGTAGGTTTTTATTCTTTGTGTAGATATGTAGAAGAGTTGAGTCATTTTTGTCCGCATGTGCTACTGCATATTTTAACGCTAATGTTTTTCTTCTAAGATATAAAGGTTGTATGTAAGCTTCTACTTGTAAACTCGGGATTGGACTTGTATATAGAGCACCTGTAATAAGACGAAGTGCTGTGTTTTGTATTACCTCGAGCTTTTCTAAAAGTCGTGGTTTAGCGCTGTCGTATAATATTGATCCATAGTCAATTTTTGAGCGAATCAGAGTCTTATATAGAGTCTCAATTACCTTTCGGTCTGCGCCCCAATTTGTATGTGATACCATTTTTAATACATTTAAAGTTTGAGTACAGCGAGTTTTTAGGTTTGTAATATGTTGGCACCAAGATAGTTTACGGTCGAAAGTCATCCCAAGTATTTTTAAAGTGTGTTTTGAAGGTATGTTTTGACCATTCATTTGAAAGGAGCATTTTGGCGGCGGTTTACGTTTATTACTGAAGGTAATGCTTTGAGTTTTGTTAGCTGAGAACTTTAGCCCCTGCTCTGAAGCCCATTTTTGGATTTCATTTACAGTATGTTGCAGAGTTTCTATAAGTGTGTCTATATTATGGGATGTCATATATATAGTCAGGTCATCAGCAAAGATTAAATGCTTGACAGGTGGTTTAATTACTTTTGCGAGGTCTGTTATGGCCATAATGAAAAGTGTGGGACTAATAACTGATCCCTGTGGTGTGCCATTTTCTTGTATAAAAGGTGGTGACACAACATCTTCCACGCGGACTTGAAATTGCCGATTAGTTGAGAATTTTTCTACGAAGTTTGCAAGATTACCCTTTAGGTTCCATTTGAGTAGGGTAGTTAGAATCTTATATCGCCATAGTCGGTCAAAAGCTTTTTCAAGGTCAAAACTAATCGCAATCGTGTACTGATGATTTGCAAAGCCATTACATATATGTTGATGCAATTGTTGTAGAAGATCGATAGTACAACGTTTTGTTCTAAAACCGAATTGCATTGGGTCGTAAAGATTGAGATCTTCTATAGTATCTCTTAATCTATTATTTACAATTTTTTCCATTAGTTTACATAGCGTGTTTGTTAATGATATAGGCCTATAACTAGAAGGGTCTAAGGGATTTTTACCAGGTTTTATAATAGGTATTATATGCGCTTTTCTCCATTCTTCAGGAATATCGTTTGCTTTCCATATTATGTTGAAGAATTTAAGAATAGTTTCTTTAGAAGAGGAACTAAGATGTTTTAACATTTCAATATGAATAGAGTCTGGACCTGGAGCGGAGGATTTCATAGATTTTAAAGCGTTGTGAAATTCTATAAATGTCAGTTCTATATTGTGATTTTCCCTACAGACAAAATTCAGATATGTGTCCAGGGTTACCATGGTGAATTTGCGTTAGTGTGGTGTGTAATACATACCATACTAAAACAAATGACCAGGGTTAGAACCCGGGTTGAAGTGTGGTACTAGACCAGGGTTACTCTGGAAGTGACCAATACATCCACAGTGGTAATGAGCATAATCCTGGTCATAACCATGAGCACCCTGGGCAAAGTACCAGGGCATGATGTTTGCCCCGGGTTGCCCTGACCATAAACAGTACGTCAATACCAACGATGTGCTTTGCTTTGGTCTTAGCCATGAGCACCTTGGTAAGGGTACCAGGGTATGGCATTTGCCCATGGTTCCCCTGATCATAACCAATTTTACAATGTACATCATCCTGGTTATACCCCTGGGCACCTCAGTAAAGTACCTGTGCATTTTACATGCTTGTGTATTGTATTGGTTGGGAATCCTGTTATTATTTACAAATCATACATGACGTTGCGATATTTCGATCAGTATTATAGTTATTATATCTTGTTTTTTTATTGTTAAGTTTTACTGTAACATTTTATTTTTGGACTGATATTGTTTAATTTTTATTCAAATATAAGGTAAGTATTACAGAATACTAAATTTAGCTTAATTATATATGTAAAAGTAATTGTAAGATATTGAAGTTAGTTTTGAATTTGCATGATTGTGGGTAGGTACTTAGGTAGGTGTACATTTGAATATGATATATTGTATAGTTGTAAAATATTTATTTATACATTTTATAAGTAGGTATTATATTAAAATGATCGCTTCATCTTTGATTCACAACACGTGGTTGTGGTTAGTCACCAGCCATAGTAAATGTGTTATGGCTGGGTACCTGGTTACCAGCCATTCGTCGTTGGTCAAGGTGCTATGGCTGGTAACCAACCATCAAAGATTTCTAGTTATATTAAGGCGGTGCTTTGGAAAATATAAGTTGATAAATGCGAAAAAGTTGTTTTTTTAATAAAAGAATGAAAGAATTGGAAAAATAAATGCTTAATTACTCAAACAAAGTCTCTAAAACAATATAAATTATAATTTAGAATCATTTCGTTGCGTTACTTTTGAGAAAAATGCTACCAATGAAAATAAGATTTAATTTTCATTGGTATTATTTTCATTGGTAGCATTTTTCTCAAAAGTAACGCAACGAAATGATTCTAAATTATAATATATAGTTTTAGAGACTTTGTTTGAGTAATTAAGAATTTATTTTTCCATTAAATTTTTTAAAATAAGATATATGTAACTAATAATAGTGTAAGTGATCTAATTTCAGATGCTGAATAACGACGCTTATAAGGAAGAAAAATGATTTTTTTTTATATGATAATATTTTTAAAAAATTACTTATATTTGCAATACCTTTATAAATATAGATTTTAACATTTTCGTTGATATTTTAATTTACAAAAAAAAAAAGAAAAATGTGAAATAAAATTTAAAAAATATATATAATCATGATCGCCAGTGGGACCACTTTCCTCCTACTGCGGCCTCTTGATAAACGAGGAAAATAGACAAATAGCACCGGGGATGTTCCAATAATCCTATGATATTTTCCTTTCACAAATTTTAAACGTTAATATAAATTATTTTTACGTTTAAATAAATTATTATAATTAACGTTTGAGATTTGTGATGAAAAATGTCGTGGAATTATTTGAATGTAGCTCAACCAGCGTTACCATGGTACTTTGGAACTAGTGCGACCAAGGTAGCCTGGAACTAACGCGACCAAAGTAGCCTAGACAAAATTCGGACCTATGATAACATTGGTTACCAGTGGGACCATTTTTCCAGGTTAACGACCCTGGTTTTACATATTTCACAACCATGGTGACCATGGTCTTACTGGTTCCAGCGTACCATGGTGATGCTAGAACCAGTACAACCTAGGTAGCCTGGACCAGCGCGATCAGGGTAGCCTGGTCCAGCGCGACCATGGTAACTGTGGTTATAAAATGTGTATAACCCGGGTCGTTAGCCTGGAAAAGTGGTCCCATTGGTAACCAACTTTACCATAGGTCCGAATTTTGTCTGTAGGGTTGTGGTTCATTTGTGTAGAAGTCGATAGGGTTAATCTCATTTTCAGTTTTTTGTATGAGAAAAGAAGGTGGGTATTGTTCTGTAGCAGAAACATTATAGAAATGTTGAGCAAGTTCTTGAGCAATTTCTGATTTTGTATGTAATAATCCTAAAGGAGAGTTCATTGCTGGTATGGAATGATATTGTCGTTTACTTGATATTTTGCGTATTTGGTTCCAAACTGTGGTAATGGGTGTGTTTGAGTTCATTGTAGAGGTGAAATCTATCCACGATTTTTTTTTTGCCTCTCGTATTGCTCGTTTACATTGGGCTCTAGCAATTTTAAAATTATTTAAATTTTCTTGCGAAGGGTGTCTTTTTGCTTTTGACAATAGTTTATTTTTTTTTTTAATGAACTCCTCGCATTTCTTATTCCACCAAATCGTTTGTTTTTTCGTCTGTTTATTGGGATGTATTTTCTAGCGGAGTCTAAAATTTGACTTACTAGAGAGGAGTAAAGTTTGTTTAATTCGATGTTTGAGTCATTAAAGATTTGTAAATTGGTATTTTTTGTATAAGATTTCCAGTCAGCTTCCTTCAATCTCCATGTTGGATACTTTTTGTTTGATTGTGTGTTTTGAGTATGTACTTCTAATGTAATGGTCAAGGGGTAGTGATCACTACTATACAACAAGTCTAGTGTATTCCATTGTACGATATGAGGGATAGATTTACTACAGATAGTGAGATCAATAGCAGAGGAGGTTCCATTATATGAGTTATAATGCGTATCTTTAGCATCATTTAATAAAATAAGATCGTTGAGATCATTTTTATTCTAAACAATTTTTTGAAAATTTTCTTATTCTCTGAATGTTTTTCCACGTTAGATTGTCCGTTGAAATTTTTCACTTTTTCAACTCCTTTTATTTTTGCACTATTGAGCGTTTATTAATTAATTTTACCATTTTTTATAATTATTTAATATTTCTTAAAATTGAAGTGCGTTATAGACTTGAACTACATCACAAACTCATAGCACGACATTACTGATAAATTGATGATATTATGTTTGTTTACTTTGTGATCACAGTGCATGGCATGGTGGATATGCAATCCGCAGCACAGACAGTAATTATGGTAAGTGGTCTGTTTTCTGAATGGTCGTACGTCACGCTTGTAACAACCAATCAGCAAGTTGGAAAGTGGTAAATCACCTCGACTTACTGGTAAAATAAAAATATAAATCAACTGATGATTCAAAACACAAACGAATTTCAGTTGTTCACTGAAAACTGAACGGTATTATTCAAGAAGGTAGAAATGAAATTATCTACACATAAATTTCATCACATTCTAACTCATGATTGGTCGTTATGCGCGTCATGTATGACCAATCAGAAAACAGAGCAGTTAATATATTTTTGCGATTACTTAAAATTATTTTCAACTCCCTTCTTTTATTTTGCACATTTTTTTTATTCATGAATTGTAAATTTTTAAAATTTATCGTTTTATTTCAGAACTTATTGCTTTAATTCTTGACTGAGATTAGGTTCAGAGAGGCATGGGAGTCGGATATTTTATGTTTGGGACTTGAAAAAGTTCATGGGGGAAGGCCCATACCATATATTTTACTACTTGATTCAAGAAATTAATAAATTATAGAAGTTTATAGAATTGAAGGAGTTTATAAAATTGAAGAAAACAACGAAATTGAATACATTAACAGAGTGCAAGAAACGTAGCGCAAAAATTAATAAAATCAATAAAAATGAAGAAATTGATAAAACTGAAGATGTTTACCGAATTGAAGGAGTTTATATATTAAATTAAGAAAACAATGAAATTAAAAACATCAATATAATGCAAAAACACAGGGTAAAAATTGAAAAAATTGATAAAATTGAAGAAATTCGTAAAATTGAAGAAATTAATTAAACTAAAAATGTTTACTGAATTTAATGTATGTATACAATTAATGTGTTTAGTGATGATAATTATTGCGCTTAATATAGATGCACTGTTTGGCAACAATGGCAACGCTGCGTTGTGATTCATCGTGACTGGCTAAAAAAAGGACAGGCAAGGACATGGGGAGAAACCCGTAGGACCAACCACAATAGACTATCTTCCACTTGGTACAAGGAACACAGGACGATAGCTGCATGTTTATGCGCATCGCCATACACAAAGGAAACCAGTCTAAAATCGGACTGACGATGAGGATCAATTCAATCATCTCCTTGCACTTTACCATACTACAAAGAAACTCGTTTTCCTTTGTGTATGGCGATGCGCATGAACATGCAGCTTTGTTCGTTGCACCAAGGGGAAGATAGTCTATAATTATCATCACTAAACATAATGAAAATAAAACGAAATTGAAAACATTAATAGAAGGTATGAAACAGAGTGTGAAAAATTAACAAAATTGAAATAATTTATTGATCTCTAAAATTAATAAAACTGAAGGAATTCATAGATTGAAGAAATTGATGAAACTGAAGATGTTTACCGAACTGAAGGAAGTTATATAATTGAAGAAAACAATGAAATTAAAAATATCAATACAATGCAAAAATGCAGAGGAGAAATTAAAAAAATTGATAAAATTGAAGGAATTCGTAGAATTGAAGAAATTAATAAAACTGAAAATGTATACAGAATTGAAGAAAGTTATACACTTGAAGAAAACAAAACGAAATTGAAAACAATAATAGAATGTAAGAAACAGAGTGCAAAAACTTAACAAAATTGAAACAATTTATTTGATTGTAAAACTGATAAAATTGAAGAAATTCACAGATTGAAGAAATTGATAAAACTAAAGATGTTTACAGATTTGAATGAGCTTACTAAAATGAAAAAACAAAGAAACTAAAAATATCAAAAGAACGAAAAAAAAACAAAACAATAATGAAATTTCCTTAAATTGAAGAAATTAAAGAAATTAAAAAATGAAAAAGTTTTAAAATTTACAAAATTGAAAAAATTAACGAAATTAAAAGGTACAGAATTGAAGAATGTTTTCACAAGCTTTTCATTATTAATTCCTCGAACACATTGAACTTACTTAGGCAAGTATATTAAACTTTAAGAAATTATTTTTTTGAATGTTTTTGCCAAAAATGCTACTCTTTCAATATTGATAATGTGGGAAACTTTCTATAGTCTTTTCTGTAGGATATTTCAACGCATAAACAGTGACCTTTCATTAAATAAAAAACTGTTCTTCAATTCTTGAAAGGAAGAACTTATTTTGTTTGCATTAATTACAGTGACATGGTTCATTTTTACGAATATCGCACTTAATTTCTTTACTTTTTTTCTAATGTGCCGAATGTAAATAAGAAGTTAAAGGCACGAATAAAAGATAAGATAGATGCCATAAGGTCAATGTGTGAACGTAAAAATAGTATCTATGATGCGGGGATCATATCGAAGAAGAGAAGTTTAAGAAAACTGAAAGATTAAGTCTGGTATGATTGGAGCTATTTCAAGTGAATTTTATTACTGAAAATATCGTTCAATCCTCTCACCTTCTAAAATACAGAAATTTTGTGTCAGTAAAAGTGCTCATGTTATGTAAATAGAGTTCAGGCGTGTATCTCTATTCCATGATGATTTATAGTGCCAGAGTACTTCTCTATACCCTCTTTTCGAGGTGGTAAAGGGTAATTTTTCCACAAAAAAAATGAAACAATCTAGGAATTTCGCATCGATGAAAACTGCCAAGCAAAAAATAGCAAAAAAAGCATTCCGTTGTGCTTACTCAGCACTTCAACATGGGCGTATACCATCATACATCGGTACGAAATCTCATTAATCATCGAGCCCGCGTCTAATGTCTAATAGGAATTAGCGACGCGGTGCTGCAGTTAAGGCTCGGATTTCAATTAAATTTCCATAATTCCATCGAACTTTGATTTCTCGTACAACTCGCCCCTTCGGTAATTAAATTATCCGCAAGTGTTAGAAACTTCGTAAATTCGTACCATCGCAAATTACTCCGTTTGTAATTCCCAGCAGGTATGTAATCGATTAAAACAATGAAAAACACCAGTGCGGGAGTCAAGAGCGCGTAACAAGTTGAAAAAGTAAAGAAAAAGATGAAACCGGCCGATTCGTCAAAATAATTTCCCGAACACCCGGTGCTGCGAATGATTTTTGAGGTACAAGCGACGTTCGGAATGAACGATAAGAAAGGCCTATACGTGGGCCGAAATCTGTCAGAGGCAGAACCCCCATCAGCCAGACATCCCATCAGCCATATCACCCATCGATGTCACCCTCCCGAAATTTCAGCGCATGTTAACTGGAACGGCACAGTTCGCTTCTCCCCTTTTAGCCTTACCGCGTTCGGCTACTTCGTAGGGTTGAAGAGGTACAGCGCTTATAGATCCGACACCGTTTTCTTCGTTGTTCTCGTTCCGTATAGTGAACTCGGTTAATGTATATTATTTCGTTGTAATTCGCGAATTTTTAAATACTCAGTTATCATTGCGTTTGACATTCGCGACGTTTACGTTTTCATCGTATAGTAGACGGTTATCAACACTCGGTGAGTTATTCGGTACGTGTTTGTGTCCCAGTTTTTCCCGATGCGTCGAATAAAATACCCTAACGAGGTACACCAGCGAGCTACTCTTCGGAACCGAAATGAATAGTGATAAGGTTTTATATTACGGACTGTAACCTGTACGCTGTTTTGGCAATACTGCCACTTCTATTTCGTCAAATGTGAGTACGCATTTTTCTAGCTAACCATCGAGTTTTTTTTTCCGCCTCCATTACAAACAGCCAGCACGTGCGAATATACCGCAGGTACACAGAATAAGTCTTCCGGGTACGTTTATCGATTGGTCGCGTATTTTTATAAAATTAAAGCTCTCTGTTTTCATATACCTAGGTAAATTCGCGCCTATATAGGCTAATACCCGAATACCACGCTATCCAGAAGGTGTTTAGTAGGTATTTGCAGTTGACGTAGTTAAACGTCGATTTTCCTTTTTCATCCTTACACAATTTCAACACTCAATTATCGTAAATATAGGTTTGCCTTTTGAGCCCATTCATTCCGGTGTGACCTTTCCATATAAAATATTCAGTAGTGTAAATGATACGTGCGAAAATGCCTTTGGCCCCTGTAACTATGCCAAATGTAGTTTGGAATTTTCGATAAGAAAAAAATGAATTGAAATTCTTCATTTAAATAAAACATTGAATTGTTTAAGTTTTCAAAAAATCAATTTAATTCATTTCAAAAAATGTTCATTTAAGAAAGCAAATTTCAATTTTCGTATTTTTTAATTTTAATTTTAAATTAAAAAACGCCCATTTCCTAACTTATTTACTTATGGTTGGCTTCCTCAAATATTTACAACTATTTCTTCGTGTTCGAAATGGTTTAATTTTTCTCGAAGAGTTCGTAAGTTTTGAATTTGAGGAAATAAATGATGGAGTCATTACTGATATTCCCAAGGACTCTTCCTCTGGGCAAGAGGGGTTCGGAGTGAAAAGACGAGTACAGGATGAAATGCAAAAAGAGCACGTGGTGGTTTCTCTGAATAAATCATAGTAGTGTTGGTGACTAGCACTAGAGATTAAAGAAAATAAATTTTTATTTTAACAAAATCTTAAATTTGAAAAATCTATTAATTTTAATTAATTTTATTCTAATTTAAGAAATACAAAAATAGACCAGACTACAGATTTGCTTATGGTGCAATAACCTATGTTATAAAGGCCCAATTTAAAAAAAAAAAAAGTGGAAAAATAAACAAAACTAGAGAAATTGATAACGTTAAATAAATCAACGAAATTGAACAAACATTATGAGGTTAAAGAGATCCACAAAGAGAATTGAAGAAATTTATTGAATTGAAAAAATTGATAAAATTGAAGAAATTAAAAAAATTTAAGACGTTCAAAAAATTGAAGGAGTTTGAGTAATTGAAGAAGATAATTAATTTGAAAATATTAATGGAACGGAAGGAACGAACACATTGGAGAAAATTAATAAAATTTAAGAAATCAAACCAACATAAAAATTTATAAAATTGAATAAATACTTCTGTTCCTATAATAGACGACCCAAACCTAATCCACAATATCCTTCAATTCCTCAAGCGCTCCCATCTCTTCCACAGAATCTAACATTCCTCCCGGATAGTGGCGTAAAAAACCAATAGTAGTTACAGACGCCACTTAAATTAACCATTTAATAAAAAAAAAAAAAAAAAAAAAAAAACAGAACTGAAAAGTATGAAATTGAAGAAATCAACAACAATGCTGAAGAAAATTATAAAATTGAAGAAACAAACAATAAAATGAGAAAAAATCTAAAGAATTGAAGATATTGAAGAAATGAATAAAATTTAAAAACTTCATAAAACTGAAGAAATTAATAACTTTGTAGAAATTCATTGAATTTAAGAAATTAACAAAATGTTCAAAAAAAATTCAAGGATTTGAACAAAGTCACGAAATTGAAGAAATTAACAAAATTGATGAAGTAAATAAAACTGAAGAAATTGATAACTTTGCAGAAACTGTTTGAATTTAGGTGATCAACAAAATTGAAGAAATCAACAAAATGTTTTAAAAAATTATAAAATTGAAGAAATTGACAAAATGTGAAAAAAATTACGAAATTGAAGAAATTAACAAAATCGATAAAGTTAGTAAAACTGAAGAAATTTATGAAATTTGAAAAATCAATACATGTTTTAAAAAAAAATATTCAATTTAATTGAAGAATGAAAAAATGAGAAAAAATTAAGGAATTTAACAAAATTACGAAAGTGAAGAAATTAACAAAATGTGAAAAAAATTAAGAAATTGAACAAAATTATGAAACTGAAGAAATTAACAAAATGTGTGAAAAATTAAGAAATTGACAAAATTACGAAACTGAAGAAATTAACAAAATCATAAAGTCAGTAAAGCTGAAGAAATTGATTGAATTTAGGTAATCAACAAAATTTAAGAAATCAACAAAATGTTTTAAAAAATTATAAAATTGAAGAAATTGACAAAATGTGAAAAAAATTACGAAATTGAAGAAATTAACAAAATCGATAAAGTTAGTAAAACTGAAGAAATTTATGAAACTGAAGAAATTTACAAAATGTGAAAAAAATTAAGAAATTGAACAAAATTACGAAATTGAAGAAATTAACAAAGTAAAACTGAAGAAATTGATAACTATGAAGAAATTTATGAAATTAAAAAAATCAAAACATGTTTAAAAAAATATTAAATTTAATTGAAGAAAGAAAAAATGAGAAAAAATTAAAGGATTGAACAAAATTACGAAATTGAAGAAATTAACAAAATTGATAAAGGTAATAAAACTAAAGAAATTAATAACTTTGACGAAGTTTATGGAATTAAGGAATGAACAAAATTGAAGAAACTTGTTGAAAATGAATACATTCTGAAACTAAATCAAAACTCTGAAATTTAATTTTTTCATTTACATAAGCACGCCGCGCTGTGTACAACTATGAGCTAGTTGAGGAGTCCCAAAGACTAGAGATAGATGAAAAGAGTGATTATGCTATAAGCTTCTTGTCAGAGCCAAGGAGACAGTGGCCACTATGAAGTTTACAAAGTGAGACCTCTTCTCTTATGTAGTTACTGAAGGATACATTATGTTATAGTTGGGTATCATGTTTGATATATCGAAGTTCATTTGAGTAAGGAATTTAATAACTGTATTTCAAACCGCTATTTGTTAGTTTCAACTGTCTGAATTTTACTATTGAGCAAAAATCCGAGAAAAAGAAGTACATATTTGGGTAAAGAAACATTTGACTTGCTCCTTTATCAGCAAAATTAGCCAATTTATTTGCAGTGATACCTCGTATCGTAGTACTTAAGTAACTCAATTTCAGACCAACATTTGTCAACTACCTATCTGAAATTAAATTTGAGAGATAGATATGGATATTATTAGATAAGGAAAGTAAAAATACGTACCACTCCTTCGATAAAAGGATGTTGCTCTTCGCAAATTTAATTTTAAAAATGCAGAATTGAAAGAATTATACACCACTTCATTTGAAAGTGAATTCATAAAAAATTAAATATCAAAAAATTCCGAATAAGTGATTTTAAATTCTGTGCAAAAAAATCGTAACAAATTCTGCTACATTTCAAGAAAATACTTCAAAATGAATAATCATCTTTCTTCCTCTAAAACAAAACATTTTTCTCCTTTTCTTACAAAATGTACAAAATCAAGCCCCCATAAAAATTCAATCTGCCTCAAAACCGAAGAAATTTTCCACCCCACCAAAATCAACAAGCACATGTCAACCCAAAAAAAAATTCCCACAAGCACCCTTTATTTTTTCACAGATTACCACTATGTCTGTGACTCTGTACTTTCTCTTCGGCTTAACTCGAGTTTTCGCCGCAACCCGTTTATTTTTCTTCGCCGCGGGGTTGGTGCAAAACGAGTAATAAAGAATAACACGCACAAACACACGTTGCAGGTGTCACCGGCACGTGCGTTATTATTTTTAAATAAACAATTTATCCTAAGCTTTAATTCGTTTGCATAATCATGTTAGGCGATTGTAGCTGGTTTCACCAGAACTATGGGTAAGTTTTAAAGTCTCCGTGAGCTGCTTTAATTGAGTTTTCAACTCAATATTCGCGAAATTAATTTCGAAACTTTGCATTAACAAGGAAACAAAGTAAACTTTAAATATATTTAGTTTCCGATACTATAGTTCGCCAAGTTTTTATGTACTCGTAATACGAGATGTGTGTAAATTAGAAACGATTATTACCAATTGCCAAATGGTATCTTTTTGGCTTTATTGCCAATCCAATGGGTTAATGAATTCCAATTTTGAACGATTTAGTAATTTATAATCTTTCATTCGATGCATCATTGAGCTAAAGTTTTCCTTTTATTGCGAAAATGACGAAAATATTTACTTATGACGAATAAAATTTTCTCTCGTAGCTACATTTTTGGATTTTTAAGGCTAAATAAATTTTAGCGAATAATTCTTCAGTTTTCAAGGTTTCTCAAATTTTAAAAAGTACCTACTTACTTGAATTTTTTTATCTGAGTTTTTAACAAAACGATAGCTATTACAGCCTACCTAATTTGGGAAGGGAAGGTCGGGGGAGGGTGGGGTCTTCAAATCTTTGTGTTTCAGACCATTTGTAATCATCTGGCAAATGTCCAACTTTTTGGTATATATATATATTTTTTTTCCCCACGCGTAGCGTCGGCGAGTATTCATAAAATTCGCTCAAAATTTGGTGAGGAACTCTTCTTGAAAATGCGCAGAAGTATTTTTTTTGTTTTTTCGAAAACTTTCAAAATGGCGGATCACTCAAATTTTGAGGGGGGCTGGAGAAGAGGCAAATAGCTCAAATTTTTCGTTTTTGATCTCATATGAAAGAGTGAGTCACGGACACCAACATATTTAAATTTCAGCTTCCTAAGTGCATTTTGAGGCGAGTTAGCAAAAACCTGTTTTTGAGAAAATTGCGTTTTTTGTGTCACTCACTTGCGCAGGCGGGTGTGGATAAAATTCGCTCAAAATTCGGTGAGGAACTCTTCTTGCAAATACGCAAAAATAGTTTTTTTGTTTTTTCGATAAATTTCAAAATGGCGGATCACTCAAATTTTGAGGGGGGCTGGAGAAGGGGCAAATAGCTCAAATTTTTCGTTTTTGATTTCATATGAAAGAGTGAGTCACGGATACTAACATATCCAAATTTCAGCTTCTTGAGTGCATATTGAGAGGAGTTAGATCAAAAAACGGCTTTTTGAGGAAGTTTTGAGTCATGAAATTTCTTGAATCTTCCATATCTCCCCACCAAATCAAGTTAAAGAGGTCAAATTTTGTGTGTGAGGTTAGTTGGTGACCACAATATGACCTCTTGAATTTGGATCAAAATGGATTCAAAATGGCGGATTATCAAAATTTTGAGTAGAGCTTGAGGAGCCTCAAGTTGGTAAAAATGTAATTAATATGAATTCATATGGTTATTGGGGATAAGTTGTATACTATATCCCGAATTCACTTCCATACATGATGTTGGAGGGGGAAGGCGGGGTTACCAACCTAAAATAGTGGTGGGGGTACAGGAGGGGTCGAAAATTTTTTATTGCTGTGTCATATGATAAAATGAGCCCAAGTGACAAACGTATTTTGATTTTAGCTTCCTCAGTGATTTTGGAGGGGAGTTAGAGCAAAAAACGGCTTTTGGAGGGGAAATTGCTGCAGGAAATTTCATGAATCTTCCATATCTCATCACCAAATCGGCCTAGAATGGTCAAACTTTGTGTGTAGGATTAGTTTGTGACCAGAATATAACCTCTTAAATTTGAGTCAAAATGGATCCAAAATGGCGGATTTACAAAATTTGAAGATAATTTGAGGACCCTCAAATAGTTATAATTTGAGAAATATGTGTTCGCATGATTATTTCATGGCGAAAAATACTACATTTGTGCCAAATTGAACTTCTTAAGTGTTTTTGGAAAGGATAGGGTGGGGGTTTTCAGACTTGGTATTGGGTGTGGCCTGTAATGATGAACGGTTAAGGAAGGTTATTACTAAATCAAAACAAGCCCCAGTTAAAAACTCAGCTCCAGTAATGCGGCATGGCTGCTTGCGTTTTTTTTTAATTAACGAAAGGAATAAATGAATAAATAAATAAATAAAAAATAAATAATATGGAAAATGCTACTAAGTACCCCTAATTTCATACATTGAAATGACCTCATTCTTCCATTGTCATACAATAAATTACTTCCTACCTCTTTAGAAAAACAAAATAAAACAAATTCCGGCAGGTACGAATAACCTTGAATGCGAAATCATCATTAAGCGGTAATTCGTTGAAAATGGTAAATTACGTATAAAAAATGAAAATCGCATGACTCCGTCGAATAACCATATGTTAACATATTTTTCATATTAACCATGGTCTGGAATACATTTCACGAAAATTTCCACTCATTCGAACCGGCCAAATACGTTTCACCCTTTACAAACATCACGAAAACGAAAAACGCCTAACGTCAACCCACACAAACATGGTTTTAAATCCGGTCTAAAAAACACCTCGGAAACTGCTCGACTCGAATCCTTCAAATTATCGCCTGGTAATTTTAATTAAAATCTTTCATTATCGTAATCGCGAAAAATCTCAACGGTTTTTGTAAATAAAACGTCATTTATAAGCGGCGTAAAGTTAACGATACAATCTGCGAACGCTAATTGGCGAGGATTTTTTTACAGCGAAGAAAAAAATTAACTTAAGCCCGACGAATCAACGTGCACCGTCGCTATCGAATAAACAATCCGTCCGCGTTAATTATCAGCGAAATTTTCGACTTAATTTTAACGTAGTTTTGACATTTAATTTTCAAAACTACGCCCCACCTGTTCACGTTGCTTGGCACGTTCGCATAGTTTGCCGACGAAGGTGAGAAAATTGTAAATTTAATAAGAAAACTGTATATCGATCCCAGCGCGTCAATTTTTAGGCAACTGCGCCGTGTGTGCGTGAGACGACTGAATTTCTAAATTCGAGTGTTTGTCTTGTTCCGAATTAACGACGGATAACATTAGCTCGAGTTCCTCCTATACGATTCTTTTACGTTGTATTCGGTGACGATATCACGCACGTGCCGAATCACATATTAATATAGTGGGAACTTATTTTTCACCTGTATTTTAATAGGGTTGCGGGAATGAACTTTATTCGCTGGGAGGTGCGAAGGGGGATCATTTTGAATGGGGTGAAGTGGGGTATTTTCCAATTTCCACAGGTTCATTAGGTATTATACTGAACTAGAAATGACTCATGTAAGAAGGGGATTTGTTGGAGAAAACAAATATATTGGAGCTCAGAAATTTCATTTTATGATGAACCATACATAAAGAGATATTTTCATTTGCGCAGCAAATAAACCTACAAAATCCTGCTTTCTTAAAACTTGATTTAATAGGTACCTTTTAGTGGCAGTATAAAAATTGATATCGACCTTCATTTCATAACACTAAAATTTCTCATTTAATTTCTATGCATCTACAATCTATATGCATTTTGATATTGTACTGAAAACAATTTCAATTTAAATACATCGAAATGAAATTTTAAAGAAAAAAAAGTAAAAAATAGTAAAAAAAAAAGTAAAGTGAATAATTAAAAATTTATCAGAATTAGAACTTGACTTCAAATTTGTACAACATTTAATTTAAAAAAAAAATAAAATGAATAATAACAAGAAAATTAAATTTGAATAAAACTGAAAATTTTTGGATACCTACAACACTTAATTATTATTATTATTTTTATTTTTTATTTATAAATCATTTGAAAAAGTAAAGCGGACTTTCGACTTCAAAAAAATATATTTCAATTTAAAATGTTGGAAAACTTATTGTTGACATAGAATAACTAAAATTTTGAAGGCACGAATTTTGAAATCTCATTTTTGGCCAAGTAATATAATTTTACGAATCCCAATAACATTATGAAGTTATGGAGAAATATCTGTCCGAAAACACCAGATATTACTATTTTTCACGAATAACCAACATTACCTACCTACATTTCATAGATTGAAAATAAATCTAATAACACGATCAAAGCAAAAATAACCAAAGCATTAAGGAGATACTTCATGTTTACATTTTGATGAGACGTTTTTGAATGACTTGTGCGATTTTAATGATCGTTCAAGATCTGAATACATCAAAGAGTTGTACTTATAGCGAACGATTTCGACCAATTTCAACAAAAATTTTCTAATTTTTGATCAGTTTTTTCTTGATGGAAATTCAACTTTTTTCCAATTTCTTACTTACTTACTTACTTATCTTCATTAGCGTGCCATGTACTGCAACAAAGGCCAGAGGCACGGAAGATTAGATTAGATCTGGGATAGGAGGTTAGTTTTTCTGAGGAAGAGGAACAGCCCGGCTATAGTGGATTCGTCATCTCGAAGGAGGTGAGCGAGAGTGGTTGGAAGAGAGAGGGAGCGGTGTGTATGTTTGAATTTTTGACAGTCTGTGAGGACGTGTTGAACTGAGATAGGGACATAACAAGTTGGGCACACTGGGAGGGGAACTTTGGACAGTAGATAGGAATGGGAAAGAAGTGCATGGCCGATGCGCAGGCGGCACAGGGAGACTTCCTCCTTTCGATTCTGGCGGGTAGAGGTTTGCCAGGTCTCTACAGTTGATTTGATGCTCCTTAGTTTGTTGGAGGTGGGAATTTTTTGCCACATGTCAGCCCATTTCTGTTGCGTTTTTTTTAATTCGTGTTTAGCCGCATCTTTTAGGGGTGTTGGTAAGTAAGGTGTTGGGAAAAAAGTAGCAGCTTCCTTAGCAGCGTGGTCAGCTTTCTCATTACCGAGAATGCCTTTATGTCCAGGTATCCATGCAAAATGTACTGGAGATGGAGCGTGTAAGAGAAGTTTAACAATTTGTTTAGCTATAGGGTGTTGAGTTCTGTTATGGAGATTTAAAAGGCACGTCAGTGAGGAAAGAGAGTCCGAGCAGATGAGAGTGTTAACATGGGAGTTAATGGCATGGTGAACTGCCAGCTTGATCGCGTATAGTTCCGAAGAGAGTACGGAGTATGTTGGTGGGAGGGAGAAACGCACCGTCTCTATTTGATCTTCATAGAGGGCGCACCCGGCATAGTTAGATTTGGATCCATCTGTGAAGAGTAATGAGGAGTTCGGATATTTTGATACCAGTTCTTGAAACGCCCGTTTGATTATCGATGTGTCTGTGTATTTTCCAAATTCGAGTAGAGATGTGTCCACGCTGAGTGAGAAGGTTGACCATGGTGGAAGGGGTGTTAGAGTTTGCGGGTAGATCTGTTGTAGCCAATCACTTGAGAGCATAGAGTAAGATTGAAAATGGTACGGTTTCAAGAGGGTAGTAGATTGTAGGGTGATGTTTGAGGTTGTTGTTTGCGATGATTTGAGGTGTAGAAACAGTTTTTTGGAGAGGTATTCGCGTCGAAGGTGTAGAGGCCACTCTCCGCATTCTGAAAGAAGGCTGATGGTGGGTGAAGTACGGAATGCGCCAGTAGAGAGTCTGATGGCAGTATGATGTACGACATTCAGCCTGTTGAGGGCCGTTGGTTTGGCTGAGGAGTAAATTGCTGCACCGTAATCAAGTTTTGAGCGGATGAGGGCGCGGTATATTCGGAGAAGTGATGCTCTATCGGCTCCATATGAGGTGTGTGACAATTTTTTCATTAGGTTCAGTTTTTTCACACATGAACTTTTAAGTGCATTGATGTGGGGCATCCAAGTGAGTTGTTCGTCGAATATGAGGCCCAGGTATTTGGTTTCGCGGACTGAAGGAATTGGCGAGTTTCCCAAGTTGATGTTAATTTCGTGATTGCAGTTTCGAACCTTGCAGAAGTGCATGGAGACAGTTTTGGTAGGGGAGAAATTTATCCCGTTGTTTCGAGACCAATTTAAGAGTTTGTTAGTGGTATTTTGAAGCATGTTTTGGCCTTCATTTGGGTCCGAGCATGGTACGAAGATCGTAAAGTCGTCAGCGAATAAGGAGCATTTAACTGGGAGAGAAACTTCTTCTACTATGTCATTGATAAAGAGATTAAATAATGTTGGACTCAAAACTGAGCCTTGAGGTACACCATTAAGCATTTCGTACGTATTGGAGAGGTGGTTTCCAATGCGAATGTTGAAGTAACGGGTAGTGAGGAAACTTCGTATAAATTCTGGGAGTCTTCCTCGGAATCCAAAGTCGTGGAGTGTCTTCAAGATTTTGTATCGCCATGAGGTGTCAAAAGCCTTTGAACAGTCAAAAAAGACAGCCAATAAGTGTCGTTTTGTAGCGAAGCAGTCGTGGATGGAATTTT
The DNA here is from genome assembly GCA_009761765.1 of Phenacoccus solenopsis. Taxonomy (NCBI): domain Eukaryota; kingdom Metazoa; phylum Arthropoda; class Insecta; order Hemiptera; family Pseudococcidae; genus Phenacoccus; species Phenacoccus solenopsis. The sequence goes on along the minus strand of CM019754.1, from coordinate 9,510,008 downwards.
GTAGGTGTAATAGTTGGTCAAGTGTGGAACGGTTAGGACGAAAACCGCACTGTTGGGTGCAGAGTTGGTTATTCGTTTCAAGTTCCCATATGAGCCGAGTGTTGATGATCCGTTCTAATACTTTACATAAGACAGACGTCAAGGAAATTGGGCGGTAGCTATCTAGTTGTGACGGATTTTTATTTGGCTTCAGAAGAGGGATGATTGTTGCTAAATTCCACGAGTTTGGAAAGATTCCAGTAGTCCAGATGTTGTTAAATATTTGAAGTAGAGAAGAGATGACGATGTCTGGTGCGTGTTGTAGCAATAATATATGGAAGTTATCTGGTCCTGGGGATGTCGGCTTAGTGTTTTCAATTGCAGTTGTTAGTTCTTGGAGGGTTATAAGATTGTTGTAGCCTTCTTCGTTCGAGGAAATAAAGTCTAGAGATGCCAGGGAAGAAGAATTTTTGATCTGTTGAAATGTTTTATTGTAGTTATTATCGTGAGATGAGCTAGCGAAGTGGGATGCAAAATTGTCTAGAATTTGAGATTCATCCGTTATGATGTTGGTTCCTTGGAGAATGCTAGTAGGTAGGTGAAATGAGGAAGTTTTCTCTAAGGATCGAATCTTTTGCCACACAAGTTTTATAGGGGTAGTTACGGTGATTGAAGAGATGTATTTTTTCCAAGAATTTCGCTTCGCTTGTTTCATTATCCATCGAGCTTTGGCTCGTTGTTTACGATATTCTACGAAGTTTTCTGTATTGTTGGATGATTTCAAGTTTTTTAGTGCTTTTCGTCGATTCCGTAGAGCGGTAGAGCAATCTGCGGACCACCATGATACAAATTTAAGTTGTGTTTTTGTGTTGTTGGCTTTATGAGTGTTGTCTGGAGAGCATTTTTGAGCGATAGAGATTAGAGAGTTAGTAAAGCTGGTGACTGATGAGTCAATGTTGGGTTTGTTTTCAAGATTGAAGTTTTTGAGACATTGTGTGGAGTAGTTGATCCAGTTTGTTTTCTTATAGGAAAATCTTGTTTTTTGGTTGCTAGGTGAAGGAGTGTAGAGTTCAGTTCGAATTATGATCGGTGTATGATCGCTCCCAGCTAAGTCGGAATGTGTGTAAACAGAGAGGCTGCTGCTGAGTTGAGGGGAAGCTAAGACCAAGTCAATGTTGGACCAGGTCCGGTAGGAAAAGTTGAAGTGAGTTTGCATGTTTGGGTTCATAATGACGAGGTTGTGATCATCGATCAATTTTTCCAAGATTTTTCCATTTTGATTTGTTCTGGAGCTGCCCCATGCAGGATTATGCGAGTTGAAATCGCCAGTGCAAATAAACGGACGTGGAAGGTTTTTCAAGATGGATGAAAGATGATCTATATCCAGTTTTTCTCCTGGGGGAAAATATGCTGTGCATATGGTGATCGGGTTTTTTGTATATATTGTAGCAGCAAGTATTTGTAGGTTAGTCTGTAGAGGGACTTCTTGAAAGTGAAGGTTGGATTTTACCGCGAGTATAACACCACCTTGTCCATGTTGGTTGGGTGCGACAGTGGTTTTTATTAGCTTGTATGATGGTAGTAAACAGAGTTGGTTATGTTTCAAGTGGGTTTCTTGAAGGCAAAGGACTGTTGGTTGATACTGAGCTGTAAGTATTTTGAGTTCTTCTAAGTGAAGAAAAAATCCGTTGCAGTTCCAAGATAGGAAAGTGTTTTGATTCATGTTAGAGATAATTTAGGTTAATTTCACTGGAGTGAGGTTTATGGTTGGTTTTTCAACTCAGACTGAAGGGCGTGAATAAGTTTGGTGAATTTGTATTTCATTTTCGAGTATTTTAAAAATTTGTGATTTTCTTGTAGGGTAATGATGAGACCTTCTATATTTTGAGTGAAGTCCTTCGCGATTATGGGTGCTTTTTTGTTATCTGTGCACATATCGACAAAGCATCTGAGGTTTTCTAAGGAGATAGGGTAGCGATCTGGGAATTTTTTCATGTTTTCTTCCAGAGGAGCGAAGATTTGTATAAGGGTTGGAGGTTGTCCATGAGTGGCATCATCATCGGTTGATTCCCATTCTTCCTCTGATGATTGGTTGGAAGTAGAGTTTTTTCTATTTTTGCGGCGTTTGCTTCTGGTTTGTTTTTGAGAGGAAGTACTAGATGAAGGTTGGGAGAGGGGGCGTTTTGTTGGTTCGAACTGTTGGGTGGGGGGAGGGTCTTTCGAGTTGTCAGGTAGTACGTTTGTTTGATTAGATGGGTTTTTAGGTGACTCGGTAGGTGAGTGATTAGTTGTAATGTCGTAATCATTCGATTGAGGTGGTGATGTAGGAGGTGCAGTTGGAAGATTCGACTGGTGATGCGTGGTTGCTTCTTGGAGGTCATGTTGCTCGATGGTAAGTGTATTTTCAGGCATAGAAAGGTCCATCGCGTCTCCAGGTAGGTTTGATAAGGAATGAAATTCATCATCTTGCACAGAATTTTCATTAGGACATTCCTCAGCCCTATGGCCTGATCGGTGACAAAGAAAGCATGTGAATTCATCGTAAGTGATGAAGATTCGATTATTTTGGTCATCATGTTGTATAAGGAGCGAGCTGGGTAGGTCTTGAGCGTTGAGTTTAGTCGAGGTATAGAACTGGCGTCGCCAGCTCAACATATGCCCAAAAATGTTATCATTTGGGCTGAAGCGTAGATATGTGATTTTTGAGCTGAGTTCGAGTTTTAGCTCATTTATGATGAGATTTTCAAGTAGGTTGTTCGGAATGCTTGGATTAACATGAGACAATATTATTTTCGTGAGAGGGGCTTTCATTCTTCGACATTTAATGAAATCGGATTCTATCTCAAATCCGCCATGATCGTGTAGGAAAGTATCAACTAGTTCTTTAGATTTTAGGTGAACAATAATGCGGTTTTTACTTACTTTGGAAATGGCTAACATTATTTTGGAATCTTTGATGACTTTATGTAACGCAATTAGATAATCTCTTACCTTGTAATCTCGTATACAATTAAAGACAATAGCTTGCTCATCGGTGAGAGGGTTGATTTCTGTAATTGGAGTAATTTTACCTTTGGTTTTATCGGCGTAGGATATTTGCGATGTTGAAGTGGAGTTGTTAGAGTCAGTGGGAGCGGTGCAGGGGGTTGAAGGTGCCATTTTAATCAGGTTGATATCGGCGAGACGGGCTCGCCGATTGAATAGAACGCGAAGTTTGTCTATGCGAAAGTAGATATTTCAAATGTACATGCGATAACGAACTACACGACAGATAAAGATAAGATACTCGAAACAAAATTGGTTACGGAGAATACAATGCGAACGTAGAAACACACGTCTGTACTGTACGGGCGAAACTCGCGAATCCTCCAATTTCTTTTTTTAAATACCTTCTTTAGAATTAGATTAAGACTTGTGTTTCGAGAAATTTTCGATATGTCATTTCTAAAACGAATGATCAACGTTTAAAATTTTGCCATATCTCGCGAATTTTTACCTACTTAACTCTTCTTAAATCAAAAGGAAAGGAAATATTCGAAAATATCTCAAAAATCAGGTCTTTTTAAAAGATCAATAAATAAAATAAAACTGGTCGGAATAAATTATATCGCGTTTTCAGGGAGAAATGACCGATTGAAGTTGACGTTCAAAACGAACCTCTTCTTGTCAAAATGTAAACAAAGAGTATAGCCTTAAAGAGTGAAATTAAAAAAAATATATATATACATATAAATATACGTATTTAGTATCTTGTGGTGCCCTTGTATATTTTTAACTATGAGGCGCCTAGCCGGGCACCACAAGGAAAGTGTCTTCTGAGGATTCCATATCGGGCACCACAAGGTATATATAGCATAAACTTCAGTATTTATAAGGGGTTTTATTTTTTCATATATAAATATAGTCATTGTGGTGCCCACCCGTAAAGCTTCAGCTGTGGACCCAGGGGGGTGAAAGGATCATTTTCTGATAGTTTTAGCTTAAAAAAAACTTGTGGCGCCCGATTTGGGCACCACAACGTTAAAAACGGACACCACAATGACTTCGTATGCTTAAACGGGCACCACTATGACTAAAATTATGCCTATATTATACTTTTAAAAAATTTATGCAATAAAAAGTCAACGAACAAAAGTCTATATTTCATGAAACACTCTTGCACCAAGGTATTATAGTGTTCAGTAGCCATTGAGTTTTTAAGGATGCAAATCGTTTGAAAAAACTGCTCGTAAACAAATATTGAAATTGTGCAGCATCTCAAAAATATGATGCCCTCCCCCCACCCCTAAAACTTCAATTTACTCATTTCAGCCGAAGTTAAACAAATATTAAAATTGTGCAGTATCTCAAAAATATGATGCCCTCCCCCCACCCCTAAAACTTTAATTTACTCATTTCAGCCGAAGTTTGAACATTCATCAGGTACAGTTTTGAAAACTTTCATAAGCATCTAAGAACAAAATTTCGAATGAATTTTCAACAATAAATCGAGATTTTGATGTTTTAACGACGTATTGAAAATTTGAGTACTCCTACCACGAAGACGCAGTTCTAAAGTTTTTGAATCGAAAAATTATGATGAAATGAAAATTTAAAAATTAAAAATATATGTAGTAAACCTACTAGTATTTTTTTTCGAAAATTACTACTTTTTTTGCACATGGGAACACAAGGAGTGATAAGGAGAACATAGATATGCTAAAAGAGATAGTGACTATAGTTGCTGAATGATCTAAAAACCCTATTATATTTATACATGATGTTTTCCACTGCCTATGCTTATAATACCAAATTCAAGGGAATTCGATTCTTCTGAAGTGTTTAGTAGATTGAGGAAATATGACAGCTTCGATTTGGGTTTGGTCATCTGCAATATTTTCAAGAGTATTTATACCAGAAAAGAGGCGAGTGGAATGGAAAGATGGGCACTCGGATAGTATGTTTGTATAGAAATCATCTCGAAGATAAAATCCTCTACTTATTCAAAAAAAAAAAAAAAAAAAAAACTTACTTTATTCGTTAAACTGGTACTTGAAAATTGAACAGATCGAAGTTCTAAAACTCACGTAGAAAGCCAAAAAAGAATTTCAAAAGAATTTCCAAAAATAGAAAAAATTATGAATTTTGAAAATGTCAAAAAATTAAAATACATTTAAAATACATTCGAAACAAATAACATATAAAAATGAAAAAAAACTCCGAAAATTAAAAAATCTTGAAAAATAAAAATGATCAAGATTTTGATAGTACCAAATTATCAATAAATTCAGGTATCTTTACCTCTTGAGTGTAGAAAGAGATGAGTGAAACCCAGAGTAGGGGGGGGGGGGAGGCTTTGAATTATTGTATACTAAACATTTTCTCGAATCAACGTTTTTCAAGTTTATCCTTACACCGAACGTTCATATTTACATAAAAGAAAGAAATCCACAGGTATTGAAAATTTTATAAACAATGAATTTTTATTGCCCAATGACTGGAGTTGAAAGCCCCATAAATCAGCCTATATCGTGGTTAAGACGAATATTAAGATATTTAACGATTTAACCCTGGCAGCTAAAAACGCCTTAAACACAAACAAAAAAAAAAATAAATAAATAAAAAATAAGTTTAGTGCAGAATTTTCAGATCTAGATATCAGAAATGTTTAGGACATTTTCAAATTCAAATTTGAATTTTATACCTTTACTTGGAAATTTGCGAAGGCAAGTAGAACCTCAAAATGTAGGACAATTTTAAAATTTTTTCAAACATGTTTCTTGGGGGGGGGGTAGGGTCATAAGTCGTTTATAAATTTTTAAAATCGTAGCTTCGTCATTTCGAAGAAAAAAAATGAATACCAATTTATATCCATATAGCATTTATGAACCTATAAAATAAGTCGTAAATAAATCAATGCTTACTCATCAACCAAGATGAACAAATTTTGAGAACTGAGAAGAAAAATTTTATAAAACTATGAATTACAATAAAATTGAGTTCATAGTTATAAAAATATGGTAAATTCAAATTTTAATTAAAAATAATTATAACTGTTCTTAAAGTCTGAATATTTAAGATTATTATTTCATTTAATGAGATAAAAAATGGAATGAAAAAAAAAATAAATATAGAGTTCGAAGTTAAAAAATCAAATTAATAATGTGAAAAAAAAAATGAAATTCAATTAAAAAAAAAATACTATAATAACATACATTTCAAAAAATTCAAATTAATGGTAAATGTACATATTATACTGGTAACAATGAATGAAATGAAAATATTCATTGAAAATAAATAAATAAGCTACGAAATACATTATTCACCACGTGTACAATATAATATCGAAAATCACAGAACAATTTCCACTGATTCCTAGCTCCACAAATCCGCCATTGCCAATTTGCGCAAAACCCCCTTCATACGTGGCCTCTCCGAAAGAAATTTCCTTAATAAAAATATCGCATTAAAAATATACATTACACTTTCCACCGAGGAAAAAGGTAGGTAGGATATTTACGACGACGTAAATTCGAGCTGGAAATTACGGCGTGGCGCGGCGGCCAAAAGTAGAACACCAAATAACACATAAATTTTCGGGCTAAAATTTTCTGACAGATTTTATTCTAAAACTTCGTAACTTTTCGTTAAAAATAACGTCCAACTTTAACACATTTTACTGTTTTAGTATAACACTTTTTAAAATGGAACAAAAAATAACTTCTCGTTCTTTATTAAATTATAACGAGAAACGAGTTCGTATACCACCACATCCAGCGAGGGATGAATTTAAACGGACCGAGCTCGTATAAGTATTCCTTATTACACCCCTATTATTACAAATACCCGCCGTTTCTATAAAAATCACCATTACGTCCTATCGACGAGATCTTTGAAATATTTCCGACTGGTCGCCACATCGGCGAACCTAAACTACAAGCTTTAAATACTTTCGAGCGAAAAAAAAAGAACCCCTACGGGAAGTTTAAATTATCCAGACGATGTGGGATGTGAATTGAGAAAATCCCTGTTATTCGGAACGCTTGGGGTCAAAATTCTTTGAAATAGTTGCGAAGAACGCTTACGCGATATGTTTTATACAGAATTTCCATTCAATATGGCTATTTTAAAAGTAAACATAGTTGACAGCGAATGTCTGTTGAGAGTTACCGCCGAGCTGTTCATATTTTCAATCGCATTATCGAATTAGATCGTGTAGCGGAGTTCGCCGAGATTTCAACGTGAACTTTTTTTACAGTAAATTTCTTCTCGAATCAAAATTTTACGAAAAAAAAGTAATGGGTGAAATTTCATCTCAAATTAATACGAAAGTCTGCGCGCGTGTCGAATGATTTCGAAATCTTTACCTAAAGGCTAAAGGAAATTTCCAAACGAAAGTTAAACTTATTATTTAAAAACTTCCATCAAAGAGATAACAGAAGTTGTACAGTTTCATTCGATAGGGTGTTTTGAAACAATGTCTCTTATTTACAATTTAATTGAATGATGATTTTCGTTCAGCGCAGAAATTCGACCTAAGCGTAAGATGTTCAATTGTGAAATTTTCTATCAGATTCATCTATTAAGCTACATAATTTTATGTTCTCTGTACCAATCAACGAAGGAATGAGATACGACATACGAAAAAGAATTCATCTCATTAAATCCAAACAGAAGATTTTCTGTCCGAAACATTCAATTTGAACTTCATCAATTAATCGTTTTTCCGAGCCATTATTTTCTTGGCTAAGTTGAAGCGGTAGGTTTTAGCTAAATTACTTTTTTCAATTTGATTTTCAACGATCGATTAACTGTAATTAAATGGACAGGTAACTAATCCATCTGACAAGATTCTTCGGTACTGATGAAGTTGTTCTTTTAATTTGTACTCTGAAACGAAAGAAAAGATATGTGGCCACATCGAAGAAATTCTAACAGCATCTCTAACCAACTCAATAGAAAGAATCGAACGAGGGAAAAGTCTGCGATAGTATTTACACATCCATGAGATCTGAAATGCTATTGAACTGATAAAACTCTTTTAATTATTCCTTGCTTGATTTCTTCATTAGGTATTCGAACACAAATACCAGTACCATTCGCTTTACAGTTCTGGCTAATAGTGAAGAATCCCAATTGGTAAAATATCGATAGAGCGCAATCGATTGCTTGTTTGGAAATACTCTTGTTGAATGTGGCATCCAAAAGCGAAGGTTTCAAACTGAACTCAGCTTCTGTGTAATTAATGATCACATCGTTACCATCGACTAAAGGTTGTAACTCTTTAGCAAATGTTTTCATGCCAGGCAAACGAGCTGCAATTTTATCTTGGGTCATTTCAAACTTCACCCAAAGATCTTCTAAGTATTTTTCGTTTAAGAAATACACGATCGATTTCGCGTTGTACATGATTAAATTTGAGTTCTGTTTCGGAGTATATCCTCGGTAAAAAGAATATGCTTGTTGGGCGAAACTTTCGTTGAGTTTATAATGATCGAATAACAATCCCACTTCGTTATCAGTGAATCCGAAGAATTCTTGTAAATCGTTGTTGATAACGTTGTAACGTGCGTAGTCGAAGACGTGAGCAAATAAATCCTTATGATTTACTGGTAGCGTGCCCATGATAACAGCTTTCGATAAATACGGATTTTGTTTGAATGTTCTTCTGATGAAATTTCTCATTATGGAGATATGAGCGTCTATATTTAAATTACGTTTTTTTCGTTCTCGTCTACGACTGCCTTCGCGAGTCAAGTCTAAAAAATAATATTCCAAAGGTGAATAGCAATCGTCGAGTAATATTATCACCGGTTTACCGATATATTGTTTCAACATTCTGGAAAGCAATACCACGCTGTTCTCCCATTCTTTGGAGCCAAAAGTCGAATTGAAAGTCGTATGCTCTTGGATGAATAAGTTAATTTGTTTCAGATCGTCTTCAGCCAATCGTCTTTCGCTTTCGGTGGTGCGATTACTAGCGATGAAATCTTTGATGGTTACTTTGAGGAAAATATGTCTGCTGTATAATCTGGCGATGTGTTCTTTCAAGTTTTCGTAAATAGTGGAAACCTCCCAGAACGTGTTTATATTAAAATCGAAATAAATCACGCAATAATTACCCAAATGCTGATCGATGATATCAGTATAGCGGGAAATCATCGGTGGGTTTATATAAGTTCCCCAAACTTTCTCTTTCTTTTTTTCGTGGTCCCAGTTCCAACGTAAATACATATTCATATTCATATTTTCCCAATTAGCCCAATCTTCCGAGTCGAACGATTGAAGAGGGCTATCGAAACTGCCATCCGGTGTTTTCTCCGAACCGGTCATGATGCCTTTGGTGAAAAACTTATAAGTGGACATTTCAGATTGCTGTAACATGATTTTTTTCAGACCTCGGACGCGAATTTCGAAAAAATATTTCAACATGCTCAAGTTGATGGTTTTACCGAAACTAGCCGGGCAAGTGATCACGATCACTTTTTGTTTCGTTTCCAAAATTCGTTTTATTAATAAGCTTTTGTCAACGAATACGGTGCTTTCTTCTATCATTTCCGGGTATTCGATTTTCCCTCTGTAATACATATAAGGTATCGGACGGAATTCATCTTTGGCGAAGTGGTACGGTGAGAGGTTCAATTTACCAGTCAAATTTCGCCTGCAGATACCGTCCGGTAATTCGGTATCGGCAACGCAGTGTTTCCAAAATATTAGCCACATCCACCATATTAATTTCATCTTCACGTAGTGAGAGAAGCCTGCAATGTATTTGATTTCCTGAAGTTTTCCTCTCGGGGCTAAGGGAATTTAAAATGAACATATTACAACATATTCATGCGAAAATTAGAATTTATGGGGTAGGCAAAGATCGTCAAATTTTATTTTTTGCGTTTCGTTAAGGAAACGTGAAAAATTACTCAAAAATTACCATTTCAAGTATCCACTAATAAGCGGTAGGTATTAATGAATAAGGATTGGGAGATTATTAAAAAAATAAATGGTCACTATCAAGTACATATAGATTTGAATAATATAATATGCTTCATGTTGTTATTAATACAGATTTTTAGGCCAAACTTATAAAACTAAAGAAATTTATAGCAACGAAAGGAACCAGAAATATTTTAAAAGAATTAGGAAATTTAAAAATTGAAAAAATTTGTACATTTAAAGAAACTCAAAGATTGAAGAAGCTTTTAAAATAAAATGAAACTACGAAGTAGGAGAAAATCACAAAATTTAAGAAATTTACAGCGATGAAAGAAATTATAGAAATTCATAAAAAAATAGAAAATTTGAAACATTGAAGAAATTTACATATGATATGAAGAAATTTATAAAATTGAAGAAAATTACGAAATTGAAGGAATTCACAGAGTTGAAAGAAATTAGAAAAATTTATAAGAATTAGGAAACAAAAAAAATCGAAGAAATTTGAACATTTGATGAAATTAGAAAAATTCAAAAAATTGAAGAAATTTGTAAAACAGAATTAAATTAATAAAATCGAAGAAATTTTCAAATGATGAAAAAATTTTTGGAAATTGAAGAATTTGTAAAATAGAATAAAATTTGATGGAAATGTTGAAGAAAATAACAATACTCAAGAATTTATAGACGTGGAAGTAGACGTTTATCCAGGGGGGGGGGGGTCAAGGGCTGAATTCTCTCTAGAAAAATTTTGTATTCGATACAAAAGTGCAAATCAATAAAAATAAAAAAAGAAATCGAAGCTCCCAAGAGGATTTAGTCAGCCACCTCCTGAAATGACAAGCTGGCTAAAGGGCGTAGTTAAAAAAAAATAAGGGAAATTTATAAAAATTAGGAATCATAAAATTTGAAGGAATTTAAAAATTTATGAAATTTGTAAAATAGAATAAAATTTAAAATTGAAGAAAATTACAAAACTGAGGAAATTTATGGAAATGAAAGAAATTATAGAAATCCGTAAAAATGACGAAATTTGAAAAATTGAATAAAATTAAAATGTTGAAAGAACTAACGAAACTAAAGGAATTTACAAAGATGAAAGCAATTGAGTAAATTTAAAAACTAAAAAAATTTAAACAGGTGGAAAAGCATAAAAAATTTGGAGAGATTCACAAAATCTAAGAAATCTGAAAAATGGAATAATACATATTATAGAATTGAAGAAAATTCTGAAATTGGTGAATATTTCAAAATGAAGAAAAGTGAAAAATGGTAGGAATTTAGGAAGATAAAGAAAACTATGAAAATTGAAGAATTGAAGAAATTAACATTATGTGAAGGAGTTTAAAAAGTTGAAGATCCGTAAATACAGTTACATTTTAAATTGAAGAAAATTTCAAATTGAAGAAAATAACTAATATGAAAGAATTTACGAAGATGAAATACATTTTGAAGTTTAAAAATTAAAAAATTCAACATTTGAAAAAAAAAATTAAATTGTAGAAATTTGGAAGATATAAGAAAATTGAAGAATTGAAAAAATTAATACTAAACTAGCTTGAAAAATTGAAGAAATTTGTAAATATAATTATTTCTAGCTGAGTTTTGAAGTAAAAAACGACAGCTATTGCAGCCTATTTAAAATTGAAGAATTGAAGGAATTTCAAATTGAAGAACATCACAAATTTGAAAAAATCTAGTAAGATGAAGTACATTTTAAAGTAAAAAAATTGAAGAATTCTACATCTAAGAATGTCTATCCTTTATAACACTTCATGAGTAAATAGAGATAAGAATGGAAATAAGAAAGAATAAACAATTTAAGAAAATTGAAGAATTGAACAAAATTGAAGAAATCACTAAGAACCGAGGCAATTTAGTGAATTGGAGGAATTGATAGTGTAGAAGAAATTTTTAAAATTGAAGAAATCAACGGAACCGAAAAAATTAAGAGTTTAGAAATTTACTATTCCGATGAAAGGAAAAGTTAATTTACCTAAATGAAATTAAATTTAAGCGATGAATAATATATTTACAAACACAAGTACCTTTTCATATGACGATTACATACAACATACCTATCATACCATTGATTTAAAGCCGACTAAAGCTTTCTTAATACCATTCAGAACTTCTGTGTTAGGAATCCGAATACAAACATTAGTACTATTGGTTCTACAATGTCGACTATTAGTGAACAGTCCCATTTCGTAAAATATCGATAAGCTACAATCAATCGCTTTTTCTGATAAGTGATTTTTAACTCCAACAACATACTTGGTAGATAACAGCAAATTTCTCATATCATAGGCAGCTTCCACAAAATGAATCCACATATCTTTACCATTGATTAAAGGTTTTAAAATATCGCCGAACATTCTGATATCAGGTAGACGATAAATTCTATACCTGCTCAACGAATACTGAACCCAATAATCGTTGATCTTTTTTGAATTTAAAAAATTCACAATCGATCTAACATTATAAATTGTAAGATTTCCACCACCCGGTGTATATCCTTTGTAATAAGAATAAGCTTCTTTGGCAAGAGTCTCGTTGATATTAAAATGTTCGAATAACATTTCCATTTCGTTGTCAGTGAATCCGTAAAATTCTTGTAAATTGTTATCCATAACGTTGTAATGTACGTAATCCTCGACGTCAGCGAATATCTCTTTATTATTTACTGGTAAAGTACCACTTATGACAGCCTTACTCAAGTACGGGTTCTTGGTTAAACTTTTTCTCATGAAATTTCTCCATAATTTCATCTCATTTTTCACTTGAATATCGCGTTTGTCGCTACTAATCCCGTAGTATCCTTCCGGATGTCTTTCCAGTAAATAATACTCTAAGGATGCGCTATAATCGTCCATTAATATTACTACAGGTTTGCCCACATACAAGTGCAGCATTTCAGAAAGCATGTACACGCTGTTTTCGATATCTGCGACTGTTAGATTCGAACGACGGTACTCGTACTCTTTTACGAATTGTTGGAATACTTTCATGTGTTCTCGAGCCATTTCTTTTCTTTTAACGTCCGTTGAGTTACCAGTGACGAAATCGTTTATTAAGAAATTCAAGAAAGCGTGTCTGCTGTATAATTTGGATACCTGTCTTTTTAAATTATTGTAAATAGTTGCCGTACCGAACCACGTGCTTGTCTTCAAGTCCAAGTGAATGACCGCGTACTGTCCTAAATGGTGGCAAATAATGTCTCTATGATTAGAAATCAACGGCGTATTTCTATACATTCCTAAAACAGTTTCTCTCTCACTTTCACGTCCTTTATAGAGAGCAGCCGCTGTCTTCTCCATGTCCCGTACAAATATCGCTTTGTGAGACTGAAGAGGACTATCGAAGGGACCGCAAGGTGTACTCTCCGTACCAGTCATAATCCCTCTGGTGAAAAATTTAAAAGTAGATATCTCCGATTGCGATAAAATACGTTTTTCCGAACCTCTGACTCGAACTTCGAAGAATGCTTTCAACATGCTTAAGTTGATGGTTTTGCCAGTTTTGGTAGGGCTAGAGATCAAGATCACTTTTTCTTTCGTATCTAAAATCTTCTTTATCAATAAACTTTTGTCCACGAATACGGTACTTCCTTCGGCAAGCTCCAAATAACTAATACTATTTTTGGCACTGATACTGGGAATTTTTCTAATATCATGGCTCGCGTAGATATTTCTTCTATTTCTTACGCAGATACCTCTAGGTAATGCGACTTTAGCGGTACAAATTTCCAAATATATGAGTAGCCTCCAACATATCAGCAAAAGAACGGTTTTATAAATCATTTTCTTCCCAGTGTACAAGCTCCTCCGCAATACAGTTAGACACTAAAATTATGAAAAAAAATTACATGAATGTTATCCATACCAAAATGAATATTTATAATTAATAATTTAATTCGACTGAAAAACTCAATCCAAATTCATTAAAATACCAAAAACAACTAACCAATAAATTTATAAGCGTCTAAATTCACATCACTTTAAATCTAAACATACGTAAATAGATGTTTAAGAAGTTACCTCAACAACATGAAATTCCAAAGTTATCGATGGAGGAGCTTGTATTTACACATGCACGAATTCCAACATGTATTTGATTTCATCTTCACTTAGATGCATAATGAAAATTGCACACGACACGCAGCCAAGGCCAGATATAATTTAATGTTAATACATCGCATCAGAACAGTACGTCTTCTGCATTCCTTGTCTGACTCTTTGGATAGGTATTCCTATACATATTTTAGTACTGCTCACTTCTCACGGTAAAGAGTCTCATTATTTACGATAAGTTAAAAGTAGGTCAAAATTAATTACCCCTTTTGATAAGTAATATTCAGCTATGAATGTTGTATCTGGTAGATAATATAATCTAATTCTATAAACTGAATCAACGCATTTACAACCTACACCTACATAATATCATCATCTATCACTTTCCTGGACTAACTTAAATAGGTACTTCAACCAATCCTGTAACATCCAACTCAACATTCCTCACATTCTCACCAACTGTCTGCACTATGCCAACACCCTTAATGTCCTTCAATTTGCAAGCACTCTTCCAGAAGTTTTGAAAAATATACCCTTGTTAATTTGTTTCCTCCAAAAAACTAATCTCTTCTCAAAAATCTAAACGATATCAAGCCCATGCCTGTGGCCACCATTATAGGATACAGTACGGCTAAAAAAAAATAGGTAACTGGTAACAGGTAAATAGGTACTTTGGTAAATGAAAAGAATTTGGTTCAGGTGCATACATGTTTTTTTCTTGATGGTTGGATTTTTTCATTGAAACATTTTCATCATTTCATTTCATGTATCCTTACGAGTATATTAAATTATCAATTTTCCTCCTGAAATGCTTGTAAATAGAAAAAAAAAATTATTCTGATGAGAAGTTGGATCAAATGAATGGTCAAAATTTGAGGAAAACTTGAGGCGTCTCAAATAGGTACCTAAAATTTCAAAAATATGCACTCATGACAATCTACTAATTAAGAAGTATGTACTACTTATCTTGAACTCATATTTTTACATGATTTTGGAAAGAATAGGTGGCGGTTTCTAGGCACAGTACTACGCCTAGCTTATAGGCACCAAAGCTTAACAACATTATCTGGGAATTTGAGCTAGCCCCAATTAAAAACTCAGCTCCAGTAGCGCAGCATCAGCAGCATGGCTGCTTATGATTTTTTTTAATGATTTAAAGCTATTTTGAGGATATGATAATGCATGCAATTTTCAACACGATAAAAAGATGTGCGTTGACATGGTTGAAATTGTTTTTCAATAAGTTTTGCTTCCTCCCACCCACTTTCTATCTCATGTAGTACGAGTAGATTGAGAGGAAACATTTACACGACACAGAACAGCTATGCCTGTTGTTAAATCATGTTAAAATTCAATTCAATCTTGGAAGAAAATTCACTAATCAGTAATTTTTGTAGGAAATTAGTCTCAGTGTCGTTAAATGGAAAAATAAACATCGCCAAAGTGAAATATTCCATTATACCAGATTTTACACTCTTCTAGGTGTTTCCAAAGTGCTCCTTATTAAATTGGTGTCCCCTAATACCAACAACTTATGTGATAAGTTTTGTGATTTTATCTGATACAATACACAAATTTATTGCAAAAATAAAAACAAATATTTCGTTGCAATAAATTTTACCTCACAATTTACGATATGAGGAAAAGTGGGAAGGGAGAGGGAGGGGAGAGAGGGAGACAAAAATACTTGAAAATCCATTTTTTCAATACCAGTTTCCTTTTTTTTGTTGAGTTGAAAACTACGTACATTATATGTTCTCAATAACAAAAACATGTAAGCAGCCATGCCGCATTATTAGAGCTGAGTTTTCAACTGAAGCTTGTTCAGGTTTGGAAACAACGTTGATAACTCCTTCATGTTTACAGGCCACACTCATACCAAGTCAGAAAGCCCTTCTAAAATTTCTCAAGGAGTTAAATTCAGAATAAATGTAGCGTTTTTTGCCATATGAACACATATATTTCAATCAGTTAATGTCATGATCTCAAGAATAAAAAATATCATCATACAAATAAGCACAAAAAAAAATAAAAAGAAATGATAATAATTAAGAAGGGGCGTTGGCGTGTTCGTTTTAGATGTTGAGATACCTTCATTTCTGCTACTTTTTTTTTTACAAAACAAAATACGAATGTTTATTTACTCTTGAAAATCGCATTTTTACGCTGTGACGTCACGTTATTCTGAATCTGAACAGAGTATACTCTGATTTTATAATTCGCCATTTTGTATCCATTTTAGCCCAAATTCATAAGGCCATATTTTTGACACCGATTAACCCCACACACAAAGTTTGACTTATGTAGATTAATTTGGTGAGAATATATGTAAGGTTCCAGAAATTTCATGACTCAAAACTCCCTCAAAAATCTGTTTTTGGCTGTAACTCCCCTCAAAATATACTTAGGAAGCTGAAGTTTGGATATGTTTGTGTCTGTGACTCACTCTTTCAAATAAAATCAAAAACAAAAAAATGAGCTATTTACCCCTTCTCCAGCCCCCCTCAAAATTTGAGTGATCCGCCATTTTGAGGTGTATCGAAAAAATGAAAAAACGCTTTTTTTTGCGTTTCTGAGAAGAGTTTATCATCAAATTTTGAGCGAATTTTACCAAAAAGGTGAGCATTTGTCAGATGATTACAAATGGTCTGAAACGCAAAGTTTTGAAGATTCCACTGTTCCCGACCCTACCTTCATGAATTAGGTAAGCTACAATAATTGTAATTTTTAAGTTAAAAACTCAGCTGAAAAAGTTGCAAAAAGTTCCAAAATGAATACCTCTTCCTCATCACGTAAAACGGGTAAATCATCAAAATAATTTTCTTAGAACAATGCTTTGGGTCATATACATATCAAATATTTAATATCTGTAAAAATAAAAATAAATAAAGGGCGAAAAAATTATCTCTATAAATTACGAATATCTTGAATATTAAACTTGACAATTTTATGCAATTGAAAAAAATTAATTTTTGAACCCTTAATCTAATAATAAAAATTGATAGTTCATCTTTTCTAGCATCATGATAAAATCTTTGGACCATAGGGTCCAAAAACTCCACTCATGAGTTCATGAATATTTTTGTAATGTTAGTCCTTCAATCTTCGTTGTCAGAGATGTATACTTTTTGCTAAAAAAGGAGCCCTGAACTATTAAGAAAAATATCGCGAGAGAGAGAAACATGCCAGCGAGGAAGCAAATCGGCGATACCACGCAAAAAGTAAAATAAGGGTAAAATTATCGAAAACTTTCAAACACACATCGACGTAAGAATAAATCACGAATTCTCTGGCGATATTAACATTATTTAACGCGAGTATAGAAAAACACACAGTACGACCATCTATGGGATTTGATTCTTTGGTTAGGGTCGATGCGCAATTAACAAGGGACCAAGCGCATGCTATAAATGATGATTTGAATCGACTCGTTGTAAAACGTTGCAGAGAAAATCTTACACACTATAGAAATATATATCGTATAATCCAAAGGAAGAAAAATTTTCACCTTAGTGCACTTCTTGCGGGAGGCAAATGAAAAGGTATGAAAGTAAATAAATTGTATTTGTTGAGGTTGTGCGTGATAAATGATTCGCACGTCGAAAGTTCCCGCAGCTGGAGAACAGGGTGTAAATACGTAGCGAGTTTCTATAATGCTTTCGCTATTTACTTTTTCGAAATAAAATCATTTCACCCTTCGCCGACTTCGAGCTATACTTGATATCTTGATCATCGGTCAATCTAATATTATTAACTTTTCACGCAGCTGTGGGGTGAACCAAAGCAAGTGTACCAACAGGGAGTACGTTCACCTTTTCAAATACAAGAATTCCCCTTCGTCATAAACGAACTGATAATTCACGATTTTAAAAAAAAAACTTTCTTAATTTGGGTAATTTCGTCGCGCTTCACCAACCACGACGAACGAAAAATCTAATAAGAAGGAAAGAAAGGAATCGTCGACGGACGAGCTAAAAGATAAATGAGCACTGACACCCGAACACAGCCGTATCGGTGAAGAAACCAAACCTAAATTAAAGAAGAACTAACGCATCAGACACGGCGAGAATAAGTAAACGAAAGATAGGCTTGATGGAAGAAGAAGAAAATAAAGCCGAAAAACAAACAAGGGAGCGAAGGCATCGCCGAAATAGAAAAGGTGACACGGCAACCGAGATAACGCGAAAGGCTTACAGGAAAAAATCCCTCAACCTCGGAATAATATAAAGGGTAAACGAAAAGAAATAAGATGGCGAAGAGAAAAACAAAAATTAGTTGATACATTGATTCGTGATATTTTACTTCAACTCGAAGACCAAGCTGGTATTAAAAGTTCGTTAATTTATTCCACAAAGCTCATTTCACTCTTCGACTATTAGAGATTAATGGTTCGAGTTTCAAAGACTTTAAGCCGAGTTTTTAATTAAAACGATAGCTATTACCGTTTTACAACTTATCTGACTTTAGTGGGGAAGTAGGGTGAGGAGAGGCAGATAAGTAAATTAGGTATGAAACCATTTTGTAGTCGATTGACAAATGACAAGCGAGTCATTATGATACAAAGGTATGTTATATGTAGTAGAGTGAGTCGAAAATATCTCCTTATCAAACATCCTCTTATGTGAAACTGGAGGGGCTAGTTGAAGGAAAAATAGCCTGATGAAACTTTGAGTTACGGTGTTTCTTGAATCCTCCATACTTATCATTAAACTAACCTTCAATGCACGAACATTATGCTTGTAAGTCAAAGTTCATTAACCAGAACAGGTTGGAAAATACCAGTGTTGTAGGAACAAACCAAAGAATGAGAACGAAGAACAACAAGAACGGAGAATTTTCATTGTTCCTGAGGAACAGGACCAAGAACGAGAACATAAAAGTGATGTATCTGAAAAACAAAGAACAGAACGAGAACCAAGTAATGAACAATGTTGAGGTATAAAAACAAGAACAAGAACGATGTAATTTTTTGTTCTTCATTCTTTTGAAAGTTCATGATTTATTATAAAATTAATAGATATCACGAGGGGAAAGAGAAGGTAAGAAACTTATACTTGAAAGCGGGCAAGTGCTACATATACCCATGTAAGTAATTTTTTTTTTAAATTATTAGCTTCAATTTATTAATTTTCAATTTCAACAACAACATAAACTGTAAACACGTTATCAAAAAAAATAAAGAGAGAAAGAAACAAAGAAAAAAAGAAAGAAGGAAAGAAAGAAAAAAGAAAGAAAGAAAGAAAGAAGGAACAAAAAAAAGTTGAAGAACAAGAACAGAACGAAGAAAGAACACGAACGAGACCATAAAGGATTGAAAGAACAAAGAACAGAACGAGAACAACATTGT
The DNA here is from genome assembly GCA_009761765.1 of Phenacoccus solenopsis. NCBI lineage: Eukaryota > Metazoa > Arthropoda > Insecta > Hemiptera > Pseudococcidae > Phenacoccus > Phenacoccus solenopsis. Next base: position 9,490,697 of record CM019754.1, on the reverse strand, counting down.
AAAGAATTAAAAGAACAAAGAATGGAACAAGAACAGTTGAAACATTGAGAATATGACCGAGTCAGGAACAGGATCAAATGACTTGGTCTTTCCCGGAACGAGAACAGGAACAAGAACAGACATATGTTCGTTCCTACAACACTAGAAAATACTGTATGGCTTCTCAAGTTTGAAATAAAATGGATCCAAAATGGCGTAGAAACGTTCCAAATAGAAGAAATTCGATAAATATGTATGTTTCTACCATATGTCAGAATAACAACGAATAATAAAAAGTCAAGTATGTTATAGAGTAGTTATAGCAACTGGTGCGTTTTCTGATTGGTCATACGTCACGGGTGTAACCACCAATCACAAGGTTAAGATATGATGAAATCTAGGTAATTTCATTTCTACCTTCTTCAATAATATCGTTCAGTTTTTAGTGAACGACTGAAATTCGTTTATAATTTGAATCATCAGCTGATCCATGTTTTTATTTTACGAGTAATTTGAGAAATTTATACTTTCGACCTGCTGATTGGTTATTACACATGTGACGTAGGACCAATTAGAAAACAGAACAGTCAACTATAGTCTATTTAAAATAAGAAGCGCCAGGGGCAAAGAAGTACTGCCTCAATTTGCTACAGTGCAAAGCCACGCCATACTCGTTATCACTTTTCTCAGTTATAATTATGTTATATCTTGTGAATCTCGTTACAGTTAGTTTTTTTCATTTGAAACTGGTTTCAAATAATTATTTCAATACAAATAAATAATATAATGCTCAGGGTGGCTGCTAATGTTGAATGTCCTTTCCCGCCTTTCCTCTTGACTAACGTAGCCTACAAAATTGCTTTGTTATGCGGGTTGCATTTGGCGTTTCTTATTTTGAACAGATACACTGTGTCCAACTGATATTCCCTTCATCCACAAAAGATTATTCATTATTTCATTACTTTTCGTTCATTTTGACGGGATTAAGAAATTAGCATATAAATAATTGTTTCTCTATGATTTCAATCCATAATTTACAAGATTATGAATGTTTTTAAACTTTCAACGTTTCCTTTGCAACACTGATTTTAAAAGGAATGAATTTAAATCAATCAAGTAACCAGTAAACAATTATTTAAATCATGGAATTTGAGTTACCAAAGTCTTAAATTATTCATTATACCATAATGAAATCAAATAAAATTGAAGTAGGTGATATTCTTTTTCATGAAAGGGGATTTCGCGCTCTAGTGTGTTAAAATCAGTTAGACACAGTGTATATTCTACTCTATGGCTTCTTTATACTATCCAAAAAAATTCTGGTTACGCCAGTGTTATAAATTCATATAAAAGATCCGGTTTAAAATACTAATCTATAAAAATTTCAAACTTCGAAGTGAATTTGGAGGGAACCGTTAGTGTCAAAAATATCTTTCAAAATTAAAACTAAGTTATTAAATTTTTTTGAATCGTTCATGTATTTACCTAAAAAGCTCAAACTTCATATTTGAGATCAGGTCTGGTCAGGATCACAACATAACACTCCCATATGTAGGTTAAAAAAGATACAAAATATCAAATCAACTAAAATCTGAGGAAAGCCTGAAGAATCTCAAAAAATAAAATTCAATGAATATGAACTCAAATCATTATTAGACTGAAAAATATAACATACCTCAACTTGAGAGAGTGATATCGATTTTGAAATATGGCGAGAGTCAACAAAAAACCAAAAACTGTTAATAAAATGAATTCATACGATGGAATAAGCTCAAATTATAAGAATATAAACATTTCAATTACTAAAGTGAATTTTGAGGAAAATTGAGTTACGAAGTTTTTTGAAATATTCATACATCTTCGCAAATGTACTTAAGAAGCTCAAATTTTGTAATTAAGGTGAAGTTAGGATCCTAATATATTTTCACATGTTTGTGTTAAACTGAATCCAAAATGGCAAGTAAGCTAAAATTTGAGGGAAACTTGAAACATCTTGAATGTCTCAAATTTGATGACAGTAAACTCATCATTACCAAAGTTGAAGAATACACGTATCACATATTCCAAATATAATTTTCTGATTACGTGGTTTTGGAGAAGGACGAAGAATGATTTTTTCATTACAAAATCTTACGTAGAAGTAAATTCAAACATTTCAGCCTCTGTGATAATTTTGGAGGGGAGTTGGTGTCAAAAATATCTTTCAAAACTAAAACTGAGTTATACTTATAATTTTTTGAATCATTCACATATATTCATCGAAGAAACTCAAACTTCGTATTTAAGGTTAGGTCAAGATCACCAAATGTCTCTCCCTTGTTCGGGTCAAAAAGAATTCAGCAAAAGGGCAAATGAACTAAAATTTTAAAAAACTTTAAGGAGCTTCAAATAGATAAAATTCAATAAATATGAACTCATATGATTAATATGTTGACAAATGTAATGTATATCAGTTCCAGTTTTTCGGATAGTTTTTGAGGAGGGGATACGTGATAACCGATATTGCAATGTAAGGAGACTGAACAAAAGGCAGAGGTCGTTGATAATGAATTCATATGATGAAATAAAGTGAAGTTACCTTCAAATCGTTTTCTATTAAAATCAAATATTAAAATTAAAATAAACAAAAATAATTTATAAATTCAAAAAACTATAAATAAATTATTTATAAAAAATTAATTTATCATTAAAAAAATTATAATAATAATAAAATGATATTTTAATAAAAATTCATAAAAATTGTAGAATATCCATTACATATAAATATTAATAAATTATTTTTATTATATTTATTTATTTTTTCATTTAATTTTTTTTATTAAAAGTTTTCAAGTTTTCAATATTTAGTTTAAAAAATTAAATTTTAATTTCAGATATAGTAATATAAAAATTTCAGTCTCTCATAAGTGATCTAGGGGGGGGGGGGGAATCAATATCAAAAATTTATTTTGAATATCCCAATTTAAACTCATAGATACCATTCACTAATAAGTTGAACCTGCGCAAATTAGTAAAACTGCTGATGTTTTCAGCCGAATTTCCGAAGGACATGAAGGCTATTACAAGCCATCTGAATTTTTTCTCTCTCATAGTTAATTTTTTAAACCATAGTAATTGAGTAAATAGCAACTTTAGTAAATTGCAACGATATTTTCTTCGATTATGATAACTTCCTTTATCGCTGATATCACCAATAGCTGACCAACAGGCGATAGCTTCCTTTCAAATATCACCTTTTCTAAATAGATTTCAATTAAAACTCGACACACATGAGTTCTTCGAGTACATTTCCAATACAAATTCGCCGCGTTCGCGATTTCCAATTTTTAAGAGAAAAAATATCAACGAAAAGCAAAACGAAGATCAAAAAAAGTAATATAAAAGAATACCAATCTCGCAATATTGCAAATACGTGTTAGATCGCAAGTCGAACGACAATATCTGACGTTTAGTATTCTCTCGGTTAGTCTCGCCTCTGAGTTTGCTCTTTTTGCTTCGCCGACGAACGGTATTTTTTATATATTAATTTTCGTCTCGTTTTTAAAATGCTTTGAATTCCGAAATATATTCCGACTGTAAAACGATATCTTTGGCGTGAACCTTTACGTAGCACGTTTAAAGTGAACACCGCGACGTAACAATCTTTATGCGTATCCCTACATCCCTTCACCTCGCTATTCGGGCTAAAAACGCACCAGATATTTTAATAAAGGACTATCTCGCGTGTATTATTAAACGACACATATATGAAAAGCTCAAAAAATAAGAGGGTTATAACACCGTATACGCGGACCTCTGAAAACGTTTCAAAGAAACTATTCAATAGCTGCTGGGCAGAATTTTATTAAATACGCTTTTCATCTTTGTCAAGACATGTCATCGAATTTATTACGGATTTAGGCGTCGTTTATCGTGATCTCTCAACGCGAAAATATAAACATAGGTTTATGAAAGTGAAGTCCTACATGAGGCCGCGACAGATGACAATTTTCCCGCAATTTTACCTACCACTAAATGCGCAGCTCTATTTGCTGGATCTTTCGGATGAAAATTTTTTTCCACAATTTTCTTTGTTAGAAGTTGAGCCTTTTTGATGAAAATATTTCAGTTACTTTTTGGTAAAGAGAAGTGGGTGAAAAAATTTCTATATTACGTATACAAGACTATATATAGGTTAAGTACAAAAAAATTATTACCTACAGAAAATGGAAATTTTTTTTTAAAGGAAATTTCTTTATGAAAAATTCCTATAAAATTTCAATCTTAATGTAATTTTTTTTTCGCAAATTTCGTTCAAAATGAGAATACTTATAAATTTTATTTTTACATTTCTCTCTCGCCCTCCTTGTCAAACTTTTAAATTTATTCTTTTTGAAAAAGTCTGAAATTCGGAGTAAAAAAATCACTCAATTAGAAATACTTGGGGTATTTCTTCGAATTCTTCACTTCGAAAAACATGGCACAAGGTTGCCGAGGGACTAAGAATTTCTAATTTTGTAAAATGATGTAGAAAAAAATATTGGAAAGGAAATCAAGCTTTTGGTGCTCTTTAGAGAAGCTTCCAAGCTAGGCAGTTACTCTAGCCTCCATAACTGCACCACAGTAGGGCCTAGGAAACCTAAACATCATGTATAAAATTGCATTCTAATGACAGTGGAGTCTCTTCAACGATGGAGATGAATAAAAATTTTAAGGCGAGTTTGAGAGACTTTATAGAACTCGAATCTAGGTTACTTAAAAATTCATAATATGATTACTTACATCAAGAGTGGTGTATTATATTAAAAACCCAATGTTCTGAAATATACTGTATATATAATATGAATTTTTTCTGATCGTAGGGTGAGAGTATAATCTACAAGACCTTGAATATAATTACGACACGGGTTCCAAATTTCTCAACTCCATCGATGTTAAAGATGAGCAACAATTTTAATATCTCTCTTCTGTCACAGCATGAATAATAGTAAACAACGCAGAACCGTATTCAAGTGGTGGGGAAAGGTCACAACCCCCTCCGCTCCATTTATAAACTCAAAAGGAATGACATTTTTCATGATTAATTGATTATGACTACTCTAATTGGGATGAATCGTTACCAAGAAAATTTCATCGTCTTATAAATTATGCCCTAATGCACATTCATGAATTTTTTGAGTATTGAAAAAAAATTATGTCCCTCAAAAAAGTTCCCCCTCGCCCCTGAAGATCTGCAAAACGTACGTAGTGAAAATAATTTTCAATATCACTCCCATTAATGTATTTCGGCTACAGCCCTGTAACAACCCCCTTTCACCTCTCAGGGATACATACTTATTCTTTATAAAAGATAGGATAAGGGTTTACAGGAACCATTCAAAAATTAAAATTAGCTCAAGTGTATATATAATATGTATAGAGTCTTGTAGGATAAAAACAAAGAAGATATTTTGATAAGGGTTTTTGTTTAGAAGATTTAATAGGTAATAGCATTTAACATTAAAAAAAAAAAAAATTATCAATAATTCTTTTTTTTCCATAATGTGGTTTATTTATTTAAAATGTTTTCATTCCAATTTTAATATAAAAAATTATTTAATTAATTTGTATTCAATTATAAACAATATATAGGTAATATATCATAACGATAATATCATGATAATATTAAAAATATTTATTAATCACTTGAAGGAGCATGTAAAATAGGTATCTATCGTGTTTTATCAATAAATGAAAACAAATTATGAATCTCCTAAACATCATAAAAATTTAAAATATGCAGCTAAAACTCGTATTGGCCTTTAAACAACAGAACTTGACTTCTGAACATTTAAAAAAAAAAAAAAAAAAAAAACTCAAGATTTTCAACTTTTTCCTTCAATATGAAAAATGTAAACTTTGTTTAGATGATGGTTCATTAAACTTACTGTTTGAATCATTTCACGATAACATTTATCAATTCCTCATCGATTTTCGAAAAACAAAAAATAAAATTGATAGATTTATTTTCTCCTATGAATCTTACAGTAACATTATTTTCATGATGGAATGAGAATGTATTTTGTAAATCGCGAGAGAGAGGGAGGGGGTGGATATTCATAACATATTTTATCAACAAAAAATTTAATACATGAGCAATCTATGCGAAAATATTATTTCGTCTCAGCAGCTCTATTATATGAATGAATAAAAATCATAATAAACAACGTTTCAAGACATTTTCATTACTTGAATTCATAATTACGAGTAAACTCACTAACTCAGTAGAATACTTACATTTAATCCGTATAAACTCGCCGTAAAAATTAAATAAAAAATGTTAATTATCAAACCAAAAAAAAAGCCTAAATAAATTTCGCACCCAAAATTCAACTCCACAATTAAAAATTTTTCCCCTACAATATCGCTCCAATAACGAGCTAATTCTGCCAACTAAAAATGAATTTCACGTACCAACTAAGTTTACAAAAGAACGGAATTTCGACGAAAGAAAAACTTCAAAAGGCATCTTGATAAATTGTCGTAAAAAAATTTCATTCCAAGTAAGGAATTTTGAAAAGCAACGAGTTCTTAATTATAAAGGTTAAATTGCACAGCTTCGGTAGGTTACCGGGGGAGTCTTGTTATTGCGGCTTTTACGCGCAAATATTTAAATCGGCCATTTCATTTCGTCCGTACAACGGTGCATGGAGTAGACGTCATGGAAATATGGTAGTTTTATTAAATTCCGCGTGTAATTTTAAATACATTTTATCATCGCTATTATTAAGCAATTTTTAATTAAACTTTTTTATCTTTAGAATACGGTTTTGCAATTAAACCAAGGAATTTCCTTAGCCCATTATGACTTCGAGACTTGAGTGTCTTGCGAAAGCGTTCCGGCATAATGAAAAAGTAAAACAACCAAGTTCTCGTTCATAAGTAACACTGATGCTGTGTCAGATGAAAGCTCTCGCGAATTCATTAATTCTCTACTCTCGATGGCGTTATATTACGCGATTCAAGTTATGGATGTTCTCTTCTCGGAGTTTCAGACAATAGCAATAACTATGAGGGGTGAGGGTATTTTTCAAAATCGTTACGTATTAAATATGAACTATGGATGGCATATTGTAATCGTCGATGTTTAAACGAATTTCTGTGTCGAATGTTGGCTAGTTATAACAACATATTGTCTTTCTATCGGACTATAGTATCAATTTCGAGTTTATTAATAATGATTATACGTTAAAAAGAGGTAACGGTGATTCAGGATGAAGTAAAAGGGTAAATTTCCCAGGGATGATTTCTGGCCAATACACTAAGATGGTAGATAGGTACTATACAGGAACAATCATTACTAAACTTATCGACATCCAGCCTCACACATTTTTGATGGATACACTTCTAAGCAAAATTTTTCTTTACACACGCAAATTAGTCGATCTGACCAATTTTTTATAGCTGTAATGTAGATCCTAAAAAATTATTTTAAACATAAATAACACCGCCTTCCCTTATTTTCCTTTTAAAATGATATTTTTAATTTAATTTTTTCTTTTTCTAATTAGATAACCACGATACTAGACTAACATAAATCAGTGCCGATTTTAGGATCGCTACTTGGGGGGGGGGGCAGGTTTCAATACCATAGAGTCAAGTGGGAAAGATAATAAATTGTTTTAAATTACCAAAAAGTTTATATGTACTAAAAGTTATATTTTTCATTTAAAAAAAGCTCTGAGGGGGGGGTTAAATATCCAACCCTTCTCCCCCAAAACCGGCTATGACATAATCACAAAAGAAGTTTTTAGGATGTATTTTGACTCCTATATAATATACAGTAGATAAATATTTTTAATAATTCTAGTTCAGGTGTTTCATTATCAATAATATAAGGATAAATTTGAAGTGTAGGAGTAAAGGGTTGATGGAGACATTTTTGAAAAAAATATCTGTCGACAGCCCAGTATCCGGTGAGAGGAAAACACTAAACAAAAATGAATTCTAAACTTTTAATTTTGAAAAAATTAAAAAATGTAAGCAGCCATGCTGCATTACTGGAGCTGAATTTTTAACTGGGGCTTGTTCGGGTTTGGAAATAATTTTGCTAACCCCCCTTATGACTACAGGCCACAGCGACCACGCCCAATACCAAGTCTAAAAACCCCTACCCTATCCCTTCCAAAACTACTTAGAATGTTAAATTTAGGGAAAATGTAGTACTTCTTGCCATGCAATAATCATATCAACATAAATTTTTCAAAATATAACTACTACAAGGCTCCTCAAATTACTTATAAATTGTTAAGATTCGCCACTTTGGATCAATTTTGACCCAAATTGGAAAGGTCATATTCTGGTCATCAAGTAAACCTACACACCAGGTTCGACTTTTCTAGATCAATATGAAATTCCTTGCTGCAACTTCCCCTCCAATAGCGATTTTTGCTCTAACTCCCCTCCAAATTCACTTTGCACTTGAGAAGCCAAAGTCAAAATGAATTAGTCACTTGGGCTCATTTTATCATATGACACCGCAATAAAGAAATGTCGACCTCTCGTGTACCCCCACCACATTTTCAGATCGATATCCTCTTCTTCTCCCCTCAAATGTCATCTGTGAAAATGAATTTGGGATATAATATACTTCTTATCTCCAATAATCTTATGAGTTATTATTAATTATATTTTCACTAATTTGAGGTTCCTTAAGCTCCACTCAAATTTTGATGATCCGCCATTTTGTATCCATTTTGACTCAAATTCAAGGTGTCGTATTCTAATCATTAACCAACACTACGAACGAAGTTTGACTTTTCTAGGTTGATTTGGCGAGAAGATATGGAAGATTCAAAAAATTTCATAACTCAAATCTTCCTCAAAAAGCAGTTTTCCACTCTAACTCCTCTCCAAATGCACTCAGGAAGCTGAAATTTGGATATGTTCGTGTCTATAACTCATTCTTTCATGTGAAATTGAAAACAAAAAATTTGAGTGGTTTACCCCTTCTTCAGCTCGCCTCAAAATTTGAGTGATCCGCCATTTTGAATTTCATCGAAAAAACAAAAAAAGCTGTTTTGTCATATTTCTAAGAAGAGTCTCTCACCAAGTTTTGAGCAAATTTCATGAATACCCACCGGTGCTATGCGTGGGGGAAAAATATAATTACATGTATATACCAAAAACTTGGGCATTTGTCAAATGATTACGAATGGTCTGAAACGCGAAGATTTGAAGACCTTCTCTCGACCGCCTCCTAAATCAGGTAGGTTGTAATAGCTATCGCTTTCAAGTTGAAAACTCGCCTAAAAAAGTGTTACCATTCAAGAAAATGAGCCTCAATCGCAAATCAACTGACCCTCAAATGAGATACCTGTTAGAGTGATATTGACGTTTAAGAGGTCTTATTCTTAGGAAAAAGGACACCAATATCGTTGACCTATCTACACTCCGAAAACAGGGGGGGGGGTTGCAACGGGCCCAGCAAATTCTGTGTTCATTGCATATAGTTCCAATAGATTTAAAAGGAAAATATACAAAATATGAATACTTGGTTATACGTATATCCCTTTCAAAAAAATATTTCCACTCAACATTTCTCCTACTCACTTCAATTTTTACAAATTTTTACGATGAAATATCCGAAATAAATTATGAAAAATATATGTTATTATTAAGGGGTCAAAATACTACGATAAACTTCTTTCGTATTCGTGCGTTGTACTAATTCATTATGATTAAAAAATTAAAAAATTAATTACATCAAAAAATACCATTCTGAGAAGAAAATAAAAAGAAATGTGGTGTTGATATTTCTCGAACGACTTTATACCAAAAAAATTGTTTAAATACACTAACTTGCGCCTGCAAGAAAAGTTTGTATTTATTTTTCTCCCAAAATACAAAACTTTGGTCACGAATGTTTTTCGATAGCACAAACCTAGCACTTATGTACATACACATACATTGACCTGAAATAGCCCTGGGCAAGTTCACCCTTCTTATCTACCTATAGCCTTTCGAAAGTTTTCTCTACGCTCACGTGCTGTTAAGAATCGAGCCTTGGGCTATACAACTGGCGTATTACCACAGAAAATCTAGATTAAAAGAGAATTTCATTAACATCTCCGACGCTATCGATTAATCCATTAAAGGAGCATCGCCGGCTAAAAAACATAATTAAAACGCTCGTCGGTCGTTAAAACACTCGAAAAATTCTTCGACGAAATGAAAACAAGAACGAAAGTATTGTTCCGACGGAATATTAATTAAGAGACTCTTCAAGTTCGCCGTTCGGTATGTTACAAAATGGAAACTCCCTCATTGAAAACTTTATCCTCCCTTGTCTCTTCCAATACAGAATTCAATCATTTATTTGGCGCTGCCCGCGTGTACCTAGTAATCTTGTATTTCTCTAGGATTCCATCTTCCCTTCTTTTATAAAATTTCATCGTATATAAAACACGTCTGATCCAATGAAACGCATACGTCCAAAAATGAAACTTTATCGCACACGTAACCTCTACGAGTTTACGTAGCCTTCGGCTATACGGTGTACACCGCAATCTGCTTTTATAAACGAAATTTAAAGGGTGGATATTTATTTTTATTAATATTCGTATTCGCTATTAAACGCAAACCGCTACGCTAAAAGGGTATTAAAATCTACGTTTAACCACCGCCATTCGTACATGTGCGAAACTGCGAATGTACAGGTTAAGGGTGGAAATTAATTTCCAAGAAAAACGCTGCAACCACCAACGGTGAACGATTACCGACGGTGTATGAATATCTACGAATACCTCGGCAATTCATTTTTATAAATAAACCTCTCCGTAGAATATTTATTCACTTTTCTTATCTCGCCTACGAGCCTTTTTTCCTGTCCTAATATTTTTCAACGCGTCATAAATTTAGCATTTATCATCGGGGGAGATATGTTGTTATCTTTTTTATTCGATGTGGGTAGCGAATTTTTATCTTCAATTTGCTAAATTATATTTCGAATATATTCGTACTTACCTATTGAAGTTGCGAAATGAGTTCACATCACGTTTACCCGATTCAATTCGAATAAGTTCACAACGATTTCTGAAAATAAATGGAATTTTTTTTTAAATCGGATTTCAAGAAAATTTTTCATGTTAGGAATTCATTTTTTTATTTTTAAGTCAGCAGAAAATATTGAAAAAAAATTCTTCTTAGCTGCCAAAGCTGATGTGGGGAGGGAGATGAAGGAGTTGAAATTTTGAAAAATTTATAAAACCCATAAACACCATTTAAAAGAAGTATTCGTAATTTTACAAAATGTAAATTAATGCCAGTACCTTTGAAAAAAATAAACTTTCATCATAAGCCCCCGAAATATGAAATTCTACTATAAACCATTTGGTGATTACACATTATTGATGAACAGATAATTACTAGGCTCACCATTTTATTAAGTTGATTGTACGTATTATAGATCCCTGAAAGAGAAACCATAAAATACCAAGTTTTTACGAATCATATAAGGACAAGATCATCTTGGATTGTATTATGAATTTAAAATCAACTATTCTCCCTCTCCCCTCGTCTTGAATTTTCATAGTTTGTAACACTTCAAAAATATTGAACTGATGATGTTGCGTAGCCGCTCGTTTCCTGCGCCCTTTCTCCTTTCTTCTTTCTCTGACTTCCACCCTCACGACTGTATGATGTAACCTGTTTCACCCTCTCTCTACTTTTCACTATTTCGGCTCTCGCACGTGCTACCGCCTAGCGAGCCGCTTTTGGTTTGCGACCTTTCAGTTCGTCCTGCGTATTTCTAAATAAACGTTCGTTGAAACCGACTCGCCTCGTATTCATTGTGTATCGAACTCACCACAATGTATAAAAAAGTTGAATATTTATTCGAATTCCACCCTATTTACAGTTCAATGAGCCAATTACAAAGAGAGGACAATTCGAAATCGATATACGCTCCAAAAACATAATACATAATAGTATATATAGTTATAATTACAATTTAGCCACATTTTTAACAAAAATTTAATCATAATTTAGTCTTATGCTCAAATAATAAAAAAGAATCACCCAGCAACCATTTTGAATTATGATTTTTTTTTCAATCCTCTCTCCCCAAATTATGTAATTGTAAAAAAATCCCTCTTGTAAAAGGTACCTGGGTAAATTACATAGTAATTTCCAAAAGTAAAACGAATGCAAGTAGCCTCGTGTAAAAGGTACTAGCCCCAACTGATGCGCGTTGTATATGACAATGGAGTGGGGGCATGAAACGCACCTATAAATACTAATGCAATCACAGATACTGGGTAGTTGTTAAATAACTCGTAGTGAAATTTCAGTTGATCTTGTGTTCTTTTTATAAGTACATATTTACGAATCCAGAAAAAAAATTGAAATTAAAAAGGGTCTCTTCTGATAAGATGTTGAAAACGGCCCTTGACCCAAATTCGGTCACAAGTGGTCCTAAATGTTGCCCTCGATGAAAAAACTGCCCAAAAAAATGTTTGACCCCCACCCCACCCTTCCTGAGAAATCGACTCCCATATGTCGAAAATTCAATATTTTTCAACTCTGGATGGGATGGATGAAAAATTTTGAAAATTTCACTATTGATAGGCATTATATAAGTACATTTGTGGAAATTTTTTCATATTTTTCGATTCATATTTTCTTGAACTTCTTAGGCTTTGAAATTTTCAAAAAATTGTAAAAATTTTTTTTGAGGGGGGTACATAGCTGAAATTTTTTCCATACTTAGCTCGTACTCTAAGGTACAACATGATAATATTTTCAACCCCCCGAAGAAGGGTGGAAGTTGGTTAAAAAAAATGAAATGTGTAACAAGAACGCCTCCTAAATTCACTTTTTTGCATTTTTTTTGCGAACAACGCGTTTTAAAGAAAAAGTACTAAAGTAATAAAATGTTTCTCATTAAATTCTCTATAAGAAAGGGTCTTATAATATTTTTCGTATACCCATTAGGGGAGAAGATAGGGGACTACAAAGTTACTCCTAATACCAATAATTATTATGTATTACACTATCGCAAAATCAGTAAGGACTAAACAAGAAAAAAAATAAAATAAAAAATAAGAAATAAATAGAAAATGAACATTGGGAATGAAGGCGAGTTACTTTTCGACTATTGTGGCAAACTTATTGAGGATTTCACAATGAGAATAAATAAAATTCGACATAATGATGATGAAGTTGAAGTAGTACCTATAATAGTCCAGTCATATTACGATTACAATCAAGACTAATTGGGGACCGAAGTTTTTCTGAGGAAACTTGTAGCCAATAGTGTCCATAACAACACCTAACTTTCCCCCAAAAATCGCGCCATTGCTTTTCCCCGAAAATCCACATTTATGCCCCCAAAACTAGTTTTTCGCAAATAACACGCGTTCTAATCTAGATACAGAGAAAAAGTCCAGTTAAGAAGTTATGCTGATCAGATTTCCAACAAAAAATATCATTACGCAATTTTCGCCCAAATTGATAGAATCGCGAGAAAACGCACTTGAAACGCCCCACTTACACTGCACATAGCGCGACGTTTGATATAAACTACAGTGTTATGATAATGTTTTATGTTCTCATCGTGCCAATGACTACAAGGGGCGGGGGGAGGGTAGAACAAATTTTGTTTTTTTCGCAAAAATTGATCTGGTATACCGCTTGATAGTTTCAAAATAATTATGATATGATAGTAATTAATTATAAACTCATGAGTAGTATCGAATGTGATAGATTTTCGATATTATCATGTTGTACCTTAGAGTACGAGCTAAGTATGGAAAAAATTTCAGCCATGTACCCCCTCAAAAACAATTTTTACATTTTTTTGAAAATTTCAAAGCCTGAAAAATTCAAGAAAATATGAATCGAAAAATTTGAAAAAATTTCCACAAATGTACTTATATAATGCCTATCAATAGTGAAATTTTCAAAATTTTTCATCCATTTCATCCAGAGTTAAAAAATATTGATTTTTTGACGTATGGGAGTCGATTTCTCAAGAAGGGGTGGGGTGGGGGGTCAAAAATTTTTGCGGGGAGTTTTTTCATCGAGGGCAACATTTAGGACCACTTGTGACCGAATTTGGGTCAAGGGCCGTTTTCAACATCTTATCAGGAGAGACCCTTTAATTATAAATTTAATTTTTCAAATTTATAAATTATTTTGTTTGAGTGCAATTGTTGGCACAAAATTAATTTTGAATAAATTAATATCTTACTTACTTTAATTTTTTTTTTTTTTAATTAATTCAGAATTTGGAATTATATCACAAATTATAAATCAAGGAACAGGAAAAATTGAAATTTTTAGAAAAATTAATATAATTATGCTATAATTTCAATTGAAAGTTTAAGATTCGACTTCCAAAATTCCAAAAAAAAAAAAAATGAAAAAATTTTCTTTTCAAACTTGCGGAAGGAAAGCGCTACTTTACCTCCCGCTCGCTAATCGCTCGGATCTCAAACGAGCGCTTTTCTCCCACATTTAGGAAAAATTTTCTTTCACTACTCGGAAGAAAAATGGATCCTAGACTTGTGTGACTCATCATCCTCGCTTTGCTCGGGTGACAAACCTCACACTCGTCAAGAATCACTATTACCTCCCCAGTTGTAAAATATACAATTACTTTATTGAAAAGTTATAAACCTGTCTTCAGCACGACTCCTGTTCAATGTTTACCATTTTCTAAATTTTTAATTCTTCCCCAGACATTTTCAGGAAGCTGAAGATTCAAAATTTCCATCCCATAAGAGAATATTCAACGTGCCATGTGAAATTATGAGGCTATAGAGGCACCATAGCCGGTTTTAAGGGGGGAGGTTGGGTGTCTAACCACCCCAGAGATTCTTTTTTTTTAGGTGTTCAAATCAACTTTTTGGTAATTTAAACAATTTACCATCTTTTCCACTTGACTTTATGGTACAAACGCCCCCCCCCCCCCAGCAGCAATCCTAAAACCGACAATGAGAGGTACATTAAAAAATTAAATTGATATCATAAAGCTTGAACCCGAAAGATGAAAGGACTCTATCCACGAGAGAAAGGGCGAGGGAGGGGGTAGGAAGGCTGGAAGATTAAGTCTGATGCGAATCTACTCATATCTAGGATATAGAAGAAGAATATGTTGAAGATATTGCATAAATATAGCAGGTTGTGGGGTAGGATGAAAATTTAGTCAAGATGAAAAGTACGTGAAATTTGTATGGCGCGGCGATTCACAACGTAAAGGTAAAAAATCTTTTTTAATCAACATTTTTTAAATTTTAATTAAAATTATTACTTTACTAGCGTTCAAAAAATTCATCAGATCTTGAGCTCAATCACAGCTTACAACAACTACAAGGTTTGAAATTATTACCCATTATTTTGAGTAAAGTCTTAATAGGCGAAAATAGCAGGTTTATGTCTAAGAAAGAAGATTATGCTTCAGCTATTAAAAAAAAAAAAAAATCATAAAAATTCTTAATTTAAAAAAAAATATTTATGTAAGGTAATTTGAGATTTGAGAAGCCCCACCATGCTGCTCCTCCTCCTCCTTTCTCCACCTATGACCTCTTCCCATAGCTAATGCACTCATCTAGGCCCCACGGGGTGAGGGGTGGGGTGCCGATACTACATCATATATACTAATAGTAAAACGTGTAAGCTCCCACAGGGGAGTTCAAATGAGTATGTGCTTGTATTTTTATACTTCTAATTTAATAATTGTATTAATATTCTCTTAAATAAATGCAAAAAAAAATTGACCAATAATTCTTTTGTTTCAGATAGGAACTGTCCACTCGAAGTGCTTGAAATGCAGAAACGAACCTAAAATGGTCAGCAGATAAGTTCAGGTAAGTGGCAACTTGAAAACCCTCAAATTACCATCGTGCATTGAAACTACACCCTATCTAATTTACCAAAGAGACTTTATCTACAGCGCAACATTAAAGTAAAATCTCATAAATAACTCCTTTTCAACTCCGAAATAAGGCTTCCGTCGAGAAAATTGCATACCGTCTCCGTCGTCGTCGAGAAATGCACCGAAAATTAATTTACGCGCTAAAAATCACCCATTTATATCTTGTCTCCGGCGTTTCTTAGATATGAAATTCGTTTAAACATAGTGTATGAAACAAATTGTATATTCAAACTGCAAACTTCATTATATCTAAAACAAGAAAGCGCCTTCTGCTTTCTTAATTAATACTCGAGACCTCATGCAGTTGTTGTATCGAATGGGAATAACGTATAGCGAGTGTAAATTCGTTTAATTAATCATTTTTCTTTGACGTTCATTTTCACGTATGATTTGCCCGACAGCGAATTTATTTTACGAAATTGTAAAATTCGCTCTGTTTTGAGCTTTATATCGATTAGGCATAATAATCAACAGGCTGAACGAGCACATCTCTATAGGCAAATTTAATAATAGGTCCTCTTAGACGAGTAAATAATTCGCTAATGATGAACGACATCGCGAAATTACTCTTTAATACTTTATACCCCTCGATTATGCATAGTCTGTTGGATACTTCTACCTGTTCTCTTTGTAATTCTGCTTTGTACCAAGGAGACCAGTATAAATCTCTTGAATTAACGCGTCATCTTTGCAAACTTCAAAACTTAGAGAACTTTAAGCATTACATACGAGCCCCACTTCGAAAAAAACTAAATGCTATGTAACTGCGGATGACATTTATTCACAAAAAAATTATTATTTCTCTCACAGCATACGTTTAAAAAAAATTACAAATTCGTTGTAAATTACGCGAGGATATTTTCAACCGTGCTTCGTAAATTGTAACACTTGAATTGCACTTCCAACGAAACTATTTCGTGATAAGTGTCTATACAGGTATCCTGTACTATAAAAAGCTTCAAAATTTCATTCCAACTTGAAAAATATATCGTTCTTTAATTTTTTGACTTCATATATATATAGAGGAAGAAAACTTATTCGTACAGAGCATATATTTGCGAGGGTTGTCTTTGCTAAAATTAAACGATGGGTGCAATAATAACTACATCAATTGTTCAAGAGAAACATAGCTCAGTGTACGTGAATACAAATTTATTGAAAACATAATTTATCACAGCTTTAAATTAACACAAAAGGATATGTCTGAGAATTAAAATTTCCAAGTTCATGTTGACATTATTTCCATTCCATTTCTACCTAGCTTTCAGATTCTGCTCTTTTTAATCCAAACTTTTCATTTACTACAATGGCGAATTGAATTCCCTTCCAGTGAACTAGATAAGTCATGAACTTTTACAATCAACTTCACATTATCATCGATAGAAGCATCATCATCGCCTCATCGGTCTCCACTAATAATTTCTAGTCGTACATTCGCGTATTCCCCACATAATAAAAACGCAGCCACGATTCTCTCGAACATCACAACGCACTGCACAGAGGATAATTTCGCAAAATGAAAACAACCCGAACGGTTCACCCAACCACATCCACGATTCGTATAATCGATCTGGATATTTTTTAATATTCAGACGTGTCGAATTAATTTAAATCTACAGCGGCTTCGTTTTAAACGTGCCATTTACATATAAGCTCGAAGGGTGAATAATCTGATGAAAGGTATGGAATCGCGTTGCCTTGTACTTAATCTAAACGACTCCGGGCATCTTTACGAGTTGTCTGAACGTTTCGATATTTCGAGCATTAGGGAATGAGGTATTAAAAAGGACAACGATTAGTCATCTTGACGTGAGTGCGAATATTGTGAAAGGCATATTTTCGAACTTTTACTTCTTAAAAATGGCAAAAATTTAGATAAAATAGGTCTGAAAATTAAAAGAAATACATTAATAATTCCAATAGTGTTTTGCTTTTTATAAATCGAAAAAGTTGAATAATATATTTTAAAAACAAGCGTAAATTTTAATCGCTCGAGTAATTGTTAAGAAAATTATAAAATTATTTACTATTTGATAAACATATTTGCCTCATCACTAACCGTTGTGGTGGCAACACTTCGATCATGTTATTTTTTTTTACCCATGTTTAGCAAACTTTTTTTTTTTCGTTAGCGTCGAGTTATCATTAATTATAAAAATTACATTGTCAAAGTGTAAGATTAAATGAAACATACTTCGTAATTTCGATACTTAATTTCATTGAACAACACTAATAAATTAATTACAAAACAAAAAAAAAATCAACGTAATCTCGTTTTTGGTTTCTAAAAATAATGTTCGCTGGTTGGCTGTTCGATGAAAAAGATGAAGAATAAAAAAATGATGAGAGCAAAAGCTTAAAAATGAAAATTGATTTTAAATATTTTTAATTTGAGAAAATGTGTAAAAAAAGTAAGCGGCCATGCCGCATTACTAGAGCTGAATTTCTAACTGGAGCTAGTTCAGGTTTGGAAAGAACGTTGATAACCCCTTCATGCTTACAGGCCACATCCAATATCGAGTCAGAAAACTACTACATTATCTCTTCCAAAAACCTCTTAAGAAGTTGGATTCGAAATAAATGTACTTCTTGCTCTTCAGTAAGTACATACACACATATTTCTCAAATCATAGCTACTTGAGGTTGCTCAAATTATCCTCAAATTTTTACGATCCGTAATTTGGGATTTATTTTGACCCCTATTTAACAGGTCATATCATAGTCATCAACTAATACTACATATAAAGTTTGACTTGTGTAGGTCGATTCGGGTAGGAGATATGGAAGATTCGTGAAATTTCCTATAGTAATTTCCCCTTCAAAAACCGGTTTTGCAACTCCCCTCCAAATTCACTTGCGAAGAAAAAATCAGAAGAGATTAATCAGTTGAGCTCATTTCATCATATGACCCCACAGTAAAAAATTTTAGAATTTATCTGTACCATCACCACATTTTGAGGTCGATAATCCCTCCTTCTCCCCTCCAATATCATGTTTCAAAGTAAATATGGAATATAGTATGCTTCTTACACCTTACAATCATATGAGTTCATATTAATCACATTTTTACTAATTTGAGGTTCCTCAAGTTGTTCTACTCGAATTTTGATAATCCGCCATTTTGTATTAATTTTGACCCAACTTCAAGAGGTTAATATTCTGGTCATTAATTACCCACACATACAAAGTTTGATCTTTTAAAATTGATTTGGCGTGGATATATGGAAGATTCCAGAAACTTCACGACTCACAACTTCAAAAAGCTGTTTTTTGCTCCATCTTGCCTCAAAATACACTTGGGGAATTTAAATTTAGATATGTCGGTATCCTTGACTCACACTTTTATATGAATCAAGAAGAAAAATTGAGCTATTTGCCTTTTTTCCAGCCCCCTCCAAGTTTGAGTAATCCGCCATTTTGAATTTTATCAAAAAAACAAAAAAGGATTTTTGTTGCATTTATCACACGAGTGTCTCACCATGCATAAGAAAAAGTTGGAACTTTAGCAGATTATTACAAATGGTATAAAATGCATAGAATCAAAGACGGACTTTCCCCTGAACTTTTTCCCAAATTAGGTAGGCTGTAGTACTATCGTTTTTAAATTAAAAATTCAACTAAAAATTAAAACTTAAAAACAAGGAAAAACAAAAGCATCTCGGATTTTAAAAGAGGCTGGAGATACTAAATTTTTTAATTTTGAAATAATGTGCAAAAATTAAAAAAATTAAAATTCTATAATGAAAAAATAAAAATTCAAGAATTAAAAAAAATTAGTGAGAAAAACGTTAAAAAATATTGACTTACTTTTTTTTTACTTTTTTTCTTTAACGTGTCATATACAGCTACGAGGCTAGAAGCATGGAAATTATTTTTGATTAAGCACATGAGTTTGTTAGGGAAAGAAAGGTAAGTATTTTATTTATAGAAGCTGGATTATCGTGTAGGAGATTGGGTGAACAGGCTGGAATAAGGTTAAATAATCAACATTTTCTAAAATATTATAGATTTTGAATTTTCACAAAAAAAAATTTTTTTAATGAAAAAAGTAAAACGATTATTTAACGTTGAAAAACTTCAATAAACTAAAAAATACCGTAGAAAAAAATTTAGTTGAAAAATTGAAAAAGTGTAAAAGTGAAAAAAAAAATTCAAAAATGAAAGAAACCCCCAACAACATTTTAGATAGATACAAATTTTCATTTTGTAATCGATATAATTTTTCCACAGTATGTGAATCTAAAAAAAAAAAAGAAAATCAAAGCAATCTCGTTTTTGCCATGTCGCCAAAATGGTTTCCTACCCATGAAACTTTGATAATCCAGCAAAACGGCGCCACCCAATGCGAACTAAAAAATAGCTAACTTCAAAGTACACCACGTACGTAGGTTAAACGGCGAAAATATTTTAGCATCATTACGAAAGCACCCCCCAGAGACGCTAACTTTACTTTGATGGCGCGTTAAAAACAGTTAGTTAAACTTTTGTAATTAACGTAAATTTGTCGGAAAATTTTGTAAATTTTACTTTCTGCATTGCGCAGCTAATTTCCAGCACAGAAAGGAAGCAGTATGGGGCGTCGCGCATCGTATAATCCAGATATAGGTTAACGTGGAAAACCTCATGTATATAGGCGTACACTCCGCATTTCTAAAGGATAATTAATTTTTTTGGTTAGCCAACCACGTAGGTTAAATTATACTGGAACCTAGTGATGCATTATTTTCAACGACGGATGTAAAATTTCAATTTCCAGCTGAAATACAACGATCAAACGACAAAGAAAACGGAAACCGTGTCATGTAAATGAGTAAAACAAAGAGTACTCCGCGTATGACCTTTACAGTGAAATATTTGTTTTCCATCCGATGGCCTTTTAATCTAGAGCGTACGTCTATGAAAACGTCACGTAGCCTTTTTTACCCGCCGGGTGTAACGATTCGTTACGAAACCTCATTAAACGCGGTGTCGATTGTCAACGCTACCCTATCTAGGGTAATTAACATTCGCGGTAGCATTGGTTATAGTTTCGCGATATTTACGGCCCACCGTACGAGTACGTACGGTAATGATAAATTACCAGAGTTTAACTAAAACCGTAACAGTATCCTCGCGGTATTACATAGCACGCGTGAAAATACGTACGCTGTTAGTAAGTAAATTACGAGTAACGAGGTGACATTCGTGACTCGGCTTGAATTATTCTTGGGGTGCTTGAACGCCATATCTATAGAGCTCGCCCCAATTAAAGTCGCAACTTCGGAGCACCGATTAGCTTTTATTAGAGTTATCAAGCTTCAGATATGGTCAGTGACGAATCTAATGGCTGAGAGACACGGTATGGCATTTTGAAAATAAGAGTATGGTGTGTGGAGAGAAATTTACATATCAATATCGGATATTAAAATCAAAATTTCGAAATTCAGCAAAATACACAATTCTAGGCAGAGTGTTTGGTCCAAAAAGAGGTTTCCAAATATACTTGAGGTAGGCTGCAAAGATCACATGTTGCCTAAGCGGTAAATTTTTCTTCCATGAGCTCAGCTTTTTCAATATTAGAGTGTTAACGTATAATTCCTCTATTATATCAGTCATCATGTAAATTTATACGAATCTAATAGGTATCTTCAAGTTAAAAAAAATGTTTTTTCATAATCAATTAGCAAAGATATCAGCATGAATAAAACAAAAATGAAAAAATGAGCTACGAATACTTGAATTAATACGAATTATAACAAAACAAATTATTTGCTGTCAAGAGCCCTGGCTGGGACTCGAATAGAAATGACTTTTAGGCTCTTTGGAGAAAATTTTTCTTGTAAATGTTTTTTTCTGATTAAAAAGAAAGGTTATTAACAATAAAAATTAAAAATTAAAAATTATATTATTTTTTTCAGTTTTTTTTTATTCTGTAAATTTGAAATTTTCAAATATTTTTTGATTTTTTCTGATTATTTATTTATTTATTTATTATATGTATTTTTTTTTTTTGTTAATGTAAATCTTAAGTATTGATGTAGACAGTGAAACGCTGTGACTAAAGGCATTTGCTGTATATTTGGTAGATCAATATAGAGCTCGAATTTCTAATCATTCACATTTTGATTAAACATAATTTTTCATTTTAGAATTTTTCCATTTTCAAAAAATTTTCTGTTTTATCTTTTAACATTGTTTTAAAAACCAAAATTCAGAATTTCCGAACCTTTAATTTTACCTTCAAATCTGATCTGCCAACTCTCCTACCCCCCTCCCCTCCACTTGGCCACGGCCCTATCGTTCTGAAGAAAAAGTAATGTCATAAGTTCATGAAACTTACACATAATCTTTCCGAGACCCACGTTGGGCGCCACTAAATTGATTTTGATATGAAGCATAAAATAACTTTCAATAAACATCGAAGACATACATTAGACACATATAGATTACATCAAACTGAGTATCTACGTAATTTCTAGAATAATATTCTTCCAAAATTCGTCAAACTTCTCATTATAATAGACGCAATAATGATGAAATATTATGACTAGATACTAAAAAAAGGTTCAAATCGATTTTTAGAGCTGGAGGGAAACAGGTTCTAGGAGCAATTATACCACGCCTTTTGTTGGTTAAAACTCTAGCGCTTCTTTATTGAACAAAAACGAATTGAAGTTATATTTTGTGAAGTGATAATATCACCTTATGCGAGTTCTTCGAAAACTTTATTTCACAATGGCGCCCAACGTGGGGCTTAAATGTTGCAAATAAAATTCAGTACACAGTATTGTGCAATTTGATCATACCATAGTGCATCGTACTGAGTGAATAATTATATTATCTTACTCAGTAGGCGCATCACAAAAAATAAAAATTCAGAATGGCTAAAAAAGATTGCAAGGGTGAAGATAAATTTCTTAAATCCAATTTGTTTGAATATTACTTTTCAATAAATATGGTAAATTATTCTGATCATAATTTAAAGCAAGATAATAATTTTTTGAAATTTGAAATTCATTCATTTGTGGATTACAAATACATGAAATGAGCTACGATGTTCCATAATCATTTTAGACAGTGAAAGTAATTGAAAAATTAAATTCGTTAAAACTCGGTAAAATGAGGCAAAAAGTAGGTTGTCACTTCATAGTTTTGTATTCATTTTTTTTTCTTTTTCTTTTTTTCTTCAAGAAAAAAAAATTTTAGTTGCTGCATTACTTATAATCTAAACAATACCATATAGAAGAGAAATAGTTAGCAATACGGTACTACTTCTCACATAATCACTGTATCAGTGAAATTGAAGGTACACTAGATTGTAATTGATTCATTCTGTTAATTTCTTATCAATTGACTTGAATCCAAAATTGACTTAAATAATGAAAATGACATTATTATAATAAATATTTACGTATCTAATGATGAAATTTTATGAGAAAAAAAAAATGAACAGCGAAATAAATAGTTAATAATTGCCAGCCCCCTTTGTTTTTATCAATAAAAAATTTAAATTCACCTTTTCTCTCCTCATTTCATCTAGAATGGAATCAAACAACGATCGTTCAATTCTGTTGAGAAAAATTCAATATAATGAAAATTCTTATATATCTAATCTAAGTGAACTATTCAACTCCGATATAACCTACTTAAATTTAAACAGGCAAACATCAACAACAAACAGGCCACAAAACCCACAAAAAACTAAGACTTCTAAGCCCCACCGAACAGCGTGAAAGAACAAAGTCCTGCGTTGTTTTGCCAAACAAAGGGGGTTTTCCCGAGATCGGTTTCGTATACGAGAAAAGCAAAAAACAAGAAAAACACTTCTCAGTTGGCGGAAAATTAAACGGTTAAGTGCTCTTAAGAACAAAACTTTTTCGATTCGTTTTCGTTGCGCTACCCCGCTCGAGCAGCTTTTTTTGTTATTACAACTTCGCTAGATCAATCTTGCCGATTATTTTTAAAATGTAATTAAAACCTAACGGCGTGGCACTAATAAGCGTCGAATAAATAAAAAAATATGGCGGTTGGAGCGCGCCGAAGAGTTAAGAGGTTGGTGAAATTAAAACGGCGAACGACGTTGTAAAAGACAAAAGTGTAGGAGTTAAGTGTACAAAATTCATTCGCAACGAGTATTTTATACGAGGTAAATATTTACCGTGTTATACAAACGAAGCCGGATAATATCGATGCGTGTGTTTTAATAACACCCTAAAACAGCAAATATAGAGGGGATAAAAAATTCGCTCGATTCATACATGCCATCGACAGATATAACAATATAATAATCATTACGATTCCGTACTTCAACTTATACAGAAGCTCGAACTTCCAAGATTTACAAACGACGATCATAAGAGTCGACGCTTTAATTAGAGCTAAGCGAACAGGCGTTGTGGGACAATCTATGTGATGCGGGTTAACTAATCTTCAACTTTCAGGGGTGAGTTGGCGAAACGCGCTACCTTATCTTTATCCAATTCGCAGTCGATGAAAGCGAGCATCTTTACAGCGAGTATTTGTCTACTTTAATTTCCATTCATTGTCTCGCGAACTCAATCAGTTTCGTTTAACACCCCGCCCCACTCTATAGATCATGAGGGTACGTATCGTCGTGAAAAATTACACGAGGGTGTTTGGCGAGTAAGTGGGTATACTTTTGATTCGAATGCAAGATGTAATTGAAGTAGTGCTAACAAAACCCTTTACCCAACATATTGCCTATTCTCAAGATTGAAGGGGTCAGGAAAGTGTGAAAAATAATTTTCGGAAAATGTTATAATTTTTGTTAGTGTTCTTAATGAGTACATGAAAAAATACGATAAACAAAATCCTCCCTTCCCTTTTACCAATTGGAGCAACAAAAGCAAAGAATGTCTTAGCAACATAAATTGCGTGTCACAGTTTACAAAATTCATTTTCCATGAACAAAATCCAATGCATTTTTTCCTTTTGAAAATTCGTCAAAAAATGAAAAAAATGTATAAAAATATATATATTTTAAATCTGAGCTAATTAAAATTTTTATAATTTTTTTATATTTTTTTCGATATAAACAAAACTAGAAAAACATGAAAATAGCAATAAAATGTAAAATTCTTATATTTTTTGGAACACCAAAAGTAATGTATAAGTATATTATATATTTTTTTTTTTTTACAATTTTTTTTAATTAAAAAAAAATCAAAGAGTAACATAAAAAAAATTGATAAAAACAAATATAATCTTTTGAACAGAAATATTTACCAAAAATCCAAGAGATAACCAGATATTTCTCTTGAATTTTAATCATACAATTTACCAAAATATCACTACACCCACAAAACTTCTTAATCGCAAAAGATGACCCTCAGATTCGCCCTTCACTCACCCATTACATATGAAACGCGTGTCACCGATGTGCGTAATATCAACCATAAATCCTGCACACCATTAAGGACGGAACGAGACACAGAATATGAATGTCAGCGATGATATTACCCAAGATGAGAACGAGAAAATTCTGCGATAACAAACCATGACTACAAAATGTACCTTACGTGTCACGTTACGCTACACCGTATAACATTAGAGGTAAAATTTAACGCGCTCTATGCGCTGATTTCTTTTTCGGCACGACATTTGTCAACATCATTCGAGTGGTGTAGAACTGTGGAAACTACTCTCAAACATTTGAAATATATTATGGTTACCTCATTCGTATGCTTCGAATTAAGTTTTCTGTAATATTCGAAATTCGTTGAATTTGTATCATCGTTTTTTCAGTTTTCAAAAAATTAATTTTTTTAATATTTAAGATTTTCACCTTTTTTACTTCATTGAAGTAATTCTTTTCAACAGGCAATTTATTTAAAATTATTTTATTTTTTGAAAATTAATTTATCAATTTACTTTAATTAAATTAATTTTCTTCGATTTTTTTTTCATAATTAATTTCAAAAACGCTCTTAATAAGTAAAAGTTTCTCTGAATTCAAAAAAATGGAATATTAAAAAGGGGGCAACAATAAAAAATTATTCATTTATTATTCATCTTTGAAAATACACAAAATTTTAATACGCTTTGGAGAAAATGAAAAGAAGCTTGAAATCTTATTAATTATTTTTCAGTCTTCAGATGAGAAAATATAACTTTTTTTAGAAAAGAAATTCCAAAATTCTCAAAAATAATTTTAGGTAGTGTTTCCATTAGCTTTACTTACTTTTTTTTACCTTTTTTTTTTTTTTTACATGCCGTTGTACAGACAACAAAGGCCAGAGGCACGGTAAAGGAAACTGTTAAATTAGTGGAAGGACGGTGGAGGATCTAAGGAAGGAGATAATATTGTTAATTACGATAGTGTCATATTTGAGGAGAGATGGAAGGGAGACTGGTAAATGGAACTTTTGACGAAGGAAACGATACTTCCGGCATTAAATGAGAACATGATGCACAGTGATAGGTTCATTACATTGAGAGCACTGAGGTGCAGTGATGGAATATTCAAATCACAGTTTTTCCCATATTTCAACCTGCAATTTCCCTAAATTTCCCACAGAAAATCAGAAATTTCCCTTTGTTTCCCTCTAATTTTTTTTGTAGAGATTTAAAGTACTACATTATTGATCTGTCCACGAACGTGTAGAATGCGCTGCAGTTACCACGAAAAAAAACTAAGACAGTCTAAAATTGAAAATAGAATAACATTTAAGAAAATACATTGGCTCTTATGGGAGCATTTTCATTTTTCACGTTTTACACAAAAACAAAGGGATTTTTCGAAATTTTAGTTATATAATTATTTATGGAGAATTTTATGCTCTTTCCAACAATGTATTTTTGCGAAAATATTCAATTTTAAAGAACTGCGCTTTTGATAAAAATCAACTGTTTACATTTTAAAAGCAGTTTTTCTGGATAACTTGATTACTCTCTGCAGCAATGTTTACATAAACGCCATGATGTTGAACTTAATTTCGAATTTCGTGTTGAAGAATCATTCTTTTTTTTTGGTTCAAATGTAAATTATGATTTCATAAAAAATGAATATTTTTTTTGAGTTTAAGTGCTACTGTCATCAAAAATACATCGTTGGAAAGAGCATAAAAATCTCTGTAAATAATTACATTACTAAAATTTCAAAAAATCGCTTTGTTTTAGCGTATAACGTGAAAAATGAAAATGCTTCCATAAGAGCCAATATACCTTTTAAAATGTTATGCTATTTTCAACAGTTCCTACATTCATCACCAGATATCAGCTACTCCGAATGGACATGTCAATTCATGAAAAAAAAAAAATATAAAATCCAAATTTTCCAGAGTTTCTGCTCAATAAACAAATTTCCCACATTTTTCCCTCTCTAAATACAATATTTACCAAATTTTCCCTTTTATGGACAAAATTTCCCACAATTTCTCTTTTCCCCTCGCTTTCCCTTTCCACTAAAAAAATTCCACAATATGGGAAATTTCCCTCAATATCCCATCACTGCTGAGGTGGGGGTGACTTGTTCAAAGATGTGCATGAGCTTCAATTAATAGATTTTTTTTCCATCTTTTTTTGAGAATCCTTAGCCATATAATATGTTTCCAAGCTCTCTCCATTATTCGAAAAGACTTACAATTTAATCTAACCTAATAACAAATCAATTATAAATACATAAAAGAAAAACGCAAGCAGCCATGCCGCATTACTGGAGCTGAGTTTTTAACTGTAGCTTGTTTTGATTTACTAATAACCTTGCTTAACCGTTCATGACTACAGGCCACACCCAATACCAAGTCTGAAAACCCCTACCCTATCCTTTCCAAAAACACTTAAGAAGTTCAATTTGGCACAAATGTAGTATTTCTTGCCATGAAATAATCATGCGAACACATATTTCTCAAATTATAACTATTTGAGCGTCCTCAAAAAAACGTAGGCAGCCATGCCGCGCTACTGGGTCTGAATTTTTTGTTGTTTTTTCCTAACATCATGATTTTGTACTATTCTGGTAAAGAAATTCTCATTAAAATATTTCAATTTCATATCTGCTATATTCATGCTCAGAAAACTTCAGATTCTTCTTTATAAGTTTTTTCCTAAACTCTCCCACCAAATGATTGGTTGGGACTGCAAATTTGGTCAGGACTATTTTAACTCAAAATAAACAATATACTAAAATTTCACGAAAATGGATGGACATTTTTTTCACTCTACCCTAGTGCGCATTTTAAATAGTTAGGCATCCGATAGAACTACCTTAACTCGATGCAGTATCGAAATTATTAAATGAATGTCTTACTTCTCACATAATTTTTAACTGTAGTGTTAAATGGTTTATAGCTCATCATCCTTTCCAGAACGGTTTTGAGTATCGGCTCGGTACATTGCAAGAATTCGTGGTAATCTGTAAAAAAAAAAAAAAAAAACGTAAGCAGCCATGCTGCATTACTGGAGCTGAGTTTTTAATTGAAGCTTGTTTTGATTTACTAATAACCTTGCTTAACCGTTCATGACTACAGGCCACACCCAATACCAAGTCTGAAAACCCGTACCTTATCCCCTCCAAAAACACTTAAGAAGTTGAATTTGGCACAAATGTAGTATTTCTTGCCATGAAATAATCATGTGAATACATATTTCTCAAATTATAACTATTTGAGGGTCCTCAAATTATCTTCAAATCCTGATAATCCGCCATTTTGGATCCATTTTGACTCAAATTTAAGAGGTTATATTCTGGTCACAAACTAATCCTACACACAAAGTTTGACCATTCTAGGCCGATTTGGTGATGAGATATGGAAGATTCATGAAATTTCCTGCAGCAATTTCCCCTCCAAAAGCCGTTTTTTGCTCTAACTCCCCTCCAAAATCACTGAGGAAGCTAAAATCAAAATACGTTTGTCACTTGGGCTCATTTTATCATATGACACAGCAATAAAAAATTTTCGACCCCTCCTGTACCCCCACCACTATTTTAGGTTGATAACCCCGCCTTCCCCCTCCAACATCATGTATGGAAGTGAATTCGGGATATAGTATACAACTTATCCCCAATAACCATATGAATTCATATTAATTACATTTTTACCAACTTGAGGCTCCTCAAGCTCTACTCAAAATTTTGATAATCCGCCATTTTGAATCCATTTTGATCCAAATTCAAGAGGTCATATTGTGGTCACCAACTAACCTCACACACAAAATTTGACCTCTTTAACTTGATTTGGTGGGGAGATATGGAAGATTCAAGAAATTTCATGACTCAAAACTTCCTCAAAAAGCCGTTTTTTGATCTAACTCCTCTCAATATGCACTTAGGAAGCTGAAATTTGGATATGTTAGTATCCGTGACTCACTCTTTCATATGAAATCAAAAACGAAAAATTTGAGCTATTTGCCTCTTCTCCAGCCCCCTCAAAATTTGAGTGATCCGCCATTTTGAAATTTTCTGAAAAAACAAAAAAAACACTTCTGCGCATTTTCAAGAAGAGTCCCTCACCAAATTTTGAGCGAATTTTATGAATACTCGCCGGCGCTACGCGTGTGGGAAAAATATATATATATACCAAAAAGTTGGACATTTGCCAGATGATTACAAATGGTCTGAAACGCAAAGATTTGAAGACCACACGCTCCCCCGACCTTCCCTTCCCAAATCAGGTAGGCTGTAATAGCTATCGTTTTGTTAAAAACTTAGCTAAAAAGGTTATTTCGCTATGCATTATCTCCTCAGGGTTTGATTGTAGGACAAAAATACTTCAATGCAATTTTAGTTTATACTAAATTTGCTACAACTTCGTCTTGAAATTTTTTTGGCCAAAGCCAGTAGGTGAGGAGTTACGGGCTCCATTTCAGTTGATCCAATTATGCTATATGTGGTATTATAAATGCGAATAAAAAATGCTTACATGATGACTTGCGATTACAAAACTAAACCAAACCAATCGTGACTCTATGGAGGTCTCAGCTAGGTTCTTGCACCCTCAAATACATATTTAAGCATGAATTCTTATAACCGACAAAGAAAAGCATAAAATATTTAACAATTTTTTTTTAGAGTTTCGAACTTTTCTTTTCCAATTAAATGATGATATAAAAATATTTTACTTGAAGTAACATATGCAATATATCCTCTTGTGTTCTCTTCAAGTATTTATGTATTGTTTACTTGCTTCACACAACTTATCGTCCGTTATTATACAACTACAAAACTTCACTAAAATGATATAATTAGCGATCACTTTAAATTACCGAAAGAAATCAAAATTCAACTCCCACTCGTACAAATTCCCCCCTACGACCACTTATGCTTATACACCACCAATGTAAAACCGCAATACCGCAGACATTACTTAGCACTCGGTGCGCATCGATTGCTCAACACCTACTACACAAATTAAAAATGAAAAATATACACCACTCGAGCTATTACAACTTTCGCAAAACCTCTTGGCTCGGACTAATCGCGCAATTCGCGTATAAACTTTACCCAACTCGCATTTATTCTTTACATAACGTCGACTTGTAAATTCAAAAATCGCGAAATACACCGTTACAAGGTATTACATAGAAGTAAAATTTTAACCTAAATTGCTAAAGTTGAATAGTTTCAAAGAACCATACTTATCTTTAACTTTGAAAAAACATAATTCATACGGAGAAAAAAAAATAAGGTGGCAATGGTACCCGCCGCTGGTGGTATTTCGTGGCCACATTTCATATACTTTCAGAAAGCATGGCGGCGTGTTGAAAAGACTGGATATGGATGACTGGAAAAGGGAAGCGGGCCGTTTAAAATACTACGTTTTTTATCAAATTTTCGCTGCGCGTTTTAACTGCGGAGCAGGAGCACCTAGTGTAAAAAATATAGCACAGTTTCGCGCTTATCTAGCCCCTGCGAATGTTTTTCCTTTCTACGTTGGCGGGCTGTAGCGAAAAGATATAAATAAATGTTATGCAATATCTGTTTGTGACTGAAAAAATATTCTTCATGAGAGGTTACTTTTTTGTAACCTACATTCCAGCCGGTTAATTTTTTTTAATTTAACAAAAGCCGGAGTATATTCGCTTTTTTTCGCATCATTCGCAACGCAGACGAATTAAGAATGTCGTATTAGACCCAGCAGGTCTAGCGGCGTAGGCTTTCGAAAATATCCGACTAGATATTCGAAATATTTCAAAGTTTATTAATCCGTTTGAACGAAGGGGCTAGGGGAACCCGTTCACGGTTTGATTAGCTGAAAAGAATTTTTTTCGAGCGAACGCTATTTACTACGCTAAGCTAAAAATTATAATAGGAATAGTGAATTATGCCCTCTTAATAACATTTCGCCGAATATCGGGCCGTATTGCGATATCGGTTTTTTGTGAAGCTTCAAGGGTGAAATAGATTAGCGAGCTGAGGATTAGATGTATTGATTATTTAAAATAGGGGAGTCGAAAACGCATCCGTTCGTAAAGAGCACGTGTTCTTAACATCTCCAATAGGCTACGCTTTTCCTTTTCTTATTTTTTTTTTTGCTCTCCTTCGAGATGGTACGAAAAAAGAGGAAAAAACAGTAACACCTTAACACGCCGGGGAAACGCTCGGCAAGAATTCGACACATTCATTTCGCTACCGTCTCTTCGCCAACTTTTAAAAATTCCGCGTACGATTCGATTTCCTTTTCCTCTACAACTCTGTAATAAGTATGCGAAAAGTAGGCAAAAAAAGAAGAAACCCAAACTCGGTTATTTCGATACGAATTCCAATAATATTTTACCTGCTTTTTATTGTTGTCGATAATACGCGAAAAAAATTCACTAACAAAGCTTCCCCGAGATGATGAAAATTCAAGCGATGTATTCGAAGATGGAAATAACACTCGACATGCGAATACACGCGATCAGGATTTTTGTTTTGGTTTTTACAGTAAAAATAAACAGCAACGAATTGAGGAAAAAGTCCAAGCAGTAAGTTTCGGGCAAAAGTTTATGAAATTTTTTCAACATTTTTGGCCATTGTTTCCTGGTGCGGCGGTGCTTTTACGCGGAATTGCGAGAGTCGATCGATTTTATACGCGTTGGACGAATTTCAAAAGTTGGAGATTCAACTTAGAGTCGAAATTATGATATGTTATTTTTACCTTTATTATTTTAGGATTGTTTCTTTTTTTTTCTTTTTTTTTAATTCATAATTTTTTCTTTTCCAAGTTCGTTAGAAGATTATTATTACATTCAAAATATTGAACATAGAATAAGAAATTCTAAAAAGAAATCATTAATGATAATATTTCAATACCAATTTCCTTATTTGCTTACTTCCAAAAATCAATATTATACGTAGTTTCTGCAGATAATAGTTATGTATGATGATGATGTTGTAATCGCAGCTGTTGTTGTTGTTGTTGTTAAAGATGACGATGATGATGATGATGATAATAATAATAATAATGATAATGTTGTTGTTGTTGTTTTTGCTGCCGCTGCTGCTGCTGTTGTTGTTGATGATGATGATGTTGTTGTTGTTGTTCTTGTTGTTGTTGTTGTTGTCGTAGTTGTTATTGATGATAATGTTGTTATTATTACGGTAGTGGGGATACTAATTATTGATATTACTATCTCAGATGAAAATGAAGATTATGACAATGATGATATACATATTTCTGTTGTTGTCATGTTGCTATTGTTAGTAGCATTTTTATTGTCGTTATTGATAGAATAACAATGAAAAATTATAATGAATATGATGATACTTGGTTTGGCTTCGGCTTCATTCCTATTGTTATTGTTATTATTGTTGCTGTTTCTGTCATTGTCATTATCATTATCATTAATGTTAATAACGTCATCATAATTATCACCATAATTTTTGTGATTGTTATTATTTTCATAGTTGTCATAGTCATTGCCGTAGTTATTGTTATTATTATTGTTGCTGTTATTGCGGTTGTTGCTAACTTCCTTGCTGTTATTACTGATCATATAACAATGAATAATTATTATGATTATGCGATATTATGATGTTTTGGAATCATTCTTATTGTTGCTGTTATTATCACTCTATGCATTATTAATGACATAACAATGAATATTATGATGTTACATCATATTATCCTTATTCCTGTTATTGAAGTTGTTCTTAGCATCTTTGTTGTTCTCATTGACGATAAATAATGAAATTTATCAGGATGTTAATATTTTTGATGGTGCTGATGATAATGATGATAACAACGATGTTGTTGGTGTTGTTGCTAGTGCTGCTGTTGTTGACGTTATCATAGTTGTTCATGAAGGTGATAATAATGTTTTTCATGTTGATGTTGGTGTTGATGTTAATGTAGTTCATTTTTACATTGATTTTATTTATGTTGATCTTAATGATGCTGATGTTGATATTGTTATCATTGATGATGAAATTGATAATGATGAAGACGATGATGATATTGTTATTGTCGATTTCTTTATTGTTGTTTTTGTCGTTATTTTTGGTGATGATGAAATTAATGATGATGATGATAATTTCAGTAACATACATATTGCTGTTGTTGTTTTAATTGGTACTGTTGTTGTTACTTTTGTTATTAGAAATTGAACGATGCTGATTAGATTTCATCCATTTTTGTTTTTGTTTTTGTTTTTTAATAAGATAAATTGTTAATTTTTTTATTGGATAAAAAAATTATTGTTTGAAAATTAATGATACAGAAAACGTTGAAATGCCATTAATTTACTCAAATGCACCTGAGTAATTTTTTTAGACTAAAAATATTTTATTAAAAAATAATCATACCAACATTAAAAAAAAGTTATAAACCATAAAAATTTAATTCTCTGATTTACATATAAGAAAATGATTTCCTTATTCTACTACCAGAAATAACAAGAATTAAGGTGAATCACAAAACCCTCGAAAATCACGAAACTTGCGCATCTCATACTTTACAACTCTTCCAACGAAATTAAAAGACAAACCGCTAAAAAGTTTTAATTTTTAATGCATTCCATTCTCGACAGCACCAACAGACATAAAATTCCTTTCTCTTCACACGCCTACACGTTTAAGTACGTCCAAAAAAATACCTCGTACTTTATGCCAACGAAAGGAAAAAAGCCTCCGAAAAAACCTAATCAACACTCGCTCAACAATTCACCTCGGCGAAACGTTTTTCAAAACTTACATCCAATTTCCAACTGACGCGAATACTCAGGCGGAGCCTAGCATGTGCAAACATTACCATGCATCGGGTACAGTACACGCGTTCCATCACTTCCAACGACCCTTTTCTTTTGTTTCCGTTTAAAATTTAATTTCGCGTACGCAATTGAATAATACACAAAGGCGGAATGTAATAACGTGAAATATTCATAATTCCGAGCTCCGAGGCCGAACTGGAAATGCATCTGGGATAAAAGATGATCTACTTATATATCGCGAACGGCGTATACGAAGTGGAATAAAATTCGCAATCAATAAGGCCACGCCTTTTTTTATATATTTGGCACGATATACTAAGAGGCTTAAAGGTATAAAGCGTCGAATACGCCGCTTATTGGGAGTCACTAATAATAATTTTTTTCTCCTCGACGGCTTTAAGCGAGCGAAGTGTAGATTTTATGAAAGAAACGAATCATATATTTGGCTCACAACTCGCCGAATCTGGTATAAAAATTTCGTCGAACAGAGAAAATTCATACGGGCCGCGTTATCGTATTCAGGTTGCATACTGCGCCGTATTTTTTCTTCGTCGTTCGAGCGTAATGACTGTTTTAAAAATAAGATACACTGGCTGAATGACTAATGAACTTATCCAGCTTAAGCTGCGATTTTCACCCCCCGCCACGTTATCGACTATACACGACGTGGATTATAATTAGAGATCGGCGCGTTCGGCCGAACCGAAGGGATGATAATCCCTTTTTGTTAGCAGAGTATTTTATAAAAACGATAGCTATTACAAATTACTGCCTATCTAATTTGGTGAAGAAGGGGTTGGGGAAGATTCGGGTCTTTAAATCTTTCGTTTTAAACTATTTGTAATCATCTGACAAATGTCCAAATTTTCATGTATGCATATGTCTTCATCTGAATATGTAAAAGTACTTTTGCGATTTTCCATACATCTCAAAATGACGTTTACTCAAATTTTGAAAAGAGCTGAAAGAATACCAAATGACTCAAACCGTTCGTTGTTGATCTCATATGAAAGAGTCAGTCATAGACACCAACATATACAAATTTCAGCCTCTTAAGTGCATTTACAGGGGAGTTGGAGTAAAAAACAAATTTTCGACGAAGTTTTGAGTCATGAAATTTCATGATTCATCCAAATTTCCTTACCAAAAAAACCTAGAAAGGTCAAACTTAATAAGTGGAGTTAGTTTGGAACCAGTATATAGCACGTTAAATTTGTATCGAAATGGATCCAAAATGACGAACTGACAAAACTCGAGAAGAGCTTAAGGAGCCTCAAATACCTAAAAATGTAATAATATGGACTCATATGAATACTGGTGATATTAAGTATACTGAATTCAAATTTCATCTTTATATATAATGTTTGAGGAGAGGTGAAGAGAAGGAGGAGGGGTTATCGAGCTCAAAATGTGGTGGGGATACACGAGAGGTAAAAAATTTTTACCATCTTGACATATGATAAAATGAGTTTATGTGACTAACCTATTTTAATTTAGCTTCCCAACTGAATTGAGTTAGAGCAACACAATGACTTTTGGAGGGGAAATTACTAGATACAGGAAATTTCGTGAATCTTCCATATCTTCCCACCAAATTGACCAAGAGAGGTCAAACTTTAAATGTAGCTTTAGTTGATAAGCAGAATATGACCTCTTGAATTCAGAACGAAATGGATCCAAAATGACAAATCTTCAAAATTTTAAAATAAAACTAGAGGAGCCTCAAATAGCTCAGATTTGATGAATGAGCTCATATGATTAATACAACCAATAAATACTACATATTCTATAAAAGAATAAATGAAAAGAGAAAACCACAAAATAAACTCGTATAATACTATAAAGTATAAAATAATACACAAAAGAGAAGACACAAGATAAACTAGAATAATACAAAACGAGAGTTAGTTCTCAACTGTCCAGTATTGGCGAGTGCCCCAGTATTTATAGGTACGTTGCATGTCCCCACTCCGTTGATATAAACAAAGCACGTTCGAGGTCGTTAATGCCTTTTACACAAGGCTACTTGCATTCGTTACAATATGGGAAATTACTACGTCATTTACCCAGGCGCCTTTTACACGAGTGTTTTTTTTTACAATTCTAACTTTAACTTCTGTAGTGGTTTTGTAAGGGGTAGTGTAGGGGTTTTCAGACATCCTAGTACTGGATATGGTCTTTAGACATGAAAGGGTTAGCAAAGCTATTTGCAAAGCTGAACAAGTCCTAGTTAAAAACTCAGCTCAAAGTTGCCGCATGACCGTTAACTTTTTTTT
Organism: Phenacoccus solenopsis; assembly: GCA_009761765.1. NCBI lineage: Eukaryota > Metazoa > Arthropoda > Insecta > Hemiptera > Pseudococcidae > Phenacoccus > Phenacoccus solenopsis. Next base: position 9,454,421 of record CM019754.1, on the reverse strand, counting down.
TTGTTTCTCATCTCATAACAAATCTGCGATCCATAAAAACGACCTATCATTCCGAAAGTGATTCCATTATAAAGTAAATTAGACTCGATTTACGAAACGAAATTCGCCACCCTAGCCCGTTCCAAATGACTGCAGATAACACGAGCAGGGCGACGGAGCAAAAAACCACTCGCTTTATTTCTACGATTTCGTATAAGAATGGAGAAATATTAAATATTAAAGGCCGACCGCAAATAGGAATTATTTCAACTATACCGCTGACTCAGCCGCGTAAACCCTGGTCGCACCCTTCTCGGGCTGCGTAAGAACCGCAATCAAATATACAAAACCTAAATTAGCAAAAATTAAACCATAAAAAATGCACAACCCGAATAAAATACGGAGGCCCGATGTTATAACTGGTGAACGATGAACCCTTTTAATAACGAAAGCGAGCGACTCGAAACTGTAAATCATACGTTAATCGATTATACGGACGGTACAGCCAAACAACGCTTCACGACCCCAGCCGGCGCACCGGAATACGAAAAATTTACAACTAAAAAATACACCGCCTAAAACATAAAAAAATAACGAACCCCGATGCGGTGATAAAAGTGAAATTATTTGCTAAAAAATTAATCAATACGTAATAAAGAGAGGCTTTCTTTTCAATAATTCACTATATTCGTGTTTGCGTATTCAAATTTTTATCGTTTATTAACAAAATTACAGTTTACAGAATATCGTCGAGTTTTTCACGCTGTTTCGCCTCCGTTATTTGAAAAGCCACCGCGCCCTTACAAGCGAATAATAATTTCATCCATTATGAAATCAGTCATCCAAAAACTAAAAGTATACGCTAACACCGAGCAGAAAGAGCGAAAGAGTAAAAAGCGCAGACTCGCTGTCACTTCCAACAAATGAACAAACTTCCACAATAAATGTCGTCTCTTTTTTTCCTTCTCCGGCAACCTGGTAAAAACTAAATTAATGAACTTTCTCCGTATAATACACACAATGCACAATTGCGCGCGATACCGTAACTCGGACTCGAGAGTAAAAATATTAAAAATATAGAAACAACGTTCTCGCAATTCCGCTTTTCCCAAAACGTTAAAAAGCAAATACTTTCGATGGTGTTACTGGTCCACTTCGAAATTGTCAATTTTCCAAACGATTCTTTTCACGATATTAAGAAACCAATTTCAAATGACCCACAGAGGTAATAACAATCGAGTGCAGAGAATAGAAACGTCCTTACCTTTATTAGAGATATTTTTCTCCACAAGGTATTGTATATATTTTTAGGCAATTATTTTTCCATTTTGAGGAAATTAGTTGCGCGAGTCCATTAGAAAAGGTTAAATGCGAATTCATATTCGAATTTTGAATTCGCATTTAAGTTTTTCATTGGTTCGATTGTTATGGATAAAATGTCAGTTTTAGTTCATCTATCTAACGCCACCTCCCTTACCCTCTCCACCGCACTCGAAAACAATGTTATTAATTATTGAATTTTTTATTCTCCTGTTTTGGCATTATCTTTTTTTTCCATATTTGGACAAATTTTTTCATTTAGGGTCATTTTTTTATTATTAGAGCTGTTTTTATATTGATATAATTTTTAAATCTCAATTTTTTTCCAATTATATTTTGTCTATTTTTAAATTTCTTAGCCTTGGATTTTTTCAAAATTTTTATTTTTTCAATTTCTTTATTTTTTGTATTTATTCCCTATTTTGAAGTGAAGTTAATTCATGTTATTACTAGGGAGTGGCATTTTTTTTTTTTTTGAAAAAGTGAAGACGACGGAATCACAATATTTGCTGAACGACTTCAGAAGAATGTCGTAAAAGTTTCAGGCCCTTACCCAATTTTAAGCTCCTTCTTCCATAAATGTGCTATGTACTTGAGTTGATCATAAAATCTAGATACTTTATTTTACTAATGCTTTTTCACCTCCAGTTTGCGTATTCATTTCAAAATATCGAACTGAATAACTTGGAACTTACCTTGGTTCAAGAGAGAATACGCAGCAAGAATAAATTTTTTTTCTAATTTTTAAAAATAACTAAAAGTCAAAAAATAACTAAAAATTATGAAACTTTAAAAATTATAAATATCAAAAATTGCCAAGGTGATTTTCGTTTCTTTCTTCAAAAAGTGTAGAGAATTGGATCGCAATTTTTGTTAAGTGACCTCAAAAGGATTTAGTCCTGTTGAATGAGGTCAAAGTTTTAAAAATTTTAAAATCTTCAAAAAATGAATTTTCCGTCAATTAAAAATTTGTTGAGTTTTCGAAGTCATATTTTGTTGTACAAACGCTGAAAAAAATTGTAGGCACTAATTTTTTTCAATTTCGAAAGTCCAAGTCGTTTTGTAATATTTTCAAAAAGATAAAATTTTTGTAATTTTTTTTTTTTGTGCCGTGTGCTGCCGCTAAGGCCGGAGGCACGTTTGCGGGTATGGAGTGTTTAGATTCTGTGGTAAAGGTTTGACTGTTTCAAAAAGTGAAAGATAATGCATAATTTATTAGTAGAGAGCTCAATTTAGGCCTTCCCAAATTCCAGAAGAAAAATATTCTCGATTTTTGTTCCACGCGGGGTTCCTAGTTTTTTTTTTTTTTAATTATTTACAATGGCGTGTTTAACTGCTGAGACTATTACGCCAGTGTTTACCTTAGATTTGTTTCACTAGTGTTGATTCTTTAAGCAAAATTATAATTTTGTTTATTAAAAGTTTAATATTCCAAAAAATTAGAACAAAAATTGAGAAATGAACAGAATGCAAAATCAAAATTTTCTAAATTTCAAAAAAGTCGAAAAATTGAAGAAGTTTAAAAACAAATTAAAATTCAAAGTATAGCATACATCTCATGAATATTTAGAACATATTGTGACCCCACTCTCTTCACTTGAAAAAAAAAATTGTCTCACTCTAGTGCTACGTTTACAAAAACTTTTGAAATTTTTAAATGTTTAATTTTTAGGAATTTTTCAACTTTTTAGTTCTTTTCAAAAAATATTACACAATTATTTTTTTTCTTATTATATACGCTGTCTGTGAGCGAAGGTACGTACTAAGTAAATGAGTCGGATTTTTCAGCAAAGTAGTAAAAGCAAATATTTAAATCATTTAGATTTTACTTAATTTTTGTTTTTAATATCTCAATTTTAATTTCTTCCAATTCTTCAAACTTTTAGATTTTTTATATTTTTCATAATTTTTTTTAATTTTAGCTTTTTTAGACTTCTTTTAGTTTTTGGATAATTTTTTTATTTTTTGATATATTTAAAATATTCTTTTTATATTGCTTATTTTCTAATTTTTGTTTTAATATTTGTAATTTACTAAGAAGTACAACGCACTCTGATTCATTAGTTAGCACGTACATTGTTGATGATGGTCAAGGAACTAACGTGAGTTCTCATTGTCAAACAACATATCATTAAGAAAAAATAAAATGAGAGGAAGAGTATATAGTGTAAAAGTGGTCAAGTTCATTGGAATAAATCACAAGACATATGCTATACTTAAAAGTTTAATGTGTTTTTGGACTTTTTTAATTTTTGGACATTTTTGAAATTTTGATAATTTTTTGAAATGTAGAAAATTTTTATTTTGCATTTTTTATATTTCTCAATTTTTTTTTCAAATTTTTTGGAACATTAAATCTCCAATTTTGAAGCTTTTGTTAGTCAGATAATTTTTTAACATTTTTATCAAATTTTTTATTTCATTTTTCAACAATGGATTTTCATAATTTTGGATTCCTTTCAATTTTTGAACATTTTTTTTAAATTTTGGTTATTTTTTTAATATTTTATTATTTTTGCTTTGCTCAGATTTATTGCTTATTACACTGTTCTTTCTTTTTAGACACTGGTGTTATTTGTTGACTTACATAGTTGACCCTTTTTTTTCTTTAATGCTCCACGAACAGTTATGAAGCTATAAACACGATAAGTGATTCAATTGATTTCATGAAACCAGAGATTGAGCCACATTTTTTAGATTTAGGCGTGTGGAATATTTTTTTATAAGGTTTTTTTATTTAAAAGATTTAATAATGGAAATAATTATTATAAATTTAATAAATAATTTTTTTTTTTAGATTAGTTTATTTAATTAAAATTTTTTTTTATTTTTATTTAATTTTAAAATAAGGATTTATGTAAAAAAAATTTATAAAAAAAAATTATTTCATTAATTTTAATATTAAAAAATCACTTCCATAAAAATATATTATTTTAATGGGCATTCGTTCAGATTTGTCAAATTTCTATTTGGTTTTTGATTTTCTTAATTTTCAATTTTTTTTGGTTTCCTTTTCTTACGCGAATTTTTTCAAATTTGTTCATTTCATTTTCGAAAATTCGTTAATTATGAGCCATTTTTTCGATCTATTTATATTGTAAGCCCACAAAATGAACTTGTTGACAATATAAAAATTACTTGAAAAAAAAACCCATAACTTCCCACGGACTCAATCAACGAAAACTCACATATCCGAAAACCCTCTCACACCACCTAATACCTATCCGTTAAATGGAACCTTACATAACCATTATGTACGGTGGCAAAACACGAGCCATAAAACGAAACCCGTAAAAGCCACATGTGCGTCAAAAATCGTAAAAAATTTCAACGCGAATTCCGGCGATAGGAAAAATGAAGTAAAATTACGATTTCATTTTACCGTTTTCGCAGCTTATACGAAAATGCGGTCTTAAAACCAGTCGTCATTTTACATTTACAATTACGGTCATTTCGTGTAATAACCCGAAGCGAGGTTAAATATTTATAAAATTGAATTAGGCCCGGAAGAAAGCGAGTACACGTCGACTCTAATCCGCTTGTAATCTTTTAGCACGAAATCGATGTTAATCTGTTAAAGAACGCCTACTATATGTTAGGTTAATGCGTCTAATTCTACCAACGACGACGGTCTAATTTTGCCGATGTACTTATTTGCGGTTGATTTAATGTTATTTTTCATCCTTTTCTCGTCGTGCTGTTTAGTTAATTGCCCACACATGAGTCCCACCTGACGGTATAATTTTTGGTATACGAGACGTGGGTGATTTGTCAGCAGATGCCAAGTGATGGAGTAATTTCGCGAAGAAGGATTTTAGGAATTAGAGAGAATTACCGCAAAGTTACAGAGTGAGATTCGATGTAGGTTATGTCGTATTGCTCGTTCATCGATTGAATTCGATATCTGGAAGTTTTAAGTTGGTGGAAAATAGCTCAAAGGATAGTGATGTCGGAGTTTACCAACTAATAGTTGATATTCGACGATCCACTGTAGTAGAGAAGTTTAATCTAGTTTTCAATAACCAAGTGATTCCTGCGAAATGACTTAGGTGATAAGTTTGACTGAATGACAAACTGTTTGAAAAAACAGCTATCTCGTGTATACATTTTCTCCATCTTTTACCATACCGAAAGGGTCATCAAGGCGATCAAAGCCTTTGAAAGTAAGATACGAAATCCGTACGTTGTAAAAGTTTGTATCGTAAATTAGCCATGCATTCCATACAGCTTAAATTGTAAAACGTTTATTATGAACTTTTTCGCTCGTTTTCTCTTCTTCGTACATATATATTTTTTCGAAATGAGAAAAATTGCTAAAACTTTTACCAAACAATTTATGACTCCTATGGAAAGTTTTACCATAAATTAAATTACACTATTTGCCCATAAGTTCGCTTCGCTTATTCTCGGTACCTATATAGAATACACGTAAACGTTATCAGGTGTGTATTGTTACCCAATACCCATATACCTATAGGTGCCCGCCATTCACGCCGTTCTACATTCTAAATAAATGATTAGCTATGTTTTCGGGTTTATGCAGGAAATTGCTAATTTAAAAGGTCACATCACGAGAAAGCCGAGCTTACTGCTGGAGGTAAATCTGTACGTTAGAATCTCATATATCTATTGTTCGGTCCCCAACGACAATCCCATTAAATAGGGTTTAAGGAAGACTATTGTAATATAGAGAGTAAATATATTTTGGCTTTGATCTACCTCCTTATTTTACTTTCGCAATATTGTATCAGATTCGTACACATCTCTCTGTGACTCCACTACAATATGGTGACTGTATTTTTAGAATATAATATTTTAAGATTTATTTTATAATATTCATCCATCTGAAACTTTTGCGAAATTTACTCAGGGTCGGGAGAGGTAGGGGCAAGGGGAAAAGATAGCCGAAATTTCCATTATGTCGATTTATTTCAATTATATTTTCCATTGACTCGAAGTTACTTTAAAATCTTGAGTCAATAGACTGCAATACAGACCTTAACTATGGTATCAAGCTGAAATCAGAAGTTGAAGTTTTCAAATTAACTCTTCCGAATAAAATTTTAATAGTTAGTCCAGAGTCTACGCGAAACAGGTGTTCTGTTGTCAGCTATGCTCCTGAGTGGAAGTGGAATTAGAGTTGGATTTTAAAATATTGGAAGTAACTCCTGTAACATTTATATAAACTTCGCGTATATTTCCCTATACATAGTTACATCTCAACAGATTTGTTCTCACCACTCTTTATAAACTAGTTTTTAGTATTGACTTTTTGTAAGATCATCGTAGTTCAAATTAGGTAGGTTGCAATAGCTATAGTTTTTAATTGAAAACTCAGCTAAAAAATTTATTCCTTAACATTAGAAATGCGAAAATTAAGTCAAGAAATCGCAAATAAAATAAAATTATCTATGGTGACCTATTTTTTTAATATTTTGAGAAACCTTAAATTATAAAAAAAAAAAAAAAAAAAAAAACTGCAATCGACACCAACATCTCTTCACCACCTCAAAATTGCCTAAAATACATACTCAATGATAAACCATTAAATAATCACCACCCCGTCAAAACTACATATAGGCATTCCAACAAACGTTCATGCATCACATATTGCCTACTGCTCAAATACATGGGTACAACAACCCGAAGCATCCACAGAATGCCAACAAATATCAATTTCCAAATAAAATCCAGTTCGTAAATCTGGCTTTCCGATGGTTCGATAAATTAAAAATATTTTCCAAGGATTTATTTCATTCGCGTCCGATAAGAACGATACGAAAAAGAGAAATCCAGGCTTATATAAATTTTTATAATAGAAATTCTCCGTTTCTATAGGTCACTTCGAAACTTCGTATAAAGCGCCGGATAAAAGGATATCGGCTGTGGAAACTGTTGATTTTATATTTTTCTTTAAAATACGTATCCTAGTTAACGCTCCAATACGGATTGTTTTTTTTCTCGCCAGAAGCGAAAATCCACTTGGCAATACCAGGTCTTTTTATTTCGACGAGTAATCGAAAATCTTTTGATATTGTTCAAGGTTAAATAACATAAACAAGAAAAATACATTCGTTTAAAAATAACAATTCGGGTCGGACGAGCGCTAGTATCGCTTTTTTTTTATCACAAAGAATGAATACACGCTATGAGTGTTATCAGTTCTTGTAATATCATTTTCTATTACGCCAATTTTAGTATTTTAAATTTCAAATTTCACATTGAGGAAATTAAATCGAAAAATAGCTGGAGTTGAAATTTGCTTTTTAATTGAACACATTTTTCATACTTGCGGGAGGAAAGCGCTACTTTACCTCCCGCTCGCTAATCCCTCGGTTCTCAAACGAGCACTTTGCTCCCGCATTTAGGAAAAATTTCGTTCACAACTCGGGAGAAAAATTGATTCTAGATTCGTGTGACTTATCACCCTCACTTTGCTCGGGTAACAAGCCTCACACTCGTCAAGAATCACTTTTACCTCCCTAGTTGTAAAATATACTATTTTATTTCATTTCAATTTGCAAACCTTATTTCGCGACAGAATTATCAAATGATAGTCCGCGCGTCAAATAATACCCTTCCTTGAAGAAAGAAATTATCGAAAAACAAAATTATAATAATTGAATTCCCTAATGTTGAAAAAACAAACCAAAAAAAGTCAAAAGATACCTAGCAGAGTAATTACAGAAGGGCAACTATAAAAAGAGGTATGGAAAAACGCCATCTTTGGTTATCGATATTTACAATGGAAAAGAAGTATGATAGATGCTTCACTTACAATAATAATGTAAAAGTTTTATTGCAGTGTAAATTAACGAAATTATTTTGATAATATTTCAAAGCATTCAACTCTTATGTGAAAAATACGATTACTTCACATGATAAGGCTAATCTGAAAACGTCACCGTCGATAACCTAATAACTAAAAATGGCGTATTTCCATACCTATGTTATAGTGCCTTAATAACTGTAGTAAGTGGGTTGCTTTCTGATTGGTCATACGTCACACGTGTAACGAGCAATCGTAAACATGGAATATGATAAATCATTTCTGTCTTCCTGAATAATCTCGTTCAATTTCTGGTGAACGAATGAAATCCGTTTGTGATTTGAATTATCAGCTGATTCATATTTTTCTTTTACGAGTAAGTCGAAATTTTCGACCCCTCCTGTACCCCCACCACTATTTTAGGTTGGTAACACCGCCTTCCCCCTCCAACATCATGTATGGATGTGAATTCGGGATATAGTGTACAACTTATCCCCAATAACCATATGAATTCATATTAATTACATTTTTACCAACTTGAGGCTCCTCAAGCTCTACTCAAAATTTTGATAATCCGCCATTTTGAATCCATTTTGATCCAAATTCAAGAAGTCATATTGTGGTCACCAACTAACCTCACACACAAAATTTGACCTCTTTAACTTGATTTGGTGGGGAGATATGGAAGATTCAAGAAATTTCATGACTCAAAACTTCCTCAAAAAGCCGTTTTTTGATCTAACTCCTCTCAATATGCACTCAAGAAGCTGAAATTTGGATATGTTAGTATCCGTGACTCACTCTTTCATATGAAATCAAAAACGAAAAATTTGAGCTATTTGCCCCTTCTCCAGCCCCCCTCAAAATTTGAGTGATCCGCCATTTTGAAATTTATCGAAAAAACAAAAAAACTATTTTTGCGTATTTGCAAGAAGAGTTCCTCACCGAATTTTGAGCGAATTTTATCCACACCCGCCTGCGCAAAGTGAGTGACACAAAAAACGCAATTTTCTCAAAAACAGGTTTTTGCTAACTCGCCTCAAAATGCACTTAGGAAGCTGAAATTTAAATATGTTGGTGTCCGTGACTCACTCTTTCATATGAGATCAAAAACGAAAAATTTGAGCTATTTGCCTTTTTCTCCAGCCCCCCTCAAAATTTGAGTGATCCGCCATTTTGAAAGTTTTCGAAAAAACAAAAAAAATACTTCTGCGCATTTTCAAGAAGAGTTCCTCGCCAAATTTTGAGCGAATTTTATGAATACTCACCGGCGCTACGCGTGGGGGAAAAAATATATATATTATATATATACCAAAAAGTTGGACATTTGCCAGATGATTACAAATGGTCTGAAACGCGAAGATTTGAAGACCTCACCCTCCCCCGACCTTCCCTTCCCATATCAGGTAGGCTGTAATAGCTATCGTTTTGTTAAAAACTCAGCTAAAAAAGTAACAAACCTTTTTTTCTTGAAATTTTTTTCCGGAATTAAGATCGGTTTTATGATGGGACCAGAAAGAAGAACGGTTTCGGTAATTTTTGATAATCGCTTTATAAAGTTTAGTGGTTTCGGTTTCGGGATTTGCTTTGAAATTTCATTTTGGTACCAGTTTCGGTAACGGTTCCACGAACGAATCGGTTTCGGTTACCAACCCTCTTTTGAACTCTCAACACGATATGGCTCAAGTGACCAGTGGTTGTTATTTCAGTCACCAATCAGATATGTCTCGCAGATTGTCGCGAACCTAGCGATCATTTCTGAACTAACTACATTGCTTTCATAGAATGCAGTAACTTATAAATATTCTACATTTTCAATGACAGAAAAACAAATTCTCGAATTCTTCTCGTATTAATGCGAAAAAATGATTTGCATAAAGGAAACTCAAATAGAAAGCATAACACGTTAACCGTTGTAGAGAATATCGATTACTGCGGCGCATCTGCGGAAAGAGCATTTCGAAATCATTGCCGCAACAAGCGTTTAATTTATTTGAACGAGTCGAATAAAAATGCGTAAGATGGAGGCGAATAAAATAAATGAACGATGGGTGGCGTAATAAAAAAAGCGAAATATTATTTTAATACGGTACTTAAAACAATGATCACGCTTCAACGTATCCGATACCCTTACGGTTTAAATCCTATAAAATCTTAACGGCACGCCGAATTTTATCGCGACTAAAAAAAAAAAACTCGGCGTGTATCGAAAAAAAAAACTCGAAAACAAGTAACAAAAATAGGGAAAGATAGCGGTTTAATGGTCGAGCTGATATTACAATTGAAAAAAAAGAAGAGGAAAAAAAAGGATTGAGCACAGAAAATAGTAAAACCAAAAAGGAAAAATATTATCCGCTTATAAAGCTAACTTCAAACGAGCAAAGCTAACAAGCACTTAGCCTTTTCCTTTCCTTTATAAATTTATCCTTTAAAAGCTTTTTCTATGGCTATATATTTATGCCATAAAAAAGGATATCTGCAACACAGGATGGCGTTCGCGATAAACGCCCGGCTCTTTCGTTTCATATAGCTTGCCAGCCTCTTATAATACCTAATCTGTGTGCTCTTTGCTGTAATAACCGCTTTTCGAATTGGCCGAATGAAAATTCGCTCTAGGTGTTGAACAAACCAACACACTGGCTGATTAAAATCGAAAAAAAAGTAAAAACCCATCTACTCGTTTTAACGCGTGATTAATCTTCCACAATCGTTCACCATCAACGCTCCAGACGGATTTAAATTACCAAATGGATTACTCCTATGATAAGCGCTTAACGACCTTGGCAAACGCAAGTTTTTCCGCCCAGTGAGACAAGAAAATGGCCTACGAAAGGGTTAACTTTAATTGGTAGCATTAGCGTTTTTTGTGCCACGCTGAGAGCGAATATGATGCGTATTTCATATCTATAACAAAAGAGAAAACGCCGGCTTCGGTTAATTCGTTGGTTCGTGAAAGCCGAAGATAAAAGAGGTAGGTCGAGAAAATTGGATTTTTCGCGATTAAAATTTACAAACGTAATGTTGGTTTTGTTTTTAAAAAGGAACGCTTTTTTTCCCTCGAATAAAACGCCCACCAACGAATCATGAGTTAAATTCGTCTTGAAAGTTAATTACAAACTTTCCTATGTCTGTGTTTAGATTAAAGTGTCAAGATTATTTATAATTCGTTTCGACTATATCGCTTACTCGTGGATACTAAGGAAATAAAAATTTCGGGGTTCGAAATGAAAGCCGCATGGAATGATTTTCACTGCGAGAATTTCGTTTGAAAGAATTTTCAATTGTCCATAAGATGAGATCACCTCTCCCCTACCCCTTTACTAAATGGTGAAATTCTTTACTAAAAAATACCACTAATATTATTCCATAATTACATCATGCGAAATAAAAAAAAAAAAGTAAGCAGCCATGTTAATATACACTTTTCGAAATTTTAAACCCCTGTCTTCCCCTAACATTAACTTTGCGTGGTGAGGTTCCATGTGATGTAGTTTTTGCATCAAACTTTGTCAGTCGAAATTAATAATTCATAGTCCGCAAGATTCCCTGATAAAACAAAAATCAATAAAATATCGCAAAAGGGGTAAGGGAGGGAGGAGGTAGGTTAACTCCTCAAAATTAAATGGAGTGAATGAAAAGACGAACATTTTTTATTGCGACGTCACAATATTACAATAAATGAACAAGAGTAGACACTTAAAAATTATAACTCTTTATCTTAAGTATAAGTGCAATTAAAGCCCAATACAACTTTTGGAAGGGAAATCGAGTTATAAAATTTCTTCAACTCTCTATATCTTTCTAACAAATTCATCTTAAAAATTTCAACTCACGATTTTAAGATTAATTGGAGGCAACAATATCATGCATGGACAAGGAGATGGAGGGGAAATCCTGATTTTAAATTTAAAAAATTCTTATGTAGTGCTCCACGCAGCTACTCGTAGATAAAGTGTTGCGTGAATTACTACATAAGGCCGAATCTGTTTCGCAGTAATTAACAACGCGAACTTAAAATTAATCATAATATTAAAAGTAATCGGAACCGCGTATGCTTGCTGGACACCGATATATCCTATTTTGTTCAATCTAACAATAAATCATTTCTACCGTAGATTATTCGTTTCGTGCTTTATTATATTGCGTAAGTGCGATACTTGGAACTCTTATTAGAATTTTTTTTCTATTTCGAAACATCGGAAAGCCAGATTTACAAATTGGATTTCATTTGGAAGTGGATATTTATTGGCATTCTGAGTATGCTTCGGGTTGTTCTACCCATGTATTTGAGCAGTAGGCAATATGTGATGCATGAACGTTTGTTGGAATGCCTATATGTAGTTTTGACAGGGTGGTGATTATTTAATGGTTTATCATTGAGTATGTATTTTAGGCAATTTTGAGGTGGTGAAGAGATGTTGGTGTCGATTGCAGTTTTTTTTTTTCGTTAGATTTAAGAAAAAATTGATGAGGGACACCGAAGATTATTTTTGCCTGTGTCCTAATTCTTTTTATTTGCATTATAGTGTTTAATGAGATTGTAGAACTCAAAACTTCCTCAAACAATTATTTTTGGCTCCAATTCCTCTTTAAATATATCTAGGAAACCAAAATTGGGATATTTTGGGATTTTAACTATAAATCTGGGATATGAGCAATTGAGCATTATTAGTAAATTTTGTGAGCTTTGGAGCCTCTTCCTCTTCCTGTTTTTCAGAAATTGAATTTGAGGAAAATAATATCAGATGTTCGCTCAACGCATCTTTAAATTTTGAGCAATTTTTACTCCAACACAGCTTTTTAAATCCCCTCGAGACGATAAAATCTTGACGATGATATTCATTGTACAAAAAAATACCCATCGATCTTTCAATGAAAATAAAATCTTCCACCTTCACAAACGATGGTCCCATTAGCAACATTTTATTCTATGTAAATTGAACTGTCAAAAGGACCATACCTATTCAACACCCACCATGATCCGTGTATACGTGAAAACATAATCGAAACCATTAAAAAGCACCCTCTTCGGAAGAGTTTCGGTGAACAAACCCAATTCCACGTTAATGACGGAGGTTCTCAAGTCATTTACGAATACTGATCCGAGCTTATTTTCCAGTACCACCGGTACCTCTAAAACGCAAATTACGTTTCGATATTCCACGGGGGTAGGAAAAAAAATGTTTGATGTGTTCCGTCAAAACGCGCAAAACTTTATAATTAGGCGGTATTTCGACATTTTTCATCGCTAACGGGGGAGTGAAAATTAAAGATAATCAATGAAACTGCTCTTCGAAGTGAAAACGAACTCGCGCGTGCTCGTGGTGTGAACTTTTCCCTGGCATGAAATATTTTTAATTTTTTATTACGCCGAGTAGCGCTTTATTATACGAATCAACGCGACCGGCTTCGTTAGGGAAAAGCGAAATAAAAAAATGAATTATAATAACGGTAATAACGCGTATACGTATTCAAACATTTTCATGTTTTGCTTCAATATAAGTTGGACGTGTTTTGTGAAAGCGTTAAAGTCGAGCATTTCGGCAATGGGGACGAAATTATGTGTTATGCGTGTCTGGGCATGAGATTTATAATTTTTTGAACGGCGCTAAATGACATTAAGCCTTGTTACGCGTTTCCTAAATCTATTTTTCGGCGTGTTTTTCGTGCTGCTCGATTGGCCAGAGGTGGGTTTTTAAAATTGCGCCTTTTTCTTTCGTAATACAGTTTTATCTTCCTTAGAAAAGTAATGTCGTGTCTGGGCTGTATGGTGATCGATTTAATGTTGGGAAGATGCGAGCAAGATAGTTTTATATGTCAAGAGTGAGAAAATGGATTAGAAAATTCACTGGTTGAGTATTTCGCAAGGATATACGGTGTGTTTCCCTTAGATATAATCTCCTGGCATTCGTCGATTAGGTCACGAGATGTACTTGCGAGCTAATGAGTTTGTACGTCACTATTAAAGAAGGGGAGTATGTCTTGAATAATATAAGGAATGATTATTTTAGAAAATCAATAAATTGAATTTATTTAAAAAAAAAATTATTGTAGAAAAAATTGATATCTTAGGTATCTATTTTCAAAAAAAAAAAAAAAAAAAAAAAAAAAAAAAAAAAAAAAAAAAAAACGTGCACAGGATGCTCAAACATCGGCTGAAACACATACTCGCAAAGAATAACAAAATACTTTATATGTACGTACACATATATTCTACTCTCCACATTGAAGGGGCTCTGATGCCTCAAATTCGTTAAATTTGGCGTTTTTGAATTCATTAAAAAAATCAATTTTTCCGGCTACAAAACCTACTCATATTTCCTTCCTATCTAAATCTTAATAAGACTCACTTCAACTTCTGTTCTATTACTCATTCATCCATTTAACAAGAAATTAATAAAAAAATAAAACGAAATTCTCTAAAACCCATCACTTCAGCAAACAAATCTAAGTAAAAAAAATCACTCCCTATCATTTACAGATAAAAAAACCACCATGCTATCGCAATACACAGTGTTGAAAAATAACCCAATATTTCGAAATTCCAGCAACGCAGACAAGGCTGAAAAAAATATAAGAAAAATGAACTCAAATCACCTGCTATAGGAAAATGAAATGCAATCCAGTATCGCGATACAAAATTCATTCCAATTTCCCTTTATTGCATCGGGGAGCAACATTTATTTGTACTTTATGAATTTATGCAAAACCTTCGTTTCCTGAAATTCGAATAAGAAGCGTAGATAGAACGAGTTTGTTTCCAACAGCTCGTACGTCTTAGGGTAAAACAAATATTTACCGTTTCATCACCCTGTGTATCAATAATGATATATTCGGTAGCAAGCTGTTTACTGTTGGATGGTCTTTGTAATGCAACCATTTGGATGTTATCTTTTTGGTGTAACAAAATGGGGTGTTAGAGTGGTTTGTAGACGAGGGCGAAATGTTATTAAAATTTGAATTTTCCTGTATAAATATTCTCATATATGCGATCAGGTAGAAATTCGGGGACTGTATACTCCAGCCTATTTATTGGTTGTTTTTCTTTTATGTGTCTTGAATAGATGCTGTAGCTAGAGGAAGACAAATAATGTTGGGTTTAGATCTGAAAAAGTATGAGCCTGATGGCATTAGGAATCGTAGGATGTTGTTTATAGACTGTCCTTATCTACCAAACGATATCTTATTTCATGATATTAAAGGAACTATGGCTTTTTTACTTCTATATCGTAGATACTTAGCTTTATGTGAATGCGCAAAAAATAAAATGTTTTGGATTTTCGATTCCATTCAAAATGGCGCATTACTTAAGATTTAAAGGAGGCTGGAAACTCAGAGCTTTTGTTTGGAGTTAAAGCAAAAAATTTTTTGTGATGAAATTTTTACTCGTAAAATTTCTCAAATCTCCCCAATCTTTTCACTAAATGTACCAAGAAATATCAAGCATCGTATGTGGGGTCCAGTAGATTACTTCTCAAATTTTGACCAAAATGGATACAAAATAGCGGATTGCCAAAATTTGACGACTGCTCGAGCATAGGCTCAAATGGCTCAGATTTGATAAAATGTGGATTCACAAGATTGCTAGAGATGATAAGCATGGTGTAGGCCTATTTCACCCTCACCCATGATTCTGGAGGGGAGGGGAGGGATTATTATCCTCAAAATGTGGTGGGGTGAAAGAAAGATCGAGAATTTTTATTATAGAGGGGAGTTAATACGAAAAACAGTTTTTGGAGAAGAAAGCACCATAAGAAATATCATCTATCTTGCATTAAATATTTCCTTTACAAATTAACCTACAAAGTTTAAACTCGGTATGTGGAGTTAGTTGGAGACTAAAAAATGGTCCCTTGAATTCGGGTCAAAATCGACCAAAAATTGATCCAAAATGGCGAATTCCAGAATCTAGCAAATTTTCATATTTTAGATTGTTTATTAAGTAAATGTTTTTATTCCCTTTCGATGTTTCTCAACAATAATAAATAAAACTAAACAGAACAACACAGAATAGAACGGAATGGAATCATGGAATCAAACGGGGAACAGAACAGAACGAAACAAAATCGAACAGAATGGAATGGGACAGAACAGAATGGAACGAAACGAAACAGAATGGAATGGAATGGAACAGAACAGAACAGAACAGAATAGAACAGAACTTAACAGAACAGAACAGAACAACACAGAATAGAACAGAACAACACAGAATAGAACGGAATGGAATCATGGAATCAAACGGGGAACAGAACAGAACGAAACAAAATCGAACAGAATGGAATAGAACAGAACAGAATGGAACGAAACGAAACAGAATGGAATGGAATGGAACAGAACAGAACAAAACAGAACAGAACAGAACAGAACAACACAGAATAGAACGGAATGGAATCATGGAATCAAACGGGGAACAGAACAGAACGAAACAAAATCGAACAGAATGGAACGAAACGAAACAGAATGGAATGGAATAGAACAGAACAGAACAAAACAGAACAGAACAGAACAACACAGAATAGAACAGAACAACACAGAATAGAACGGAATGGAATCATGGAATCAAACGGGGAACAGAACAGAACAGAACGAAATAAAATCGAACAGAATGGAATGGAACAGAACAGAATGGAACGAAACGAAACGAAACAGAACGGAACGGAACAGAACAGAATGGAATAGAACGGAGTAGGATAGAACAGGACAGAACAGAACAGAACAGAACAGAAAGGAATAGAAAGGAATGGAAAGAAATAGAACAGATAAATTAACTTAAACGAAACCACTTTTGTTCTTCTAGTAGATCTCGAGTGCAACTATTCTTCAAGTGAACGATTTTGTCGGATAATTTAGGTGTTACTGTAGGTTTATCATTAGCTGTGGTTTTTACTTACAGAATTACCTTACAGTCTAGTATATAAAAGATAGCAGCAATGCAATACTATATTTAATCACACATGCAAAATAAAGAACTCGATACACGGACACAAATATTATAACTAGAACGCGTGAAACACATCCCTACTGCAACGTTATTCTATAGTCCATTAGCAGGTTGCTTTTTACTTGAGCAGATACGCATAAAAAATTTCTTCGAATAAATAAGTAGTTCCAGCCAGAAAGCCCAACAGGCGTATGCATATCGTTGGAAACGTTCACAAAATACAAAGCTATAATGAGAAATGTCTATTTACTACGAATCTCAATATCTAAGATGTCTTCGAGCCGAAGTAAAGCCAGACAAAACCCCTGTATTTTCGCACAACTTTATACGTATGCACGACAAGACGAGTAAAAGAAGAGAACGACTAAAAGCGAAGGAAATGTAAATACGAACGAATATAAGGATACCAATACGAAATCTTTCCAATATATTTCCAAAAGAAGAACTACCTAAATAGGAACGAAACTTTTTTTTCTTTGTTGCATAAAAGCCATTATCCTAAAAAGCAGATAAGTTTTACCGTCCTCCTATATGCGTTGGACTCCTACGAGTGTATTTCCTTTTATATACGCCATGTTTCCGCGACATGAAAATGAATTTTGTTTCAAAATCTACGGTCATTTTTCATTCGAGTAACTGCATTCGAGTTTTCGAGACCCTTTGTGGACGAGAACGAAATTTTTCCGCTACCGAATATTTTTATGGCAGGTTGAGTCTCGAATGTGGCTTCGTCGGGTTAAAACTACGCGTACATATTGTGTAACCGGAAAGGCAAATTAGGGTTTAGATGATGGGTTTTGTTAGATACGAGTTCGCATAACTTTTTCTTTACGTGCTACTGAACGTCAATCTTTTTGACTATTTTTTGGCTAAAAATTTTTCTCTTTTGGGTTTCGCGAGAGGATGTTTCTTGGAGCGAAAATAACGAAATTAATATGTGTTTCTATCTACATAATACGTTATATGTTTTTGAACGATGAGAAAACAAACAATTTCAGAAAAATAATTACTCGAAATTAAAAAGCATTTGTACGGATGAAAAATTACATTTCTTTGAAAAATATAATAAAGAAAAAAATCAGTCATGATTTTCAAATAAACATAATGGATACTTCCTGGAAAAAAAAAGAAACTTAAATAAAATTTGACTGATAAGGAGTCGATTTTTCATCTTTTTACAACTTTCTTATAAACGGTGGAATTATAATATGTATCTTATACGTGCATATAAATCAAGAAGAAGTTTTCGACTTTCATTATTTCAAATTTCAAGAAATTTTGTCAAATAGTTTTTTTTTATATAAAAAGCAGCAAAAATATCATAATTTTAATTAGTACCCTTAATTTTGCCTCCCATTAGAATTACATACAGTGTCTGCAAGATAATATGAATGAATATTTATATTAGTGTATTTTTTCATAAATTTTTGATTTTCGAATAGCGGACTCCTTTGAGTTGTTCAAAATTACCAACTTCATCAGTTATTCATGTTAAGCTGTGCCTCAGAAGAAGGAAATTTCCTCATTTAAATAGCAAAGGAACGAACAGTTCGAAAATAGCATTGAAATTTTTTCAAACTCTAAAGCAAAAGTTGAAATTTCTTCCAAAAAAAAGCTATTTTCAGGTTATTTAAAAGCTGGTATGAATTCAAAATTTTGGATTTTTTTAATTTCAAAAAATTCAGCTTGAAACATATTATGATAAAATTTGTTGAAAAAATGTAAATTTTTACACTTGAAAAAACGATAACAACAACAAGAAAATATAAACCTATTCATTCAAATTGGGAATTTGTGAGTTACTGCAAACAGTTCAGCTTGAAACTTGTTGAATATTTCAATTTTTTTTATATACTTATTTTTCATTTTTTTATTATTATTTTTTTTTTTTTAAGACAAGTAATTAATATTTTCAGATAATCATTCAAAATTTTCGATTTTTTTAGTTTTGAAAAGTTTAGCTGGAAAAATAATTTTTATATACTTGAAAAACAACAGTAACAACAACAACAACAACAAAAATAATAATAATAATAATATTAACAATAACAACAACAACAACAACAACAACAACAACGATGATGATGATGATGATGATGATGATGATGATGATGATAATAATAATAATATAATAATAAAAATAACAATCTATTCATTCAAATTGAGAATTATAAGTCATTTCAGGGAGTTCACGTTGATACTTACTTTCACAAAAATGAAAATAATAATTTTTTTAACATTTTTTTTTTTTTTTCAAGAAAACATGGAATTTCTTTTTTTTTAGATAATAATTCAACATTTTCAATTTTTTTAATTTCAAAAAATTCAGCTTCTAAGACATGAATTTTTATATTTGAAAAACAACAACAAAATGAAAATTCATTCATTCAAATTGAGAACTGTGAGTTACTGCAAGAGTTCAGCTTGATATTCAATGAAAATTTAAATTTTTTTACTATATATTTTTTTTAAGAAAACAAGAAATTCCTATTTTCAGGTAATGATTCGAAATTTTCCATTTTTTGATTTCAAAAAGTTCAGCTTAAAACATGAATTTTTGTACTTGAAAAACAACACTAACAACAACAACAACAACCTTCACTTGAATTCAACTTTTCACCATAGAAATGATTCTTAATCCAAGTAAATTCAAATTTCACGTCCTAAAATTGTATTGACGGGCAAAACTTCAATTAAAAAAATTAAAAACAGTGGTACATAAGATGTCATAGTATACCCCGAGAAACATACTATAGATGAGAATGCTAAGGACGATTTCGTATAAAACAAAAGAGAAACATTTCGCTGGAATTTATACGACAAATAAAAAAATAAATCAAACCGCTCGCAACATATTTCGTAATACCTTCCCAGTTGTATAATCTGTCACGATCGGATAGATGGGTTACCGTATATATAGAAAACAAGGAAACCGCTATAATACGAGAACTAACGGTCATTTTTCACTATTCCAAATCACCGTTTAAATTATAGAAAGATTAAGGTTTCATAAAACGTTAGCTTTTTATCCCACGTCCACCGTGCACCATAGTAGTACCAGTGGACACGAGAAAAAACGACTATGCTGAGGGTAAACGTTGAAACAAAACGACGAAGACGGTTTGACATTTTACGCGACTTGATCGTCTAAAAATGGGATAAATTGAAAGGACAAGGTGGAACGCTTGGAATATGAATTTGTAGGATTTCGATTAAAAATAGGTATTCGTTTTTGTTACAGATGCGAATCCAGGACATTCACCGAATCATCTAATATGAATGGCAGAACGCATCACAGAGACGTGAATCACAGACCGAGTTATGGTTCGGTACACGGATCGAGCCATAGCTCGACGCATAGCTCGAATTACGGCACCAACCAACGAGTAAATTTAGGACCAAACCACGGAACGCTGAATAGTCATTACTTACACACGCGCGTCAGAACGCCGGTTACGTTACCGCCGACTTTCCCGACTCATACGCCATGTATACAACCGTACGCTACCTACGACCAGCCCAGAATCCGAATTAATAATCGATGCAAATCATTTTGTACGTGGAAGTACGCGTGTTTAACTTTCTTGGCGACGACTGTTTTCCTAACCGCATTACTGATATATGTCTTCTGTGAGTATACCGGTAGTACCAGGACGCCATTCACGGGCCGCTTAATTTATAATTAATTTTTTGCACATAACTGTTCTTCCTATACAGCGTATACGTTCGAAGGTTGAATAATTAAGGAGACGGGGTGAGAGAGGCGAGTTCGAAATGAACATTCGTACGTTTTTGTTCGCGTTTAAATCGCAGTTAGTAAACTTTCTGTTTTCGCTTGGCATTCGTATTAACTTTTGTTTAATGTCAAGGGAATACGATCAAACGGGCTCGTACAAACACCCCGGATTTAGATAGACCTAACTGTGAATTGTAAAACCGCACTCTGTATATCTGCAGTTCTTCGCGTAAACCTTTACTCGGGGTTGGTAGTTTTATACGATATGTATATTATAAACGTTAAGCCGCCGTACACACCCCCACCCCCCAGTCAATGTATACCGGAACGACCGCAATTTACCACTTTCTGTTTGGCTGCTCGTTTTCGAAATCATCGCGTTTTAATTTCGTATCCTATGATATTTCGTCGCGACGCGACCGCTTACATGACGGCGAAAATGTTAACGACATTTATACATTTCAACCATATCGGAAATGTTAACTGGGTGTGTTTATCGGTTCGCGTTATGTTCTCAACGGCGGTTTGTTAATTAAATAAACCTTACGAACATGTATCAAAATTAATATAAATTTTACACCAACATCTGTACGAACGAAATTAATATTTACTTATGCCAGCATTCGAATTATCAAACTATCGCGAATTAAAGCCGTCCTTTAAATTCGTATTTTTTGTTTAATTTTAACTAAAAATCATGGCTATTACAGCCTGACATTACGTCATTGAGAAACGATGACGAAGGAAAAGGGTCAACAATTTTTCATATATTTAGATTTCAAGCCATTTGTATAGCCATACAGCATAATGCCTAATTTATAATCATGTATTTACTGCTTACTTTTCGAAATTGCATTTTTCATAGTGCCGGCTCCTAAAAAATGTTCCATTTGTAAGCCTAATGTAACGCTAAAAAAAATGTTAGCTCAAACAAACAAATACTAACCTGTGGCAATTTGAGCTTATATTTCGTATTGTTATTATGTAATTGATTAACAACGTGACCACAAATCACATAAATATATTTTTTTAACTGAGTTTGCAATGAAAACGATAGCTATTACAGCCTATCTGATTTAGGAAGGGGGAGAGGAAGGTCTTCAAATCATTGCGTTTCAGACCATTCGTAATCATATGGCGAATGTCCAAAGTTTGCCACAATAGTCGAAAAGTAACTCGCCTTTATTCCAAAACGTTCATTTTCTATTTTTTTTTCATTTTTTTTTTTCTTGTTTAGTCCTTACAGATTTTGCGATAGTGTAATACATAATAATTATTAGTATTAGGAGCAACTTTGTAGTCCCCTATCTCTTCCCCTAATGGGTATACGAAAAAAATTATAAGACACTTTCTTGTAGAGAATTTAATGAGAAGCATTTTATTACTATACTACTTTTTCTCTAAAACGCGTTGTTCGCAAAAAAAAATGCAAAAAAGTGAATTTAGGAGACGTTCTTGTTACACATTTCATTTTTTTTGACCAACTTCCAGGGGGGGTTGAAAATATTATCATGTTGTACCTTAGAGTACGAGCTAATTATGGAAAAAAATTCAGCCATGTACCCCCCTAAAAAAAATTTTTACAATTTTTTGAAAATTTCAAAGCCTAAAAAATTCGAGAAAATATGAATCGAAAAATTTGAAAAAATTTCCACAAATGTACTTACATAATGCCTATCAATGGTGAAATTTTCAAAATTTTTCATCCATCCCATCCAGAGTTAAAAAATACTGAATTTTCGACATATGGGAGTCGATTTCTCAGGAAGGGGTAGGGGAGGGGGTCAAAAATTTTTTTGGCGAGTTTTTTCATCGAGGGCGACATTTAAAACCACTTGTGACCGAATTTGGGTCAAGGGCCGTTTTCACTATCTTATCAGGAGAGACCCTTTTTTGGTATACGTGTATATACATGAATTTTTTTCAACATGCGTAGCGCTGACTGTTATTCATGAAATTCGTTCAAAATTTGGTGAGAGACTCTTTTTAAAAATGCAAAAAAATTACCATTTTGTTTTTTCGATAAAATTCAAAATGGCGGATTACTCAAATTTTGAGAGGGGCTGGAGAAGAGGCAAAAGGCTGAAAATTTATGTTTTTGATATCGTATGAAAGCGTGAGTCACCGACACCGAAATATCCAAATTTCAGCTTTCTAAGTGAATTTGAAGGGAAATTAGAGCAAAAAACGACTTTTTGAGGAAGTTTTGAGTCATGAAATTTCTTTAATCTTTTATATATGCTCACCAAATCAATCTGAAGCGACCTTATTTTGTATGTGAGCTTAGTTGGTGACCAGAATATGATCTCCTGAATTCGGGTCGAAATGAATCCAAAATGGCGGATTATCAAAATTTGAGTAGAGCTCGAGGAGTCTCAGATTGGTAAAAATGCAATTAATATGAACTCATATGATTATTGGGGGTTGAAAGTATACCATATCCTCAATTTACCTGCATACATGCTGTTGGAGGGGAGAAGAAGGGGTTATCCACTTCAAAATGTTGGAGGGAGGGTACACGAAAGGTTCGAAAATTTTGTATTGCAGTGACACATGATAAAATGAGCTCAAGTGATTAGTTTATTCTGATTTTAGCTTACTAAGTGAATGGGGGGGGGATTCAGAGTAAAAAACTGCTTTTGGAGGAGAAATTTCTGCGAGAAATGACACGAATCTTCCATATCTCGTCATCAAATCGATGCTAGGTCGAGATATTTGCTGAATGACCTTGAAAAGACCATATGAAAACTTCAAACCCTCTAAATCAATTTTTAGATTACTCAAATCACTTGGAAAGCTGAAAATTGGTGTGCTCATATCACTCTCTCATAAGAGACCATGAATAAGAAATTCGAGACATTTGTACTTCCTCCAGACACTCTTTAAATTTGAGAGAAGCCTTATTTTGAGGCAAATCAAAAATCAAAAAAAATCTTTTGATGAATTCATACGAGTATTGGTGATGAGTAGGGAGACCCAATACATTTTATGTTCGATTTTTCTGCAGTCGGCCATCACAAAAGTAACAAAATCATTTTCCATTTCAGAAAATTTCCTTTAAAATAAGCCCAACTTCAATTCGAACGTTTTCCAATATTTTGCCTTTAAAAAAATATTTTCACATAATCGATTCATATTCGAATTTTTTCGCCTAATATTTTGCAACTTTCAAGATTTTTTGAATATTTTCGAATATTCTGGAAATTTTTTCGTTTTGGTTGTGGCGACACTGACATTTTCACAGAAAAACATATTTCAAGTTTGAGTTTCAGCACGAGTTCTAATGCATGTGAAGCAAAAGCAGAGATGGGGGCTTGTCTTCTAAACAAAATTGTTTAGTTTTGAAGAACGAAAGAATGTAGCGTAATTATTTTTTTAAGAAAGGTTAATACATATATGACAGCTAACAGACATAACGAACTAGCTAACTTAGGTAATATACGGGTATGGACTTTATATCTTGAGAACATGAAGGCGGAGAAAGAAGAATGAATGGTCAAAGGTAGAAACATAGGGATGAATGTGTAGAACTGCTTCGGATTGGGTGGATAGGTAAAGGGATGTTACTAGTCTAATACTACGTAAACTATGCCTCTTAAAAAAAACTAACACCCCTAAAAAGGAAACATTTAAATTCTAGTTCCCCAAGTGTATTTGATAGGAGTTAGAGGGAAAAATAGATATGGAAAATGAGTAACTTTTTATGAGGTTTTGGAAGAAATAAATAGGAGTTTCTAGCCTAAGAGTACGAATATAAAGAGGTTAACAACATTACCTACGAACCTCAACAAGCCTCCATTAAAAATTCAAAACCAGAAATGCCACAGGATTGCTTAAGATTTCTTTTCCCGCTATCACATACATGAACTACTTGTTTTTAGTACATACAACTTTAGCTCACTCAAATGATCGAAGTTTATAACGAAGGATAGTGCAAAAAACCGCAAGAATTTTGTAATTTACCAACTCGGATGAAATTTTTATGCGAACTTTCAATTACTTACTTGACTTCGAGGTTGCAAATTTTCCAGCTAATTTACAATTTTAACCCGTTAAACTCCGCCAGCAACATATTTCTATCTAAATCGATGGTGAACGCTTTCGAGCAGTTTTATTGGGTTATTTTTTAAAACGTGGAAAACTATTTCCTTTTGAATAACAACCGAGTTTTCGATTATATGAAACTTCTACGAAATTAAAAATTGCTCATGTATTTCGATGATAGAAGTGTGAAACTAATCGTTCGTATTTCAATTCAAAGAACTTTTAAAAATTCATTTTAAGAAATTCGAAAATTGTTTCTGAATTTTTGAACGCATAATATTAACTTTCTGTCTTGTGTGTAAATTTAAAAAATAAAAATGAAGTTGAAAATTACCGCAGTGTAAATTTAAAAGTCGGAGATTACTATTAGAGCTGGTTAAGAGCATGGAGAAAGGAGGAGAAAGAATATCGATTCCACGACGAAGCACGCTGTGCAGTTTTCAGCTGTCTAAAATCTAATCAACGAAGTTGCATAGATGAACCATAAAATATAGAATTTAGAAATGTTATTTAAATTGAACCGAACTGTAAGCTGTATTCATACACCTGAGTACAGCTATATGCAACGTAACGTGCTTTTTATAATTTTTTTCTCATCTTGATCCGTAATAAGAGAAAGAGTGGAGGTGAGAGGCAAATTTGTGAATCAAATTGAACTTGAAATTTTTCATACCTGGATCTCACTTTTTATTTTGCTAGCAACAACAATAAATTCGAAACTCTACAATTAAATTACTCAGTTTTTAGAAGCCTATCTAAAATTTTAACCATTCGCCATTTTAGAACCAAAATTATTCTAATTCAAGTGATCACATTTTGTTCCCCAATTAATCCCACATACAAAGTTTGATCTGTCTCGTTGGATTTGGTGAGGAGATATAAAAGGTTCACGATATTTTGTGACTCGAAACCTCCTCAAAAAGCCATTTTTGCTCCAACTCCGCTCCAAATTTACTTGGGATGTTTCAATTTAGATACATTGTTGCTCCTTATTCACGTTTTCATATTGAATAATAATGGAAATTTTGCGGTATTCGCCTTCCATTCAGTCCCTCTCAAAATTGGAGTGAACTGCCAATTACAGATTAATAAAAGAAAAACATCCTTTTTTGTATTTATACGAGGATTCTTTCATTAAAATTTGAGCGATTCTCATTCTACCTCATTGACACTGTGCAAGGCTAAAAAAAAAATACATATATACAGTGCGACCAATTGAAAACCAGACAAATAAAGTGCCAAATTTCCAACACTGAAAAACAGAGTGAATAAAAATAATAAATAGTGACAACACCGACATTCATTAAATTCAAATGTGAAAAATTAAAAAAAAACCGCAAGCAGCCATGCCGCATCACTGGAGCTGAGTTTTTAACTGGTGCTGGTTCAGGTTTGGATATTAGGTAGATAAACCATTCATTACTATACAGGTCACACCCAATACCAAGTCTAAAAACCCCTATCCTATCCCTTCCTAAATCACTTAAGAAGTTGAATTTGGAACAAATGTAGTATTTCTTGCCGTGCAATAATCACATGAACACATATTTCTCAAACTATAACTACTTAAGGCTCCCCAAATTATTTTCGAATTGTTCTGACCTATCCTTGGGATCCATTTTAACCCAAATTGAAGAGGTCATATTCTAGTCATCAACTGACCACAAACATGATGAAGCTTGATCTTTCTAGGTCGATTTGGTGACGAAATATAGAAAAATCAATGAAATTTCTTGCAGCAATTCCCCCTCCTAATCGGTTTTTTGTTCTAACTTCCCTTAAAAATCACTTGGGAAGCTAAAATCGAAATAAGTTAGTCACTTGAGCTTATTTTATCATATGCACCGCTATAAAAACATTTAGGCATTTCGTGTACCCCCACCACATTTTGAGGTGGATAACCCCTCCTTCTCCCTTCCAACATAATGCATGGAAGTGAATTGGGGATATAGTAAACTTCTCATTCCCAATAAGTCATGTGAGTTCGTTATAACTACATTCTTACTAATTTGAGGCTTCTCAACCTCTACTCAAATTTTGATAATCCGCCATTTTGAATCCAATTTAATTCATATTCAGGAGGTCATATTCTCGTCACCAACTAATCCCACACACAAAGTTTGATTTCCCAAAGTTGATTCGGTGAGTAGATATGGAAGATTCTAGAAATTCCATAACTCACAACTTCCTCAAAAAGCCATTTTTTGCTCCTACTCCCCTCCAAATACACTTGAAAGGCTGAAATTTGGATATGTTAGTGTCCCTAACTAATTCTTTCATATGAGATCAGAAACGTAAAATTTGAACCATTTGCCCCTTCTTCAGCACCCCTCAAAATTTGAGTGATCGGTCATTTTGAATTTTATCGAAAAAAAGTAATTTTTTTGATTTTTTAAAAAGAGTCTCTCACCAAGTTTTGAGCTAATGTCATGAATACCCGCCAGTATAACGCGTAATGAGGGAATAATCATACACACCAAAAAGCTGGACATACGTCATATAATTACGAATCGTCTGAAACGCAAGAATTTGAAGACCCCATGCTCCCCTGACCACCATTTTTAAATCAGTTGGGCTGTAATAATGACTGACTCGAGTAACAGGCCGAACAACACAAGTTGGCAACACCCAGAGGCATATTAACCGTAAGGCGTACTAGGCAACGCCAGAGCAAAAATTTTAAGGCCTCAGTTCTTTTTTTGCTAAATATTATATTTATTTACTTTTTATACGTAATATAAATTCTATGAACTAAGAAAGAAAAGTTAATATTAACGATTAATTTTTGTTGCGATTCTAACAGGCATTTCACTCAATTTATCAAAAAAATAAAAATAAAAAATAAATAAAAAATAGTATGTAAATTCAATTAATATTACAAGATGAAAAATTAACCAAAATCTAACCAAAGTTTCATGTTTTTGTAAGCCATTACCCCATTAAAAAAACCTAAAATTTGAACATTTAACGTCCTTTTTTCCTCCTTTCCTTAATTGTAATTACACTCTATCTCAAAAAAATTCAAACCTTGTGGGATGCCTATTTCCATGATTTTCATTAAAAAAATTATTACATTTTTCATGTAAAATTGAAAGCAGCGACGTATTAACCAAAAGACAATTTAGGCAACATTTTAGGGACCCATTTAAAAATCGTGCTTTTTAAAATAAAAATTATAAATCATGAAAATGAAAATAAAAATAAAAAGAATGAATTAGATTCAGATTCATTTTATCTTAAAAGAGTCGAAAAATTACGAAAATGGTGTTCTTCACATTTCACGTTGAAATAAATATAAAAAAATCTTGCGTATGAATTTTGCTGAATCCCCCCCCTTTCCCTTCTCTTATGCAAACCTCGAATTAGTTGAACTTCAGGGAGCAGAGAAATGAAGCGTCCGCTTTCATGTCGCTTGAGGTGTAAAAAATTCTTAATACGTCCCTGGCAACACCGATATCAGCTGATGAGACTCTTTGTAATGAAAACACAAATAATACAAATATAAACATACACACATGGACCCACCATTTCGTGTTTATTATGATGTTGCCAATAGTTCACTTGTTCGTATATTATTCGAGTCGGTTATGCTGTAATGGCTATCGTTTTTGTTAAAACCGTTGAAACACGAAGATTTGAAGACCCCCTCTACCCCTCTATCCTAAATCACGTTGGTAGCAATAGCTGCCGTTTTTAATTAAAAACTCGACTAAAAAAGCTTTGTCCTTCCTGTGGGAAATATGAAGGATGGCGCTTGAAAGCTATGAAATTTGTATACCAATTTTGTTATCTACACTTCAATCCATCATTAATAATCTCTCTATATATTAAAATCGAAATGAAATCGGTTTTGAGATGCGCGCGCATCCTTGTTTTGAATAGTAGGTATAAAAGGTATATAGAGGATAGCACGTATACAAAGGAAAAAACGGTTGTAAATTTTAATAAAAGCTTTAACATGTACAATGGTAGGTCATAAAATTGTTTAAAATGGCAGGTATAAAAAGTATAAAGGATAGCAGGTATACAAAGGGAAAAAAAGGTGATAAATTATAAAAGCTTCGTACATAGGCAAGAGCTAGGGTAAAGTTGTAAAATTGTTTAAAATGTCAGGTATACGAAGGTATAAAGGGGCGAGCTCATCCTGAAAGAAAGAAATCTTGGGGGGTAGGGTAACAAATACGTAAGAATAAATTGGATTGTGCAGTTTGGAATGTAGCAGTACTTATCGGATAAAATAATTCTTTTTTCTTCATTTAATTTTTATTGCGAGCCTCGAAAGGGCGAGTAGGCACTAGTGTTCCTAAAAAACCACTCTACCAGTCATCTCTCATCATAAAAAATTTTTCTTACAGTTTTAGAATTTCCAAGTCACCATTGCAATACAGAAACATCGAAACACTGTGTCCCGGTGGAAGCATCCAAAGTAGCCGCTCAAGATGATCGTAACACCAGGCAATCTCTAGTGATCACCGACAATACAGGAACCGAAGGTAAGATTCGTATAACACGATTAATCGATCGACACCCCTTGGACGCTCGTACATGCTTAACACTCGAGTGAAACGATTCTACGGGTTAATCGAAATTACAAATTAGTTGCAGGAAGTACGACGACGGCTACAGATTTACACCTAAGTTACAACGTAAGCGATCAAACCAAGTCACGCAATGGTGCGGAAAAGTTTCTCGAAAATCGTAAATTAGTAACCCATCAAGGAAACATGGTTTTGGTTATCGACGAACTAGGCAAACCGTTTACCGCCGATTTGCAACCGTTTCATTTCTGGAACACGAGATTTTTCAGTTCGGACGAATCTTATATTAGGTTAAACATCACCGTGTCGTGGATATGTAATATCGCCGTGTACGGTAGACGTAATAATGGCGTAAGCATAACGCAATACGATTTCGTCGAGTTTATCAAAGACGGTCGCCTAAACAATAAAATAAAACGTCCGAAAAGGGACACGAGTAGTCGCAACGATCACCTTCCAGCTAACGCTAGCTCGAGCGACGCCAAAAGTGATATTTTCCCGCATTACTTGTATAAGCCAGGATTTACGGAGACGTTGGTGAAAAACGAACGTAATATACGTAAACGATCGTCCAACGTACCGGCAATGGCGACTGTATCGATTTTACACCTCTTGGAAGCCGGTAATTGGTTCTTCTCGGTCTATAACGACGACTTAGCTACTCACGAGGTAACCCTGACGATTGAGAAAATAAACGACATATCCAGATATTGCCCGAACGAGTGTTCCGGACGTGGATCTTGTTACTTGGGACGATGCGACTGTATCGACGGCTATACTGGCGCTGATTGCTCAAAGAGTGAGTACCTCTTGGTTACTTTGACGTGCCTTTCGTTACGCTCGCGAAAATAAAACTCGAACGAATAATTCGAAAATTTCGTCCGTCGACAAATTATCTCGTATATTTTAACGTGAAAGTTTGACGTGTTTTTAAAATATTCTATCGTTTTAAAAATAACCGCCGACGGCTGCGAAATTCATACGGTGTCTGGAAAAATCCACAAATTGACAGCATTTATCATATTCCTCGCCCAACCCACGGTGCCGCGATAAAAGCGTATAAAGTTGAATTTTTCAATGCTTATTTTCGCTCATTTTTCGCGTTTAGGTACTCGCTACAGTGTTCTCAAAAATGTGAGGCTTTTTAACGAGGACGCGTATTTATTCGTGTTTTTTTTTTTTTTTTTTTATGCAGTCACCATAACAATATCATTTACTGTACTTTTATTATGGTTATTTATTACCATCAGGTGAATTTTTCAACATAAAAAAGCCTAAATTTCTACTACATTATCGACGTTAGTACTCGATTTTTTTTTACGCTTGATTAAATTTTCTCACTTTGCATTCACGGAGAAAAAAAAGAAAATGTAAGCAGCAACGCCGCATTAGTGGAGCTGAGTTTTTAATTAAGGCTCGTTCTGGTTTGCAAATAAAGTTATTAAGCCTTTCATGTCTCCTGGTCACACTTCAAATTTTAAACATTTAGAGCTTCTTATGTTATTCTCAAATTTTGACGATTTGCTACTTTGTATCTAAAATTACCCTAATTCAAAAGGTAACATTTTGGACACTGACTAAGCATACATACAAAGCTTGATCTTTTCAAGTCGATTTGGTGAGGACATATGGACCATTCATGAAATTTCCTACGGTATTTTCCTCTTCAAGAGCTGATTTTTACTCTAACTACCCTCCATATTTACTCGAGAAGGTAAAATCAGAATAGTTTGTCACTTGAGGACATTTTTTCATATGAAATCAAAATTAAAAGTTTTCCACCTCTCATGAACCCCGGCTACATTTTGAGATCGGTAACCCCCACCCTCTTCCTTGACATAATTTGTGAAAGTGAATTTGAGAAATAGTACAGGACTCTTCACCAATAATCATACGAGCTCATAATAATCACATTTTTAGTTATTTGTGACTCCTCAAACTCTCCTCAAATTTTGAAAATCCGTCATTTTTTATCCATTTCGATCCACATTTGAGAACTCGTATTCTGCTTCCAAATTAATCCTGCACACAAAGTTTGACTTGTATAGGTCGATTTGGTAGGTAGATATGGAAGTTTCAAGAAATTTCATGTCTCAAAACTTCTTCAAAAAGCCACTTTTTTGCTCTAACTCCCTTCTATATTCACTCGGGAAGCTAAAATCAGAATAGGTTAGTCACTTGAGAATATTTCATCGTATGAAATCACAATAAAAAATTTTTGATTTTTCGTGTACCCTCACCATATTTTGCGTTCGACAACCCCTCCTCCACCCCATCAGTATGATGTATGCAAGTGAATTTGAGATGCAGTATACTTCTTATCACCAATACTCATATGAGTTCGTATTAATTACATTTTAGGCATTTGAGGCTACTCAAGCTTTACTCAAATTTTATAATCCACCATTTTGTATCCATTATGACCCAAATTCAAGAGATCATGTTCTGCTCACCAGTTAACCCTACATACAAAGTTTGACTAATCTAGGTCGATTTGGTGAGGAGATATGGAAGATATATGAAATTTTCTATAGCATTTTCCCCTCCAGAAACCATTTTTGCTCCAACTCCCCTGCAAATTCAATTATAAAGTTAAAATTAGAATAAGTTAGTCACTTATGTTCATTTTATCATATGATACAACAAAAAAAAAATTTCGACTTTTCATGTACCCCCACCACATTTTGAGGTCGATAACCCTTTCTTCTCCCCTCCAACATCATGTGTGAAGGTGAATTTAGGATGTTATATACTTTTTATCTTCAATAATCATTTAAGTTCATATTAAATACATTTTTACCATTTTGAGACTCCTTAAGCTCTACTCAAATTTTGATGACCCGCCATTTTGGATTCATTTCGATTAAAACTCAAAAGATCATATTCTGGTCTCCAAACAACCCCATACACAAAGTTTGACTTTTCTGAGTTGATTTGGTGAGGATATATGGAAGATTCTAGAAATTTCATAACTCACAACATCCTCAAAAAGCAGTTTTACATTCTAGCTCCTCTCAAAATCCACTTGGGAAGCTGAAATTTGGGTATGATAGTGTCCGTAACTCACTCCTTCATATGAAATCAAAACCAATAATTTTGAGTCTTTTT
The DNA here is from genome assembly GCA_009761765.1 of Phenacoccus solenopsis. Lineage (NCBI taxonomy): Eukaryota > Metazoa > Arthropoda > Insecta > Hemiptera > Pseudococcidae > Phenacoccus > Phenacoccus solenopsis. Next base: position 9,421,986 of record CM019754.1, on the reverse strand, counting down.
GCTCTCTTCCAGTCTATCTCACAATTTGAGTGATCCCCCGTTTTGAGTGGAATCGAAAATTTAAAAAAAAAAACGTTTCTATATTTACATGAAGACTTTCTCAACATTTTTTGAGCGATTTTCGCTAATACTCACCAACGTTATGCACACAGCTGAAAATATATAATAAATAAATATTGGATATATATATAGATTTTTTTACCGACATGAGATCTATTTGCGACAAAAATGATTATGGGATTCATTTGGATAAGGAATCTGTTTTTTGGTGTAAACATGCTATTAGGAATACATTCGAGAGTTTTAGCCTGGATTTTACCTTCTCCATTTTTCTCTGATTTTTCACAACCTTAGTTCGTTAATGTTTCATGATCTCTCTATAGAGTGTGCTGCATGATTTTGCGTACCTAAGAGGTGTCCCTCAGCACTTATTATGCGATACGCGCACGTGTGTATTTAGAACTATGTTATTTGAAAGTCAGATCTCATGCTGCTTTTATTTTTTACGGATCTCACATCGTTCAATAAAACATATATATATATATACTAAAAAGATCGGGATTTGCCTGATGATTACAAATAGTCTGAAACCGAAAGGTTAGAAGACACCACCTTCCCCTGACCCTCCTTCCCAAATCAGGTAGGCTGTAATAGCTATTTTAGGTTAAAACTCAGCTAAAAAGCTTATTCGAACATACTTAATAAGTTGGTAAATTTAATGACCGGACGTCAATAAAAGCGACTTTCCAACAAAAATGCGATCATAAAACACGCGCGTCGGGAATTTTATAAGGATATAAAGTTTTCAAATAATTAAATATTTGTACCATTCTTAACTTCTCTCAGGTATATAATCTCGCTATACATTTAGATGATAAATTTTACGCGCAAAACGAACTTGTAGTAATTTCCCGACGGCTGGAAACCATTCGACGATGGTACAAATTCGCGTATTACGAGCGTTAACGATATCCGATATTATTCTGGTTTTCGCGTTGTATATCGATTATTTATAATTAAATGTGGCCTATTTCCTCGCATTATTTTTCGGCATGACCTCGTTTCTTTAATCGGTCATTATTTCGCGAGATGAAAAAATATCCGGTCTTTTGTGTTGAATGGTGATGACCGAATAGCCAATTATTTCGTAAAGGAGTGTAAATATATTGTCAATTTTTGGGCCCATATATTTCCAAACTTTATTGCCCAAAAGTTGTTATGTAGCTATGATGCCCTCAGCTCTTGATAACTTTCCAGCATCAGTTTTTAATAATGACCGCTCTGCAGGGGTGTGAGATGTTAAAGCAAAAATTTGAAAAATATCAGCAATCATATTGGAATTATTTACATTTTTTTAATAGCCCAAAGTTATTAGTTATGATCTAAGGCATTGCATGAAGGACATTTTCCGATAATCAATCCATTTTGAGGGGACAGGGATCTTTATTTATTTTTCACTCTTTGTGAAGAGTAGGGAGACGGAAATCGCGTAGAGAGCATTTTTTTAAAAAACTATGGTACTCACCCGAACGAAAAAATATTTTACGTACCTCTGAAAATGGATTTAAACGCTGGAAAATATTTTTTTAGAGTAAAATTCTATTTAAAAGTGGAATCCCTTTTAATGCGAGTTATGAGCATTAATATAATTACTCATTTTCAGATTTTGATGGTTTTTTTTTTTGGAAAAAAGCACTTGAAGGATGGACTTAATAACAGGAAAACAGGAATAGAATCTTTTAAACTTGACATTTGCAAACAAAATTGTGATTAAAAATGAATGTAAAAAAATAAATGTGCGCATGTAATGTAATTATAGACTATCCATCTACCCCCTCCCCCACCACCACCATCTTTACTCTTCCTTCCACTTAGCGGCAACCATCGACCACCGAAATAATATTGTGATCAACAGTGGGAGGAACCTTATTTCAGTTTTTTTTTTTTTTTTTTTTTAATGAAAAATCGAAGAGACAGAGTCATAGTAGCTGCTAAATGATTTCAAAAAGACATTATAAAATTTTGAGCTTCACAAGTGAATTTTCGAACCCTTTTTCCACCCTCCTCAAATAAGGTCCAAGTTTCAAAAAATTAAAAAAAAAAATTCTGGTTATTTACAGTGTTTACAGCAGAGAGAAGTATTATGTTGTCTACCCCCAGTACATTTTCAGCTCCTTAACTCCTCCTTCTCCCCTCCAGCATCATTTGTGGAAGTGAATTGGGGGCATAGTATACGCTTTATCCCCAATAATCATATGAGTTCATATTAATTACATTTTTACTAATTTAAGATTCCTCAAGCTCTACTCAAATTTCGATAATCCGCCATTTTCGGATTCATTTTGATCGAAATTGAAAAGTTCATATTCTGGTCACCAACTGACCCCATACACAAAGTTTGACTTTTCTAGATTGATTTGGTAACGAATTATGGAAGATTCTAGAAATTTCATAACTCAAAACTTCCTCAAAAAGCAGTTTTATGCTCCAGCTCCTCTCAAAATCTACTTAGGAAGCTGAAATTTGGATATGTTGGTGTCCGTGACTCATTCTTTCACGTGAAATCAAAAAAGAAAAATTTGAGCAATTTGCCCCTTCTCTCGCTCCCCTCAAAATTTGAGTGCTCCTCCATTTTGAGGTGTATCAAAAAAAAAATAGTTTTAAGAAGAGTCTCTCACTAAGTTTTGAGCGAATTTCATGAATACACACCAGCGCTACGCGCGAGGGAAAAAATATTATATATACACCAAAAATTTAAATGTTTGCCAGATCATCACAAATGGTCTGAAACGCAAAGATTTGAATACCCCCCCCCCCTTTCCCAAATTAGGTAAGCCGTAATAGCCATCATTTTAAATTAAAAGCTCAGCTAAAAATCAACATAAAATTACATCTGCATTAATTTTTCCTTTTCCAGTACCACGTGCTCCTGAGTATACAAATAGGTCCTATTTGCCTGAAACCATAGTTGCTTCAACAACAAAATGCTTGAATTTTTATGGGGGCGAGAAGTCTCTAAAAATCGAACTTCAAAACTAGAAAAACCAACGTAAGGTTTTTTTATTCGCTTCATCGATTAAAATCCACCACCGAAGTTGGTGAAAATGTTACCAAGACATCGGTACATCTACATACGCCTCTAGTGTATACTAGGCATAATGCATTATATAAGGACCCGGCCTCCGTCATATGAATGTTGAATAAATTGACATAGCTGCGCAATGGGCATCCCAGATGAATATAAAAAGTTGACTTTCTATTAAGCTCGCATCTCTTGTCATGTTTTTCGGGAAATACTGCGAAGAGAAAAGTTTTTATGGGTAAATATTAGCTCTCCTTGCGACCATACAGTTACATCCAATTCTCATTCACGGCGATACGACGTGTAGGAAAAAAGAATGTAGGTGGTGAGCCACGAACTTCGTTCACGCTTTAATTAATATTTTTAATTCCCAGATGGACGAAGGTTTTCGAAATTTTTATAACTGCGATAAAAACTAAATTAAAAATTTACTCTTACCTCTTTTTCCTCAACGAACGAGAATAAAGAACTCGATATACGTAAAAAATGGCGAAAAGAATCGTTAAAATATTACGCATCAACGCTTACATTTGATTAGCTTGAGATTCTTTGGAATCGTAGATAAATTCGTATAGCTGAGAGAAAACTTCAATGACAAGACAATTACGACGTTTAAAGATGCTAAAATTTTAACACCTTTTTTGCAGGTGTTTGCCCCATACTATGCTCGAATCATGGAACCTACGGTGGCGGATTGTGTCACTGTGACGAAGGATGGAAAGGAACGAATTGCGACGTACCAGCGTACGACTGCAAGCTTTCCGACTGCTCGGGACACGGGCAATGTAATAAAGGAGTATGCACGTGTAACGCGGGTTGGAAGGGAGACAACTGTGATATAGGTGAGTAGGTATTGCATATGCGAATACATATTCATAATTCAACCGACGGCACCGAGTCTTATCTAAAACAAGACCTTACACCTCGGTTTATTAGTTTTTCATTTTATAACTATCAAAAACTACATTAGCGGTTTCGAACGCTCGAATAAATTACTAAAGGTAACAGCACGGCGAACTATTTAAATTAGGGATTAGCGGTCAACAATGGAGGGTCTACGGCGACCTTGTTTGCAAATTAAATGAAAATCTTAATGAAATATTCAAATTTACGTGATCGATGGATGATCGTTAATTTACAGAGGATTGCCTCGATCCGACTTGTTCGGGCCATGGCAAATGCGTGGCTGGAAAATGTTACTGCAAAGCCGGATGGCAGGGAGCCAACTGCTCGGCGGTTAATGAGCAAGTTTTCCAGTGCTTACCACGGTGTTCCGATCACGGTACTTATGATTTGGAAACGGGTATTTGCGTGTGCCATGATTTTTGGACCGGATCAGACTGTTCGCAAGGTAGGATGAAAGTACATACTCGCTAATACGTTGTCGTATCGGTATTACAAAACATTCAATTACAGCTTTATGCCATTTGAATTGCGGACCTCATGGCTTCTGTGATAGAGGTAGATGTTCCTGCGAAGCTGGCTGGACTGGAGAAAGATGTGATCAGTTACCATGCGACCCTCGATGTAGTCAACATGGTCAGTGTAAGAATGGAACATGTATATGTTCCAGAGGTTGGAATGGCCGACACTGTACAATTGGTAAATGTTTATTACCTAAAAGTAAAACACGAGTACTGATTATGACATAGCAATTCAAAATCATACCCTCTTTATAGCTGGATGTCCTCAAAATTGCAACGGAAATGGTCGTTGTTACTCGGAAGAAGGAGAATATCGATGCGAATGTGAAATTGGTTGGGCTGGTTTAGATTGTTCCATAGAGCTAGAATTGAACTGCACCGACGAAATCGACAATGATAATGGTAATTATTTTAAATTTTTTACATTTGCTGTAGAAGTTAAAAATATCACAAAAAATGCCTTGAGAGATGTACGAAAGTAGTTAGAAGATTTTCAGCTTTAGATATGTACACTGTACACTACTTCTTGGAAAAAAGAGTGAACGGAGAAAGCTGCCCAAAATGTGGGTATGGGCGAAGAAGAGTAGACCTTATGACATGGGGAAGGGAACAAAGACTCGATCATTTGATGAATAGTAATCAAAAGGTTAATTTTTTGTTTTTATTGTCATCTACCAGTCTACGAAGAAATATCTTAAGAAACGTTTTTGTTACATGTACCCAGAAAATTTTGAGAAAGTTAATTTAGAATTTGAGTCCCTTATACACTTCCCATCCTTATCTTCCCTATCGGGGTGGACTTCGTGAAAATTTTCTGAAAAATTTAAAGATGTAAAATTCGAAAGAAAGCTCCATGAAAAAGTACCAACATCAACAAGTTTAACAATTTTATAAAAAACGATTTTCATCGCAAAAAAACCTATTAGCAAAACTAACTGATATTATAATGTAGTAAAACTACGTAGAAATTTACCAACTAGTTTTACTGCATAAAAATAAAATGTCAACTGTTTTATTTAATGAGTTTTTTTGGATAAAAATCGTTCCTCATAAAATTAGTTGACTCGATAGTACTTTTTAATAAGGAAACAGTTCACAAAACCATGTGTAATAATGTCTAAAAATATTTAAAACATGCGAAAATGAAGAAGTGTTCAAAAATAAAGTTCATGAATTAAAAATACATACAAAGGTGGAGGGCGGGGGGGGGGATTCGCAAAAATAAAACGCCCAGAAACAAAAAAAAAAAATCAAAAATGAAAACATGCTAAAACAAGGAAATATAGCAATGAGACAGATCCTGTCGATTATTCAGCTAAAAATATGTATTTTTATGAACAAAAATCGGATAACTTTTCAGATTGCTTATTTTCATTTTTATTTTAATTAATTATTTATTCATTTTTTTTATTGATGAAATAAACAATTTCGACTATTCTTATACAGATTTGTCAATATTAAAACAAAATAAAAATTTATTCGTCATTTACCGATTATTTGTGGAATAATTATTTGTCAACTTTTAAGAACAACACTTTGTCACTTTCAAGAACAAAAATTTGTCATTTTGAAATACAAAAATATGTTATTGTATCAATACAAAATTTGTTATTTTTTAAATACAAAAATTTCTCAATATGTCACAAAGACTGAAATTTTTATCATTTTTAGGCAAAAAATTTTAACAAGTATTTTTTTCATAAAAACTGGTCGCTATCAAAACAAATAAAAATTTGTTGATTTTTTTGTGGAATAATTTGCCAGTAATTTTTTAAATACAAAGATTAGTTATTTTTCAACCAATAAAATTTGTCAATTTACCACAAAGATTATGATTAGTACTATAAACATATTTTCATTCCTCATTAAAAAAAAAAGAAAAATATGTTAAAAAGTATTTTTTTTGATAAAAATTTGTTGATTTTTTTTATGCAAAAATTTGTGAATTATCATTTTTTTTTCAATAGAAAAATACATAATTTAAAAAATGTGTTATTATATAAGTAGAAAAATTCATCAATTTTTTCAGACAAAAATTTGTTAATTAAATGTGATCAAAAACAACAACAACAACAATGAAAAAACATAAACAAAGTTGAAAAAACTGGATACAGCTATTTATAAATAGTGAACATTACAATGATGTTGAACAATTACAGATGTCTATATAGAAGTGGTAACAAAGGAATAAAATTAATAAAAATAAAATTCGAAGTTGAAAAGCTCAATTTTCTATGAGCTTCAATGGAGAATATATAAGAACCAAAGCTGTAAAGAATAAAATTTCCTACAATTTTGTTTCCATATACTTTTCCTTCGGAACCTTTCATTCCCGAGATCTTTGCAAAAAATTGAGAAATCTTTAAAGTTCAAAAGATTGACAGTTGGCGAACTATCGACTTCAAAAACAATAGGCCTCCTAAACTTCACTTCTTTTACCTAGCCTTCAAATTTGAAATAAGTTCGTCAGTTTTTACATAAGTTATCTTGGAGAACGAAAATTAAACGAAAAAAAAAAAAAAACAAACAAAAAATCATAATGAATGCATTAGTAAATTTTACTTAAAAGTAATTTCCATTGAAAAAGAACCGAAAAAGTGTAAATATGAAACATGTGACTGAAGATGAAAAAAAAATATGAATGAAAAAGAAACTCAAAAATTAAAAAAATGTTGAAAAAACAAAAAGTTTCCAAACAAAAAAAATATAACAAATGAATAAATAATCAAGAATTAAAAATAATCAAAAATGAAAAGAATTTCTCGACACAATGAGAACTATGTCCAAAAGTAATCAAAGAACACAAGCACGGGGGAAAAATGAATAAATAAAATAAATAAATAAATAAATAAATGATGTCCCAGAAATCACCATTTCTTCATTTTTTTTTTACTTCTCGAAATGAAAGAAAAAATCCAAATGACTATGAAAAACATTGAATTTTTTTTCAACTGAAAAAAAATAAAGTTTTAACAAATTTAACAACATTGCAGACGAAAAAAAACCTTACGAAAAATTTAAACAAAGTCTAGAAGCAAAAAAATATTATAAAAATCAAAAAAATTACACGTAGGATTATCTAAAAGAGACAAAAAAAAGTTTTCTAGGTTCAGCTTTCTAAAAAAGTCCGGAGTCCAAAAATAAGTTTTTATAATGAAAAAGTCTTAAAACAAAATAAATGAGAAAAAATGTTCCAAAAAAATGTTATTAAAAAAATTTTTAATTTTCAACATAAATAAATGAAACTCCAATAACCTGTTTTTTCATAAAAAAGGAAATCATTCTTCCTTTTTGTTCATAAAAAAAATTAAGGGCTCACCATCCTTCTTGCTCCGAGCTGCCCATTGGAATCAAGAGCTATGATAGTAAAATTGTTATTGAAATATGACCAAATTTTAAATTGCCAATAGATATTTCACATTCATACGTTTTTTTTTCATATTCTATGTTTTCTGAAGGTAGGTATTAGCCGACATTATTCTTAAATCATGCAATAAGGCATAAAACCAGGCATATTCGCGTATTAATTATTCATCAGTTCTTACCAGTTCCGGAGGATTGCTCCACATTAACACCTTTTTCAGACTCCTCACAATGCTCCCACATGACCTGAAAAAAAGGGTACAAAAATCGTTTTACAAGACGAGTTCATTGCTCTCATCCAAAGTACATTCTAGAAGAAGAAAAATACCACATCGAACGTAAAATTTCTCTCACCACGCCACTCAAGTCACAACAAAAATTTGGCGCGGCTAAATTGTGGAAATTACAGCATAGCTTTACATGTGAAACGCGTCCACATTTAATACTCGTTAAATTTTTTCCCTTTTCCTTTTGTTGCTTTGAAACGCGGTACACGAAGAGAGAAACGTTTAATAAGGTTTTTCCGAGTTAGTTCCTTTCTCTCGACGCCGTTTCCACTTTTTATTCGTTCTCTACTTTGCCGCTTTTCATTCTCATTTAATTTATGGGCCGAGTAAACAGTTTTTCTTTTTTCCTTGAAGGCGCTTTTCAGTTGTGCAGCCATTTTTTTTCCTTCTTTCGTTTGCTCCATTTTTTCTCATCTCTTCGCCGACGCTCGTGAGTAATTGACAAAATCTACGAATATATAGAATGTAATTTTAAATTACTCGCGATGAAATCGATATAAAGGAGTTGGCGGAAGTTCGTTTATCTTTTTTTTCTCCTTTTGCGGATATGCGGAAGATGGAAATCGTTAATATGGTTGTGAAACTCGAGCGCAGTTTGATCGATTATTGCGAGGAATTTATTCGGCTGGGTTGCCAGTTTATTTTTATATACTCGAATTTGTTCACCCAACCGAATGTGTTGTAAAGGTGATGAAAAAAACATCCAAGTTGGAGAAATACATGTATTTTCAATATGATACTTAAAATCCATCTCTTTCGCGTCAATTTGTACAGATGGAATTGTCGACTGCGAAGACAGCGATTGTTGTAAACAACCGAATTGCTCAAAAAGTATATACTGCATGTTCTCTAATGACCCTGTGGAGGTATTGTTACGAAAACAACCGCCATCGGTGACAGCTTCGTTCTACCAACGGGTAAAGTTCCTAGTCGAAGAAAATAGCGTTCAGAGTTACCCACAAGTTGATGAATTCAGTGAAAGGTAAGAATATCTTTTCGTTTATATTTTTACACATGTGTTATTTTCGAAATATAAAATCAAAAAATTCGAAAGAAATTTAGAGAAACCAAAATTTCTCGTCATAAAATTACACCGTTAGCTTGTACATTTGTACTGTGTAATACTGATACTCCTGCTGTTGAGTCGTTTCGAAATATGTTTCAGTGTAAATGCTACTTTCCACGACCCTGTGTAATTGTGTTGTTATGTACATTCATCCTTGATATAATGAAGCTTTTTTATTTCTTTTTTTTGAGTTTTAAAATTTACTTCTTTTATTTGCCAAATTATTTTTTATAGATTATTTTTCGAGGGTATGGTGATTTCTAACTTTTCTGTGATAATGATACGATTCAAGAATGATTAATTATTGGTATGGAGTGGGGTTTGAAAAATATGATTTCGCATTCTTTGGGATTGATTAAAAAAGCATGCATACCTAGTTATCATATCAAAAAGTTTAAAAAAAAAAAGAATAAATGAGAAACAAGATTACAATGGATAAGGATTTAAAAAATGTGATTTCAATAGTCGGATCGTACGACTAAAGAAAATTTTAAAAAAATTGTAAAAGTCATAATAATGAAAATTATGACCAAATCGAAATAATAGAAATATAACCGAGAAAAAAAAATTGAAATCCAAATTTTAGAAATTTCATTACAAATCACTTATTATATTATTCTCATAGATTACTTAAAACAAAAAAAAATACACTTTCACAAAATTATACCACTTCTCAAACATTTCACAGATTCACACCGCGTAAATGTTTTTCCTGCATCACGTGACCGTGTAAAAACGTGTACATTTGTTACTATATACTATATGTGTATGTTATATTTTTTTTAAACCGCTAATTTAATTATATTTCAATTACAACGTCAGTACAGTAAATATTTAGACAAACGAGCAAATTAAAAGGCGCGCTCGGCTCGTTGCGAAAATTTATTTGCTCGAACGGCAGCTCCCGGATGGGAGTAAAAAAAATGCGAACGCGAAAAAAAATCTCAACAGCGCGAAATGAAAATCTAAATATTTTATTATAACGCTGATGAAAGAGAAAACGGTTTCGTATAAATGTGTTTTATTTTTCCGCTGCACCACGCGGGCAGGCGAAAGTAATAAATGGCGTACACGTATATAATCGTATTGTCTGACGGAGAGTTTGGTGAATTTGAAAAATTTATTTGAAATATACGCCTTGCAAGACTTAGATGACAGATATGGGGAAAATGCGATGCGAACCCCCCTTAGTTATGCAGTTCTTGTTATACAGGGTGTTTCATCTCAATATGAGCTCCTTCGTATTACGTGTAGGGCTATTTATGTGGCACTCGTGTGTGATGAGTTGCCTGTATACTTATAGAAGGGGCTGAGATACAAAAGTTGGAAAAATATTTCTTTCACTTTTAAAAATTTTTATTTCATCATCCGAAAGCAATATAAATATATTCCTCGAATGAAAACGTAAAACATACGATGTACTGCTACTGACAAAAGATTGATGGAAATGAAGGGGATAAATGGAGAGAAGTAATGGAAAAGAGGTGAAAAATAATTAGAAAAATTGGTAATTTTTTCATATTTTCTGCAAACAACTTGGAAAAATTCTGTATTGACACAATGTTGAAAATTTTTTTATAGACTTGTCTTCCCTTCTCCCTTCATCGACTGTGACTTGATAAACTCTATATGAACAGTCCTGGGTATCTGTAAATGCCATAAAAAGTTTTCATTTTTGTACAAATTTTTCCTACAAATATATTTTCTAAATTTTATCTTTATATTGAAGCCAGGTGGAGATATGCGGTTTTCGCCAGAGGGTCAAGTGTCAAAAACTTGTGGCAGTGGAGGGGGTAAATGGGACTATAATGAAGTCAAGCAGAAATACGCCATTTTCGCCAGAAGGTTTAGAGTCAAAAATTTGTGACAATGGAGGGGGTAGAGGGAGTAATAATGAAGAGTGCAAAATATGAGGAGAATTACTAATATGTTCATATTTTTTACAGATAATTTCGGAAAAAGCTCTACTGACCCCAAGTTTAAAAAATCACATAGACTCCCTCTTTCACCCATTACGACATATTCTCGGTAAATGCCCGAGAAAAACTGTAAATCGGGAAAAAAATCTGTAAACATTTTTCCGAAAAAATTTTTAGTCAAATTAGAGAATAAATCAAATTTTTTGAATTTCCCCCGCCCCCTCCATTCAGTGCTAATTAGAATCACATTTACTTAGACTACATGGTCGAATATGCTATGCTAACCCATAAAATGGTTCAAAAGTGTGGTTGGTGCCTGGGACATTCTTCCAAGTTACGTGCAATTTTTTTTTTAATTAGAATTATTTTTATGACTTTTTACATTTTTTTATCATTTCTCGCCACCTGAACGCTCCACTGTCGTCAATTTTTTCTCAGTAATACCATATCACATGTTTTACATTTTGTTTCGAACAAACATATTTTTATTTGCTTTGGATGATGAAATAAACATTTTCAAAATTGATTGCTACCATGGTGAAAAAAAATGTTCTTCAAACTTCTGTACAGTAGTTCCTTCTGTAAGTATTCTAGGCGATTTGTCATACATAAGTGTTACATGAATAGCCCTGCATACAGAATGAAGGAGCTCATATTGAGGTAAAACACCCTGTAAGCCTTAGAACTGCTTTAGATCTGATGATAATTCAACTTAATAGTAACACATTGAATTGAAACGTAGCCAAGAGATGTAGATCCAAGCTGACTTTAATTACTCATGATGAAAACTGCAGGTGTGAATAAATTTCATTGTAGTTGATAGCATAGGATTTAAATGATGAAGTTTATTTGATGATAGTTTTCTTGCGTATAATTAAGATTCTCTAAATTTAGTATCAGTTCGTTCGATGGATTGATAACCTATGGGGGTAAACTACTATGCACAATGGGCCAAAATTATTAATCTTCAGGTGCAAAAATATGATCTGAGGACCAGTTGTGATAATGACTGAAAACTGAAGCTTGGAATTGCTCAAGACTTGTAATGAAACGATGCCGAATATTTTAAGCAACACATATGTCATTGAGTAAGGACTCGGGATTAGTCAAAAAATGAGCTCTGCTCGACAAAATCTGACGTAACAATTTTTTTGAAAGATTTTATTCTGACTCAATGAGCAATTCCGGATTCCTTACTTTTTAGCCATCATTAAAACTAGTCTTTTATACGCTTTTTTTTTTTTTTAAATCAAAGATTAATAACTTTGGTTCTCGTAGTCAGTGCACATAATTCTGTAAGCATGAGGTTGATTTCAATTGGATGGAGGATTCGGCTATGAGATTTTCTCACATATTATTCCACATTTTACATACGAACGGAATTGCATAGTGTAGTTGAACTTCTTCAAGCATTGAATTACTTGTAAAGTTGCGATTCTTTTGCAGGTCATATTCTGGTCATCACTTGACCCTACACACAAAGTTTGACTTTTCCAAATCGATTTTGTGAGTGAAAAATTTATGAAATATCCTGTAATAATTTACCTTTCAAAAGCTATTTTTGTTTCAACTCATCTCCAAATTCAGAGAAGCAAAATCAAAATTAATTGGTTATTTGGGCTCATTTCATCACATGACACCAGAATAAAAAATTTTTCATCTCTCATGTCCTCACAACATTTTAAAGTCGATAACCCCTCCTCCTTCTTCCTTCAAACATCTATGTTAAGGTGAATTTGAGATGTAGTACATGGTTTATTACCAATAATCATACGAGTCCCCATATTAATTATATTTTTAGTTATTTGAAGCTCCTTAATCTTTCTTCAAATTTTGAAACATTTTGAGTCTATTTTGACTCAAATGCATTGTGTCCTATTACGATTTTAAATTAACCCCACACACGAAGTTTAGCCATTCTAAGTTGACTCGGTGAGGAGATATGGAAGATTCAAAAAATTTCATGACTCAAAGCTTCCTCGAAATGTCTTCCTTGCTCTAACTCCGCTCCAAATGCACTTAGGAAGCGGATATTCGCATATGTTGGTGTCTGCAATTAGTCTTTAATACGAACCGAAAAACAAAAATGTTGAGTTTTTCCCTCACCCTCTAGCCCCCTCACAATTTAAGTGATCCTTAATTTTTAGGTGTACTAAAAAAACAAAAAAATATTTCCTTTGGATTTTCAAGAAAAGTCTTTCATCAAATTTTGAGCCACTTTCAGCGGTACTTGTCAAGTTGAAAACTCATCTGAAAAAATTATAACAAAAAATAAAAAAAGGAAGCAGCCATGCCGCATTACTGGAGCTGAGTTTTTAACTGGGTTCTTGTTTTGATTTAGTAATAACCTTGCTTAACCATTCATGACTACAGGCCACAACCAATACCAAGTCTGAAAACCCCTACCCTATCCTTTCCAAAAACACTTAAGAAGTTGAATTTGGCACAAATGTAGTATTTCTCGCCATGAAATAATCATGTGAACACATATTTCTAAATTATAACTATTTGAGGGTCCTCAAATTATCTTCAAATCTTGATAATCCGCTATTTTGGATCCATTTTGACTCAAATTTAAGAGGTCATATTCTGGTCACTAACTAATCCTACACACAAAGTTTGACCATTCTAGGCCGATTTGGTGATGAGATATGGAAGATTCATGAAATTTCCTGCAGCAATTTCCCCTTCAAAAGCCGTTTTTTGCTCTAACTCCCCTCCAAAATCACTGAGGAAGCTAAAATCAAAATACGTTTGTCACTTGGGCTCATTTTATCATATGACACAGCAATAAAAAATTTTCGACCCCTCCTGTACCCCCACCACTATTTTAGGTTGGTAACCCCCCTTCCCCCCTCCAACATCATGTATGGAAGTGAATTCGGGATATAGTGTACAACTTATCCCCAATAACCATATGAATTCATATTAATTACATTTTTACCAACTTGAGGCTCCTCAAGCTCTACTCAAAATTTTGATAATCCGCCATTTTGAATCCATTTTGATCCAAATTCAAGAGGTCATATTGTGGTCACCAACTAACCTCACACACAAAATTTGACCTCTTTAACTTGATTTGGTGGGGAGATATGGAAGATTCAAGAAATTTCATGACTCAAAACCTCCTCAAAAAGCCGTTTTTTGATCTAACTCCTCTCAATATGCACTCAAGAAGCTGAAATTTGGATATGTTAGTATCCGTGACTCACTCTTTCATATGAAATCAAAAACGAAAAATTTGAGCTATTTGCCCCTTCTCCAGCCCCCCTCAAAGTTTGAGTGATCCGCCATTTTGAAAGTTTTCGAAAAAACAAAAAAAATACTTCTGCGCATTTTCAAAAAGAGTTCCTCACCAAATTTTGAACGAATTTTATGAATACTCACCGGCGCTACGCGTGGGGGAAAAAGATATATATATTATATATGTATACCAAAAAGTTGGACATTTGCCAGATGATTACAAATGGTCTGAAACGCAAAGATTTGAAGACCCCACCCTCCCCCTACCTTCCCTTCCCAAATCAGGTAGGCTGTAATAGCTATCGTTTTGTTAAAAACTCAGCTAAAAAGTCAAAAAATATCTTACTAGTCTTTGTAAGAAAAAAAAAAAAAAACCTGAGAAAGTTTAGATTTGTGATACTTAGACTGTCAATTCAAAATACGCGAAATCTCGAATAACATATAAAACTTGAAAATATTCAAAATATTTTCCATTCAACGTAGAATGAATAAAATAACAAACGAATTTATAGCGTAAGAAATTTCTTTGGGAAATTCTCTGTTCCAGCACACTATGCAGAAACTATTCGTTGAAAAATTTTTCTTTTTGAAAGCATTATGCATTCTTTCGTCTCAGTCTTCTGTTTAATCTCAAATTACATAAAATAATTTCTTAGATATTTTCATCGAAGGCAAAAAATTTATAGCACCGCATATTTCTACAATTAAGCATCAGATTGGTATTTTATTTGAAACTTTATTGTAAAACGAGGGGAAAAAATCAAATATTAATCGTTCTGAGCTAAATAAAATTGCGAAAGGAAAACAACTTCGAGTTCGATACGTGTACACGCGCGTATTATAAAGGCGACTTGATGAAATATAGATATTTTTCTTTATTTACGTGTATGTATAGAAGGAAAACTACTCGATGAAATTTATATTTGAACGTGAAAATTTCATTTCACATGTTTGAACACGATACGAAGTAAATTTTGAAAAGAGGCGAAATTACTTACGGTTATTTTGTATTTTAAAGGAAATTTTGCTCTTTTGAACGAATTGTACATAGAGGAAAATACTAATATTCGTAATAATAAGGGCGAATATCGATAAACTTACGTTTTAGCGGCATTAAAAAATTGTAAATAGCATCGCATTTGAATTTATATCCACAACAGTTGGACACGTTTATGGTGAAAAGTGAGTTATTCTATGGCAATGAAAATATATTCATTATTTTATTCGTAGCAGGAAGGCGACTGAAATAAAATCCATTTCGAATATTACAAATAGCGCTATTAACGAGTATTTTACCGACATAAAATACAACAATATATATTTTCGATGTAAATAGATTTCCTCAATGAAAAAAACAAAAACAAAACCCACCAAAAAAAAACAACAAAGAAGCATTAAGAAAAGTACCAGCGAGAGAAACTCGTGCACGGGTTTAGCTATACATCGTTTCGTTTGTTTTTACAAAATGTGCCACAAGGTTCGAGATGAACAATAATAAATGGTCTTCGTATACACCGGATTACGCGGAAAAATTTTTTAAAACCGCGATATTTCATTTTGGTTCATAATTTCACTGGTGGTAGAGTTCGGTAAGGGAGAAAAATGACATGGTCTTTCAACTTATATTCTTTCACAACCTTGAAAATCTTCTAACGGTGAATTTTACTTTATTATCTTTGGTAATTTTTTTTCACAAGCGAAGAAATAAATTTCGACTTTTACGAAAAAGGTTTTAACTACGATGCTCGCTAGTTAGTTATAAATCGACTATATTTATACCTTTAAGGCACTACTACATCAAAATAAATAAAAGAAAGATAATTTATTCGTCGCAGCTAGAACTCGCTATAAAAAAGCTCAGAAAAATAAATACACGTGTACATTATTTTACGCGACAAATTTCGATATCGTTGACTCGAAAAAGAAAGAATCAGAAAAAAAGCTGGCGATATTCCTAGATCATTAACTTCGTAAGTACAAGGCTATTTACATTTCGAAGCATTCGACGAGCTAATAAAAATTTAATATAAATCCAACTACCAGACTTTTTATATATTTAAAATGGACTGAAAGCTCGTTCATTTATTTCAAACTACACGACGAAAGGTTTAGCGAAATGAGCGAATGAAATTTCAAAAGACTCGATTTTAAATCAGCGCAAGCTTTTTTCTAATTTAAGACCCATTACTCGAACACTGCTCAATTTCAAAAAGTGCCTCATCAATCTGCCGTCATGACGTTTTTCCTCGGTTCGAGATATGAGGTAAGGTTTTAGAAATTTCCCAAAAACTCAACACTTAACACTTCCGTGTGGAATTGAAACTTAATGTTATATCATGTCGCTATTTGATAATGCACCATGAATTCCTTCAACTATCTCTTCTAATGGGGTACGAACGAAATTCGCCAGTGATTTAGGAAGGTTTAATTACGAGTTAATAAATTAGTGGGCATTGTATATTGCATAGGTGTTTGAAGAACATACTACTGCCTAACGCTTAAAATTAAAGGGTGAATATTTCTGCGCAATAAAAGATTGGAAATTACTGTATATTAAATTATTGAATACAATATATACTCGAATAATTCTGGAAATTGCCACAAAATTTGTGTTCAAATATTACCATTCGATTCGTAAATCTCAAAATAGCATAATGGCCAAGGAAACTAAAAATAACCTCGCAAAAAATAAGAAATGATATTTTTATAGGTACTTTTGTGAACAAAAAAAATTTGTTTGCTAAAATCGATAAATTTTTAAAACACCAATTTTTGTCTTTAAAAAATAAAAGAGTGCCTGAAAAATTTGAGAAATTGACGAATTTTTTGCATTCACAATCAAAAACTTTTTTCCATTAAAAAAACTTTTTTTTTTGTATTAAAAATAGACAAATTTTTGCATTCGACATGACAAATTTTTCTTCTGAAAATTAAGAAATTATTATCTTGAACATAGTGCGGTCATTTGTTTAAAAAAAAGGAAATTGTTGTCTTAAAACTGACAAATGCTTGCCACGAAATCGGAAACAATTAAGCTGTCTCGATAATTTCATTTAAAAATGAATAAAAACATTTTTATCTAGAAATAATACCGATACTGTATTTCATATCTGATAGATTACTAAGCAACAAAAATTCTTGCGAGGAAAATTGACAAATTTTTGTAAAACAAAACGGACCGTTATCCAACAAAATTGACAAATTTTTGTTTTGGAAAATTTGTTAAATTCTTGTTACATCTTAATATCGAATTATTTTAGTCTAGCAACATTTTTGTACACAACATTTCAAATTTAAATAATTAACAAAGTTTTGCTTGAAAAAAAAAATGAATATTTTTGCCTCACAAAATGATCAATTAAAACTCATACTTGGGCCATATCAAAATTACACATAATCACCTATATTGAGGCATCAAAGCAAGTTCATACTGTCCATTTTGTAACAACTGTCTAATAGATTCTCAATAGCTATCTCTTATTCACCTGCAAAAAATGTTGTCGTGTACGCACATTGTTGGATGTAAAACAAAAAATTTTTGATTTTCTCAACAAAAAAAGAATTAAAAAAAAAAACAAACAATATGAAGAAAATCCAAAAATAACAGTGGTATAATAATCTTGGCAATTAAAGACGTGTGTTTGAAAAAATTAAAGAAATGATCTTCATGAAAAAATTGACACAACTTATTGCACAAAAACTGACAAATTTTTTAACAAAAACAATTGACAAATTTTCGTATTATCTTAATATGGATGAATTTTGGTCTTAGTATAGTCTAGATTGGTTTGTTTCGTAAAAAAAAAAAAAAAAAAAAAAAAATGCTTAAAAAATACACAATTTTTGATTTTTGTACACAAAAATCACATTTTTAACATGAATAATCGACAAATTTTTTCTGAAAAAATGAAGATTTTTGTTTTAAGGAGTGACTGATTATCATTAAAAAAATTGAACAATTTTTGCTCAAAGAATCGACGAATTATTGCACAAAAAAACGATAATTTTAATTTTTTGTTAACATTGACAAATTTTGGTTTACAAATAATCGAGATTTTTATTTAAACGATGACTGTAAGTTTTCATTCTAATAAAATACACCTTACAAATTATTGAATTTTTATCATGATTAGTATTTTTTAATAAATACAAATTATCAACAGATATTTTGTTTCAAATGCATTTTTTCTTTAAACAAAATAAATTTTTTCATAAAAAATTTGTCAAAAAATGTTTGTAAAAAATTCAAAAAATCCTTCATGACAAAAATTCACAAATATGTTATATTTCGCTCGTATGATTACTAACAGGTGACAAAAATAAAACGAAAGGAACGCTCGTTATTCTCATCACTAGCCTCACTCTTTCTCCATCAAAAGTTTCCGGTTACCTTGTTTCGCTCTAGTTGAAAAAAAAGAGTAAATAATATAACTGGATCCAGTGGAAACTTTACAACTCAATTTCCACATCGTCCGTAATGAAATAAAATCAATAACGCATCCTCTACCCAATTACAAACCACCGCGTTCCGCCACTAAATGTAATCGAATACCGTTTTGCATTCGTGTAATCCCTAACGGAACAGGATAATCGGATTTATAAAGCCATAATACGTAAAATTTGCAATTAAAAACGCCACTGTGATACTTTACATACTTTACCATTTGATGTCAAAATTAACATGTGATTTTCGTATAAACGATAATCCGCGTGTCTAATCGTACAGCATCAACGCTATGTACATATATGTAACATAAAGGGATCAAATGCCACATTATCTAATTTAACAGCGTCCGTGTTAGCTCTTGATATAGTTAGTCGATATAGCCGGGCTATTTGAATAAACATTTTGTAGGTAAATTGTAATAAACGCGATAATGTGAGCAATAAGAGTCCATTTTGATAAAAATTCGTTTCAAATTCAAGATGAACTCGTGAGTGGTGGTATAAAAATTAATTCTGATTCCATAATACTAACTCGTGAACAATGCAAAACATATGGTCGTGGTAATAAGCAGACGGATTGAAAAACCTCACCTTTGGAATTTATGTACTATCTGCCTTTAGGTTTATTTAGATGAAAATTTGTTTACACTGAGCATGTAACAAGTGTATACAAAAGCGTCGTTTAAAATAGAGGATATTCATACCACCTTTATCTACTAAGGCGATAAAGGTACAACCACTACTACGCTTATTATAAAATATATAAACATCAAAATGGTTTCACTGGCGCGAAAATTTTTCTTCGTCAAAACTCAACGAGCTGAGACATATTCAACACTTATGACAGGCTGAATCCTCTCGCTAAAAGGAAACGAGCACGATGCGGAATCTAAAACGTACACATAATAAAATATTCAATATCGAAGCCCTGAACCATTGTATGTTCGCATCGGTACCACAATTCATCGTTAACAAAGATTAAACTAATTGCGTACTGGCCTTTGTTGAATAATGTGACCTAAACACCACAATAGCCTTTACCGATAACAGAACTCGTGTTAACTAATTGGATCCGTTTAGTTTATATTCTAAAGAATACGCTAACCCATTTCGGCCACCGAGGCATTTGAATTCGACAAAAGCGAAGAAAAACGAGTGTCTATAGTTAAAATGTTTGCCGAACACGAGAACGAAGAATCGAGCAGATTCGTTCCCTTTAGTTTGAACGAAGAAAAAACTTCAATTTTTTTTGTATATTACAACTTTTAATACTATTTTTATTAATTTTGTAAATAAAGTGAAACTTCATTCTGAATATTCTCTTTATCTTTAAAAATATAAAAATAAAAAATGAACATGAACTGTTGTAACTTGTAGGTATTTACTACTGAAAAATATTAATTAACAATAAGGCCTACTCAAATGCCTTTAAATTGGTACCTGTTTGTTAATTTTTATTCAAAATAGCATGACCGACTCGAATAACAGGCCGAATAACTGAAGGCCAATGCATGACCAACTCGAATAACAGATCGAACAGCACAAGTTGGCAACACCGATATCAGCTGATGTATGGTAGGCGCACGTGCGTCCGTGAAAGACTCTTCTTAATGTGTACACAAATATAAACATGCGCACATGGGCCCACCCACTCGTGTTTACACAATGTTGCCAGTAGTTCAGTGGCTTAACCTGTTATTCAGCCCATGTGTAGAAATATTTTTTTTGCTATTTAATTTCCACGAACACGAAAATAAACGTAATTCTCATTTTAAATGCGAGTAATATTTATTTTGAACGAAAACGAACAATATTATTGTAATAACGTGTCTTATTATTTCGATACTCTAGAAAAAGATCGTAACCGACTACATCTCATTCGAATCATTACTACTCATCTCTTAAATCTAGTCTAACACAATAGCGGGTACGAGCAAAAGTCGAACACAAAAACGCGACAGAACACCGAAATCCCAAAATCCCTACACATGCGGGTATCTTTGTTTATATTTGTGTACACATTAAGAAGAGTCTTTCACGGACGCACGTGCGCCTACCATACATCAGCTGATATCGGTGTTGCCAACTTGTGCTGTTCGGTCTGTTATTCGAGTTGGTCATGAAAATATGAAAATAACTTATTCATATAACAACATGAAAATGAAATAAAATCAACAAACGATTACTAGTGTAAAGGCATTTGGGTACACTGAAAACACTATAGGTAATAAGAGAAACATTCATAACCTGAAAATATTTGAGTTTCAACATTGAAATCCTAAACGTAGAAAAACTGACATGACTGAAGTAATTTTTGTTTAAAATAACATAAGTAAAAACACAACAGGAATAAAGATGAATTTGAAACCTGATAATGATTATCGCACCGTAAAAATTTGTAAATGTATTAGATTAATTAAATGAATACCAAGTGAAATGTTTTTGTTGTTAATTAATATATAGAAATAGGCAGCAAAAATAAATTCAAAAATTAATACTTGACCTTCTAAATACCCAAAACTTGTTTAAAGTCATACTCACTTCTTCAAAGATCTCCAAGAAATTCGGCAAAGTTTTGATGATTTTCATTTTCGATACTTACATAATTCTATCCACTAGATGAAGTATTTAACAATATACACGATTACAGAATTTAAATTTATTCATAAAACACTCATTTCTACTTTGAACATGCATAATTTAGATCCTTTCGATCATACATACTGTGCGTCCGAATGAATCCCATATAACCTCAGTACTAAAAATTCCCTTTTATGATAGTTCAAAATACTTTCATGTCACGTCACTAGGTATGAATGGTTGTGATTGGTTGTGAAAATATAAATCAGTGTAACCAACATGTTATATCTATTTGATTGTTTATTCGAAGAGAATTTAGCACTTTGCGTGTATGGGGTTCAATCGGACATACGGTATATTTTTAATATTCATAATGAAAACTGATAAGCGCTGTACCGCCAAAATAACATAAAAATGAGAAGGCTGAAATCGAACAACCAATTCGTTCGGTCGTTCATTCGTGTTCCGTAAACATTGTGACTTTAGACACTCTCAAGAAGATCAAATCGCAAAACGAATATTTTAATTTAAAGCTAGCATTGTCTTTAGATTTTTTTTTCGCTTAAAAACTTAGCAAGTGTTCCGTGAAATTGATGGCTTTAGCATCTTTGTAGTTATAAATAGCGGTTGTTGTGCCTCTTTTGCTATTAAAAGTAATTAACGTTTACTTTTCTTCTCACTTTTTTTTTTTGTTTTGATTTACTATTAGACATAAATTATAACTTTCTTTTAAAATTTTTTAGCTCGACTTTTTTCTCGTACTTTTATTGCCAACGATGAGGTACCATAAATCAACGAAGGCGCAGAAAATTTTTCATTAAATTTGCACGCGACGCGACCGCGCCGTCTAAACGGGTTCAATATTTTTTTCGAAACGAGAAAAATTAATGGTCGAAATTTACGCGCGGTTTTTTTCTCACTCTGTCGAGTAACAAACGAGATAGGTGTTCGGGTCTCCGTTTCTATGCGAAAATATTTATCTAAATAAATTACAAAGGTAATTTAATACGTTCATTAACATAATCCGGTACCGCAGTTAAATGAAATTTAATACACCATCAAAGTTCGTTTTCAAAGTAGATTACCGATTTCAAAAATACATTCGTTAGTACCGCTGACTATACCCGGAGATATTATTTTCCGTGAAATTAAGCTCGATAAAATAAACCATCTGAAACTGATTACCAACGAGATGTAATACGTGTACCTAGGGCGAATGAACGCGCATTTTTAATTTCATTCCGTACATTATAAAGTCGAGGTTTTTTATACGTTTTTAAACGCCACACGGCGTCGTGTCATTTCGCGTAAGGGTGCACACTTACATAAGATACTTCTTTACAACCTTTTTATCTTTTAAGTGCAATTTCAGTCGAGAGCAGTTCCGAAAAATGAGAACTTGAGATAAACGTTTGTGTACACCGGTGGAATTTAGATTCACGATGGTACAACTGAGAAAGGTTAATTGTATCGTAATTCTTTTCGCGCAATGAGAACCTGAGAATTGCTTTTGATTTGGAGATGGGTTACGTTTTTAATGAGTGAGAATTGAAAACGCAATCCGTGATGTTTATTTTTAGTTTAATTTAGAAATTGGAGATTGTAAGAAACTCTTTCAATTCCAAGTACTTAAATATACGTAATGAAGCGAGAGTACTCTTCGAATATTATTGCTTTTTATAAATTTAAGGTGTTTTGTGAATGTTTGGATATACTCGAGACCATCAAGAGGGAGGGGTAAAGGGAGCAAATTACCTTGAACTTGAACATTTTGAGAAGTTGAATTTTTATTTTTGATACAATATTCAGAAATGAAAATAACTGATGAAAGACCGAAAGTAAAGACAAACAAAAAATGGAAAATGTTAAAAAAAAAAATTCAAGACTAATGAAATATTGAAAAATTAAAGTGTTACAAAATGAGAAATTTAAATAAAATTTGAGAATGAAAATCAACGAAAAATAATTATATCTAATAATGAGACAAATTGTGCGGAAAATGAAAGAGTCTAAAAATAGAAGTCGATTATGAAAAAAATTAAGGCAAATTAGTAAACTAAAACTAACCAGAAAAAGTATAAAAATGAAAAATTCTTGAAAAATGGAAATTGATTATAAATAAAATTTAAAAATTTAAAAAAACTAAATTCCAAAAATAAAAAACAAATAAAATTTCTCCTCTCGCAGACAAGAAAATCAAAAAATCTGTGAATAAATATTAAATTTAAATGATTCAAAAAAATCTAAATTAAAAAAAAAATTAAAATTAAAAAAGTTCTAAAATGAGCCAAAAAGTCAATAATTAATCCCATCTTCTCTCATCTATAATCTCTCCTGCACTGTACGCGTGCCTCTAACCACTCGACTGTACACTGCACCATAAATAAAAACAAATCTCCAAAAGCAAAAAAAAAATTTAATAATTAATGATTTAAACACTTATTTATTGCTCTCCGCTGACATACAAATCTGGTGTGTATCGAAACGTGACGTGACTTACCATACTTATGAAATTGCAAACATCACATACAACATTTTGCATATGGTTTACCCGTATTTTATTAGCCTTAATATAATATTTGCTTTTCAAATATTTTTCGTGTAAATCGTACGAATGCTCATTTATGCAATCTGTAAATGTAGGTCGCCGCAGGTGTCTGAAAAAAGTTAAAATTGGAAAATTTTACAAAATATTATTATTTACTCTCGTATAAATTCACCACTATTCTGAAATTTACAACGCATCATTGTAATATCCTCTCCGCCACAAAAAATTATTCAAATTCCTCAAAACGTCTAGTACATCTTCCAAATCCAAGTTCATCAGATTACACACAACAGTAATGCACATTACAATTTTAATAGTCTTTTTCCCTACTTATAAATCCAAACTCTACATTAAGATATCGCGTGACATACTTATCGTGTTTACGATTCCTCAAATCGAGGTATTTCCAACTAAACCAAGCTCGTGACCTTAGAGCTCTTTCGATTTCAGGTGTTTTATATAAACACACATTTCACCGAGTAATTTTATCAAAACCGTAGATCATAAATACACCTCGACGATGGTCGATAACAGATTTTTATAAGAGATTTCGGGTCATTTAAAAATGTATAGAATTTATTACCGGAATATTTTGTACGGGGAAAAACGATAGCGCCAAGTACACTATAGGTTCGCGTGCGTTCGATGCGCATCTAGATTCCGGTATATCCGAAAAATTTATACAGTCGTTTGGAAAAGTATGTAATAAAATTGCAATAAATTGAACGGACGGTCGCGAATTTGATACTGTTTTTTATAACGAACGGCGAAATGTGAGTGTATTTAGTTGTCGTCGTTTAAATTCCGCTTACTGGAAAGATAACTGGATAGCTGGAGCAATTTAACGCGGTGTGTTTTTGCCCTCCGTAATGCACAGTTTATCATATTTTTTTGTCGTCTTTGTAGCCATAAATTATATTTTCACGATTAAATCTACCACCACGTGCGGTAGTTTAGAAAATTTTGTGTGCGTTGTTTTATTTTCGAAATTTGCGACGAGAAGTAACGAGGTGTTGAATGAATTGCATATGCAGACGCCGCAAATACTCGTCTTGAGGTGATGAATAAATTGCATAACCTATTGCCGTGAAATTGAGTCGCAGGCATTTCACATAGGCAACATGTTCAACAAGAAGAAAAATGTGTTCAAATTACAGGCATTTTGGATAGGCAACTTATTCATCATAGATAAAAGCTGTCGCATAAATTGCAGGCGTTTCAGATAGGCAACTTATTTTCCATGAATAAAAACTATCGGATGAAATTCCAGGCATTTTAGATAGGCAACTTATTTGCCATAAATAAAAACTATAGCAGGCGTTTAGTGTAGGCAACTTATTCATCATACATAAAAGCTGTCGCATAAATTGCAGGCGTTTCAGATAGGCAACTTATTTGCCACAAATAAAAACTATAGCAGGCGTTTAGTGTAGCCAACTTATTCAACACTAATAAAAAATTACTTCGAGAATATCGAAATTTACGCTCAATAAAAATGAATTTCTCTTTAATTTTAAAATCAAAACTAAAACTTCAAATTCAACGTTCATTCTCAACCTATTAGTAAAGCTGATAATTACTAATAATACTTCTCTAATAATGAATTCATCTTTGCTTATAAAACTATCATCATGTATTTATCTTCAAAATTACACAAGTAAAGCTTATGTAGATGGTAAGATAATTCTTTTTTCCTATAAAAGAGGTGAACTTTTTATATTATTCATGGTCCTTTCCAAACTAGTAAGGCATCTAGTTACGTAGCATTTAAATAGCATCTATTGAAGTTTGTAAATTGCAAAGTGATTAAAAAGATGAATACATAAATTTCTCAGGAAAAAAATGATAATTAAAAATCTGTAAGCAGCCATGCCACATTACTTGAGTTAAATTCTTCATACGGACTTGATTAGACTTGTGAATAATGTTGTTAACTTCTTTATATCTAAACCCAGCACCAAGACCGGAAACCACTGATAAAATTAAATTCAATATAAATATGTGGTACTTCTCCCTCACAGGAATCATGAACCTCTACTCATTACATTTGAGCTATATGAGGCCTCGAACTACCAAATATTCCTTAAATTGGATTCGCCCCCATTTTTGGTCTATTTCTATCAAAACTTGAGGACTCATAGTTTTTAAACTGACTTCATATAAAAATTTAGTTTCTTAAGGCAATATTAAAATACTTGAACTCTAACTGTCCTCCAAACTCACTCAAAAAAGCTCAACTTTCAATATATAGGTAGTCCGAGCTGACTCGGTCATACGATGAAATGGGAAATCTATTTCGAACTTTTGTGTGATACTTTTCATTCTTCATTTCAATATGGTAATTCTTGCCTTTCCCCTCGATCATTATCTGTGGAAGTCGATTTGAACATAGCATACTCCTTATCCGAAATAGTGATATGAATCAATATTAATCAAATTAGAGCAATTTCAGAATTTGTTGACAATCGTTTCTCCTAATTCTCAAATTCGCCACCAGATAGCGACTGCTTTGATTGAAAATTACCATAACTATCGTTTTTAGTAAAAACTAAGCCAAAATCAACTTATTTCAAAGAAGGTATTTTCTGTATAGTTCTAGTAAGAGATTCAATTTAGCAGAAAATTAAATGAGTCTCTTAATACATTCTTTTGAAATTTCAACTAAAAAAATTTTAAGGCGAAAAAACGATGCTTCGATGTCATTTCATTTTCATTCATCTGCAATACATAAGAAACACGTGGATTCAGCAATCATCGAGCTTTATATCAATATTCCTTATTACTTATTCAAAATGATGCTAGGCGAATCTACATACATTAGCAATGTAAATATAATCTTCTCCGCCCCTTTGCAAATTTAACGAAAATTAGATATCGTAGCTTGGCACTTTACAGTATATCATTGAAAATATGTACTTCAACGTTCCCCCATTTTAAGAGGGAAAAAAATCGATACAAAATTTTCCATCTCCTCGAAAATGGAATCACACTTGTTCAAAATAAGCGAAAAAAATAATCACTCAACCGATCCAACGAGTTTTCCTAACTTATCGAATAAGCCAACGAAAAAATAGTATTCGCGTTCGCGGTTATTAAACGTTATTTTCGACCGATTGAACTCGCTGGCTGGAATCAAACGCGGACACGAGATAATACGAAATGATTTTTCGCGTCGTCCATAAAACAAGCGGCCATTAGAGATAGGTGAAACTCATCAAACGTATAAATCTCCCCTAACAGCGCAATAGATTTTTAAAACGTGCCATTAATCTGGCTCGCTCGAACGTAAGAATTTTCCGGCGTATTAAATGGGCGGAAAAGGCCGTCGAAATGGGCGACTGCGTAAATTAAATTCATTTAAAGTCCTCATAATCGGGGCTCATATTCCACCTGAAATATCAACTCCAAACGATATGAGCATTTGTATACGTGCACGTTCATTTTTAAAACATTAACGCTAATAAAAGGACTTTTATCTTTCTTTAATACCAAAATACGCGCTCGTTTCGCAAAACGAATAAAAACACCGTTGAGAAAAATTTTCGCCCAAATTGTTACATATTTTTTACTTTCTTCTGAAACTCGAGTATTCGAATGGTAGATATGAAAAATTACCGCTCGCGAGAAATTTCCATTCTTTTTTTTTTCGACTGAAAAATAAAACTGAATTTATTGTCGGAGCGAAAAAGAACAAAAAATCGATGAAAATCGAGTATATAAGTTTTTCCTCTTTTTTTTTTTTTTCTAGAAAAGAAACACGCTTAATATTTACTGTACTGCGTAACACAGGGGGATGAAAAGTTGGTTTTTCTGACGCCGTTGACGCGAGCTTTTATTACAAAGTTTAGAAATACGAAAATTTGCCAATTTCACGTTTCGTTTGGCGCTACGCACAGAAAAATTACCTATCGGAAACCGATATAATTGCGTTGAAAAGCCTGAAGGATTTAAATCAACATTAGACGAGTACCCGATGAAATAAAAAATTTCCGCAACGAATACAATCAACTTAGAAGGTACATTATGGCGTATCGTAACACATTAGCAACCTCGCTAAGGTACTTTTCATCGGTACACTTCGAAAATATCATTTAGCTCTAAACGCGCCATTTAAATACCTTTTTGTATGCGGGTCTCGATAGCGTAATATAAATGCCAAATGTAGGTATATCGATTAGTAGGGAAATACACATTAGAGTTACGCATTTTGAGACAAGATTACATTTTCGATAGATTTACATAACTCGTACATCTATAGAGAGGCATATTGTATGTAGGAAATGCGATCATTTTACCCTATATAATTCCCGATCAAAATTTATTAACGGGCAATCAGAATAACTAACTTTTTATCTTCTCAATTCTTTTTTTTTTGTGTTTGTAACTATTAGAAATAGATTACAAAATTATTGTGTTTTTCATAATGCTTGCACTTTCTTTCTCTTTCCCTCGTATCGTATTTCACCTTGTAGTGAATTCTGGAACTCCTTTTTGCCCCGGTAAGTTGCTGCCATCAATAAATTCATTGCTTTTAGAATTTTATTGAGAGGTTTTCTTTATGGTGAAGTTTTTTTCTTTTTCTTTTATGAGTTCATTTTTTTTTTTCTTTTTACACGCACTCATTTTAGATTTGATATTAGCACTTGAACGCTTTTTATATTCACGTTTAATAGGTAAATAATGGTAATTATAGGCAAATGAATAGGTAACCAAATTTTGAGATTAGATTTAATGGCATCAGGTTGTATGTATTTTGGCATTTGAAAGTAGCGATCAGGGCGTAAGTTGTTGACTACACTGTAGATATAGAGCTCAAGAAA
The DNA here is from genome assembly GCA_009761765.1 of Phenacoccus solenopsis. Classification (NCBI taxonomy): domain Eukaryota; kingdom Metazoa; phylum Arthropoda; class Insecta; order Hemiptera; family Pseudococcidae; genus Phenacoccus; species Phenacoccus solenopsis. The sequence continues at coordinate 9,393,208 of CM019754.1, read as the reverse complement.
CAGGTTGTCGAGAGCTCTGATTGCTTCTAGGATGGAAATATTTTAGGTTTTACTCGAAATGTTTTTTTTTCATGTTCACTAATCATGAAAATTTGAAAATAACGATTCTCACACAACGAACTACCAATTAAACATGTTGCTCCTCCTTCCATTTTAGAATCTAGGATATGAATTTAACTCAAGAACAAGCTAGGCAATGATTAAAATTTTAATAAAAAATTTTAGTGAAAGTGAACTTGGTTTTGAATAGTTTATAGTTTTTAGATACTTCCTTCATTTTTTCAATATTATAATTAAAATTTACTATCTCTAAGCCTTCATAGAATGCCAAGGCTTAAGGGAAACTTGTCTCCTCTGGCTCTCACATATCAGTTATTTCATTTCCCCCATCACACACACCATGATGATTATAATAAAATAAAAAATTAAAAAATTAAAGACTCTCTCTCTTCTCAAACCAGCTGGTAGGCTGTTACAGTTCTCCTTTTTATTAAAATTTAGCTAAAAAGTATGGGAGAGTCTAATGAAAAAAAATGAACATCACGTTAGAGTCTAAAAAATACATTAATTTTTTCAAAAATTTACCATATCAAGATAACTCACCGTCATATAAAAAATTATCATTTATGACAACATAAGCAAATGTAGTTCCACACTTTCAGTGTAGATAGCGTTTATCATACTACATTTGATTACATTAGTGTACAAAAGAAGAGGGGAATGATATAACGTATTTGTTATGCAGCTAATACCGCTTGCTTCTTTGAATCGTCGCGGGGTGAGGAAAAATATGTTGAAGCGCTATCTCTGAATGAACACCGTAACTAACTATTTCTGGCTCCTTTTCAACAAAATTATGAGCGATAGATTTTTATATGACGGTGAACTGTCTAGTTATGGTTGATCTATGATTTTACGAAATCTGTTGACTTGAAAATTATCATAGTTTTTTTTTTCTTAATTTTGAATTGTCAGAAAAATATATGCAGTTGTCAGAGTATATGATCCCTGACAGCCAAAATATACATTATTAGATTTTCATTTCATATTTTTTTTTTTTGTTAAAATTTAAATTCTAGATAATGTAAAATTTAATAATTAACCGTTCTCCCAGCCTCCAAAAAGTTATTACATTACATATATTTTATACACAAGATATTACTGATTTTCTTTTTATTGTATCCCCTCCCCATACCAAAAATTTTCTACAATCGCTGTCATTTTCCATAGCGGTTTTCAAACGTCGCCAACATGAACTTCTAACTTATACAGCTGGATGAATCCACTCGGAAAAATTTCCAAGTACTATACCCCTCTTCCCTCCCCTCATCACCAATTATAGAAATGATTCCTGACGATCTGAAATTTGGTATTCGACATCAAGATGAAATTCTTTGAAAATCCTCGAAAATTTACCAAGGAATTTGGCCCCCATCAAGCATCAAAAAACCAAAATATCACATTTTCATCCATAACTTGCTAAGCGTGGCCTTGAACGGCACAACAGTGCTTATCAAAAAGTAGACTCGTAAAATTTCCCACAAAAAACATTCTGTTCATTTTTTTTGTAAAAGTGAACTGAAAATCGGAAATGAGGAATTTAAACTATAACTTAAATAATACAGTGAAATAGGCATTCTTCTAGCTAAATTTACAAGATTTAGGAGGCACTCTGGAAAAAAATGAATAGGACGTATTTTGTAGAGTATTTCACGAGCTATCTTTTTGATAATAACTATCATCCCATTTAACACCTTCCTTGGCGAGTTGAACCCCAATAACTAATTAGAGGTAATCATTTTCTGGGATATGAAATATTTTTTAGATTATGACAAATGTAGTTTTTTAGATGCTATATTTCAGAAAATGTTTACCTCGTTAGTAGTCAGGTATTTTTATTTCGGAATTTTCATTGTGTGACTTTCTCAATGGTGTGACCAAGGTAAGGTCCAAGGGAGCCAAAACTCTCCTCTTTAACTAAAGTTTTTTACTTCATTTCTGAATTCCTTCAGCTCTCACGATTTGAATAGGCAACTATGATGATTGATTTGTTTTGAAAAATTGAAAAATAGTATTTCGCATAGTGCTGAACTCCACAATACATTAATATTACGTATTTGAACTCTTACTGAGAATGCATCTTCATAACCTTAGCACCCTCCTGGAAGAAATTTCTTATGATGAGAAAATAAAATGTTACCACCTCAAAAATCTACAATTGATGAAATTTTTCCCCTAGATAAACATGTTTCCACCTCCCCCCACATTTACTGACTGAAATCAGATTAGCTCATTTCACACTAAATTGAAAATCTCTACTTCTGTTGATTACATCCTTATGAGCACGGGCCTGTAGCCAGAGGAAAGACAGAGAGGCTGATTTCCCTGTAGAAAATGTAAAGCACCCTGGTAAAATTTTGTATTCAATACAAAAATGACAACAAACACGAAAAAAAGAAGTCAGAGCTCCCTTTAGGATTTAGTCAGTCCCCTCCCCCTGCTTAAAATGACAGGCTGGCTACAGACATGTACATAGCCGATTTCAAGGGGGAGTTTGGGTGTCTAACCCCCACGCAAAGCTTTTTTTCTTTTTTAGGTGTTTAAATCAACTTTTTGGTAATTTAAACAGCTTACTATCTTTATCACTTGACTTTATGAAACTGACACCACTCCCCCACAGCAGCGATCCTAAAACCAACACTAGACCTGTATGAGCAATCTAAAAAATCGTTTGCTTATTGTTTGATCTAATCGCATCAAAGTTAAAACTACTGCTAAGAAGACATGAAAGAATTTTTGCTCGTGTTGATGTCACATAGAACTGAATATTTTGTATTTCTATCAGTTCGTTCAATTTGTTTTCAATTGAAATGAACACCAATACAAATCTTACAGTTTTTCTTAGTTGCCTGCCGAAATAAACCAAGCTGGTTGAAGTAGGACGCTATAAATCTGGGTATGCTCGTACACCGTAATATTCCTTAGAAAGTCCGTCAACGCAGCTGCGCTTACCGCCGTGATCAAGCGCGTTCTCAACGGTAAAATAGCTGTATAAATCTAGACCTCTCCTATTTTCATTGAAAAGGGGTTTTCTTGCATTGGTATCAGAACCATCCCTCTACTCCATTTTCTACACTTTGTATACGGTATCAACTTGAATAAAAATTCACACACCTCGTAATGAATTAAATAACAACAAAATTAATAATTTCATAGAAGCGATCAGATTGTCTCTTGTTTGGTGTTATTTCGAGCGATGTGTAACAAGCGCTTCATTAAAAACGAGGCCACGACCAAAAACGGCTTACAAAGGTCTAAATTCGATGAAACAAAAGAGCTGAAATATCTCATCACTTAATTTACAACTCGAAGCGTCCTATTAAAAGACCCATTTTCGGGGTACTTCATTTAAATTAAAACGCAAATAATTCTCCGCTAACGTTACGGCGAGAAACCACCGACTTCGCAACTGGCTTTACAGAGGTCCGTTCTAGAACATTTTAATATTTCGTTCGACCTACCTGAACTTCATTCACTCCTACGCCATAATTTTCCGATGAATTCGTTATAGTTCTGAAACAAATGAAAAAATCAATTTGAAATTGTTTCTCTAATTTCAACTGAATTAAAAATAAGCGAAAAAATTCGAACTTGAAAAAAAAATCTAAAACTATTTTCCAGAATTTTATAATAACCACGTATCCGTATGCTGCGTACGAAATACGTCGTTCGTATTGACCTACATTCGAACATCTCAACATCCTAATTTACAGCGTACGATATACGAAGTGCATTAGGTAAAACCTCGAGCTACCTAAATCCTTCTTGACGCGTTTATAATGCCAATTTCACCGATGTGAGAAAAAGTACATATACACCTCGGTTCACCATCAATCACATTAGATACGTTGTATACATTTAAAAGGAAAATGGAAACATTTTTCTTGCTCTTTAAATCATATTTGACAATTTCGCGCGCCATTCAGGGAGAATTTTCCGCGCTGTTTTTATAACAAATACGAAAATAAATAATAGCATTAATGTATTTACCGATCTAAAATACTGCTGGTATAGAGCAAACGGCAAAAATATTTTATTTTCAATTCGTCGGACAGCGAAACCTTATATCCTTCGGACGTTTATCGTGGCTGAGACGATTCGCCCGAGTTTTCTTTTTATAGGTGAAATAAAATACCACAGTCGATTTATTTCGCTTTTTTTTTTACGTGCAGCTTTATATGAATAAAAAATTCATTAATCTCGGTGAAAAATATATTAAATAATTTTTCAAAGCCAAGATAAATGAGGCGAAATTACTCATAGATTGAATTCACGCTCGAGAGATTTTCGAATATTCGCCTTTCTTACCTGAGTGAAAAAAAGTACGCGGTTCAGGATTAGGGAGAGAAATTACAAATATTAATCAGTTAGTTTTTTTCTCCAGTTCTCGGTTCGGGTTAATTTTGGCGAATTTTTTTGCCTAATTAATTCCTTATTTAATTTGTTTGGCGGGTTGAATTCGTTGGGTGATGCTGGGTGAAATTAATCTGAGAAAGTGAATAATTTCATCTCGAGGGTTGTACGTTGTAGTAAAATATTTATTGGCTCATTACGAGATATTAGGAAGATTTTTATGCAACGCCATTATCAAACCTGAGGAACCATGAGATGGCATCAACGTTAACTTAACACACAGATGGGGTTATTCGTGTAATATTACGTATTTTTTTAATTTAAAAAAATAATTAATTCTATTTACAACACTAATAAAATAAAGCGAATCTGTAGTTTGTAGCAACCGCTTTGAATGCTTACCGTAGGTACTCTCTTGAACGCCTTCGCATTATCCTTGTGACCCTGTGACGTAATATCCTTATACCAACTATCTAATTCAGTAGTTAACTTTTTTTAATTCCAAGAAACACACCCGATTACGTTTGAAATAATTCAGTGTTTCCCAAACCAAATACAAAAGCCTTGGAGACGAATGTAAATTAAATTTCAAAAATACGACAAACGACGCTAAATACTCGACGTACAGTGAAAAATAAAACACCGACGAATAAATTTCTCGCGTTTATCACGATTTTCCGGCTCTTTTTTTCGCTTCAGTAAAAACATATTTACAAGAATAGGGTTAATGAGGTCAAGTTTCCCAAGAGAAATACGGTATCAAGGAAATGCAAATTTCGCCTTTGGAAAATTTTATTTTTAATTTTCAACGTACCAGCGAATGGTATTCAAAAGATTCATTTTGGGAAGCACTGATCCAAGAAATTGAAATATATAAAGGACGTATCGAGTAGAATATTAATTTATGCCTGCGATTAACATAGGGAATACATTTTTTCCTCGAGAGGAGATATATAAGCGAAAAATAAAACACATTTGAAACATTATTTTTAATTTTAAACTGCATGACGATTACAAGCTTTCACAGAAGTACTATAATGCAGCGTTATTCAGCGTTATGTATACAAGTGTTGGATACTCGTATTTATTTAAAGCATTTATGTTAACGTGTAATTTCTGGATTATTTTTCTTTCGCATCTGAGATTACAAGAACCGTAAATCTCGTGTGTTTTCAGCGACGATGCATTTTCTCGATATAAAATTCTGTAAATACTTTGATTCGAGTGTATCAGTTAATCTGATTTAAAAACTAAAACCAATTAGCCGGAGAACGTCGCAACGCCAAAGAAAAGAAAAATAATCGACGAATCTTCATATTAACTTTTACGCTTCCATTTACCCGGATAGAACGAAGAAATTTCGGCGAATGTAATGGGTGATACATAGGCCTCAGAGATGGTAACTTTGGCTGATTAGCTTTTCGAGGCAATAATTGGAATGTAACAATAGCAGATATTCGGGCTTTTTATTTCCTTTTTTCTTCGTTAAGAACTTCTTTCGGCAGGAAAATAAGATTTTTCGAACGTAATAGGTAATCAATATGTCAGGATTTTAGCTCTGATTTAGAATAAATGTTTATTTTTGTAATGTAATCCTCTCTTTTTTTTTTTTTCAAGTAAGCATCTGTGAATTATGTAGCAGGAAGGAAAATTAGAAAATTAATAATAATTGTAATTATAATCTTCAAAGAAAAAACATCGAATAAAATAAAGAAAAATTATATTATATTAAAGACAATGAAGAAGAAAATGATGAAAATAAAAGAAAGAGCAACATTTTCCAATATATTTACTTTGTTGTATAGAAATAAAAAATGTAAGTGATCTTTTTTATCTTCAAATTCAAATTTCAAAAAAAAAAAAATTCATACTGAGTGTTTCACCTTAATCTAAGTTCCTTCATTCCATATGTAGGGCTTGTAATATGACACTCATGTATGATAAGTTGCCCATCTGATTTATTGAAGGGACTGAAATAAAAAGGTTGAAAATTTTTAAAATTTTGTTTTTTTTTTAAATTTAATTTTTTTTTTGTGCTGTGTGCTGCCGCTAAGGCCAGAGGCACGTTTGCGGGTATGGAGTGTTTAGATTCTGTTTTAATTTCTTAGTTTGTCATGTTTTTCAAATTATTCGATGTTTCTGAAATTACATAATTTTTTTACTTATCTATTCACTATAGCAGAAATTAAAAAAAAAAAAAAAACTAAATAAAAACCAAAAAAAAGGATATAACTGAACAAAAAACCAAAAAAACAAGCATTTATTAATAAAAAAGATGATGAAAACACGAACGAACGAGAAACAAAAATGATAAAAAATTGAAAATAAATATTACAGAAATTCAAGAATATGAAAAAAAAATCGTAGGTTTGCCACATTACCGAAGCTGAGCTTTTAATAGAGACATACTCAGACTAGCAGAAAATGCCGCTAATCTCAAAATATCCACATTCAGCGACAAGGCTGGAAACCCCGGGACTAATCCCCTCCAACATTTCTTATATAAAAATGAATTTGAGGATATGAGTTATATTTAGTACATCTTTTGATCCAGTAATATGAACTCACAAATATTAAATTTGAGGCACTTGAGGCTCCTCGAACTTCCTTTAAATTTTAACAATTTCCCAAAATTCAAAGACTTCTTTGATTAAAAAAAAAAAAAAAAAAAAAAAAACTATTTTCGATTCCTACTTAATCAAGAAATGTCCCATAATAAAACCTCTATCTCTCAATTCAATCTCTTCTCTTCTCAAACGTAGGACGTATGTGACCAAAAAAAAAAATTAATATTCCCTACTAATTTAGAAAGTTCAAGAAAAAATATAATTTTGATGAAATCACATATCCTCGAGATAACATGATATTTGTGTTTGAAGTAAAAAATTTAAGTAAAATTTTCATCTTCAAATTTAAAAAAAAAAGAAAAAATCTCATACTGGGTATTTCACCTCAATCTAAATACCTTCATACTACATGTAGGGCTAATAATATGACACTCATGTATGATAGGTTGCCACCCAATTTGCTAAAGGGGCTGGAATATAAGTTTAAAATTTTTTCAACTCTGACGACCAATTTTGAAAATTTTTATTTTCTTATTCTAGGCAGATAGAGATATGTTGTTTCCGTCAAAATGTAATGTATACAATGTAGTATTACCAACAAAAAATTGGTCTCAGTAGAGCTAGGATATGGGCAACTATAATGAAAAATATATGAAAAACTTCCGAAGAAATTGGCCATTTTTTCATATTTTTGGCAAATAACTTTGAAAAATGCCTTATTGACCTTTTGTTTCAAAAATTGTTTATAAACCCTCAATCCATCTTCTGTTATATGTTGTTGGTGGATGTACCCTGAGTGCCTTCAAATTCCGGGAAAATATTTCTATTTTTTCGAAAATTTTCCATGATCTATTTTTTTGAAATTTTTATCTCAACATTCAAGCTAGGTAGGAAATTAGGAATGTGCAATTAACACTAAAATGTAGAATATTGGATGTAATATCATTGATAAAAAAAAATGATTGTAGTGGAATGAATACTTGGGGAAAAATAATAAAAAAAAGTACCAAAAAAAATTTTAAAAATTTGTCATAATTTCATATTTTTTGCAAATGACTCTAAAAAAATACCTCAATAACGCCACGTTTTAATATTTTTAATAAAACAGCGTAGTTTTTAACAGAAAAAAAATTAATCACATTTTTTTCTCATTTGTGATCGCATTACTTTTTATTATTATTAATATCATTACTTTTTTTTGGCGAAATTGATGCTTGGTAAAAGGGTTCTGTTTGCGACAAAATGTAAAAACAAAAAAATAAAATAAAAAATTATCAATTTTTTTCGTAGTTTTTCACACTTGTTTCATTTGTGGCACCCCACCTACTCCCTCCATTGAGATGAATTTTTTGTCAGCAATACTAACTACATTATATACCATTCATATTATGTATTGGTGCAAAGAACATATTTCTATCTGCCTAGAATGATGAAATAAAAATTTCCAAAGTTTATCATCGTTATAGTAAAAAAAAAAAAAAAATTATTTCAAACTTTTGTATCTCAGCCCCTGCAGCAAATAGGGTAGGCAAATCATTATACATGAGCGTCATATGAGCAGCTCTACAAGTGATATGAAGGAACTCAGATTGAGGTAAAATACTCCTTATATTGATAACTGTTTTATTTCAACGAGTCTTAAATTACCAACATAGCATTTTATTTATCAGTTATATCACGATTACCTTCGAAAAAATCTTCCATTTCAGTTTCAATTCTTTTGGAACTACTTCAACTGTCAAATTACCATCTCTCTCCCTAAAAAATATTTTTTTATTCCTACGAGAACGAAAAAATTGTCTACATCTTCGTGAAAAACGCTTATAAACAAGGAGTGGGAGGGAAGTCGATAAAATATAAATTTCTCTCAAAACCATTCGCGAGTCAATTCAACCTACGTACCTGTTGAAAATTCTGAACCTCACACAGCGTCGTTTGGCGAGCACGCTGTTAGAATCATTTATCATTTTGGTACTAATCTCTTTTGAAATTAGTATGTGACGTGTACAAATTCTAAGGGACACGCAGACCGTTTTCTAAAGCCGGCAATTTTTCATTTCGAATTTCACATCAGTCTACGTGCCCATTCCACCTAGAGCGTTTTACTAAAGCCGGCGAAAAAAATCTGCGAAATTTCTTCGTTCGAACTTTCGTCGTTAAGATTATAACGATTTGATGGCGAAATAATGAAAGCTCGATACTAAATTTATATTTGTTATTTAGGAGAGTGGCGGTAATTCGAGGACAATGCGTTTCTCAACAAGGTCTTCCAATCATAGGAATTCGAGTTTCCCTATATCGTGATAACAAATACGGTTTCACCTTAACACGCCACGACGGCAGGTTTGTATTTTTATGTATTATTTTCACGCGAGAGCAGCTATTTTGCGACGATGGAAATATTAAACGAATGATTAATACATTTCGTTCGTATAAATCGCGCCCGAATATATTTCACGACGTTGTATACCGGCGTCAAGTTGTACGTATGACATGCACGGGTAATTAAATAAAGCAATTCTATTTAATCCGCGGATTACAACAAAACAAGATGAAACGGAAAAAGCAACTAAAGCTTACGAATGACCATATACGGCGGATTCGTACGTCGTAGGCATAGTCAAAATTTTAACTACTGTCGAGATGGTTTAAAATAAGGATAATTTATATAAGCGGATTATGAAATCTTGCGGCAACCGTAATTGCCTATTTTTCATCGAATTTACCCTTGCGTATTTTACAATCGTAATTTTATGGCGTATAAGCCTGGCCAAAATGGCATACGTTATAATCATTAAATCTGAGCTAACGTGCATATTCGCTTTATTCTAGATTCGACTATATGGTGAACGGAGGCGAAACCGTTACTTTACAATTCCAAAGAACGCCTTATAAATTAAAAATCATCACAGTTTCGGTACCGTGGAATCAGATGATAGTCATATCACCCATTATAATGGAACTGAAGGACGATATTCCGTTTAAAGCTCAAACATTATCCTATCCTCCGGGTAAGTAGGTGGAATTTACGAATAACACCACTGATGCCAAAGCGCTAAAAGTTAATTCATTTTTGGGACAGAAATACTGAAGTTTCCGGCTTTAGAGCAAGGCATAGAATTATGCGTAGATCATAACGAAAGCGGACTCAATCCTCACGTATTATCCACTTGGGTACCCGAAAAAATTGGAGGACCTACTACAAAGCGATTAATATACTTGGAATCGCAGGTACATATATTCGCCAAATCTATGTGAAGCTGAACAGAAGCGAATTTAAGGACTATTAAGGTCTCGTTGGCAAAATTGACAAAAAGGACCATTAAAAATCACGAGAGCTTTTTTCCTACTTATTTAATTCATGAAAATTATAAACATTTTGTTGCCAGAAAATGAGACCTCATGAGGCCATCAAGGCATAGTTGGCTACTGTCGTTTTGTCGAGTGTTAGATTCGCTTCTGAAGTTGAAATAGCTATTTAATTGTTGAAAGGTTGCTTACTGTCGGTATAAATTGTCAGCCTTTTGTTCAACATGGGCTACTTTTCAACGCAAGCAAAAAAGTCAATTACATATATAATCAATCTGTTCGAGAAAAGAAGATGAATAAGTTCGTAATCAAAATAATTCTAAATTGACTCCAAAAGGAGATCTGATTCAAGCAGTGCCGGAGAGAGGGAGGGGAAAGGAAAGCAAACTGCTCCCGAGTCAGGGTTTCTGAGAAGGTCCAGAGATGTAATTTTAGATTTTGAAAATATTCACAACTCTAATCAGAATTTATTTTCATTTAAGTGTTTTGAATTTTTTAATGGATCTAAGAAAAAAAAACGTAAGCAGCCATGCCGCATTACTGGAGCTGAGTTTTTAACTGGGGCTTGTTTTGATTTAGTAATAACCTTGCTTAACCGTTCATCACTACAGGCCACACCCAATACCAAGTCTGAAAACCCCCACCCTGTCCTTTCCAAAAACACTTAAGAAGTTCAATTTGGCACAAATATAGTATTTTTTGCCATGAAATAATCATGCGAACACATATTTCTCAAATTATAACTATTTGAGGGTCCTCAAATTATCTTCAAATTTTGTAAATCCGCCATTTTGGATCCATTTTGACTCAAATTTAAGAGGTTATATTCTGGTCACAAACTAATCCTACACACAAAGTTTGACCATTCTAGGCCGATTTGGTGATGAGATATGGAAGATTCATGAAATTTCCTGCAGCAATTTCCCCTCCAAAAGCCGTTTTTTGCTCTAACTCCCCTCCAAAATCACTGAGGAAGCTAAAATCAAAATACGTTTGTCACTTGGGCTCATTTTATCATATGACACAGCAATAAAAAATTTTCGACCCCTCCTGTACCCCCACCACTATTTTAGGTTGATAACCCCGCCTTCCCCCTCCAACATCATGTATGGAAGTGAATTCGGGATATAGTATACAACTTATCCCCAATAACCATATGAATTCATATTAATTACATTTTTACCAACTTGAGGCTCCTCAAGCTCTACTCAAAATTTTGATAATCCGCCATTTTGAATCCATTTTGATCCAAATTCAAGAGGTCATATTGTGGTCACCAACTAACCTCACACACAAAATTTGACTTCTTTAACTTGATTTGGTGGGGAGATATGGAAGATTCAAGAAATTTCATGACTCAAAACTTCCTCAAAAAGCCGTTTTTTGATCTAACTCCTCTCAATATGCACTCAAGAAGCTGAAATTTGGATATGTTAGTATCCGTGACTCACTCTTTCATATGAAATCAAAAACGAAAAATTTGAGCTATTTGCCCCTTCTCCAGCCCCCCTCAAAATTTGAGTGATCCGCCATTTTGAAATTTATCCAAAAAACAAAAAAACTATTTTTGCGCATTTTCAAGAAGAGTCCCTCACCAAATTTTGAGCCAATTTTATGAATACTCGCCGGCGCTACGCGTGGGGGAAAAAATATATATATATACCAAAAAGTTGGACATTTGCCAGATGATTACAAATGGTCTGAAACGCAAAGATTTGAAGACCACATCCTCCCCCGACCTTCCCTTCCCAAATCAGGTAGGCTGTAATAGCTATCGTTTTGTTAAAAACTCAGCTAAAAAATTGTAGAAAGGTTCAAAATGCCTAGAACTAATTCTTACTCCCGTGATCCTCCGTTCAAGTTTTTCAAATTCACTCTGGAGCCAGTCAGAGTTTAGAACTAAGCTGCGAGAATCGCTCCGAAGTTGAGTATTGGAGTAGGGGTTGAAATATAATTGAGTCAGAATCGAGGTACAAAATGCAGTATTTGACATGGAATAATCGTATAAAAACATATTTTTCAAATTATAGCTATACATACTCTTGGGGCTCCTCAAATTATCATCAAATTTTTGCAATCCTCCGTCTTGGATCCATTTTGACCCAAATTTAAGAGTTTATATTCTGGTCTTCAACTAATCGATTTGGTGAGGAGATACAGAAGATTCATGAAATTTCTTGCATAGCAATTTCCCCTTCAAAAACCATTTTTGCTACAATTCCCCTTCAAATTCACTTGAAAAGCTAAATGAGAATAGGTTTGTCACTTGGGTTCATTTTACCACATGACACCACAATAAGAAATTTTCGAGCTTTCATATACTCCCACCACATTTTGAGGTCAATAATCCTATTCTTCTCCCCTTCAATGTCATTTGTGAAGGTGAATTTGGAATATAGTATACTTCTTATCTTCAGTATTAATTATATTTTTACTAATTTGAGCCTCTTGAAGTTCTACTCAAATTCTGATAATCTGCCATTTTAGATTCGTTACATTCTAGTCACCCACTAATCTCACATACAAAGTTTGACTTCTCTAAATTGATTTGGTGATGATGAATGGAAGATTCCAGAAATTTCATGACTCAAAATCTCCTCAAAAAGCCATTTTTTACTCCAACTCTCCTCCAAATATACTTACAAAGCTGAAATTTGGATATGTTGGTGTCCGTGACTCACTCTTTCATTTGAGGTTAAAAACAAAAAATTTGAGGTATTTACTACTTTTGCAGCCCCCCTCAAAATTTTATTGATCCACCATTTTGAACTGTACTGAAAAAATAAAAAAGTACGTTTTTCATATTTCCAAAAAGAGTCTTTCACCAAATTATGAGTGAATTTCATGAATACCCACCAGCGCTACACGTATGGGAAAAATAATACATATATATAGATTTTAAACTGCTGTATCCGAGATCCGTTTGTATCACTAATGAGGAATCCGAGATCACGAGATTCAAACCACAGATCTTGGTTAGTCCGAGCCATGTATTTGGACTCTACTTGTCACACATATCTCTATCATACATACAGTAGGCGGATCTTGTTTTCCTCATATTTACTATTTGTATACAACTGTGCCAGATGATTACAAAAGGTCTGAAACCCAAAAATTTGAAGACTCCAATCTTCCTTCTCAAATCAAGTAGACTGCAATAGCTATCGTTTTTATTAAAAATCCAGCTAAAAATCAGGAGAAATAATTCCTCAATATTTGATAGTTTGATCACGGATCACTACTGTACTTTTCACAAAACACAAAAAAAATCCGTAAACAATTTTTATCTGACTCTTATATTGAATGAGCTATGAGTTTCCAGTTTTTAAAATTCTGTAGCTTCCACAACATTCCTAACAGGCAAACATTTTACATAAATTTTTGATGCCAATACAATATTACGTGGAAACTTTTTTAGATGACTTTCTAATTAAAGTGATTGCCATCGTTTATTTTTTTCAAATACTTTCTATGTAGCAGTTGTTTTTTATACTTGGACAGATATATAGGTAGCATGAGTAGGTCACTTTTCCTTTCACGTTCAAGTGTACAATATATTAACGAATATCGAAAATTCATGCTGTCACCATGCATAATATGAACTATTTTAAGATTCATTCAAAGATGTAATTAATTTTCTAAACGATTCATTTAACGTATCAATCGCAGGTTCTGCAAGATCCGATAAAGTTACCAGGTTCCAATATCTATTTACTCTATCGTAATAGCTTATCAGCCGGATACCTTTCGTATTTACTCATCCAGTTGACTGGGGCCGTCGTTCCTGCCACTTTGATGAGAATTTACGTCCACGTTGAAGTCGAAGGTTGTATATTTACCAAAGAACTCGAACCCGATCCTAATTTAACTTACACATACACGTGGGATAAGAGAAACATTTATAAACAGAAAGTAAATAATGCGTTGTAGTTCCACTCAGCTGTACTATTCCATGATACTAATATGCTTTGTCAATAGGTTTACGGTATTACTCACGCAAAGGTTTCCATCGGTTACCATTATACTAATTGTCCGAAAATCATGTGGGAAATACACGCGGCCACGATGAAAGGATTCGAAGTAGATACTTCGGATATCGGTGGATGGAGTTTGGATGTGCATCATCATTATAATTTCCACGAAGGTTGATATTAAACTTTTTTTTTTTTGAAAAATAAATAATTATGGAGAATTACATGGGAACATTTTTTGTAACAGGTATTCTGCAAAAAGGAGATGGTACTAGTTTATACATGAAATATGAATACCCGAGAACAATGCGAGTGACAATGGGTACAGGTCTTCAAAGACCTCTTGTGTGTAAAGACTGTGATGGACTAGCAAACGAAGCTAGACTTTTGATGCCTATTGCTTTGGCGAGCGGACCTGATGGAAGTATTTATATCGGTGATTTCAACCTGATACGGAAACTTACTCCAGATGGGCATATCTACACAGTGCTCCAATTAAGGTGAATTAACAGTCTCTTCAAAATTGTTAATATTTCAATGGAGAATTAATAATCTCGAATTTTCCATTTTAGTGCTACTCAAGTTTCATATCAATATTACTTATGTCTTTCACCGACCGACGGAAATCTGTACATTTCCGATCCCGAACGACATCAGATCTTGAGAGTATTGAATCTCAACACGATAAACGATCCTACCATTAATTCCGAGGTAATTGCTGGCTCAGGTGAGCGATGTGTTCCAGGAGATCTCAACAACTGCGGCGATAACGGGCCAGCTATTGAAGCCAAGTTATCCCATCCTAAAGGTAAGTGAGATATCCCCAATATTGTATCAAAAGATAAATATTACATTACAACTCATCTCAAACCACCTGGTTGACACAGGCATAGCAGTAGGACCCGACAAAATCCTATATTTCGCCGATGGCACTAATATCAGATCAGTCGATACAGATGGTATAATAAGGACGCTGGTAGGCCATCACGAACATAACACCTTATGGCAACCTTTACCGTGTACAGGATCTATTCCGGCCAATCAAGTAAGATTTTAGTCTCAGTTGAATCGAGCAAATTGCGAGAATATTAAAAATCCCTTCTTGCTGTAGGTTCAATTACAATGGCCTAGTGGTATGGCCATCAGTCCTCTAGATGGAAGTTTACACTTCATCGACGATAGAACTATTCTTAAGTTGACTGCTGATCGTAAAATTCAAGTAGTAGCTGGGGTTCCTCTGCATTGCCGATCGTCTTATAAATCTGATAAATCTACTGGTAGATCGCAGAAGAGTAAAGCTCGCCAAACTCCATTAGGAACAGTTTTATCGATAGCGTTCAGTCCCTTCGGAGAGTTGTATATTGCGGAAAGTGATGCTCATAAGGTCAGCTATATTAGAGCCATCGACTTTGATGGATTCATTTCCAATTTCGCCGGATCCGATAATGAACAAGGAGCTATGACGTAAGTTTATTTGCTATCTTATAGATAAATAATTGACTTCTCAACATGTCTTGCACCCCCAACACAATTTCAGGTCAAAAACATAGAGGTGAATTGGGGATATAGTATACTTCTTATTCTCAGTAATCATATGAGTTCATATTAATTATATTTTTACTCAGGGACGTACCGAAAGGGGGGAGGAGGGAGGGAGCTCCCCCCCTTGGCTTTTGGAAAGTTGGTAAACTTGACCACTTGCGCAGTATTATTACAGCTATTTTTAAATTTTTTGAAGACTAACAAGACTGTGACATCGTATTTAACATCTTATTTTCGTGGAGCAAAAAGAAAAAAAAAAGTCAACAGTTGGTAAAATTTCATGTTATTAGTTGGCAATTTTCGATTTTCTCCCCCACCCCCCTCCCCTGAAGAAGGTCCTCGGTACGCCCCTGTTTTTACTAATTTGAGACTTCTCAAACTCTACTCAAATTTAGAAATCCGCCATTTTGAATCTATTTTGACCAAAATTCAAGAGGTTATAAACTGGTCACCGATTTAGCCCTACGAACAATTTTGACATTTTTAGATTAATTTGGTAAGGAAATATGAAAGATTCAAGAAATTTCATGATTCAAAACTTCCTCAAAAAGCTGTTTTTTGCTCTAAATTCCCTCCAAATGCATTTAGGAAGGTAAAGTTTGGATTTGTTAATGCCCGTAATTCACTTTTTCATATGAGATCAAAAAATGAAAAATTTGAACAATTTGTCCTTTCTCCAGCCTCCTTTGAAATTTGAGTGATCCGTCATTTTGAGTTATAAAGAAAAAACAAAAACGTACCTTTTTCTTTAAAAAGAGTCTTTCACCAAATTTTGAGCGAATTTTATGAACACTCGCTAACATTTCGCGTGAGCGAAAAAAAATGTACCTAAAAGTTGAACATTTGTCAGATAATTACAAATGATCTAACCTCCTCCGAACCCCTTCCAAAATCAGATAGGCTGTAATAACTGTTGTTTTTATTGAAAAATCAGCTAAAAATAAAATAAAAGGAAAAATGTACAGAATAATTTGATGGGACTTTAATTTTTCAAAATAAATAATTGAATTAAGCATCATTAATCTTCCGAAAATGGAAATTAAAATGTCCATTATTATTATTTACAGCAACAATTGCGACTGCGCTATCAATAATTCAAGCTGCCAATGTATGAATACTTCGCGAGAACATCTATTATCGACGACTGCGAAATTCAGTATGATCTCAGCCATTATCTGCACTCCAGATGGTGTACTCCACATCGCAGATCAGGTGAGAAAAAAACATTAAACAATCGAAACATACATCGAAATGATGTTTTCAACCAACTAATTCATGAAATTAAAATCACAGGGAAGTCTACATGTACTCTCGTTACAACATTACCTACCAGTTCACGACTTGAATGGTGAATACCAAATTCCATTCCCAGGCACCAACGAGCTTTACATTTTTAATCGATATGGGCAGCATATATCGACCAAAGATTTACAAACTGGAAAATTATATTATACTTTCGTGTATTCGAAAAATACTAGCTTTGGTAAACTGGCTTCAGTATCCGACGATTCCGGCAACAAAGTATTCTTCATAAGAGAGTATAGCAACGTGGTAAGATACTTGGGCACATTCATTGAAAAACTCCAAATGAAATATTCTCTTTGATGCATGAATGTGAAATATGCTAAATGTAATGTACAACATTACAGGTCAGTTCGATAGAAAACTCTCAAGACTACAAAGCTGATTTGACCATTTCGGGATCTGGCTTATTAGTGAAATTTTCGGAAAAAGGGAAATCCGATATTAGTTTATCGTACGATAGTAACACTGGACTCTTAACTAGTCATACTGGAGGTGATAATGTGATCAAGGTGAATTGAATTTCTTTTTTTTATAATCATACGTCCCGTAGCCCTGAAACCACATCACCACATTGTTTATATTACTTTGCTCATTTTTAGGGAGGTTCGCTATTCCTCTTCAACTACAACAAACTTGGACGCCTATCAAGCGCCATTCTACCAACTGGAGAAGTGTTGGATCTTTCTTCCACAATATCAGTGAACAACGATCATTTGGAATTAGGCATCACCACGCCTTTGCATTCGCGCGAAACAGAAGATAAGAGTGATCGTAAACCATTCAGTTTGGATGTTCGTACCAGCAATAACGATTATAAGAAATACACGCTGACTCGAGGTAACATGTGGAAGACAACTTTTTACATTTTTCATTTCATAAAAAAACATTTCTTTTAATTGGAATTCTTCTTCAGGATTGTCGTCAAATAATATCGTGAGCTATAGCAATGGCTCGTTCGTATTCAATTCCGGATGGAATGAGAATATTCGTTGCTTGGCTGAAGAAAAACATCCATTATTACAGCTCTCTCTTCCAACTGAAGCTGAAATGTTGCCTTTATTGAATCATTTCACAGCGAGTCGAGGATCATTGACCAATGTAATGTCTTGGGATTACGAATTGGTTGGGGATGCTGCATCGAATCAACCAGTTTTAAGGAAGAAGCTGCTGGTAGGTTTACGCATTATTTACAATTTTATGAGCTTTGTTATGATTTCATATGAACAGTGTAATATCCTTTTTATAATAAAAAGAAACTAGAATACTAAACTTGAAAACTTTAAACTCAACTCATAAAACACATGTCGTTCTTACACCCACTATCATACTTATGCGTTAAAATGAAGCAAGAAACGAATAACATGTGTATGCGAGAGAAACGATTTATTGTTAGAATGAATAAAATAGGATATCAGTTGTGTTAAGTGGTGAGAAATAGAATCAACCTTATGTAGTAATCCACGCAACACTTTACCTACGAGTAGCTACTTGAACTAAACTGATATCAAGCCAGTTACCAACTAATGCTTAACTCTGAGCTAAACGATTATTTTTTTTATAAGAAAGACACAATGTTTTTTCGTTATTAAATTGTTCATAACTTATTTATTACAATGCTTTAATAATTGGGTTATAATAAGCACGAAAATGATGGCTTTTATATTCATTATAGGTGAACAATTTCACTGCTTTGATTATTGATTATGATCCCAAAGATAAGACTGAATTCATATATGGTAGTAGGAAAACGCTGATGAAAATAAAATATAATCACGTTGCTTTACCAACTTTACTCGTAATTGGAACGAAGCATTACATAAATGTGTCATATGATAGGTAATATATCTCGAAAGGTTAAGTTTTCAATGAAAACTATCCGACGACAACTTCATTAATAAATTTTTCTTCCATAGATATAACAGAATTGATGGTTGGTCGTGGAATGCTATCTCTGAAGAATATAAATATAACAGACAAGGTTTAGTGGAGGAGGTTAAATCGCGAGGTACTGTCACCAAATACACCTATAATGACTGGAATAAGGTAAAATCCTCGTTGAGCTTGGGAATCTCATTTTCTTTCATTTCATATGCTTACTGAATTCGTTGAAATTTACCATCCAACAGATCACTCTAATCGAGCTTCCAAGTGGTAGAAAATTCAAATACGTATACGACGACTACGGAGGGCTACACTATGCGGAGTTACCATCCGGTTCTAAGCACACATTCTGCGCCTTGACATCACTAGGTTTTATCAGATACGTGTATTTAGCTCCAGGAGCTCTTAAACCATACATTCAACATTACAGCTACACCGGGGTATTGCTGCAAGAAATAAATCCTTCGGATGGAACTCGAATATTGTATAGATATCTCCCCACAGGGCAACTTTCGGAGGTGCTTTGAATTAAAATTCATATTTATTTCGAAAGTGTCGAATTTAATATCCACTAACGAGCTTTCCATGCCTCTGTAGGTGGTATACGGTGACGGTATAATTAAAATCAAATACTCTTCAGCCACCGGGTTACCATTAATGATCGACCTCAACGATAAAGATTTCGAATACCGTTGGGAGTTGCAGTATAGTAACGGTTTGTTACTGGAAGAAAGGGTCGATTTCTCCCCCAAGACTGGGCTCAGTAATGCTAAATTCATTTTCGATTATGACTCCAATTTCAGACTGACTTCGGTCAGTGGTAGAATTGGTGGCCAGAGTATATCCGATTATCGATGTGATTATAGTAAAGAAACTGGCAAGAAGAGCAGTTTCGGTCAATTCAAGGTGAGATTTATTATAATTTTTTTTTCTCGTATTGAAGTCATTATTAATCGAATACTATGGTTTTTATACAGGTATCTTGGGCTCATGAAAATTCCACTTCTTATACAGATGGTACGGCGACGTTTACGATTCACTACAATGATTATTTCCAATTATCTACTATTTTGTTAGTGATTCATAGCATGGAAGTATTCAGGATGGAATTCAGCTATGATTTGAATAGGTATTTAATTATTTATACTAAGGAGCTTTTCGACTATTTACAAAAAATATAGATGATATTAAGTTGTTAGTCAAGTATTTAATTGAAAACGATAGCTACAGTTTACCTAATTGGGTAAAGAAAAGTAGGCAAGGTGGGGGAAAGAAGGGGGAGGGAAATTCTCATATCTTTTTATTTAAGAGCATCTGTAGGTAATTAAATGTAAATGTCCCAACTTTTTGGTACCTATATATTTTTTCCTCGCTCATAGTATCGCGCGATATGAAGAAAAATCTCTGAAAATCTGAAGAGTGTCTCTTCGTGCGAATACAAAAACAATTTTTCAATTTAATTTTCGATTCAACTTAAAATGGCGGTTCACTCAAACTTTGAGAGAGGCTGGCAGTATCTAAAAAGTCTCAAAATGTTAGTTCTTGATGTTATATGATTAGATGAAGCATGGAGATGAATATTTTCAAATTTCAGCTTTCTAAGTCAATTTGGACGGAAGTTTAAGCTGAAAACGATTTTTGAACCACAATTTAACTTCTAAGATGTTTTTGGAAGCGATATGTAGGGTATTCTGCATCGGTACTGGGTGTAGGCGCAAAAAGGTTAACAATAAACCTGAAGATTTGAACGAACCTCTACTAAAAACTTAGTTCCAGTAATTTGGCATGGCTGCTTACATTTTCACTTTTTTTTATTTTTGTAGCCGCATTGTTAGTACCCAATCGTTCACTCAGAATGTGGGAGTGAATTCATTAACCACGAGTAAAAATTACACGTGGGATATCGATGGTCAGTTGTTATCAGTGGATGCACAAGAATCGTGGCAATTCAAATACGACCAAGATGGTAATATGCTTTCTCTCACTTATAGGTAGGTATCATATCTTCATATTCTGTGGGTTTAGATAATATCTGTGTACAGAAAAGCATTCAATTCTATTTACAGAGGGAAAGAAATCAAAATGGTCAACAGTGTGTTGAATAGGGTGGAGAAATTTGGCGAGGGGGTTTATAAATATAATAATCGAGGCTTCGTTGTACAAAATGCAAGAGAAGAGAAGTTCCAATATAGCACCAGAGGATCTTTGGTATTTATGATTTGTTATGACCATCGACTACAAGTTCTAATTTATAAATTCGACATCAATGAATAACGAACAATTTTTTTCTTAGGTTCGCGCCATTAAAAGAGGCAGATTTGATGTACGTTACTACTACGATCATATGGGTAGAATGGTAACGAGGAAAGATAATTATGGTAATGTAACTCAGTACTTCTACACTCATCCTGAGAATCCTTCTTTGGTACGTATTTTTTTATTTATTCCTTTGAATTTTGATGTTAGAAAGATAGTAACATGAGAGAGATTTGATAATGGATGATTTTTATTCAGATTACACATATCTATAACCCACGAGATGGTCGACTGATGACGTTAATTTACGATGACCGAAGTCATTTAATATTTGCTCAAATTTTCCGCCATAAATATTACGTCGCTACAGATCAATGCGGTACCCCTATGATGATATTCAATCAATATGGCGAAGTTGTCAGGGAAATTGTGAGATCTCCGTTTGGACATATTGTATACGATTCGAATCCATATTTGTATTTGCCTATAGACTTTTGCGGTGGTTTACTGGATCAGGTGAGTTCAGCAAGAAAAGAATTTATTGAATTTTCCGTAAGTTAAATATTACCTCAATTCTGTCAAATCTTTTTAGCTGAGTTTTTAACAAAACGATAGCTATTACAGCCTACCTGATTTGGGAAGGGAAGGGCGGGGGAGGATGGGGTCTTCAAATCTTTGGGTTTCAGACCATTTGTAATCATCTGGCAAATGTCCAACTTTTTGGTATATGTAAATTTTTCCCCCACGCATAGCGCCGGCGAGTATTCATAAAATTCGCTCAAAATTTGGTGAGGAACTCTTCTTGAAAATGCGCAAATTTTTTTTGTTTTTTCGAAAATTTCAAAATGGCGGATCACTCAAATTTTGAGGGGGCTGGAGAAGGGCAAATAGCTCAAATTTTTCGTTTTTGATTTCATATGAAAGAGTGAGTCACGGATACTAACATATCCAAATTTCAGCTTCTTAAGTGCATATTGAGAGGAGTTAGATCAAAAAACGGCTTTTTGAGGAAGTTTTGAGTCATGAAATTTCTTGAATCTTCCATATCTCCCCACCAAATCAAGTTAAAGAGGTCAAATTTTGTGTGTGAGGTTAGTTGGTGACCACAATATGACCTCTTGAATTTGGATCAAAATGGATTCAAAATGGCGGATTATCAAAATTTTGAGTAGAGCTTGAGGAGCCTCAAGTTGGTAAAAATGTAATTAATATGAATTCATATGGTTATTGGGGATAAGTTGTATACTATATCCCGAATTCACTTCCATACATGATGTTGGAGGGGGGAAGGCGGGGTTATCAACCTAAAATAGTGGTGGGGGTACAGGAGGGGTCGAAAATTTTTTATTGCTGTGTCATATGATAAAATGAGCCCAAGTGACAAACGTATTTTGATTTTAGCTTCCTCAGTGATTTTGGAGGGGAGTTAGAGCAAAAAACGGCTTTTGGAGGGGAAATTGCTGCAGGAAATTTCATGAATCTTCCATATCTCATCACCAAATCGGCCTAGAATGGTCAAACTTTGTGTGTAGGATTAGTTTGTGACCAGAATATAACCACTTAAATTTGAGTCAAAATGGATCCAAAATGGCGGATTATCAAGATTTGAAGATAATTTGAGGACCCTCAAATAGTTATAATTTGAGAAATATGTGTTCGCATGATTATTTCATGGCAAGAAATACTACATTTGTGCCAAATTGAACTTCTTAAGTGTTTTTGGAAAGGATAGGGTAGGGGTTTTCAGACTTGGTATTGGGTGTGGCCTGTAGTGATGAACGGTTAAGCAAGGTTATTACTAAATCAAAACAAGCCTCAGTTAAAAACTCAGCTCCAGTAATGCGGCATGGCTGCTTATGTTTTTTTTTGGTTGTTCGTTTGTGATGATTTTTTACATTCTATAATTTTTTTAAATTATTCCAGAACAAAATTTTTCTTCATTTCAACTTGGAAATTTATCACTTTATTCAAATTCCGAATTTGCAATGTTTTATTTTGAATTTACCTATGTCATGTAAAATTGAAAAAATTATGAAGTGTGAAAAAATTAATAAAATGATTGTAATCATTTCTTCACAATTTTCAACTATTAAAGTCATGTTAAATTTAACGAAGGTTCAATTTTTTTCATACGTGATCATTAAACATTTTTATATGGAATTTTTTATCGTATATCTTTTTACTGTTCATTTTTTTCGTTGTTGTTGATGGAGTTTTCTATTTTTACCGATTTTTTTTCAAACTATTTTATGTAAAATATATTTTTCTCAATTGCAGGTGACATCGTTGATTCACATGCCAAATGGCAAAGTATACGATCCTCTGGTGGGCCAGTGGATGACACCAATATGGGAAGGACTTCTAAGTAGAGTATATAATCCCAAACAACTTCATCTATATAGATTCAATGGCAACGATCCAGTAAACGTTAAAGAAGCCGATTTCTATATCAAAGGTATACCTATAATACATAGATAAATTATAAAACAATTTGAATCTATGTTCACAGTACCAATAATTCTATAATAAAATTTCACAGATGAAAATGCCTGGTTCAGCAGACTCGGCTACGATCTCAAAAGCCTAGCGCCTCAAATAAACCTGCCCACCAGCATGTCATCATCGGTAATGACAGAGAGTAACAACGACTTAGGGATAACTCCGTTAATCCTCATGTCCAGCTACTTCAACCATTTTACTGAAAAACTAAAAACCAACCATCTCACCTTACTGTCTTCTGTTAAAACGGTCGTCGAACCGAAAGTGAACTCCTTTGTTACTACTTCAGAACCATATGATCCGATTAAGTCGACTTTATATAGTAAAATATACCTAAACCAAGAAAGCAGAAGGGAGGATATTTATCCGGCGGCGAATGCAGAACCTTTATTCGGATATGGAATTGTGTTATCGAAGGCGCAAGACAATAAAGTGATAGTGAACGCTATTTCGGCGTCCAATCCTATTTACAGGGATGTGCTGATTTCAGTCTTCAACGAATCATTCCTATTACCATTTAGTTTAGTGGTACACGGACCTCATGGTCCGGTACAGGATACGTTTTATTTCGTTAAGAAAGACATCGAACGCGCTGTGGATGATAAAGCAAGTTTAAAAAGATTCGGCAGTGAGTTGAATACGACGCAGCATGAGAAAGACGATGATCAAGGGCGAAAGGTAAATATACAGTTTTTTACAGCATCCTACATTAAATTGACCTGGAAATAGGGATGGGATATCAAAATGGTAATATCGATGTATATCGATTTCTTTGAATATCGATATATATCAATATCACAAAATGTATCGATATTCCAAAAAAAACCCGCTGGAAATATTGTTGGATTATCTACATTAAAATCGACTTAATTTTTATAAATTTTTTTTTTTGTACCTACGTATTTTTGACGTGATTTTAGACTTAATAAAATAATTAAAAGGTGAAATTTTTAATTTTTGATAATGAAAGCCTTAAATTGCTATTGCACAGGTTCATGTAAATAAATGCAAAAAAATGTAGATATCGATATTGGTATATCGATTTATATCGATATGTATCGCTGATATCGATATTGATATCGATATATTTTTTTGATCGATATTCCCATCACTACCTGGAAAGATCAAACATTGTATGGAGTGTAAGTTGGGGACGAGAATATGACCCTTTAAATTTGGGCCAAAATCGATCAAGATGTATCCAAAATGGCGGACTCTCAAAATTTGAAAAATGGGCTCATGTCATTCTGGTGCATAAATACTACATATTTAAAATTGAACTTCTTGAGTCTTTTTTGGAGGGATATGATGGGGGTTTTGGACTCTTTAATGGTTGTGGTGTATGAACTTGAATAGTTCATTCGACAATATTACCTATAAATGTGAACTAGCCCTAAATTAAAAATCAAGTTCCAGTAATAAGACAAGACTGCTTATTACAACTACGATATGTTTTCAATTTTGTAGATCGTTGATATAAGAATCCATCGTACCGACACCGTACTCAATGTACGCTACGGTACAACTGTAGAACGAGAAAAACAAAGACTGCTACATCACGCCAAGGTGAACGCGATGCGACGAGCATGGCATTATGAAAGGGAACTAATAAAGAACGGTCTTCCAACTACCAAAGATTGGACCCCGCAAGAAACCGAAGAACTGCAAAAACTCGGTTACGTATCCGGATACGATGGAGAATACGCGATCGATGTACAGCAATACCCCGAACTTTCCGACGATCCCTCCAATATACGTTTTGTTAAAAGTGTTTTTATCAAGCATTAAATATTGCCACTTTTTTATATCTGTGTTTGTTTAACGTTTCCGTTTCGATGTTACTTTTTTCTTTTGTCCTGTTTTATTGTGAACGATTTCTTCCTTTTTGTATATTTTATTTTCATGTCCAGTGAAATTTTTCGTTTCTCATTTTCGAAACCATGCAAAGAAACTGGTAACTCGTAGCATATTCGAATGCCTTTTTTGCATCGATGAAAATTGCGATATTAAAGAATATTTTAGTTATTTATGGAAAAAATTTTATACCATTCAAAATGAATTTTTTTATTTCATCAAATTTTCATAAAATCGGCGCAATTTTCATCGCATGGTATTCTTAAGAGACGTTAAACAATCAATATCCTTTGTAATTTTGATTTCGAGTTACCAGACTCACGTTTGTCCTCTGATACCAAAAATATTTTTTCGTACATGAGTAAATATTTCGTTATTTTTAATTTTTTTTATTCCTGCGTTATACGTTTTTTTTATTCTTGTTATTTTTAAGTAAAATTATAAATGTTCGTATGTTGTGTATGTGTTTGTATATGTCTACGTATGCGCTTAAACGTAAAGTAATACGCTAAAATGTTATTCTAGTCGTGCTTTGTGAAAACGATAATTGTATTTATAAAGGATCTTCGATTCATTTTTAAACTTTTGTTGATGTCTTTTTTTTCGATAATAATAATAATGAAAACTTACTCGCCATCGAATACAAATGTGTTTGTAATTGTTTACTCATTTTTTTCATCTGTTAACATTCTTATAGTCAAATAGTATAACAAAATTACGAGATTCAGGTTCAGATTAATAGGTTTTTCTATTAAATCCTCAACGTGATGTAAAAGGCTCCAAGTGCATATCCAAATTCATAAGCATACGTCCATCATTTTTTCAGGTTGGGTAGGAGGAGGGAGGCCAAACTTGAATAATTTTACTCATCGTCAGCAGCGATAGGAATAGAGCAATGATGCTGAAAACTGAAGTGATTTTGAAATTTAACCTTGAAGGCCATCGCAACAGTTCCTAGAGCTGGATTCTTACATACAATTCTGAACAAATTTTGAATAAATTCAAGAGCTTAAGTTTGAATACAATCCTTACATAATTTGGATGATGCTTCGAAATTTCTATTGGTATGCTGTTTTCTTCAAATAGGTACATATGTACTATATATTACATATCTTTCTGAAAATTTCAAAACAGAAAGCCTGCGTAAATCACAATTATCTTTGTCTTTTCCGAAATATAGCATCATGTTACTTGTAGATGTATGTCTATGTTGCTAGAAGAAAATGTACTTTTTACAAAAATTGTCATCCCTATTTCATTTCAAGTCATAGACCCAATCACGAATCTTATCAAAAATGATGGCCCACGTTGGGCGCCAGAATAATATCACTTCAATCGAAAAAGCAACTCATGCTCATATACATTATACGATTTTCGTTTTTCCTGGAATGTATAATGAATCTAGAATTTTCATAGAGAAAATCAGAATAACCCAGAAATCAGCGAAAAATAAGTAAATACCTGAAGTATAACAATCATTGTTCATTACTCAAGAATTTAAATTTTTTGATACGTTATGGTTTTGGATAGTGAGGATTTGAATTTTTCGATTGAAGGTTTCCTTCGGTTACAAATAAGTTTTTGTTCCAGTACTTTTGTTGAACATTCTATCAGCGTTGCAGGAACGAACATACGTCTGTTCTTGTTCCTGAAAAGATCCAGTCATTTTATCCTGTTCCTGACTCGTTCTTATTCGCAATGATTCAACTGTTCTCGTTTCATTCATTGTTCCTTAAATTCTTTATGGTCTCGTTCTCGTTCGTTCTTCGTTTTGTTTTCATTCTTAATTTTTTTTTTTTAATAACGTATTTACTATTTATGTAGTTGAAATTGAAACTTAATTAACTAAAGCTAATTAATAAAAAAAAATTACTTAAATGAGTATAAGTAGCACATACGCACTTTTTTCAGTTTTCTATGTTCTCTTTCCCCTCATAATTTCTATTCATCTTTATGAAGAATTATGAACTTTCAAAAGAACGAAAAACAACCATAAAATAACATGGTTCTTGTTCTTGTTCTCGTTCCCCAACATTTTACGTTAGTTGGTTCTCCTTTCGTTCTTTGATCTTTAAGCTTGAAAATATTTTTGTTCTTCAAACATAATCAGTTTTATGTTCTCGTTCTTGGGCCTGTTCCTCAGGAACAATGAAAATTCTCTGTTCTTGTTCTTGGATTTGTTCCTACAACACTGCATTCTATAATATTACAGTATAAAGCATTCAATGTATAAATTGAAAATAAATTAATTTTTCAAGCTATTTTAACTTTAAATTCACGAGTGTAAAACGAAACACTTTCCGAGTTATTTCATTGGAAAAATAAATACTGGTCAGTGGCTACGCACCGAGTCAGGATACCTGCTGGGGAGAGGCCAACCGCTGAGCACTTCAGTAGTGAGATTAGAGTTTACCTGATCACTCAATAATAGTAGTGTCCTTGTGGTTTAGATTTTAATATTAATCTCGTGGTCTTAACTCATTGTATATTATAATATCAATCGCTGGATTAAGAATATTTGATAGGTATGCCGATTGATTTATAACGTAAGGTAAATAAAATATATAAAATCAATAATAAAATTGTAAATGCGCGAACATCTCCGAAGGGATAAAGGGTACCTTCGATTATATAAAAGTACCTCCATCTCCAACGCCCCCTCCCGAGCGCACCAAACCTCCAGAGAAATTCCCAAAAAGTCCTCTTCAAAGGGGCTTCGCTACCAACAAAAACTCTGCGGTAGTTATAATAAAAATGAAATAAATATAATTAGAAAACGGATAAAAATATAAAATTTAATGAAATGTATAATTAATTAACATTCATATTTACAGTATTTATAGATATCAAGAGATATCATTTATCACGTTTTTATCCTAATTGTATTTTAAATCAGAATATAGGAATATGAGTTGGGAAAATGTTCTCTCCACAGATACTAATCAGTCATCTTCATCAACAATAAAATTATTAAAAAAAATACCCTCCCAGTACTACCTTCACCTCTGAAGCCTTTGGGTTTCTTTCAAGTGACTACCTCTTGGAGGTACCTCCATTTGAGAGCAAAAAAAGATACCTCAATGCTCCTTCTCCATCCTTCCTGGAGAGAAAATTTATTGTAAAAATACATTTCTTGACATCACGAAGAAACCTTATGCTCGTCAAAATTTTGGTGGGCAGCAAATTGAGGTATTCTTTCCGTTCTCTTTAAAAAAAATACTTCTCAAACCTCTTTGAACCACCCTCGTATATTTTTCATCGTAAGTTTCTTTCCAATCGCCAATTTGTGGAATTTATTCCATTTATAACATAACAGTTTGCGAGAGCTAAATAGTTCTTGTAAGCATTCTTCAAGATGGATTCAACTTATATACGTAAACCTACATATTATTACACTACCCAAACTGATAAAATCATCAGTTCAACTTTTTTTAAATTTAATATCGGTAAGACAAACAATGATTATCAATCAGCATGAACTTTACGAGGATCAGTTAATTTCGATGTAAGTATATAGAACAATGTTGGAACTGGTACGAGGCATAGAAGAGGATAATGTAGAAACGGATTCGTCATCTCCGTTATGCCAACGATTCCAAAAGCATGACACAGCCAATGGATGAGCACTATGAATAAATTTCTACTGCTTGTGATCGTATTTCGGATAAGATAACCCATAGACTGTAAAAACAAATTCGTAGATTAACATGAAAAGCTGATCAAATTACCGATCGTATACAGGGTGAATCGATTTTTTTTGCAATTATTGTTAATGACTAAGTTAGAAAGATTGTCAAAGGAACCCAATGATACATTTAAAAAATGTTAACTTTTTGAATTGATATTTACTATTTACCACAGAGATCAAAATTTGATGATCAGAAATTTTTTTAATTTCAAACATCTTAAAAAATATTCTTTCAAGGTAAATTATATATTTTTGATATTTTCAAATGGTATAAAATTTTTTTCAAATTCTTTTTTTTTAACGACAAATTTTAAGAAAAAAAAATGACAAATTCCGTAAAAAGAAATCAACTAACTCGAAGAACATATTTTCTAGAAATTTTTCAAACTTTGACCTCTATGTGGACACAGTATACTATATTACCCAAGAAATGATATTTTTAGAACAGACTATTATGGTTCTTTTACAACTTTTTCCACCCACTTATCACCGGTTTTCGAAGAAGAAAATCGATACGCCCTAGTATACAGTACACACTTTCCTCTTACCTGATTAATTTTCATAGCAAAATGAATAGCATTTGATATCACAGAGACAATAATCACTAAATACGGAAACATATAATCTGTAAAAAAAAAATAATAATAATAATGAGAGATAAACATAATAAATTTCATGGCAATAAAATACGAATTTTTTTTGTCTTACATATAAACCCACAAGCAAGAGCATGTATCATAGCTAGCACAGGATATAAATACAATCCAGCATACAGAGTAGCTACTCCAGCAGCAGAATCTGGTTTTCTATCGATAAACCATGGCCTTATCGTTAGCAAAGAAATCACTCCAAACACGTAAAAAACAAAAATCATGGTGTAGCTGAAAAAAGAATTCCGATGAGTTAAATTCACACTATCTACGTATATTCTATATTAACAAAAAATTCCGGATATAACACTTACAAAGGATAAACAACTTCCTGAGTACAATATACATAATCTTCATACTCAGGAGTCGGATTATACATAAAAGTGTACCAATCTGATAGGGAATTAATACGGCAAGAGTATAATTTAAAGCTCCACATCGGCTCCATGAGTAGCATAGTGAATGCGGCTGAAAAGGCGATTTCCAGAATAGCCGATAAGATTAATTTTCTCGATAAGGCGGTACTTTTAACTTTATAACTATAACATCATATTCGGAACGTTAGACCAGTTATCAGTCATTGAATGACGAGAGATGAGGGTAAAAGTATATACTCACTCTATGTAATACCAGTGGTAAAATAACGGCATGGTGACCATGAAAATGAGAAATAGCCAGTCATAGAACGATGGATCATCTTGACAAGTTATACATATATCATCATCATTCAACGTTCTTGATCCCCTAGGGCATGCCCCACAACTACTCAAATTACCATCAGGAAGTTTATATTGGCCGCAGTATAATCCAGGGCAGCTTTTCGCAGAACGAAACATCGAATTTTAAACTGAAGAAACAAAATAATATGAGAGATGATAGCACATTCAATGTGTTAGATCAAAAGTGAATATTGAGGTGATGATACTTCACTTACTCGGAGAGGTTAGAGTGGGTGAGTTCTTAATTGAAAATTTTAACGCAAAATATGATCGAAATCATTATCACATATCACATTTAATTTACATCGATATTGGTTACGACAGTACACCATTCGAGCATTCCAGAACGTAGGAAAACATATAATACCCAAGATTATTCCTTCATTTATATCAACTTTGACTTTAGAGAATTTATTTGATCTGTTATTCTGTTTTGATCAATAATCGTTATTATGCATCGGGCTATGCATAGCTTCGACGTCATGACGTCACGAAAACAGTGTGGAAACCTTAATAACAAAATATTCTTTCGAAAATACAATGTTGCCAACACAGTAAGCTTCTACTTATTTTTATTTTTATTTTTTTCGATAGTCATCTCTTATATTAATTTTGGTCAAGATAAACTTTTACTGTTGTTACAATATATTCAAAAATTGAGTAATATAACAAATGAGAAAAATAAATCGTGAGAAATTTAGAAATATTTTGTATATCTAGTTGAAAATGAAAACAAAAATAAAAATGAAAGTATTAGTTGTAACAAGAATTTCAACACACGAGAGCGAGACAAGACAACTTTCTTTTAAACGTAATTGTAAGGTCTGGAAAATTTTGGCTGATGAGAAAATAGCAATTAATGTAAATGCTCTTCAAATTTTGGATTTGAAAAAAATATATGGAAAATAATTTAATATTTTGTATTTAACAGAAAAAATTTGATTAGCAAGTAACTTCATATTTCATATTATGGTACCTGTCCAATTCTCATAGATAGAAATAAAATTCAATTAACGCATTTATTTGAAAACAATAGGCCCGATTATGCTTACATCAGCATTCTCAACGCACTCACTAGGCGCCTGGAATTCACAACAAATAATTACCATTATAAGTTGATTTATGTGAATAAGTAGTCGATTAAACGTTTCTCATAAATATTTCACGATAGGTTGATAATTTTAAAATTATTTGCGATGGTGAGTAAGTAATGAAATTAATTTGTTTTTATATCTCGTTTGAGAAAATATTTTTAATTTTTTTGTCAAGTTTGGGAAAATTACTGCGATACCAAAATGAATAAGTAGTCTCATGGTAACTTTACAAACCAATTACCTGCTACATATTTTTCAAATTATAGCAAGGTAGATCATTGATAATTACCATTACGAAGTATTAAAGCTTTCGGGTACCTTACAAGCTAACAAGGAAGTCCATAAAACTATTCATGTGCTAACAGCTACGTTGAGAACTTTGTAAATAATTATAAGTTTTATCGTGATTAAATAACATTTACAAATTCGTGACAAGCACTAATAAAAGTAAGTTCCTCCGAATACTTCTATGATGATGCAACTAAATTATAAGGCATAAAATAACGTCTTCCTATTATTGATTTTGGAACTGAAGCATTGTAGATAATTGTTTCAAATATTATAAAGAATAAAATCAGGACTGCACATATGTAACAATTTTTAAATTATTCGTTGATAATAAAACGATCTAGAAGCTTCCGTCGTTCTGTTTCTATCGTTACACATTTAAATATTGGAATATCGCATGTCTCATTCATAAAATCTATCAAATAAATCACCAAATTTTTGTGAAACCGAACATGTGCTACATTTTACATTCAATTTCTTATCAAAAAATCATTCGAATACAAATAGCTGTTTCATAAATTATTCACTTCCTTCACAACAAAAACCTCATATAAAAAATGTATACATCAAAAATTTCAATTTCAACAGATAAGGCTTTGTCGATTTCGGTTTGGAAGAATAAAACATAAATTTGTAATTTTTATGAATTTCAGGTTGACCAACAAATACACCAAGTGAGAAAAATTATTCTCGTATTATTCTTGTTATGTCTTCTAAAACCTGTAAACTCAGCAAAAATTTCGCCACATTTGGACAACCACTGGGAGAATTTCAAAGTACAACGCAAAGAATTCCAATATCAATAAAATTGAAGTTCTATTTGTATCTCTATTTTAACATTGTAATTATTTCACCCATTGCAGTCACGTTATAATAAAACATACCATCCAGTTTGGGAAAAAAATAGAAGATTAGCATGGGAGAAAAATTTAGAGATGATTAAAAAACATAACGAAGAGCACGAAAAAGGCATGCACACATACAGACTGGAATTAAATCATTTAGCTGATTTGGTAGGTATTTTCTTATTTAGAGGAAAATACTCCTTCGTGAAATCGTCTAGATGTAAATTGTAACAAGTAGGCTACTTAAATTGCATATCTTTCGCCGAAACTGGCTAAATTAATAATTTCTATACAGGTGAGGATGGGGGATTTAGATGCCAAAGGTTATCAAAAAATATATACAGGTGATATCTTAAAATAGCTTAGTAAATCAATCTCGATATCAAAAAACCTACCAAAAAATTTATATTTCTTATTGGAATAAGTACATAATGAAAAAGTAATATATTACATTACAGTTCATTGGAAAAGAGAGGTTCAAAGGAGAGCAGGGGTATCATTATTTTCATGTTTTGGGTCACTAGCAGATTTACTGCCTTATGTTTAACTTTTTTCTTCTAACAAGAATTTAACATCTTTCGGCAAATGAGAGTTTCGATTCTGTTTTCAAAATGGCAGATCGTCGAATTTGAATAGAGCTTGAGGAGCCTCAAATATCTAAACATTGGTACGTAAATATAAGCCTATGTCATTTCGGCAGAAAAGAAGTACTACTTATCCAAACATCAACTTCCTAGCTAGTTTCAGACGGCACAGATTCGAGTTTTCAGTCTCACGATGGCTGCTTTTTTCTGCCGAGTATTTAATTCAACAACGATAGCTATTCTAGCTTACATTTGGGAAGGGTGGTCGGGGAGGGTGGGGTCTTCAAACGTTTGCTTTTCAGACCATTTGTAATTATCTGAAAAATTTCCAACTTTTTCGCATATTATATATTCCCCCCCCCCTCCGTAGTGCCGGCGGATATGTAAGACATCTGCTCAGAACTTGGTGAGAGACTTTTCTTAGAAATTCGAAGAAAAAAAAATACTTTTTTGTTTTTTCGAAAAAATTCAAAATGGCGGATCACTCAAATCTGAAGGGGGGCTGGAGAAGAGGCAAACAGCTCAAATTTTTTGTTTTTGATCTCATATGAAAAAGTGAGTTTCGGACACCAACATATCTGAATTTCAGATTCCTAAGTGCATTTTGAGGAGAGATATAGTAAAAAACAGTTTTTTGAGGCAATTTTCAGCCATGAAATTTCTAGAATCTTCCATATATCCTCAAGAAATCAATCTAGAAAGGTCAAACTTTGCATGTGGGGTTAATTGGTGACCAGAATATGTCATCTTGAATTTGAGTCAAAATGGATACAAAATGGCAGATTATAAAAAGTTGAGTAGAGCTTGAGGAGGCTCAAATTAGAAAAAATGTAATTAATATGAACTCATATGATTATTGTGGATGAGAAGTATACAACGCAGGGGATAAGGAGGTGTTATCGACCTGAAAATGTATGGGGGGTGTACATGAAAAGTCGAAAATTTTTGATTTCGGTGTCATATGATAAAATGAGCCCAAGTGGCTAACTTATTATGGTTTTAGCTTCCCAAGTGAATATAGAGGGAAGTTGGAGCAAAAACGAATTTCAGAGGGGAAATTGCTGCCAAAAATTTCATGAATTTTTCATAACTCGTCACTAAGTCAACCTAGAAAGGTCAAACTTCGTGTATAGAGTTAGTTGATGATCAGAATAAGACCTCTTCAGTTCGGTCGAAATGGAACCAAAATGGTTGATCGTACAAATTTTTAAGATATTTGAGGATGCTCAAGCAGTTATAATTTGAGAAATATGTGTTCATATGATTATTGCGTGGAGAGAAATACTACATTTTGTTCTATATTCAACTTCTGAAGTGATTTTGGAAGGGACAAGATAGGGGTATTCAGACTTGGTACTGGGTTCAGCCTGTAGTCATGAACGAGTTAGCAACGTTATTTCTAAACCTAAACAAGCCTAAGTTAATAACTCAGCTTCAGTGATACGGTATAGCTGCTTACATTTTTTTTTTTATATATATATAATAATACTATTAATTTACTATTTTAGACTCAAAGACAGTATCTCAAAGATATGGTGAGATTAGTAAAAACCAAAGCAAAACCTTTTAATCAAGAAATTACAGCCTTACCTCACCACAACATATCGCTCATTCCCGAAGAAGTGAGTTTCTGTTTATTCTTCATCTTCAAACCTGAAAAAAAAAAAATCTAAATAAATATCTACGAGGAAATTATTGAACTATGAAATAATCACAGATTCGGTAATAACGAACGCGGTTAATTATAAGAGCTCACATTGTTACGACCGTTACATTACATTACTTTATCAATTGGTGGTCGTAACGCACCTATCTTATAGGCGTAAAAAAAGTACCTGATATAAAGACACCTAATTTATTTTCAAGATGAGATTTTTTCGTTACACACGTATTCGAGTACAATCGTTTTAAAATAATGACTAGCGAAAATAATGAAGAGAAGTGTCGAAAAAAATCTCAAAGTGCCTAGATAATGAATAAGTAACCTTAATTTTATTCTAGTTAATTTAAATTAGGTAACTAAAAGTAGGCACTTTTTCACGCCTATTAATATTAAGTAGTTTACTAAATATTCGTAGAAACTTGTTGAGAAAAAAAAAACTGCTCAGATTGAGGATCAATTTTCAATTCAAACTTCCAAGTTGAGTCGTTCGTTTATCAGATGAATCTATACGAAATAGCATGACTGAAATGATAAAAATTTCCACTTACGGTTTCCCAAAAAAAAGCGAATAAAATGGCAAACAAATGGCGAAAAAATGCTAACACAGATCATAAATCTTTCGATGTAGGATACGTCGTCGATAAGGGAATAATGAAGGTTTCGTATTTTCCAGTTAGACTGGAGAAAAGAAGGCTTCGAAACGGATCCGTTGAACCAAGAAGAATGCGGCTCTTGTTACGCGTTCAGCGTAGCGTCCTGTATACAAGGACAATATTTCAAGATGCATAAAAAAATCGAGAATTTTAGGTACCATTAGCCGGATATAATGGACGAAATTAAAATAATTTCATCCGTTTCCTTAGTTACATAGAATAACAACGTGGGGAAATATTGTATCGTAAATTTACGCTCGATAATCGACGACGAGAGTATTCGATATAATAAGATGATTTTTTTTTTCGCAGCATTCAACAATTAGTAGATTGCTCTTTGACGTCTGGAAATCTGGGCTGCGCGGGAGGCTCTTTACGTAACACGTTGAAATATGTTCAATCGGTCGGAGGCTTAATGTTGGAAAAAGATTACCCATATACCGCCAAGGTAAATATCGATTAAGTCGTCAAGTAGATCGAGTGCCAAAAATAGCAACGTGTTATTAAAATAATCAAAACGCAGATATTCGATTACCATTTTGAACACATCCAGCGCTCTTTATAAGTCATCTGGATGGTACTCGTGAAAAATATTAGTTTATTACACGACCTTGATTATATCTGGAAAGTATACGAGGCGATTTTTTTCTCACTTCGATTCTTTGAATATTTCAATCACGGTGATTAGTTTTTCTAAGACGAATAAAATTCCAACTACTTCATACAAATTGAATTATTTCGACTGAACAACAAGCGGAAAATAATAAAATTAATATACGTTAAAATTTCAAGGTGACATTCAATAATACCTGCGATGCGTAAGCGATTATCGATGAATGATCTTCGTAATATCGAACGCGTATAAAAACACCGTATGGTCGATTCATTTAGCAAACTATTAGCTAGATACATTGATGAAATCAGCGGGCGATTTTCGCAAACGGAGAAAGCGATTAGCCATTTAGGTACTTCCTATTTACGTAAAGTAATCGCGTCAACTTTCAGCAAAATACTTGCAGCTTTCGAAGAGCTCATGTGAAAGTGAAACTGAAAACTTGGGCTATTCTACCACCAAAGGATGAACTCGCTTTGAAGATAGCAGTGGCTACTATAGGCCCAGTCGCCGTATCCGTAAATGCTAGTCCAGCTACTTTTCAGCTATACGCGTAAGTGATAGAATTTTGAAGAATATTTAAATCTACAAATCTGTGGTGTACTTGAGATCGTTTGCTAGGAAGGACAAAAAGATTTCTTCAGCTGGCCTAACAGCTGAGAAAATAAAGACCTTAAGAATGGGACAATTTTACGGTTTTTATAAATCAACGATGAACCAGGCTCGGGCTTCTTGTGAAGGGAAATGAACCAAAAAATGGCAACAGCTGATAGAACCATTCTTCCTCCTTCTCCTTCTTCAGTCGAACTTGATGAGTTTTTAATTTCGTTTAATGTCCATAAAAAAGAAGAAATATTACTGACTGAGACTTTTTTCAAAGTGGTTTAATTTTAGCGATATTGTGTCAGATTTTCTCAACATTTCCATACCATACCCAGCTACATTGGGAGGAGGCATCGAGGGGAATTAGTACTGTCGTTGAAAAGACTATAAAACCTCAAAGCCGACTAGAAAATTCCTAAAAGCCTAGTAATTAGTTCACGCTTAATAATGGCAGGATTAGAGATTTATCAAGCCAGGCTTAAATACTAGCATAGATTAACCATACATAGATAGCCCACCGGTATATACGAATTTATCACTAATAAATGTAGAAAGGTTTACCAATATCTATGATAAAAATTGAGTTAGAGTATTCGGGAACAGCTCATTCGAAAGAGCTTGACATTCTATACATGGTTCAATTTCGAAACATCATTGCCATCGATGTGATCTCGAGTTATTTTAATAAAACTAATTCATTTTTTAGATCGCCCTCTGTGAATGAGCTCCAGTACTGTAACGCGCGATTCACCGTTTTACGGCGCGGCGAACATATTCATCGGTGATCCAACGGTCTGCCCGTATTTTAATCCGAGTCGTTTTCAGCTCGGCATCGAACCCCGTAGATGGACGAAGATAACTCGCTAGGCATCGCGGATGCACCGACGAGTTATCTTGCCACTACGAGAATTTTCAAAAAATAATTTATTTAATCATTTTAGTTAGATCATCCCATGCCTACCCATTCCACCTACCCGAACGTTAAAAAGATGTTTCTCTTAGTCGTCCATCTTTCTAAGAGACTAAGAGAAATTTGACAAAAATAAAAATAATAAAAAAAAACTTTAAACGCCCGAGCGCTCTCGCGGCAGCCCGACGTACGCGTAGAGTTTTTTTAGTTTTATACTCTGCGGAGCGCCAACGCCATCGGCAGCCCGCGAGTCAAAATTTATTATTAGTTTTTTAAACGCTAAGGAGGCCCCTCTGGCCGCCCAGCGTGATAATATTTATTGTTAAGATGGTGAATTACCTTTTAGGTGAGTGTGGGTATTTCCCCTTCGAAGCGCCTGTGTCGCCCGATGGTCGTATGTTCCCTTCCAAAAAAAAAAATTAAAAAAATATCGTAGAGCGCACGGAGGGCAGCTCACGTCAAAAATTTTCTCAACAGCCCGAAAAAAGAAAAGAAACAATTTTTCGGTCCGTTGAAAATAATGTATTGATATAATTCATATGCGGCTATGTGTCAACCGAGAATAAAAGCCAATAACTAATTAAATCTAAACATAATATATATACTACTCGCTGACACACTTTGTCAGCGAGTAATATAAAATCGTACATATTTACAAAAATTTTAGAGGTTCGTGCGTCTTCGAAGAAAATAAATACTCAAATATGATGTAAACTCCCCCATTAAATCGATTTTGATATGTAAGAAATTCCCAAATTGTTTAATTACGTTATGATTTTAATAATAATAGTGTAACTTTTATAAAGTGGCCAAATGACGTAAATTTAGCGTCGTCACCGCTCGTCGCCGACAGAGTCGCCAATCTGAGGCGAGCAAAAATTTTAGTTTTCGAAATAAAAAGTAATGAAAATTTTATTCATAAATTAATCTTGTTTTGGATCGAAATATTTTTTGAAATTTAGTTTCGTTATAAATGATTTATTTTAGAATGAAAATTTATTTAGTTCGAAGACGTACGATTTTTTTCTCATTTACCTACGAACGAACTACCTTTCGTTCGTTCATAAGCAAATGAGAAAAAAGGCAAAAAACCGCCCGTTACAGTACTAAAAATAAATTCGACTTCTTGCTTAGTTTTTTGCAAATATCTCGAGAAAAAATATATAGGAAAGTTTACAAGTAGCTCATTTGAAAGAGCATAAAATTCTGAATGTGTTCCACTTTAAAAAAATAAATGTCATTGATTTACTTTTTGAGATAATTCATAGTGAAGTAAAAAAAATCGTTTTTCAAAATTAATTCCAAAAGTAAATCGATAACTGTAACTTTAGAAGCATTAAATCATTTTGCATTTCAATATCTTTAAAATGAGCCCTTCGCGAGCCCTCTATCTTGAATTTTTTCCAAAATATTGGCAAAAAACGATTTCAGCTCCAGTTTTGAAGTGATAAAAATTTAACGTACGGTGGGCTATCTATGTATGGTTAATCTATGATACTAGGTAGAAAAAAATTGAAGCTCGACAAATCAACATTTTCTTAGTTAAAGTTTCAATAAAAAACAATAGCTATTACAGCCTACCTGATTTGGGAAGGATGGGTCGGGTGACAGGGGATTTGGTCATTTCACTCATATGGCAAATGTCCGACTTTTTGGGAAATAAATAAACAATAATTGTCTCCCGTCTCTTCGCTTAGTGCTGGTGGGTATGGACTATGGATGAAAATTAATGAAAATTTAATGAGAGATTTTTTGTAGAATTGAGCAACATTTCATTTCCTTTTTTTATTGTCCTTAAAATGGCGCTTCGTTCAAATTTTGAGAGAAGATTGAAGTGGAGCAAACGGAATTTTCATTTTTGTAAACTTTGTTCCAACACTTCGAAAATTGTAAAATTTTTATGGTATGTTTGGGAGAAAAAAATAAATTTTATGTAATTTTTTCACAATTACACTATGAAAACTTCCTATAAAAATGGCAGTTTGAGATTTTAAAAATCGTATTAAAAAAATAATCCCAAAAATATTTAAAAAAAATTTTTAAAAAATTACTGAAAAAGATTTTTTATTTTCATAATATTAGAAAAAAATAATTCCAATTTTCCATCTTTTTAATTAGCGGGGGGGGGGGAGGATTTTTGATTGAAAAACTTATTTTTGCCTATATTTCCGAAAATAGGCGCGACTGGAGCATAAAATTTTGGTCACTTGTATAATTTAATGTAATTTAGAATAAGATGCAAAACTAAAATTAAGGTGTAATTCATTTTTCATACTTGCGGGAGGAAAGCGCTACTTTACCTCCGGCTCGCTAATCGCTCGGGTCTCAAACGAGCGCTTTTCTCCCGCATTTAGGAAAAATTTGGTTCACTACTCGGGAGAAAAATTGATTCTAGTGACTTATCACCCTCGTTTTGCTCGGGTGGCAAACCTCACACTTGTCAAGAATCACTTTTACCTCCCTAGTTGTGAAATATACTATTTCTGAAGTCCACATGATTAATAGGTAAAATATAAGTTGCTCTCGTACCTTTAACCATTGTTGTTGTACATGGCACGTAAAAAAAAATATAGCTAAAAGACAGAACGACCAAAAATAGAGATTTAAAAAAAAATTTGGTAAACATTTTTTTTATATGGAGTCCTCGTTTTGTCCTAGGAACCATTTGAAAGGTCTTAGGGGCATTTTCGACTATCTCATCTCCCAATGCCTTTTGAATCTTTTTCAAAAAAATTGAAAAAATTTGAAAAGCTCTATATATTGAAAAAATTAGGAGCTAAAATTATTTTAAGTCTCAAGACGACTAAACGTAAGTTTTGCACACAGAAAAAATTTCAAATTTCCATATACTAACTTTTCTGAAATCCAAAAATTTTTAAAAACTCTGATTTCATCTTGCGAAAATTTCAGTTCTTTTTTGGGCAACTATTTTTTCCTCAACATCAACTCTTCGAAAAAAAAACTAATTTGGACACTCCAGCATGCAATGTTAACAGTTTAATTCCCGAAGTATAACCAAAAACAACGTTTTAAAAAAATCATCGTTTTTCTACATATATATTTTTTTATCGCATATTGATAAATTATGTAGGAATACAGATAATTTTTTCAAGCATGAAAAAGTAATTAAAACCTCTTTCCGCCAATACTAGCTGGAGGAAAATTGAAATAATATATTTTTTTGTCAGCAATGGGTTCATAAAAGTTTTTCAAATTTAACATTAGTGATTGTAATTTTACTCAAGTCGTCATTATTCGAGCCTCTGATTCAATTTTATCAAATATGGAAACGGGAAACCCTAAAAAATTAAACCGAGTTCGATTAGCTCTATGAAATTATTTTCTTTTGTTTATAATTAACCGCAATATTATATTTACTATAGATAACAGTAATAGATAGAGCACCACTAAATAAAAATTAATCGCTCATAATTTGTGATGAGGAGCTAGAAATGTTATGTTGACAGAGTTAGTTCAAAGATAGCGCTTTAATATAGCAAATGGGCCAACATCACCCCAGTTTCCTTCTAATTATGGTTAACGCTATCTATGATAAAACTGTAAAACTACTTGTGTTCCGAGTATCGGATTTTTTATGAGCTATAATTTTTGTATGATAGTGGTCTATCTATGTATGATTCATCTATCTATTTACTTATTAATTTTCACGTCTATTATTGATCATTTTTTTCGTAGAAATGGTACCTACGACGACCCATCGTGCACTTCCGAATACGTAAATCACGCGATGCTACTAGTAGGCTATACCAAGAAAGCTTGGATTTTGAAAAACTGGTGGACAGATGAATGGGGCGAAGATGGTTACATGATGTTGGCTCGTGGACGCAACAGATGCGCCATAGCCAATTACGCGGCATACACTACAATATATTAAATATACAAATATTATTTCATTTCTCGTAATTTATTAAATTTCGATTTCATAGAGATGATTCAGGGTACAAAGTACACGGTGGAAAGATGATGAAAATCTTTTTTTGAGAATAGAAATTAGCATTACCACGATATTATGTTGAGTTATACTTTTTCCAACGAGTCGTCGGCAATTGTGGTTATTTACGGATATCACGTTGAAAAGTGCTAAAAACTGAATTAGACGAAGCAAATTTTGTACATTCTGGTCTTATCATAGGCAGGTTTAAATCAGCCACAATAAGCACGTGTAATGTGTTAATGCTTAGAAGCGCCTTCAATACGAACAAGTTATTAGTAATAACAAAACGACTACGTCAGGGCTGGCTGGCTGCGTGACAGCTGCGAAATAATATCAAGATGTGTCGAGGAGAGTATGAGTAAGTTAATTTTTTTTTTACCATTACACATGTTCCCTCTATTTGTAAATATTACGTTTGGCATTTACTTTATGAATAAGTGTCTTCTGAGAATTCGAGGTCGGTTTAAAAAAATTATTTGTTTAGGTTTACGAAAGTGGGTAATACAAAAGTAATACTGGTTAGAAATATTTTGAAAAATAATAATAAAACATACGTAAAAAAAATTGCATAATTTTGGGCAAAATATTGGGAATAGTTTTACCTTTCTCAAACTCTCTGTGTCAAACGAACAAATTCAACCTCTTTTTATCCGTACCTCTGGCTTTTGTTGCAGTAAATGGCATAAGCACAATAATATAATAAGTAAGTAGGTAGGCAAGTAGATAGGTAAGTTACTAAAAATATTATCAGTAGTGATGTCGCATTAGTGGAGCTACGTTTTTTACAGAGGCTTGTTTAACCCTGAAGATGATGTTTTCAACCTTTCTATACCCATACTAAGTACTGATGCTCAAAATCCCCCGTACCCACCTATTCTCTCTGAGAAGCTTAAGATATGTAGTATTTCTGCCTAAAGGAGTCATATGAGCCCAATGCCCATAGTCAACAAATTTGAGCTATTTGAAATTTCTTAAGCAATCAGCGTTCATTTTAGAGCTATTTTTGTCCAAATTCAAAGTGTGATATGCGCCCTATCCCACCATCCAACTCATACAAAAGTATATTTAATAAGATATCAACGATTCGTGGAATTACCTAATTAGATATATCCAACAAAAGCCCAAACTTACTGTTAGTAATAATTCGTAAAAATAATCGAAGTGACTAATATCTGATAGTCATTCCGGGAACTACTTAAAAAAGTCATACTATACAAGTTTCACAATGCTGATAACGTGAAAATGAAAAATTATATTATTTTGGATTTTTGTGAATAAAAACGAATGTTGAATTATTTAAATTATTAAAAATTATTACATTAATATGGAGCGTCCTACTTACAGACAAGACACTTCTTCAAAAGTAATTTAGAACCGATATGAATTTAATAAAATTTGTTTGGTACCACAAGGTAGGAAAAGAGTCTGATTACTATTTTAAATTTGAGATATGGCTTTAAATGGCTACATAACACATATATTACACCTTTCGAAGTAATTTATTATGTTCATAACAAAAATCAAAAGCAAATTAAAAACTTTTTTGAATATAAAAATAAAACAATGTCTAAATATTGAAATTTTTTAAA
This sequence comes from Phenacoccus solenopsis, assembly GCA_009761765.1. Lineage (NCBI taxonomy): Eukaryota > Metazoa > Arthropoda > Insecta > Hemiptera > Pseudococcidae > Phenacoccus > Phenacoccus solenopsis. Next base: position 9,349,757 of record CM019754.1, on the reverse strand, counting down.
TTAGAAAAAAAAACTAAAGCAAAATTCAAACATTAAAGAAGAAATTAAATGAAAAAATGTCCATAAATGGAAAATTCCAAGAACAAAAAAATCCATTAATGAAAGAAATCATGAAAAAATAAGAAAAAGGAAGAAAATGTTCAAAAATAAAATCGATAATATGTCAAAATGAATGTTATTGCTATGAATAACGAAAAAAAAAATGAAGAAAAAACGTCAAACGAGAATGAAATGGAAAAGATCTTTAAAATAAGTAATATAAAATGAAAAAAAATTTAAATAAAAATACTCAAAAATGAGAAATTATTGAATAATTAAAAAATAATGAAAAAAATATCCAAAAGTAAACAATAAGCCTCCAGATGAAAAAAAAATTGAAAAATTAAAAACAAAACGATATAGAGAAATTTTAAAATACGCAATTTAATGAAAAAATTATTTTTTGAAAAAATATCAAAAAATATTCAGGGCTGTACATGCGTCAATTAACAAAAAAAAAAAAAAAAATCAAGCAAAAAAAAAGCCAAAAATATTTTGTTTTTTTTTCAATTTTTTTTTTTTTTTTTTTTGAGAATGAAAAACCTTATATCACTCAAGTGATTAAATACACTCGAATTCAAAAAAAACAAAAACAAAAAAAAAATTAAAATAATGTTTTTCATTAGGTTATTTTCATCCATCAAAAGTTAAATTTCATCTTGACCTAATTTTCTATTATTAATATTGAAATGCCTTCAATTTCTAATTTCTTATATTATTTGCGGATGGATTTAAATAATTAAAATCTTGACAATATCAAAGGAAATCAAACTAAAAAAATATTGATTTTAATCGAGCCTCTTATCTTCTCACACAGCAACATTGGCGCTTTAAGAGGAGTCAAAATTCGCGAATTTGAGCTTACCTTGACACATAAAAACATAATCCAACTATATTTATCAAATTTGAAATACTTTAGGCTCCTCAAGTCTTGCTCAAATTTTTACCATTTGTCATTTTGAATTCATTTTACCCAAAATTGCGGGGGTATTCTCGTCTCCAAATTACTATGCATACAAAGTTTGAGATTTCTACATTAATTTTTGAGAAAATATGGACAATTCAAGAGTTCGAATAACTCTGCATCATCTCAGGAACTTTTTTCGCTCAAATCTCTCTGAAAATGTATTGAGAAAGTTGAAATTTGGATACGCTGGCGTGCTCGTCACACTTCATTATATGATATCAATATCAAGAATTTTAAAGTCTTGATAGTCCCCTCAGCCTACCTCGAAACTTGAGTAAACCTTCATTTTGAGTCTAACGACAATCTGAAAAAAGCACCTCTAGACCTTCACAAGAATAACCTTCAACAAAATGTCGAGCGATTTTCATCCGCACCGCTTTGTGCTACGAAGAGCAGTTAAATATATAAATACTATATATATAGGTTTTTTAAATCCATGTGAGATCCATTTAACATGAAATTGAGCAAGTTGAGACCAGTTTTTGGATCTCATTTTCCACGTGTCTATTCTAATTATTTCATGGCATAAGTAAGCTATACTAACAGGAAATAGATGAATTTGCACCCATAGCTTAATTATTTTTTCGTCACGTTTATACACTTTTAGTTTCCGATTCCCTCCATAGAGTGTGCTGTTTTGTAAAAAATTTCAACCGAGACCCAATGGTTATGAGCTTTGTAACCTGGGGTATTACTAGAAAATTCATTCATTTCAAGGTCCATTTTAAACAGTCCAGATTTTATAGGGATTTCGACTCCTAGAAGAATCTATATATATATACAAAAAAGTTGGATATTTGCCTAATGTCTAAAAATGGTTCGAAATATCAAGATATCCTACCCTTTTCTCCTAACTACTCTTTTCGATCAGGTGGTCTGTAATAGCTACCATTTTCATTAAAAACTCAACTAAAAAAAAGTCGAAGAAATTATAATCCCAAAGACATGAAACTCGATGGAAGAAAAATTCGCGAATATTCCTTCGAGCGTTAAACATCAACACCTGACGTCTAGCAAGTCGACCAACACTAATGAACTTGTAGGTTGAACTGCCCTTCGACCTCTTCACCAGCGACCACAACATCGAGCCCACAAATCAATATGGAAAATGAAAATCGCCACTGCGGACAATTAAAAAGTCGCAAAACCCTATCACACAAATATAGGTCATAGGTGTCGAAAAATTCCGTAGAAATTGCGCTTTCTATATAAAACATTATGGAAATAAAGAACCGCCGGTATAATGATAAGCGGTAATTTTTATCGTCACTCGTTATAAAACGTATAACGCGCACGATCTAACAGTATCACGGAAGACCGACGCTACAACGGTGTGACGCTGCGGTTCGTCGGTTCGCTTTTCAGTGTAAAGTACGATATCGTTGGAGTTAGTTCGACGCAAACGCGGATGCGTGTTAGGGGTTGAAAGTGCATTGGAATAATTTCATTTTTCTCGTGTATTGGTTTTCGTGCGGTGTTTCGTGAGTAATCATTTCCTCATTAAAGGATAAAACGTGCAAAATATTCGAGAAAATTGTACCACATTATAAATGCCCGCATCAACATGACAAGTAAGATACCTTTATTGTTTGGGGTAACTGTAGCTGCGAATAGTTGTGTTTTTGGGTTTTTCGTTTCGCTTGAGTAGAGCCAACGATTGAGCTCGTACGTAGATAAAGGTGAAATTAAAAGCTGCTTTGTAATGGGATTGTGTTAAAGTATTCGGAGTGGAACTTCGACCTGAAGGTGGCATCTTAGAATTTAAATGGGTTGACGCTTTCAGTGGACATTTTTGAATCAAATTCATTTTTAGAAAAATCACTACCTAATTCTATTCGTTCTATAGTTTAACTATACTCGTCAGAAAGAATAAATACAAAGAGATAAATGATTACTGGTAGATCTAGGTACTTAATTTATTAAAATTTAATTAGGTATTCAAAATTTTCAAAATTGAAAGAACCTCGTTAAATGAGAAAATTTTCCACACCAATCGTTGCGAAACTAAATAACCCAAATTTCACGTACATAAAATTGATGACAAACTTGTACTCCAATCTGAACCCTAATTCATTCGAATACCCTCTCGAAGCTAATAAACTCTTCATCCAGCACCACGAGCGAAAACTCTCGGACTGTTTTTGAAGTTCAAACAATCACACAATTAATACGCTCGGCTGCACATTAAGCTCACTTAATTAGCAACCGTCGTAATGATTAGGTGCACACTTTAAAAGGATACAAGTCGCATTAAAAATAATGCTCGAGTCCTCGGACAGCATCTTTCGCCGTAGATCATCGTCAAGTGCAATTTATTTTCGGTCTCGTAATTTCCCAACATTAAGACGAAGCGTACGATGCGACGAACATGAGCTATTGAGTTGAGAGAAAATTACGCAAATTTTCTCTTTCAAGGCGAAACGTACACTTTTGCAATTTATTTCGCATACGTCAGAATTTCCATTTTAACGTCACGGTATTTACAGTCGGACATAATTTTCGCAATGTTTTCAAAAACAAGGCGACAGTTTTACATTACTAGATTCCACAATGGTACTCGAAACTTTGGTATAATGGACGATTTGTGTCGCTACGCCGAAACTTCCAGACCGGGCGCCAGAAAGTTCGGAGACTGAAAGTGAAAATTCGTTTTTAAAATATCCCCATAGTGTGTTACTATTCGAGCGGAATGTATGTTCTAGTGAATATGGTTTTGTGAACGTTTTAGAAATATATTTTGTTTTGTTATACGAGGGGAGGGGGAAGGATTTGTTGAGGAAAGAGATCACATTTGAATTGTTATCTCGAGGTATTTTCCTTTTCCATTCCCCTACTTTATGTTTTCGCTGGGTGACGACACTGATATTTTGAAAAATGAGAACTTGAAATATAGTGTGTGAGAAAATGAGGTAATACTTAATCTAAGTTATTGAAAATGCCTCAAAAAAAGATTTCTGAAAGATGACGAAAGTTTGATGAAGGAAAACAATTTCCTATTGTGAGAAAAAAATCAAAACAATTTGAGAAACCTTGAGTTACCAACACAAATTAAATTTTTTATATAGAGAAGGGTTGAGTATTGAAATACTCGAATTCAGTTTTTTTTTATTATTTTTTTTTTTTTTATATGTATATATCGAAAAGTTAGTCCATCTAGCATAATAAAAACCAAATGAAAGTAAGAAAACGCACAAAATTTCAGCTCTAAAATGTACCATAATACTATTCCTAAAAATGAAGTAAATTTTTCAAAAATTAAAAAATCTCAAAAAAGTTAATAAATCCCCAAAAATTAATTTTTGGCCATTTAAAATTTTTTTTATCGAAAATCTTTGTTATACATTGTATAAAAACTAAGAAGAATTTTGTCTGAATTTTTTTGACAATTTTAAACTTTTTTCAATTTTACTGGAAAAACAGCAATTTTAGGTATTCTCAAAAATAAATAATAGTTTGATAATTATTGGATAGCGTGCATCGTGTAAGCTTGACTTGAGATATACAATATCTTTACCTCGTGAGAAATATAGATTAATTCGTGAGAAAACATTTGAAACGTCATTTTAGAGTAAAGTTGTGATAATGTGATACTTCGAGAGTCCCTATACAATTCGAAATTCTTGAGCGCTGGAATCAAGCTTACACCATGCATGCAAGCCCCGAAACTACGTATAGGAGATACTCGTAATGTGTTTTTTTTTTTTAATTTGAAAAAAGTTTAAAGCTGAATTTTGAAAGAAATGATCTCGAAATTTTTTCAAGTTTTTATAGAAACTTACAAATGCAAAAAAAAAAATTGAAATTCTTTAATTTATGAAAAAATTAAATTAATTTTGAGAGATATTTCTAATAAGTTTATGGGTTGAAATTTGTTATACTTCCTTCAGAAGTTATTTAGCCATTAATATGTTAAAGCCTTAGGGGTGCTCTCACCTTTAAAAAGAAGCGGAATTCTTACCAGTTCATCGAATGTATGAAAACTTTAATATAATCATCTGAAAGATCTAAATTCTAAAAATTAAGAAATATTTTTGAAATTTTTTTAATGTTGAGGAATAAAGTTAAACATTAAAAATAATCTGCAACGTTAAGATACGAAATTCCCCCTCCTTCCCTCCCTTCCTTCCTTCCTTCCTTCCTTCCTTTCAGATCGGGTAAAGTGTAATAGCTATCATTTTAACTTAAAAACTCATCTAAAAAAATTTCCAGAACTCTCAACTCTTTGAATACTTAAAATTACATTTATCTGTCGGAGAAAGCGAAGAAAAATGAACTACAAAATTTTTTCAAGAACATGGAATAAAATTTTTACGGTGTTGTTATTCAAGGTAAACGGTTCTGTGAAAATTTCAGAAACATTTTTTGTTCTTTTATTTTATTTTTTGAGATAATTTTTTATTTGCGGAATTTCAACGAGATATATACGTATTTAATTTAGTTATAGTTCAATTCACTTCATTGCTTTTTTTTTTGTTTTTTTGGATTGATACGTCAACTTATTCTTTGTCAAGAACCTGCCCTTCCCCGAGTGACGACACCAAAACTTCAAAAATTTGAAGTACGGTGAAAAAGTTGATTATTTTTGTTTGTAGTAAAAAATAAACGACTTAATTTTTTTTAAGTCAAAATTTTTCAGAGGATTAAAAAATGTCCATCACGATTAATTTTTTTTACAAATGAAAATATGACACATTTATCTTGACTTCTTCTCAATCAGAATTTATTCAATTTTTTTTTTATAAATTGACGCCATGTACAGCACCGGGCTAGAGGCGTGCCTAAGTAAGGTTACAGGAGTGAGTATAAGGCGGTTGAGTGGAGGAAATTCAGTAAGTGGAGAATTTTAGCTCTTCAAAGACATCAGAATTTCCCTAGTTTTAATTTCAAAAAAAAAAAAAAAATGTTAAAAAAATTTGCAATTTCTCAGGTAAATTTTAAAAATATGAATTTTTCTTGAAAAAAAAAATAATGTCTTCAACTACATTTTGTGTGAAATTTTTTGAATTTGTAGTATCTTAGACGAATTTCACCGTTTTATTTTTTATTTTATTTTTTTTAACGATAAAGGAATTATTTCCTTAACTGGAATATCCATACTGAGGAAAAACTGCGCTAATTTCTTTTTCAAAATGTTTTCAACACTTACCTCTCAGGATTTTTTAAATGATATCACTTATTATTCTCTCTCATAATAAAATATAAAAAATTTTTCATTTTTGGTATCTCAAATCATGATACAAATCTTATGAAAATTTCATCGTTTTGTTAAGACACCCAGTGGTATCCAAATTTTTATTCTTTCCATGATTATAGGGGATGAAAGTTTTACCGATTTTTCACTATTCAAATTTTTCCTAAAAAAAATGAATTTTTTTCAACCAACATTTAATTCTTTTTTTAATAACATGCTGTGATACTGCAAAAAAATTTCATTCATTTTCTTATCGTTAGTTTCTTAAAATTTTCGTCATTGTATTAATAGCAGTATTTGAAATAATTTCTACCCATCAATCAAAAAAATGCTCATTCTGACTTGATTCATTGGGATTATTTTTGAACATTTTACCAGATATTTTATGAGTAATTTTCTGTGATATTTTACAATTCGAAGGAACTATTACAAATTATTCACGATAATAACGAAATTATTATTTGAAATATTCGATAAACGCGTTAATCTGAGGAATTACAACTAAACCGGGTAACAATGCAGTATGAATGAACAAAATGATAACGCACGTCCATATCAAATAAAAGATACTTATCACATTTTCAAGAATCTCGTTATTATAACCTTGAAAACGCTCGCGGAGTAATTATACGTAATGTTATCAGGAAATTGTAATCTTGATTTTGAGAAAAATTCGTCACAAAAAGTAGTGAAAAAAAATTGAAATTGATGAAAAAATATTTAATAGATCCATCGTAAATAATTATGCGGATATTTCCCTTTCTTTCTGCACTATCTCTTTTCGGATAGTACACACTGCAGCAATATTTTAATACGCTCTAAATAGAGAAGGAAGAAATACGCCATTGATATTAAAAATGTCAAATTCAATTGTACAATGTAAGACCTGCGAAGATCTACGATAGATTACACATTCTGCTCGCGTTCGCAGATTAAAACGCGTATATAAATTTCGAGAACGACGATAAAAGTGATCTTAAAACGTCTATTCGTTTGAAATACGCTCGGTATTATTTTAACCCCGGATCGTATGATTTATTACGAGCTCCATAAAAACCACGCGGGCTTGTGCACGCGACTACCGTTGCAGAAAAACTGCACCGGTAGTAAAATCCAACCGGGAGTAATACTTAAAGGGAATAAGTTTAAAAATTCGTTTAAATTGCGTTAGGTCGCGATGCGGATCTGAATGAAAAAATTTTCTTGGCTTGGGGTAACGAGTACGATGCCAAAACATTATTACGTAAATTTGGCAAAAATGGTAAAGTATTTTTTACAAACGTATAATTACAATATCGCTAACCTGACGTGATCTAGTTTTCGAATTGGTGAGGTCATGATTCTTAAAGCAGGCAACTTAAGATATTTCAATTCGACTTGAAAATTTCGAGTTCGGCTTGTACAGTCATGCATATGATTTTAATTAAACAAATGTGCGCGAGTATAGCACGATGGGAACTTAAGAGCGAATTTTGCACGACGACCTTGTTATTATACCGAAGCCACCAGATGTACGTAAAAAAAGCGTATACGAGGTATATGGGGACACCAACTCTCGTACTTATAGTCCTCGGAATTTCAAGGGAAATAGAACACTTTTCATTTATTCTAAATACGATTTTTTTTACCAATTTAAATACGTAATAATAATTATAATTACCTTATTCATACTATGATAATGGTAATTTTAGTTAATGCGAGGTAGCGCATAATATCTCAATTTGTATTCCTATTAAAAATAATAACAAGGTGAATTACGTTCGCCATTCTATAGTTACATTATAAATTACAAGCGAATTCGTATTAATAAAAATAGTCCCACTTCTATGCAGGGACTTTATACATGACCTTCGGACTCCCAAATTAGAAATGCCTCCGGAGAGCCCTGTACGACTGCACACTTTCTTGTATCAAGATGTGGGCGATGAAGCGAAGATGCCGAGAAAAATTAAAATATAATATAAGCAGCCATGCGGTATCAGAGATGCTAGATTTCTATTGCAAGCTTATACAAATTTGCAGACACTATTGCTGTCGAATTCTTCACGTACACACCTCCTTACTGAGGCTTAACATACAAACCTATCCCCTTCAAAAGCATATAAAAAGTTAATTTTAGGAGAATAATATTTCTTCCTCTCCGAAATCATAAGAGCACATATTTATCAAATTTCAGCTATTTGAGGTTCCTCAAATCTTTCTCAAATTTCAGCGATCCTCCATTTTAGTTCAGTTTTGACCAAAACTCTAGGGACATATTCTGGTACTCAAAAAAACTCCACACCCAAAAATTCAGCTTTTCAAGTTCATTTGCTGAGTAGATAAGCATCATTATGAAATATTCCGACTCAGTTTCCCCTCCTACAGTTCTTCGCTTTAATTCCCCTTTAAATTTACTTGGAAAGTAGATATTTAAATATGTTGTCAACTTGAGCCCACTTGGTTATATAAAACCATAAATTTTTGACCTTTTGTATACGCCCACCGTATAGTGAGCACAATAATCCCTCCTCCTCTCCTCCGTCTATATAAATTGAAAATGGACGTAAACTTGGTAGGTAATATATGATCATGCTTTCACTAACCACATGAGCACCATATTCATCAAGTTTGAGGTATTGGAGGTTCCTCAAGCTTTCCTCAAATTTTGATCATCCGCCATTTTGGATCCATTTTGGCCCAAATTCAAAGAGTCATATTTTGGACTCCTATTAACTCTATATACAAAATTTGAGCCCTCTTTGTCATTTTAATGAAGAGATATGGAAGAATTAAGAAATCTTATGACTCAAAACCTCCTCAAAGAAGTGTTTTCCACTCTCATTTCTTTCCAAATTCACTTAGGAAGCTGAAATTTGAATATGTTGGTGTCCTGAACTCACTCTCTCATATGAAATCATGAACGAAAATTTTGAGCAATTAGTCCTCTTTCCATCTCCTCTCAAAATTTGAGTGAAAGTCCATTTTGAGGTAAACTTGAAATTTAAAAAAATACCTTTTTTTGTAATCATATGAGAAGTCTCTCATCGAAATTTGAGCAATTGTTATCTATATCTGCTCATACCACAGGCAACGAAAAAATATATGTTTACCAAGAAATTGGACATCATTTTCAACATTAAAACATGTGGTTAAAATATGAAGACTCCTCTCACCCCCCCCCCTCCAAATTACTTGGGCTGTAATAGCTACGATTTTAAATTAAAAACTCGGCCAAAAATGAGAAATGAATATTCTCAATCCTCTCCTCTCTTTTTACATCAAACCTTTAGAATACCGCTTCAAAACTCACCATTTAGATTTTCGTTTCCAAAAAATCCTAATTGTTACGCCAACATGCGAACAATTCTTTCATATTTTTCTTTCTATTCCCCTTCTTGCATTCGTGAATTTCACATAAGACATAAATAAGTCGTCACAAAGGTAAGACGATTATTATATCGATAAACCGTTGTGCTCTACTTCTGAAATATGGTGCGGATGTTTTATAAGCGCGTGTATTAGGTACGCTATGGCTGCCAAAAATATCAATTTTAATACTCCGCCGTATATCGTGTACGCAGCTGAATAACGTGTATGCATCGTTGAACGTAATTTACTGTTAAAATTTCACGTTGAAATTGATTTTATAAGCGAGAAGTCTTGAAAGCTAGTATTGCGTTTTCTTTTACAATAAAGCTTCTGGGGTTTCGATGACACGATGAGGGCAACGACTGGAATAATTGACGAAAATAATATTTCGTTTGTAACGAAATTATATGTAACTGTTCATTTACTGAAGTACGTATATTTTTTTAGTTGAGTTTTTAATAAAAAACTCGACTATTACAATGTACGTGATATTGCACAGAATAACAGAGGAACGGAAATCGTACAAAATTTGGTTAGAGAATATTCAGGTGAATATTTGAAAGTGAATTATTCACATGAAAACCAACTCAAATTTTGAGAAGAGGGAGAGAGGTTTCAAAATTATCAAAACATTCAACTGTGATTCTACATATATGTATAGTAGAGTGAATTAAGGAAACCAATATATCACTAAGAAAAGTTGAAAACATTGAAGCTTCATAACACTGATACTTAGCATAAAAAGTATTTGAAAGTTGATTTTTTTTTTTTTATTGAATTGCCTCCAGAGTTATGGAGGGGATGTGGGGCCACTAACAGGGAGATTTTAGCGTCGTAGAAACATCTGAAGAGAATTTAGAGCCAAATGTTCGTCTCAATAATGATGCAAAACTCATAATAAATCTGGCACACGAATACGTTATGTGATTTTGCGCATAACTTATTTACGTATGAAAATTGTAACATTAAATACCGCAGTATTATTGGGTCATTGCTACAATAGGACTTTTTTCAGAGGAAACGAACTTCGTACTTTTTGTCTTTTATTTGAAAAGTTACCAAAAACCGCGTTTAAAAAAAGAAACAATTCGATTAAAATTTTTCATTACTCAATTTCAAAGCTATTTATTGAAAATTTAAGAATTAAAAATAATTTCTTCGCCGATTACGTAATTCCTTTATTCGCTAATAAATGTTTTCTCTTTCTCTACATCAATTGAATAAGTCGTCTAGAAATTAATTCAAAAGATTTAATTTCTAGACTGATCGATAAAGAGTTATTTCGATGAAGCAATTTGAAAACGCAATTATGCTGGTGACCGCGAAAAATATTACGTAAAAAAGTTACTTGGAAAGGAAATGAAAAGGAAATATGATCAAAGAGAATACATTGTTGAATTCTTCGAGTAAACAAGCTCGCAAACTGAAGCTACTTCCGAAACCGAATTCACAATGAAACCGAATTCAAATTCAAAAGTTGAAAAATTTTATATTTGGGGCTCACTTTCTGTTCTCTATGAAAGACAAAAATTGATAATGTAATCAAAGCAGAAGTGAAATATGTGAGCGAAATTAAACCAAAATTCTTTTACATTACATAAATGAAGTTGAAACTTTATTTTATTTCGAATTTTACGATAGCTAAATCGAAATATAAAAAACTCTGAAATTGTAAGCCGTTTAAAAAATTATTAAAAAAAATAATTATTAAAATAAAAATATCATTAGCAGTTAAAATAATTATAGAGATTAGAAAATATAAAATTAAAAAATATATTATAATAATTAATTAATAAATTGATGAAGTCTTAATAAAACTATAAATGAGAGCGAGGAATTATTCAGAATTTTAAGATAGGTAATGCTGATAAGGGTTTGGAGAAGGGATGAAGGAGAACTTGAAGCTGAGGTGTAAGCGTGAGCGATGCTTATTTGGGCTGTTTCTCTTCTTGAAATATTTAAAACATATTTGACATGTTAATTTTGAAACATTTTCATTTTTTTTTGTTTCATGTAAACAATTGTAAACATATGTACATGTAGTATAATCCCCATCCTTGAGGACCAAGGACAAATTTGTCCTTTGTCATCGTGGATAGGGACAGATATTAAAGAAAGCTAATAACGAGAAAATATTCATTATTTTTTTTTTCTGGTTTAATTCATGAAACCACAATGAAAAACTTTTGACTATTCGTTTACCCTCACCCCATCACATTTTGAGGACGATAAATGACAGCATAGTGTCAAAAACGACATAATTTGAATGTTGTCAAATCATTATAATAATTATGTCGTTTTTGACATTATGCTGTCATTTTTTTTTTTTTTTTTTTTTTGAATATAGTACATCCCTTTTGACATCATGTTGTGAGCAATATGCCGCTTTGTGAGGGTTAAAAATACAATTACAGTTGTTGAACTAATTTTTTTTTAAATCTTCTAAAATAAAGTTTCAAAAAATCTAAAATTTTTATTAAAACGAATTTTAAGGTTATTAGTACTTTTGTACTGATTCGTTATCGTCAATCGCCGTGATTTCTGCCTTTCGATCGCGTTTCCAACACCCAATTGCGAAGGAAATTATCCGGGAAATCGTAGCTCTCCCGAATGAGGTCACCCTGGCCTGGATTCCGGGCCACAGGGGCTTACGTGGAAATGCCCAAGCCCACGACGCCGCCAAAGATGCCACCACACAGTTCCCTACTCCAAGGATTTCAACTCCGTTGTGCGACATAAACATCATATCAAAACCGATTACGTGCCATGTATTACGACAAGGTGGTCCCAGTTCCTTTCCACCAACAAACTTAAGGAGATCAAACATCAAGCGCAGCCTTGGGCCACCTCTTTCCGCACAAATCGGAGAGAAGAAGTCGCAATTTGCCGTCTTCGCATTGGTCACACACATCTTACACATTCCCATCTATGAACAAATCCCCTCCTCCTCAGTGTACTCAATGTAATGAACCTATCACTGCGCATCACGTTCTTATTCAGTGTCCAAAAGTATCGTCTCCTTCGCCAAAAGTTCCATCTTCCTGTCTCCCTTTCCCTCCCTCCTCAAGATGACCCTATCGTCATTAACAATCTTATCTCCTTCCTCAGATCCTCTGGCCTCCTATCACTAATATAACCATTCCCTTTTCCGTGCCTCTGACCTGTGTTGTCTGTACATGGCACGTAAAACAAAAAAAGTAAAAAAGTAAAGAAATATTAATCGCTTATATTTCTTTTAGTCTTTAGATGACAAGATAAAATCTAAAAACAGGAAAACATTTTTAATTCTCAAAAAATTTTTTTTAAACATTTTTAAAACTTTGATTTCATTTTTGGTGGGGAAAAAAATTGAGTAGGAGATTGAAATTTTTATGAAATTCTTTTGAGACCTCATTTTGAAAAAAAAAAAAAAAAACGAAATTCAGTTCACCTCAATGCTCAAAATTCACTTCATTCCATGATGTAACATCAAGAACGAGATCAAAGATTCTGAGGCTTTTGGTGTCTATCTATCTCCCTCAAAATTTCAGAAGACTGTTATTTTGAAATGAATCGAAAATCTGAAAAAACTCTACGTTTTTGAAAGAATAACTTCTTGCTTTAATCAATGAGGAAAAAATATGTGACAGAAAAAAAATTGGACATTAACACCTCGCCATCCTAAATCACTCTGGCTGTAATACGAGTAATTATCATTTTTTTAATTTAAAATAAACCCAAAAAAACAAAAAAGAACTCTAAAATTATGTCTCCTAAAAATGTACAACAGTCATACTAGTTAATGTATTATAGGTGCGCCATCACACATCTACCTAACCAGGCGCCGTAATGACTCACACTCGAAAGTGAAAACACATTGGCCAATTAACCGTCTCTATTACTCACCTCACAAAAAGCTTTTACCCTTTTCTAATGGTCTAAAAAGCTTGCCTACATTATTCGGTGAATTATTACGTTTAAACTTACTGGGGTGTAACGATGTATCGATACAATTACTGAATTTAATGAGCCTCGTAATCACAGCACCGTAAGTCACCATTTTATGGTATACAAAAAAAAAAAAAAAAAAAACTCAAAAACTTATTAATTAGAGTATAGACGAGGGTGCGGTTGATTTACTTATTTAGTTGTAGAAGGAAACACGCGATCACCGAAAATTTCGCATGTATTTACGCTTACCTAGGCCAACGCGCCGATATTGATTCGAATGAAATTACGTACGTACGATTTCGGTGAACCATTATAGCATGACTGGACGCGCACGTGAAGGGCGGACAACATTTTACGTATTTTCGATTCATTATCACCGACGACCGCTTTCGTCTGTGGCGAATAAAATGTAAAGTGGACTATATACTTAGGTATGGTTTTGTTTATCATAGCACGGGAATTTCACGAAAACCGGGGCTACGAGTAATCAATATTGGGAGACTGTCGACTGTGGAAAATTCCTTTAGAACGATAAACGTCGAGTTTTAAATCTGCGTTAACTCGGCGAAACATTAGGGCGAGCTAGCAACCCTTAGCTTTATGTAAATGGTATTATTTTCGAGATCACCGAGCAACATTATTTTGAATATTCATTAAAATTACATGCGACCGTAGTGGCAACTGTATATCTTTGGGTTAAAGAGAAGTCGTGTGTCATGTGATGGTAAAGCTACCTTTGTGTACGAAAGTTGGCGAGTATATGGGTGAAATATAGCCGAGTATACACCTTTATGGAATTACCTATTTCCATTTCTTTGTGCTAAATCATCAGCTCCTAGCTTTATCTTTTGTTTATAACGTCACTGGGTTTACCTCGCAGCTGGTGTGCCCACTGGATGGGGATATGTCATCATTTTTTTTTTACCTGAGTTGTTAATGAAAAATTGAGCAATTACAACCTACGCGATATGGGAAAGAGGGGGAAAGGATACCTCAGATGTTTACATTTCAGACCATTTTCCGTTATGATATGCCTTCTAAGATAGAATCCATTGTAACATTTCTTGCTCATAATAATCATTAAAACTAATATTTTTCAAATTTTAGCAATTTGAGGCTCCTCGAGTCTTCCTTAATTTGATGATCCGCCATTTTGTATTCATTATCATCCAAATTGAATAAGTCCCCTGCATACAAATTTTGATATTTGTAGTTCAATTTAGTGAGCAGATATGGACGATTTATGAAATTTCCCTAACGTGGTTTCCCCTCCAAATTCCATTTTCCGCTTCAACTCCCCTCCAAATTCACTTATAACTCTAAAATTGAAATATTAGTCACTTGACTCATTTTTTAATATGATAAGAAAATCAGGCATTTTAAATCTTTTCGTTCATTCCCATCACATTTTGAGGTCATAATCCTTCCTTTTCCCCTCCAACATCATGCATATAAGTTAATTTAGGATATAGTATAGTTCTAACTCTCAGTAACTATTCGAGTCTATAAGAATGACATTTTTAGTTATTTGAGGCTCCTCAAACTTTTCTTAAATTTTAGCGATCCGCCATTTTGTATCCATTTTGACCGAAATTCAAGAGGTCATATTCCAGTAACAAACTAACCCTACACATAAAGTTTGACCTCTTTAAGTAGATTATATGAGGAAATATAGAAGATTCGTGAAATTTCATGACTCAAAATGTCCTCGAAAAGCCATGTTTCGCTACAACTCTACTTTAAATACACATAGGTAGGTAAAATTTGGATATGTTGGTGTTATTGATTTAATTTTACATATGAAATCAAATACCAAAATTTTCAGTCATTTGCTTTTTTTCCAACTTTCCTTGAGTTTTGAGTAATTAGCCATTTTAAGGGGCATCGAAATTTTTTTTCGTCTTAAACATTTCAAGATATAACACAAATATATGATGTAAGTATGAGCTTTACCGAATTAATGGTTCAAATTTTTTAGATAATTAAAATAGGATAATATTGGAATACATGCATTTATTAATTACGTTGAAGTTTCCCAAAAAATAAAGTAGATATGAATAAAAATTGATGAAAATTTAGAGAAGGCATTACCCAATGAAGATCTCAAAGACACTTTTTCAGATTTTTGATTCGACTCAAAACGGAGTTACACTCAAATTTTGAGAGAGGGCGGAGAGAGGCCAAAAGCATCAAAATTTTCATTCTTAGTCTCAAATGAAAGAGTGAGTTACGGACACTAACATACCTGAATTTTAGGTTTCTGAGTGCATTTGATGGGAGTAACAGCGAAAACGAGCTTTTTGAGGAGATTTTGATTTATGAAATTTCTTTAATTTCCCATATCTCATTACCAAATTGACCTAAAGGGGTGAAAATTTAGAGAAGGCATTACCCAATGAAGATCTCAAAGGCACTTTTTCAGATTTTTGATTCGACTCAAAACGGAGTTACACTCAAATTTTGAGAGAGAGCGGAGAGAGGCCAAATGCCTCAAAATTTTCATTCTTGGTCTCAAATGAAAGAGTGAGTTACGGACACCAACACACCTTAATTTTAGCTTTCTGAGTGCATTTGATGGGAGTTACAGCGAAAACGAGCTTTTTGAAGAAGTTTTGAGTCATGAAATTTCTTTAATCTCCCATATCTCATCACCAAATCGACCTAGAAGAGTCAAACTTGGTATATAGAGTTGATTATAGATCAAAATATGACTCCTCAAATTTGGGTGAAAATAGATTCAAAATGGAGGATGGCCAAAATTTTAAGTACATTTGAGGAGGCTCAAATGACTCAAATTTTAAATTTTGAAGTGAAGTGTAAGGCTCCCATACGCTTCAAAATGTTCGATTATGATGTAACATCGTAGAGGAGAATAGGACACTAACTAACTTACCAAAATTCACTCTCTTAGGTTGTTTAAGTATACTTAAAACTGAAAATAGGATTATGAGAAATTTGTAAAAATGTTCAAATCTTAGAAAACATTTTAAAAATGCTTAGAAATCAATCCTCCATATGAATAGTACTTCGAATGGTCATTTCCGATTTTTGATACGATACAATCGAATACAACTCAAGAAGTGGAGATTCTCCACAATCCTCAAAATTTTCGTGCTCATTAAAAACTCAGCTCCAGTAACTCGGCATGACTGCTTACGCTTTTTGTTTTGTAAATTAATTCGAAGAAGATAAAATTAAATGACACAAACTGCAATTTCGGTACCAAAAGAAATCTAGGCTGACTATTAAAGTCACCGCATGACGAATCCAGCGGTGTCGTATTTACCTGACGTCACCTTTAGTAACGTTGAAAATCCCAGTGGTGATTTATCACATCAAGTATCAACGATTTACCGTAATATACTGGAATTCCGCATCTATACTATTCACACGACAATGACAATACACGCGTTAGTCATGAGTATGAGGAAAATTGAAACGTTTGCAAATTCAACTTAATACCGCCGATGCCTTTAGATGCGTCGTATATATCAATCGTATACCATATTCTCATTAGGAAAATATCTTTCATCTCCAGCAATAAATTTGAAGCCTGATTTTATGGGTGCTTTAGGGAATTTTAGATAAACGCGATCCTAAGTGAAATCAAAAAGCTCAAAGATTTCTCGAACTGAGCTGAATTAAAATTGACCTGAATAAATCGAAGTAATGAGACCCTACGTTGAAAATTTCGAAATTCGAGACAAGAAATAATCACGCATTGGGAGACTGCTTCGACGTGAAAATTTTATCTAGAATTTCAAAATTCTTGATAATCAAGGATTTCATAAGCTTTTTTTGAAATAATTACAATGATTTTTTTTTTAATGAATTTTATAATACAAATCAATATTTTTGTAATGATTCATATAGCAATGAGAGCACCCATATTTCAATACTATGAAAAATTTAATTAAAAAAAACAAAAAAAAAATGTAAGCAGCCATGCTGCATTACTGGAGCTGAGTTCTTAAATGGAGCTTGTTTTGATTTAGTAATAACTTTCCTTAACCCTCCATGACTACAGGCCACATCCAATACGAAGTCTGAAAACCCTTACTCGAACCCTTCCAAAACTACTTATGAAGTTAAATTAAGAACGAATGTAGTATCCAGAGATCATATTTTGGTCATCAATTAACCCCACATATGAAGTTCAACCTTTTTAAGTCGATTCGATGAGGAGATATGGAAAATTCGTGAAATTTCTTGCAGTAATTTCCCCTCCAAAAGCCCTTTTTTTGCTTTAACTCCCCTACAAATTCATTTGGGAAACTAAAATCAGAATAAGTTAGTCAATTGGGCAAATTTCATCGTATGACGTCACAATAGAAATTTTTCGACCTCTCGTGTACCCCCACCACATTTTGAGGACGATAACCCCTCCTTCTCCCCTCCAACATAAGGTATAGAGATTAATTGGAGATACAGGATTCTTTTCCCAATAATCATATGAGTTCATATTAATTACAATTTCACCAGCTTAAGGCTCCTCAGGCTCTACTCAAATTTTGATAATCCTCCATTTTGGATCCATTTTGACCCAAATTCAAGAGGTCATATTCTGCCCACCAATCAACCCCACACACAAAGTTTTATCTTTCTATATTGATTTAATGATGAAATATAGAACATTAAAGAAATTTTATGACTCAAAAGTTCCTCAAAAAGCCGTTTTTTGGTACATCTCTCCTCCAAATGCACTTGAGAAACTGAAATTTGGATACGTTAGTGTGCGTGACTCACTCTTTCGTATGAAATCAAAAACAAAAATTTTGAGCTATTTGCCCCTTCTTCAGTCCGCCTCAAAATTTGAGTCATCCGCCATTTTGAAGCGCATCAAAAAAACAAAAAAGTAAGTTTTTGGAATTTTCAAGAAGAATCTCCCATCAAATTTTGAGCAAATTTTATGAATACTTGCCGGCACTACGCGGGAGGAAATACATACTAAAATGTTGGACATTTATCATATGATTACAAATGGTCGGAAATGCAAAGATTTCAAGGCCCCACCCTCTGCCGACCACCTGTTCAAATCAGGTATGCTGTAATACCTAATATCGTTTTATTGAAAACTCACCCAAAAATTTTTAGAAATTTTATTATACTGTAGAAGGAATTTAAAGATTTAAATACTTGGGAAGCTGAACTTATTGAAAGGATTCTAACCCCTAACCCTCCACCTTCCACCTTTGACCAGAGCCTTAGCCAGGATTCTGCCACATTAGGCATCCGCATAGCCAGGATTTTCTCAAAAAAGAATGAAAAAAATGGAAAAATAATTTTTTAGAATTTTTTTCATATTTTTGGTTTTTTTAATGGTTTCTATTGAATTATGGTTATTATATAAAATTAGCTTCGTCAAAAATCTCTGTTAACAAATTTACCCGCATACATGCCACCAAGGAAATCCACCAAAATAAGATAGCGAGGAAGGTAAGTGCTCCGAAACCAAAATGGGCTTCAAATTCGCAATTCACGTCGTTGAAAATCCCTAGTCAACAGGCACGTAACAGTAAAACTAAAATTTACACGAAAGTTATGCTGAGTGAAGTGCTGAAAGTGAAGAACAGAATTCAAATTCATAACTCACATTGTGACAAACCTTGACCCATTTCTTGCTACAAAAATATCTCGTTTCGAGTTCGACTTCCAGAATCTCCATATTAAATACATACTCTCGTCTCGAAATCGAGATTTACATGGCGAGCAGATTTTCTAGACGAAAAATACTTCTATCGTCTCCAACGGCGACCCTAATCTGAACTCAAGAATAGGATGAATAATAGGTACCTACGGCTCCTGTTCTCTGACTACACGTTAAACGTTATGAAAACTCATCGATATGAGGAGATGGTAAAATGTAAAATCAAGCCGAATTCATTTACGCTTCATGAAACGCTCGTAAAAGTATCAGCGACACCAGGTAAATATTAACCTAATAATGTAATGGAAAGGCGATCTAACGGAGACGTTTATCACGTCAACGATATCGCCGTCACGTGATTGATGAACGTAGAAATAACCCATTATACTTAGGAAATTACTCTTGCCGCGTAAATATCGAAAATTTCATCGTTAAATGGATCAACTCGGATATAAGGAAATACTACGGAGAGAAAATGAACTTTTGTATCGCCATAGTGCAAACGGTAGATCCAATTTACCGACTATTCTTTTATGCTTCTGACGATAAAGAAGGAAAGATTTTAAAACGAGATTGGAAAATAAGTCTGGAATAATGAACGTCGAGCGCTTTGCACTCGCAGAGTTGAATAAATTTCGATTAGCAATTTAAATTCTAAACCGCGACGAAAGCTTGACATGTATTGTGGGTAGAACGAATATGACCTTATTTATCAAATAACGAGTTCAAGTGTAAATGCGTTCGAGAAAATAGGTGATTTTAATTTTCCAACTGGTGTAATTTTTCCATTCGTGATATCGATTTATTTGAAGATAAGGAAGCATGGAAGAGAAAAAAAATGTAAACAGCCATACAGCTTTAATGATGTTCAATTTTCAATTTGTGAAGGTTCAGAAGTGAATATGAGACTGTTAATTGCTTCATCTCTCCTTGTACTGTATTCTAATCACATCTAGGAAGTTGGTCTTTCTCAAATTTTGAGTCAATCGCTATTTTAGTTCCATTTTGAGCAAAACTCGAAGGATCATAATTATTTCGGTTTTCACTAATCCCACACATAAAGTTGGCACTTCTTAGGTGTATTTAGTGGGGACATGTAGACCAATTAGGAAATGTTACCACTCAAAAGTACTTCAAAAAGCGTAAAATTGGTCTCGAAAGTAAAACAGTTTTCATTCCCTGTTTTTCGATCTTTTTTTTATTAAAAAAAAAATGAAAAAGAATGACCAAAATGAAAAAAAAATCCAACAGAATTCAAAACCCGCCCATTAATAACTCAGAACTTCCTAAAAAACCGGGTCCAAAAATAATTTCCCCTCCCCTGCCTTAGCTGTGAACCTTTTCTAGCTACAGTTAAAAAAGATGAAATTTGAATATATTGATGATTTGATGTCCCATTATTGGTAAAAATTTCATGATTTTATAAGCTTTTCTTGGCTAACTTGAAATTTAAGTGAACCACTATTTTGAATCGTATCCAAAATTTGAAAAAAAAAATTGTTATTAATAATCACAAATGATTTTAAAACGACTAGTACATTTTGGTGAGATCCTTAGTATCTGCCTATTTATTCCACATGCTCTTCAAAGTATTAGCTATTAACATCTATTAATATTGTATGCCTATTAGAAATGATTTATCAAAATAAGCCAAATGGCTTGGAATAAACTGCATGCGTCCATCTATAAATATAATGAGTTATCATTTAAAGGTCAGCTTTACTCGCTTCAAATTAGCTAAGAAGTAATGATAAAAATACGATCGTAGTATCTTTACCTATTCAAATGTAATCTATATTTATCACAAAACGTACGTACCGAGCGAACAACTGACCTTTGCACCTATCGACATTCGACACCAAGTTCTCTAATTGAAAAAAAAAAATTTTTGTGTTTTTGCTGGAAACTGAATTCTTTTATTTTCTAATAATGCTAAAACATTATACAATATTTATCAAGATTATGTATTTTATTCAATTTATGATTAATTTCCTCTAATTTACTCGGAAACACTGATTTTTCATAAAATCGCTTTAAATTAATTAATAATGAAAACAATAATATGTTGAAAATTTACTATTAAATTTCATAATATAGAAAACCAAAAGAGATGAAAAAATTCATGTTCTGTTGGTAGACAGAGAATTTTACATCGAGGGGTGCAAAGATCACTAGGTCACACGTACAACCAATGTTTTGTATTTACAGGAATACTCGTATTGTCTCGTATTCACGGTGATAATGTAAAGAACAATATACGTGGCATAGGAGTGATATTACATAGATTCCTATTTTTAGTGTTTTGTCGTATTTTCCTGCGTTTGAGATACGAATAAGTTGCCAAATCATCAAAATTAATTCAACGCGGAGTTGTATGTTTCATTTTATTTTTTTTTATTTTTTATTTTTTTACTTCATATTTCATATGTAGTTATTTATTACGTTACAAACGGATTCCCATACGATTGTAACGTTCTGGGGATTGAATTCCAGATATTGGTAATTTTTTAATATTTATTTTTTTTTTATTTTATTTATTCTAGATAATATAATATTAAATGAATTCATCAATATGGAAAATGTTTGAAGGGTGATTTTAAAGGGAGAAGTGTAAAAAAGATGAAATTTATTTGTCAAAATAATTTTTGTCGTGGAATAAGTAGGAGAAGACCTACTCCTAAATGCAGAAATTTTTCAACTGTAAAATTTTGAATTAAGAGATGGATTTTTAAAATTAATAGAAATTTTCACTCGGCAAACTCAGCCCTTCGCCCTCCCATAACACGTAAAATTTATGAGAAGTTGTATGTCCTTCTGGGTAGACAATAAAGTGGACCTAATTTCATTTTTTTTTTTTTTTTTTTTTTTTTTTTAGCATGAGTGCCCCTACCATGGAACGTAAGGCTGCGATGTTACAAATATATAACTCTCCAAAATGAGCTGAATTTAAAAAAAAAATTAAATATTTTAAAAAAAAGATATCCCAGCGATTTAAATTGCAAAGACCAACAAAATTTTTTTCGCCATTTTCTTTCAAAATTTAAACGTTGTAAACTTTAAAAGAAAAAAAATGAAAAATAAACCACAATTTTTAAATGTATTTAAGAATAAATAATAAATGGGTACTTTGTGATAGGTCACGTCCATGATGTGAATTTGATTTCGACTCTTAGGACTCGGAAGACAAAATATGACTTGAAAATCAACAAAATTGGAAAAAGTTCAGTCTCTAAATTTAAAAAAAAAATGCAACTAAATTTTTTTCCTTACTTATTTTAATTTCTAAAGTAACAAAAATTAATTTTATCAACATTTAAAAAATTTGAAATTTTTGAAAAGCCTATCACAGTTTTTTAATAATTTTTGAGAAGTGAAATTTAGTTACTGTCCTCAAGAAAGTACTCAAAAATAAATTTTCAAAAATTTTGATCCATGTGAAAAATGTTGAACATTAGTTTGAAGATGAAAATTCTTATTAGTGCTGAAGGCGTTCAGTAGGTAATTATTGTTCATTCGACTTTTCGAAAAAAAAAATCGATAACTTTCCATATTTCTAATTACTTTTAAACTGCATATTGTTTACAGTTCTTAAAATCGTTTATACGGAGAGACTGGACTTTTAAATATCAAAATTTTCAGCCCAAAATATTATAATTTTCGTAGAACTTCAACGCTATATCTATTTGACCGTTGATAATTTCAGAGAGAAGAAGAAGGGTGAGAAATGGCCTACGAAATGCTTTTTAATTATCTTTTCACCGAATCGATAACGAAGCGGGCGACCAATTATTATTCTGTACAAATTCAAACGGAATCGAAATTCTCTGTAATTTTCCATCGCAGACATCTATCACGTAAAGGAAAGAGAAAAGGCTTGTTGACAAGGCAACCTTATGGGATAGATTAAATTTTTTTTTTTATTTCCTATCACTGAAAAAAACTTTTTGTGAAAAAAAAAAAACGAATTATCCTATATTTTGAGGTTCTATCTCCTATCTAAAATTAGTGATTCAAAATCCTATTACATAAAAATGTATTTAAATTTTTGGAGATTCCGGTATTTTTCTGAACCGAATCTTAGAATTCTTAAAAGTTATGAAGATATTTTTTTTACATTGTCACAACACTTAGCATGACTACAAAAGCGTAGAAAAAATGTCATCCGCCAAACTTACTGGATTATAGTGATAGATTTTTCAAAAAATTAATACATAATAAATGAGTAATTCGTGATACGTCACGTTCATAATGCGAATTTTATTTCAACTTTTGAACACTCCGTAGATAAAATATAGTTGATTTTTACCTTGCATTGATTCCTGAAGTACATGATATTGATAAGAAAACCCAAAAAATGTATTTTTTTTAAGCAAAGTTGTGATACCTTGAAAACCTATGCAAGATAAAAATCGGGCGTATTTTGACTCAGGAATTCTATAGAGTTGAAATCAAGCTCACAACATGCATCTGAAGCAAAAAATTCAAATTTTTTATTTATTATTAAAAATATCCAAAACGGTTATTTTTTCAAAAAAATTAAAAGAAGTTTAAAGCCCATAAATTTTCAAAAAAATGGCAAGTAAAACTTTTCCTAGTTTTTATGCTTTTCACATAATGAATTCATCGAGAATATCGCAGAATTGAAAATATATTATGAAAAATGTTTCATATAGGCAACATATACACCAACGACCTTGTACTTATACAAAAACTCGTATGTATTTCAATTTATAATGGTTCGTTGGAAATTCGAAAAACTCGAGTTTTTTTTTGAATTATTGAACGGAAAAGACGTGGACATTTTTCTTTAAATATTAATGATATTTGAAAAAGTAGTGTCATCCTATTTGTGACTGGCCTATATACTCATTAGTCACGTGAAATTTATCTTATCATAAATGAAGCGTATTTGAAAAATAAGGAGTGCATGTATTTCTGCATTTCTTTCGTCAATATCGCGAAAAAAATTTATCGGCTCATGGTCATATAAAAAATGCGAAACGAAACTATGACGATAATTTGATCACATGCGTGTGGCACGCTATTGCGGATAATTATTTTGAAGAAATGTTCTTCGCGTTAGTGTTGTGGAATTGTTGATTTAAAAAATTTTCGTCAAAGTTTCGACTCGGTTGTGCGGTTTTTATGTTTGAAAATATTCATTAACTCGACGACGCAATATTAATATTCTTGGAGTGACTGTCAAAGAGTACGCCGCATCCTGCATTTTATCTTTTTTGTTTCGAATCCGAATCATGAATTTGTTTCCGTTCTCGCGGTCAACATCCGATAAGTCGAATGAGCTAGTGACTGTTGTGGTTAATATTAGAATGTGTTGAAAACGAACGACTATTTTAACTATATGGAGTATATTTTTTTTTCAATCGTAAGTAACCACGCGACGTTCATGGAGCTGAATTTTTAATGTGGTATGTTCAGCTTTGGAGATATTGCTGTTTGCTATTTTACATACTTACTTAGTACTGAAGCTGGTAACTGCTACTTATCCCCTCCAAAATAACCTATAGAACTGAATTTAGGATATGTAGTACTTCTTACCTACAGGTCATAGGGAACACATGTTGAGTATTCTCTAAGGGAGGAGTGTAATTAACAAGGCTCGTTTTTGAGCCCTCTATTTTAAACTTTATTACCTAAATTTGTTGCATAATTGTGATGCCTTGGGTATGTTTCCGGTAGGTATCAAATTTTGATATTAATATGCAACAGGGCTGGGCAGGATTTAAATCATTATGGATTTAAAATCCCAAAAACCTCCACTAACATATCCGATTTCGCATTTGAAAGACATCTTTGCAGAGGATTTAGGATTTCGGATTCGAAATTAAATTTTTTCAAAATCTTTTATTTTGAAATTGAAAAATTTTCAAGTCACGCATTCCAGATCCGTGTTCAGGTTTCAGGTGCAGGTACACATGTGATTTACGAGATAACCCTTTTTTTACTACTAATTTTGTAATAACAAAAATATTTCGAAGCTCAGAATTATTTTCAGGTTTTTTTTTTCATTATTTTTATTCTTTAGGTTTTGCATTTTGGATTTGAACTACATTTTTGCACCAGATTTTAGATTTTGGATTTGCAAGGCTTTTGTCCTAGATTCTATCCAACCCTGACATCCAATAGGGGAGCGAGAGAATGTTGAGATGGAAAGTTGCTATAAAAAAATTAGGAACCCCCTGCTGGAATTTTTTAGCTGAGTTCTTAATAAAAGACAATGGCTATTACAGCCTACCTGATTTGAGAAGGAGGGACGGAGGATATGGTTTTCAAAGCTTCGAGTTTCAGGTCAGCTGTAATCATCTGGCAAACATTCAGCTTTTTGGTACATATATTTCCCCCCACCCCTCACGGCGGGTATGGACTAAAATCGGACAAAATTTAGTGAGACATCTTCGTAAAAATGCAAAAAACTTTCTTTCTTTTTGATACACCTCAAAAAAGCGGATTTCTCAAATTCTGAGGGGGCTGAAGAGGGGGTTAATAGCTCAAAATTTTTGTTTTTGATTTCATATAAAAAAGTGCGTCAAGGATACCAATACAATCATATTTAAACTTCTTAAGTGCATTTTGAGGGAAGCTGGAGCAAACAATAGCTTTATGAGGAAGTTTTGAGTCATGAAATCTCTTGGATCGGATTTTTTTGGTCCATAATGTAAGGAATGTGTCCACAAACAACATACTAAAAATCCCCATGGGTAGCGCGCAAGCTAAATCTACAGTGGGGCAAACCCCCTCAAAAAATGTTTTTTTTTCAAATTATCTCCCCAAATATCAGTTTTAGGGGGAAAATAGTTTAAGACAATTTTGCAGCAGACTCAATTTTCTACAACTATGCTCCCATACAATTTTTTGTAGATGCCATAGGTACGGCTGGGGAGAATCCTAAAGAAGAGGGGTTTTAAGGGAGACATTATAATAGCCATGAGTAGACGATAAAAGTTGACAATATGAATTACATCGAGTGTGCACAAAGGTGTTTAATCAAAATGACAACTTTTTTTCCAAATTGTGCCCCTCCCCTTGTTCTCAACCCGCTCGCCATACAGCTTTCAAATTATCTCTGCTAATAACAGTTTAGCTGGGAAAATGTTAAGTACAATTTTGTGAATTTGCTACAACTTTGTCGTCATACGTACATTTCTTGTAGTTACCATAAGTGGGGGGGGGGTGGTTGCTTACATTACATAATTTCCTGTTTCATATTTTAAAAAAATTTAATCGAAAAAAATTTTATTTTGAAATTTTTGACCATCTCTTTTTTCTTTGTGGTGGTGCTTACGAAGTTGATGGTTGCTCATCTTCATTTGTTGGAAGTTCCTGGATTTTCTTCAATACTCGAGTGAAGTCAGTATGGAGAATTTAATGAATATGAATTGTATAATAACCTGTGACATATTGTAGTTTATCAGATGGGTCATCTACTACTTCTTCGTCACTCTCTTCTAAACTCATATTAGCCGAATTCAGACAAGTTATTCCTTGGCAAGTTCCGCACACAATTGAACATTTTAGCCCTGAAACATCATGCAATAACAATCAACAAGTTAGGGCAAAAAAGTTATGATTATTACTTTTACAAAGCTTGCATGTGAAACCATATTTTCTATAACTACAAGCATTTCCTCTACATCCTTTTCTGCAGTGAATTTTGAAGACGATAACCTCCCTCCTTCACCCTTTCAATATCACTTGTGAAAGCGGATTTACGACAGAGTATACCTATTTGTTGTCCTAAGTAATCGAACAAGCCCAAATTTATCAAATTTTAGCAATCTGTGCTTCTCAAGCCTTCCTCAAATTCCGACCATTCGACATTTTGTTTCCATTTTGATCCGAATTCAAGGTATCATATTCTCTCAACTAATTCTACATTTAAAATTTGAATTCTTCGGATGCCTTTGAAAAGAAAGTTTGGAAGATTCAAAAAATATTTTTTACTCGAGTCAAAACTCAAAATCTCCTTAAAAACTGTTTTTTAGCTCTAACTCTCTCCCAAATGTACTTGAGAAGCTGATACTTCGATATGTTAGTATCCTTGTCTCACTTTTTGCTATGATTATCACGAACGTAAATGTGGAAGCATTTGCCTTCCTTTCAGCCCCTCTCAAAATTTGAGCCAACTGCCATTTTTGAGTCGAATGAAAAATTTGATGTAAGTATTCGTATATCTTCACAAGAGCAATCTTTGACCAAATTTTGATCAATTTTCATGTACATTCATTTTGGGTATGAAATGCGAAAATAATATAATTTATAATATTATTTGAAAAATTAGGCATAATGTTCTGAAAGTTGAAACGCCAACACTTGAAGACCCTTCTGGAACCTCTCCTTATGAAATGAAATGAACTGTAACAGCTATTCGCAACTCTCGAATCAAAAAATAATTTTTTCGTAATTATTTGCAAAGAGACCTTCACAGTTATTACGACATATTGAGTAAACCTCGAAAATGTAATTTCCTTAATGACGTTTTCGTTGCTTCGATAACTGAAAAAAAAGGAAATTAAATTAAAATGTCCGTTACCGTCATAAAAGCAGGTACTAGCTGGCAAAAGTATTCGATCGATTCCTTACAAATTAGTTTGGTTGTCGAGTATCATTTGGGCGAGAGCTCGGAACGATAAAAAAAATAATAAAATGTTTTCATCGTCTTTTCCATCGTGTATTTTCGATAGCGCTGAATGAGAGAATATGTAAATAAAAAGACGTTTCGAAGAGAAAGCAGTTATTTTTTGGAAATTTTCGGCTCCGAGAGAATAACACGAAGATCACGCTAAACTAAGCAATTACGAAAATGGCAGTTACGTTTAACTCTCGATGTAGACGAAATTTCACATAACTATAATGACGGCAGTTTTAAAAATCGAAAGAATTACTTACCGGGGCTTTAATTTTTTCAATTTCACGCCATCCGGTGTTGAAATAAAATATCCGAGGATGATAAATGGTTTAGAATTTTAAACGCATATTTTCCACGAACATTTTTTTTTCACGTTAAACCTCGTGTCAGCCTTGTAAATTCATCGGATGCGGTGCACTATTTTCTGTCCGTCTATTAATTTCGCTCGAGTTCTTTCTGGCGTTTACACCAGTATAGTACTCGTATTCGACGGTATACTTGACAACCTCGCATTTGAAATAAGTTCACCAAGCGTTGCTGTGTAATGGTAGAAAATTCGCGAGGGAAATGCAATATACGAAGCGTTCGGCACACGAAAGGGGTGCAGTTTAGTTTTGCTACTTGATGTAACACCGTGTTGTCGCGCCCCGTTCTTCTCTAATGATGCGAGTAAAAACAAAAGCAAGCCTTTCGGAAACATTGCGGCTTGGTTCCTGTGTACTGTGTACATCTGGTGGGTTATTTTCGCAATACCTTAACTGTAACCGATCCATACGCGCGGATAAGCTCATCAAGTAACGGAAAGATGTTCGAATATCGAAGGTCTGGAGTGGTGGAGATGGATACTGAGATTTGAATTAACAACGTTAATTAATTTTTATTCGATGATGTAATTAATTAAGGCGGAGAGAAATTACCGTGTAATTTTATTAACGGATTTTTATAGTATTTAACGTATAAATGCAATGCGGTCAGTATAACAGAATTTTAACGCTTAGTCTACGTTCGATGCGTGACCAGACGTCGAAGCGTGTAATGTTTGCATTTATCTGGTAGCTTACCAAGATCGTGCTCGTTGATGAAGTATGATTTATGAGTGATCAGGGTATGCTCGCCTGTTTTCGGCTGAGTTTTCAATTACAAACTATACCTATTATATCTACTGTATCTGATCTATGAAGGAGATGCAAGCGAAGATGGAACCTTCTAATATTCGCGTTTCAGACATTTGTAATGATCCCACTAGTATACTCCACTTACTGAATTTCCTCTACTCAACCGCCTTATACCCACTCCTGTAACCCTACTCAAACACGCCTCTAGGTCAGCGCTGTACGTGACGTCAAAAAAAAAAGAAAAAAATAATAATTTTAGTTAAAGCCGAAGGAATAAATATTCGTATAATTAATGATAGTCTTAAAATTAAAAAAAATTAAATTAAACAAAATAAACTTATAAAAATAGTGAATTTATTTTAATTTTAAAAATTAATTTAATTAAATCATTAATAAATTGAATTCAAAACGGGGTATCACAAATATCGCTCAAATTTTCTGTTTTCGACTTGATATGAAAAAGTGAGTCACATATGCAAATATTAGCTTCTTAAGTGCATTTTGAGGGGAGTTGGAGTAAAAACCGGTTTTTAAGGAAGTTTTGAGTCATGAAATTTCTTGAATTTTCCATATCTCTTCACCAAATCAATCTATAAAGGTCAAACTTCATATGTGGGGTTAATTGGTGATTAGAATATGACTTCTTGAATTTGGCTCAAAATGAATACAAAATGAAGGATTATCAAAATTTGAGTAGAGCTTAAGAAGCCTCAAATTAGTAAAAATTCAATTAATTTGACCTCATATGATTATTGAGGAAAAGAAGTATACAATAACCTCAATTCACCTCCATACATGATGTTGGAGGGGACAAGGAGGGGTTATCGACCTGAAAATGTGGTGGGGGTACACGAAAGGTTAAAAAATGTTTACTGTCGTGTCATTCGATAAAATGAGCTCAAGTAACTCATTCATCTTCATTTTAGATTCCCTAGTGAATTTGTAGGGGAGTCGGAGGAAAATACGTCTTTTAGAGGAAGTTTTGAGGCATGGAATTTCTTGAACCTTCCATATTTCTTTATCAAATTAATCTAAAAAGGTCAAACTTTGTATGTGAGGTAAATTGGTAACCAGAATATGACCTCTTGAATTTGGGTCAAAATGGATCCAAAATGGCGAATTATCAAAATTCGAGTAGAGCTTCAGGAGCCTCAAAATAGTAAAAATGTAATTCATGTGAATTCATATGATTATTGAGAATGAAAAGTACACCATGACCCTAATTAACCGCCATACATGATGTGGGAGGGGAGAAGGAGGTGTTATCGACCTCAAAATGTGGTGGACGTACATGAAAAGTCAAAAAATGTTCATTACAATGTAACATGATAAAATGAGCCCAAGTGATTTACCTATTTCAATTTTAGCTTCCCAAGTGCATTTGAGGGTAGTTGAAGCAAAAAACGTTTTTTTGAGGAAGTTTTGATTCATGAAATTTCTTGAATCTTACATATATTCTTACCAAATCAATCTACAAAGGTGAAATTTTGTATGTGGGGTTAATTGGTGACCACAATATGACCTATTGAATTTGGGTCAAAATGGATCCAAAATGGGGAAATCATCAAAATTAGAGTAGAGCTTCATGAGGCTCAAATTAGTAAAAATTTAATTCACATGAATTCATATGATTATTGAGGATGAAAATTATTACCTCCAATCAACCTCCAGCATACATGATGTGGGAGGGAAGAAGGATGGGTTATCTTCCTCAAAATGTGGTGGGGTATATCAGAGGTCAAAAATTTTTTATTGCAATGTCATATGATAATATGACCTCATGTGACTAACTTATTCTGATTTTAGCTTTCCAAATGAATTTGGAGGGGAGTTGGAACAAAGAACGACTTTAAGAGGAGAAATTACTGCAGGGAATTTCATGAATCTTCCATATTTTCCCGCAAAATCGACCTACAAACGTCAAACTTCGTGTGTAAGGTTAGTTCATGACCAGAATATGACCTCTTAAATTTGTTTCAAAATGGATCCAAAATGGCGGATCGTAAAAATTTGAAGATGATTTGAGGAGCCTCATGTAATTATAATTTGAGAAATATGTGTTCATATATGATTACTGCATGGCAAGAAATACTAAATTTGTTCTAAATTCAACTCCTCAAGTGGTTTTGGAAGGGATAAAATAGGGGTTTTCCGACTTCGTATGGGGTGTGGCCTGTAGTAATGAAGAGATAAGCAACGTTATTTCCAAACCTGTTAAAAACTCAGCTCCAGTAATGTGGCTAGGTTGTTTACGTTTTTTCACTATATAAACCTCAATAACTCTGGAAGGGGTGAGGATAGAGACTCAAAAATTGGGATGGAATGTTTTTACAACAGAGATAACGAAATCTCAATCGAAGGCCGTTTGCTCCATCTTACAGGGGGAAACTCTTTAAGTTCTTAGGTGGTTTTGGAAGGGATAGGATATTCTGGATTTTCAAACTTGGTGCTGGGTGTGGCCTATATACTTACATAAAGGAGGTTATCAACAATATCTATAAACCTGAACAAGTTCCAATTAAAAACTCAGCTCCAGTAATGCGGCATGGCTGCTTACTTTTGCCCCTTTATTTTCGTCGTTAGACATTTTTATTCCCTTGGATACCTATTTCGTACATTTTGAAAATATTTGCTCATTTTTTAGTATATATTATTTTTATTTTTATTTTTTGGCAATATTTGTTTCCCACATATTTTTTTGAACCCTTCGATAGATTATTAAAAATTAAAATAATAAAATTGGATATTAAAATAAAAACAGCGATCAAATTAAAATGAAAAATACCTATCGATGATATTCATGATGAATAATTTCACGAGAATTCTCGGATGGTGTAAGATGAAAGGGATTTCGTTAATAAAATACCACATGGTTACAGAAACACTACTACTCATTTGTACTTCGCAATTTCATCGCAGACATGTAAATCTCCCTAATGAAGTAATTTACTAAAATATCTATGAGCTTGGATAACTTCGAGAATCCTCCAACATTTCTCATTATAGATATTTCGTTCCGCAGCGTTATTCACTTCAAAGGACATTCTAGACGTTTAGTAGGTCATCGAAGGAGAGAAAAACTCATACAAAATATTACGCCAATAACGATGTAATTTTTTTATTCCGCAACCTAGTACATACTACACATCTGCAATGAAACATGAGACTACAGAGAAGGTACAGCATAGTAAAACGTAATCAAGCAATATAATTTTTTACTCCGAAATGGTATTATCTACGCAGGATAACGCGGTCGATAAAACTTACACACTGTGGTTATCTCGAACAACAGGAAGAGCAAAAATATAAGATATAGCCTCCGTTCGAATGTTTTATGGCGCGTACTACGGCTAAATAAAACTTAGGTGTAAATGCCGCATGATAATGACGCTCGGATGGCATTATGCCCGTTTTCTACTACTGTACCATTTAGTTATAATTTTTGATTTGCGTTAATTCGGTATTCACGTGGCGGCTAACGCCACTTCACTAGATGGGTGATGTATTCGCGGCTCGTGTTGTTAAAAATACCCAGTTCGAATTTCTAATCAAACCTGCTCGCTAATGTAGGTCTAGGTATGTAGGGTACGGGGATATCCTGACTCGGATAATCTCGCAGCCATCGAATCCTTATTTCGCGTTTTTTCTTTCCTTCTCTTTATTGCGAACGAAGAAAAACGCGAACCGTCATGCAATTGGCGTAAGCGGTATTATCGTTAATGGATCTCTAATGCCTATTTCCTAACGTTTTACAAACAGAACACGCTTCGTATTGTAAATCCTCAAAGGGGTAAATTTGAAATGGCGTGTTTTTCGTTGACGCTATTTTCCTCGAATCTCGATTACCAGAATTATTTCTATTCGTTGTTTTCACGGACAAAAAAACACGACTAGACAATGGCGAAATGCGATTCGATTACGTTTGCGAATAAATCGAGCGAGGATGGTTTTTCAATCGTGGATATCTCAGTGGTAAATATTTAGCTGTTTTTATTTTTGAAGTTTACGTGTTTCGTGA
Source organism: Phenacoccus solenopsis (assembly GCA_009761765.1). Classification (NCBI taxonomy): domain Eukaryota; kingdom Metazoa; phylum Arthropoda; class Insecta; order Hemiptera; family Pseudococcidae; genus Phenacoccus; species Phenacoccus solenopsis. Next base: position 9,316,852 of record CM019754.1, on the reverse strand, counting down.
AAAAAATTTCGGGAAATTTGGGAAGAATGTTGGAAAATAGGGGCAAAGATATGGAGAAATGTTTGAAACAGGAATTAAATTATTCAAATAAAATGGCTAATCCTGAATTAGAAAATGAAATTGATTGCATGAATTTGAAATGATTTATGAAATGAAAAAAATGTCATCACAAAATACTTTATAATTATAAATTATAATTATGAAAATGAACTATTAAAATAAAACAAATCTATTAATATTTATTTATTTTGCATAAGATTTCAACTTTTATACTAAAAATTATTGCCGCAACACTAGAGCATTTAGTCCTCAAGATATTCATATTCAAGGACATGTTATGTTCGTATTAATCGTCACAGTTAGGATACATTTGCATTCACGAGTATTTTCATTATTATGTTTATAAATCGAAAAATTTTCAAGTAAATTGTAATGAATTATGATGCAAGCTCACATTGAAAAATAAAAATAATAAATATTTATACTAATTTAAAATTGAAAATACACGTATATACATGTGGAATAGGGCAAATTACGTTTTTTTTTTTCAAGTTGAAATAATAGTTGAAATTGGAAAATGTTAAAAATATGAGTTTCAATGTTATTGGGGCAGCTACCAAAATGAGATTAGCTCTTAACAAAAAAAAATAAAATAAAATAAATAAAATAAAAAAAAAATAATAATAATAATAATAATAATAATAATGATGAAAAAATAAATTACTATAATTTTTAAATTTAGAGCTTTCATAAAAAACTTCAATTTTTTATTTTTTTTGAAAAAGCAAAAATTTTTTAGTTTGTGAAAGTAAACAATAAATGAGTAATTTACAGATCACGCGAATAGTATGGGCTTGAGTTAAGACCTTTAGAACACAAAAGACAAAATATACTCCCTACTCTTTACCTTACAGGGTTTCTCAAAGTATGAATTATTTCTCTGTAAATAAAACATGTAAATGAAGTTATTTCATAGCAATACACTGATATTTTGGAACCCCTATTAGGCGAAAATCGGTATTCTGTCTCCTAAAGACCTAAATCAAACTCATACTAGAACGTGACCTCAAGTACCCATTTTTTATTCAGTTTTAAAGGTATAAAAAATGCATACACCCTTCAAAAAAACTGAAAATGGTCATAGATCCATAAATTCATTTCAAAAAATTGTAGCAAAAAATATTTCGAAAATGCAACTTTTGAATGTGAAAAAAAAAAATTAAATCGGCCAAAATTAGGTTTTTTGACATTTAAATTTTTTTTTAATTTCATCTCATTTTGGAGAAATAATTTTTTTTATAAAAAATAATTTAAGATTAAAATTTATTTTAATAAAGAAAAAGAGATTAATGAAGAAATGTGATTTATTAAAACATGAGAATTTTAATTTTTTAATTTTTTTTAAGAGGTTCTCAATAACTTTAAACACTGAAATTTTCGAACGTTTCTGTAGCTCATTTGACAGTCCTTCGCTCCCTCCATTTTTCAAAAAATTCAAAATTCAACTTACTCTAGTGTTTAGTCCAGACAACTTACGTCTTAAGTCCAGGAGAAAATAACGTAACAAAAATGTTTACAGTATTGTGATTGATGTTGATAACTACCAACAAATTCCAAGTCATTAAAATATGGGCAATATCTCAGGGATGGAATAAACATGTCTACGAACTTGTTTCTCATTAAAAAAATAAAAATAACAAAAATAACAAAAATTCGTGGAGTAATAATAGAATTAATAACAAATTTAAAATATTTAAAAAATAGACATATTGTTTCAAATTATTTTCAAAATAGATGCACAAATTACTGTTTTTCTTCATCATTTTTCCACTTTTCTTCTTCATTATTTAATTTTTTTTTTTCATAATTATTACATTACGTACACCCACTCAGCATTCTGGTACAAACTTTCCAATCCTAGCAAACCCAAGTTTCGAGATGAAAAATTCCAAAGAAAACATTGCAAGGAATGTTTTTAAAGAAAAATATTTTTTTTTGGGGGGGGGGGAAGGAGGGGTATTCAATGTAAACAAGGAAGAATCTAACCCTACCATGTGATAAAAGTAAAGTGAGGTTCATTAAAAAAATCCAAGTTAGCTGAAAAAAATATGAAGGAATTACTTTTTCCCATTCATTTTTTACAATATTTTCATAGTTTCTCCACATCTATATTCTCAACTTACACCGTTTTTTTCCTTAAGTAATACTACACATTGCTTCACATATTGGCACAAGTCGTTGATTTTCATTTTTCTTCAATAATGGAATAAAAATTTTTTTCAAGTTGATTATCAACAAAGTAAAAAAATATTTTTCAGATTTTCATATCTTGGCCCCTTTTACAAATAGGGAGGCAAACTATAATACATGAATGTCGCAAGAGTTGCTCTACAAGTGATACGAAGGAAGTGCCATTGATGTGAAATACCCTGTATAGCATATATTTGGGTAGCAAGTACAAGAAATTTCTCTCTTATAGGTTAATATTAATATCACCCATAATGAGATCACAGTTTAAAAATTTTCTAATTTTCCAAAAAATTTGAAGAAAATATTATTTTTGTACAACTTGAACATTTTTTTGGTTCAATGGTCATATTTTGTCTTTCCATTATCAAAAAAAATATTTACGATGCTTTTTGCATGAGATCGTTATTTCGTACATTTATCAGTTAATTATTCCCTTAGCGTATTATATGCTGGAACCAGGCTCAGTGTTTCACATTTTCATAATAGAAAAAATAAAATCAGTCTAGCAGCTTGGAAGTGCTAAATAAGGGATTTGTATGATGGTTTTTTAAGGAACTGTCAGTATGAGGGTACTATATTTCAGGGAACAGATGGGAGCTTAAGGAATGTGAGGACTAACGCTCTATTGGTCGATTTTTCCCATTGATGGTAGTTTGAAGCCTCTGCTGGCTAATTTTTTTCATTGGTTTGTTGTTTAAACACTCTGTGATTCTTATATGAAAACACTCTCTAAGATATAATATTAGCTACAAAAAAAATTTTTCAGCTTGAAAATACTTGACTGGTTGGTGATGAAAATTTGAAGCCTTTATTGATAATTTTTTCTATTCGTTGGCCATTTAACGCTCTATAGCTCGATTTTTCTGATTGGCTTGTAATTTAAATTTAAAACCTCTATTGGTTATTTTTTTCTATTCGTTGGTTGTTTTAACGCTCTGTTGGTTGATTTTTCTCATTGGCATTAGTTTGAAGCTTTACTGGCCACTTTTTTCTATTTCCCGGATATTTAAATGTTCTATTGGTTGATTGAAAAAGTATACTTACTTCATCGTTGAAATTCGATTATGTACATATTTTAGAATCACTTCAGCTTTCTCTTCAACGTGATAAAATTTTTTCTATACGCAAGGCTTTTCATCGCATTCGACCAAACTCACCTATTTCCTACCTTACTTTTCCAATTCGCTAGAAATTTCGACTTTTTTCACAACGTCATCATAAATATCACTTTAGAAGCCAACTTAAACCCTCGTTTATTTTTCCCATCGAGCAATATACACCTTATCGTTAGGAAAGCAATTGGATACGACAATGAAAAAATAAATCTATTTCCTGACTTCTCGGTCCAACAGAAAAAGGAAACAAGTGATCCAATTAGTTTGAAACATGCTGCACAAATGTTCGAAAGCGTGAGATGCATTCTATATAAAGCTCAATTGATATATGTCCGTTTCATTTTTCAACCGACGACGGATAAAGAAGTCGAGAAAAATTATTTTTAAACCAGATTTATTACGAATCTTCGAAACATTACGTGGAATCGGTTAAACGACTTGAACGGTTACTACACCGGCTTTGCGATCACCTATAAAAAGCGAAAACAACGAATGAAAGTTTTCTTTTAATAGACGAGTCGAGCTTCGATTTAATGGTCAATTCCGCGAATATTTTATATTATAAATCTGTCAACGTTAAAGAACCGAGTTAATTTAAGAATGTCCGCGTCTATATCGACATCGATGACAAAAAATAATCGAATTTTCTTTCGAAAGTTTCTGCTGAAAATGGTTATTTTCTTTTTATTATTGTTTCGGGCTCTTTTTTATCGAAATAGAATTTAATTTCCAGTAGACGGAGTGTTCGTTTTGCTGGCCGTTCGGACTGGCTATCAATTGCGTTTATATACGTGCTCCGGATAATTCATTTTATTGGCTTTTTTCGACTCGAAATTACGTACGGTGGGTTCCTTTTGAAATTACAGAGTCGTTCGCTTCGGTGGCGGTTTGGCGACGCGTAAAAATTAGCATTCTGCTTTCGCAACGTTGCGAACTAATTTAATACCGTGGGTCGTTGGATTAGCGCGTATAATTGTATATTTAATCTTAATTCTAATTCTTTATAGCGAAAACAGCGTCAATGATTGTAATAACCGACTTAAATGAACGATGACCGGATGCACTATTTACTGTAATGTCGTTGCAAGTGTACCGTTTTTCTGAACCGTTTGACCAGAATAGTAATTGGTATGTGGTGGCTCAATTGAAGGGCATTTAATGAAAATTATTTTCTAAATAAACGATTCGTTATTGCATCGTAGCCTTTATCGATTGTTCGCTAAATAACGCTTTCGAGACATTTTTTCACTTTCTTACCGCGTTTCAAATTCATCTTTAATCTTTATGCAATAATTCGCGCGTATATGGCGAATTTTCGTAATTTTCGTTCGCCAGCAAAGTGTGACCAATTTCGTTTCGATTCAATGTCGACGTTTTTCTAGTAATTTAATTATCGACGCAAACAATGTTACGTTAGCCCTGGATTCGTTCGACACCAATACATTCGCATGTACTTAATGCTGATTTCAAGTATGCGGTAGCTGAATCGAAATGCATAGTAAATGACATACTGTAGCGTACGAACCGAGTACACCTAGTGAAGAAATGAACTCTGACTAATTTCGTACATGTTTTAAATTTGAACGAATGAATATTCGAAAAAATATTTTTTCGTTACGAAAGTTTTGCAATTCTCAAAAAAAAAAAAAAACCGAATAAATTCGCGATTGGATTTTTTTAAGTCCACGATGTTAGTTTCCGTTAGTTTTAATAGATCTTTTGAATAATGAAATAAATAATCGATTATTTTAATTTTTTTTATCGATAATCGATATACTCCCCTAAACCTCACCATAAATTTCTCAATTTATTGATAAATTTATTACGATAAAAAATAATCATAAATTTTTTAGTTGATCGGAAATGAAAATAGGATGGCGGCGAAGGAGGGGCAGGGAGAGTTGAATCGAAATTTTTATGTTTTAAAAACTTTTTCAGTTCTAATTGGACTTTCAGGTAAGCTCTCAACTTGAAAACGATAGCAATTACAGTCTCTGTGATTACGAAAAGAGAGGTCAGCGAGGGTGGAAGGTCTTCAAATCTTTGCTTTCAGACCACCTGCAATCATATGACTAATATCGTACTTATTGACTTCGTCCAAATATTAGAATCGCTGAGCACCAAATACCCTTTATTGAAGAACAATCGATTAATTCATTACCCTTGATTTTTTCTTGTCATAATAAATAATTATAAACCTGTGAAACGTGATATTGTACTTGTATTAATTTTATCTGCTATCAGTGTTGCCAACTCAAAGCGAAAGAATCTTAAAAGCTTAAAAAGATAGCTAATAGAGTAACTAAAGTAACCGGTCCGCTTCCTGATTAGTGATACGTCACGCGCGTAACCATCAATCGTAAGGCTAGAGTGTGATAAAATCTAGGTAATTTCGTTTCTACCTTCTTAAATAATATCGTTCAGTTCTCAGTGAACGAGTGAAATTCGTTTGTGATTCGAATCATCAGATGATTCATGTTTTTATTTTATGAGTAAATGTAGGTAATTTACCCTTTCCGACTTGCTGATTGGTTGTTACACGCGTGACGTACAACCAATCAGAAAGCGGACTAGTTATTATGATTACTCTATGGTTAGAATTATCTTTGCAAATTATCGAAAAACAAAATAATAATAAAGATAATAACTGAATTTCTTAATTTCGCGAAAAGGAACAAAAAGAAGTCAAATAATTGATAATTGTTCTTGGATTAGGAGAATTTCGCGCTCCAAGGTACTAAGATCAGTTGGACACAGTGATATATTTTTTTCCTCGGCATAGCGCCAGAGGGTATGAATGGAAATTTCTCAAAGTTAGGAGAAAAAGTCATTATGGGAATTCGCAAAAGTATTTTTTTTAGATTTTCGATACACCTCAAAATGGCGGCTCACTCAAATTTTGAGAGGAGCTGGAGAATGGGCAAAAAGCTAAAAATTTTCGTTTTTGATTTCATACAAAGAAATGAGTCACGGATACCAACATACTCAAATTTCAACTTCCCAAGTGCATTTGAAGGGGAGTTGAAGCAAAAAATGGTTTTTTGAGGAAGTTTTGAATCATGAAATTTCTTGCGTGTTTTATATTTCATTACCAAGTCAATGTAGAAAGGTCAAACTTTGTATGTAGAGTTAGTTGGTGATCAGAATACGAGATTTTGAATTTAGATGAAAATGGATCCAAAATGGCGGATTATCAAAATTTAAATACAACTTGAGGGGCCTCAAATTGGTAAAAATATAATTAATATGAATTCATATGATTATTGAGAATAAAAAGTATACTATATCCCAAATTTACTTTCACAAATGATATTGGAGGGGAGAAGGAGGGGTTATCGATTTCAAAATTTAGTGATGGTACATGGAAGGTCTAAAATTTGTTATTGTTGTGTCACATTATGAAATGAGCTCAAGTGACTAACCTATTCCGATTTTAGTTTCCCAAATGAATTTGGAGGGAAGTTGGAGCAAAAAAAGATTTTAGAGGGGAAATTGCTGTAGGAAATTACACGAATCTTCCATATCTCCTTAACAAATCGACATAGAAAGGTCAAATTTTGTGTATACGGTTACTTGATGACTAGAATATGAGCTTTTGAATTTGGGTCAAAATGAATCCAAAATGGCGGAGTATCAAATTTTGAGTAAAATTTGAGAAGCTTCAAATTAGTAAAAATGTAAATAATATGAACTCATATGATTATTGAGGATAAGAATTATATCATATCTCAAATTCACCTTCACAGATGATATTGGAGGAGTGAAGGAGGGGTTATCGGCATCAAAAGCTACCCAAGTAAATTTGGAGGGGTGTTAGAGCAACTGGTACAGGAATTTCATGAATCTTTCATATTTCCTCATCAAATTGATCCAGAGCGGTCAAACTTTGTATGCAAGGGTAATTGATGACCAGAATATGATATCTTGGATTGGTGTCAAAATGGATTCAAAATGGCCGATTGTAAAAATTTTAACATACATGAGGATACTGAAATTGTTAAAACTTGAAAAATATGGGCTCATTAACTTCTTTAGTGGTTTTGAGACGGAAAGAGTGAGGGTTTTCAGATTTAGTACAGTGCATGACCTGTAGACATAAAGGGGTTAAGAAAATTACTCACAAATCTGAACAGGTCCCAACTGAAAACTCAGCTCTAGTAATGTGGTATGGCTGCTTACATTTTTCATTAATTTTTTTCAAATTTTTTTCGTTCGACTTGAAAAATGAAAATAAAAGAGAAGCACAATGAATAATTTAAACCCACGATGCAACGTTAGTCATCTTATTTAAAACATAGGTAAATTATACAATTTTTATACTCGCGGTTATTTGAAAAAATTTTTTTCATTGCTCTTGTTTTGAACTGTCTCTAAATAAATCTTGAAAAAAAAATCAAGTAAAATTTAACTTTTTGGTACTTATCACATTCCTCGAAAAAAAAAAAATTGATCCTCTGACCACTGATCTGATTTGGACTCGAGCTCAGTACACCGATGCTACAAATGCTCCATAGACGCCCACTAATTAGGTACCACTACTGTCAACGCACACTATACGATTCAAACAAAGCGCAACATTTTCATCGTAGAAAAGGTTACTTTAACAAGTTTAATCAAGACACTCGAGCTTTTGTTGTATTTTCATCAGTACGAATTAAAAAGCAGGAGTTAGAATAGACATAACGTAAAGCCGAACCACTTAGGCTCATTGTGACTACTTTGAAGTACGTTTTGTAACGTCAACATTTACCCGGAAGATTTTTCAAAAGGTTTTCTAGAAATAAGTACAATTCGCATTCGGCGTAAAGATTTTGCGTCGTTTTAAAGTACTAATATACACTTGAATATGTTCGTGCCTTTTGTTTTTTTCTCCTACAAATAAATAAATCTACTCTCGTAATTTCGTTTCGCTTGTACGAACGAGTACAGGCTGCTGTGATTTGTTGAAAAAAAAAATGGCGTCATGTTGGAAAAACGTTCGAAAAGTTCCGGGTAAACTTTATTCGTTTAGATTTAACAGCGAAGGGGAGAAAAGGAATATAAAAGGATAAATTTACGTAGAACTCGGTACGAAATACAGTCGACAAGCTGAAGGTAAAAAGTTGATGAATAATTAGAAACGCAGTACAATATATACGTAGAATATAAGAGCCGTCGACTTATCTCATTTTCTGAATAGATGATTCGTGGAAGAGGTAAATGAAAATATTCCATAAATATAAGTATTTTAAAAATCCCAAAATAAACGTAATCGTGTACTCGCTGCAAAGTGAGGTAAAAATGTACAAAAGTTGATCATACCCCACATCACTGCAAATACAGTGAAATGTAAAATTATAACAACTCTCTTCCCCCGATCATTCACCAAATCAGGTAACCTGTAAGGCTGTAATAGATGTCTTTTCTTTAAAAATTCATCTAATACCTATTTAACTTGAAAACGGTCCCGATAGTTGTAGTGTTAACGCGACGGTACTCGGTGGGAAAAAAGAGAACGAAAATAATCCATATTCCTTGTGTACATAGAAATCCAAACAATGACGTCGAACTGTAATATCTTTCGTTAAGACAATTTATCCATTTGTTACCGTACAAATTTAATGGCATAAACGAAAAGCTATTTCAATAACGTTTTCCGCGCTCGTTATAGCATTTAAAGGAGAGGGGAAAAAAAATATTAGTCGACGTCAGCATATTGCCATAAAACTCGAACAAATAAAAGTAAACAAGCTGAAGTTTGATTTATTGCAAAAGCAATAATGGTTAACGGCGTCTTTATTAAATTTGACATCCTACATGTTAACCGCCGTTATTATCTAATACCAAACGGAATACAAAATAAACTTGTATACTAGCGAAGGCGAAAATTTCCAACAGCTTGGGCGAGATTATTGAAAAGCAAATTTACATAATATTCGATGTATATTTTCATGGGTTTTCGAGGTCGCGGACAATGGCGGGAAAAAATGTTGTCAATGCATTACAATGACTGGTATAGATAATTTGATGAACGAAGGTTAACCAAGAATATGTTTGATTTCAGGTTTATTTCAGAATGCCAGCAAACTCAAACCCAGAAGAAATGCCTCATAATGCGAATACATCTCACATCGGCGACTAAAATGTGGATATTAACTTCATTGGCATTTTTTTACATAATCATTCAATACCACGTAACCAATACTTGGCCGTTACCAATTACCGCAACTAATGACGCATCGAATCTAGATAACGATGGCGATTCGTCGTCGTCGCGAAAACTATGGCTCAAAAATATCATAGGTAATACAAAGGCGGCGGAAAATGTGCAACATTTGATCGGCGATAACGCTGCCAAAGATATGGCTGTTAGAATTAATCATAGATTAAAATTAAAATCTTGTTTAATTGACGAAAATGTTACCGAATTCGACGAGGAGCCTCCCATTTACATCATAACACCGACGTATAGACGACCGGAGCAAATCGCCGAATTAACGAGACTGTCTCAAACGTTGATGCATTTACGAAATATTTATTGGCTTTTGGTGGAGGATGCGAAAGAAAAGTCTGAAATAGTGGAACAATTGTTGAAGAAAACTGGAATACGATATGTTCATTTAATCGGTGAGTTATCGCACATCATTTCATAAGGTTGAAAATAAGAAAAAGTGTAAGCAGCCATGCCGCATTACTTGAGATGAGTTTTTCATAAGGGCTTGTTCAGGTTTGTAAATAACATTGTTAACCTCTTCATGTCTACAGACCACACCCAATATCAAGCCTGAAAACCCCCACCCTATCCCTTCGAAAGCCACTTAAAATTAAATTTTGAACAACTACACCAATAATGATTGGAACGCATATTTTTCTATAATTATAAGTAATCCAGGCTTCTCAAATTATTCTCAAATTTTTACAATCGGCCATTTTGGATCCATTAAGAGCTCATATTCTGGTCAACTAACTTCACATACAAAGTACGACCTTTCTAAGTCGATTTGGCAAGGAGGTATGGAAGATTCATATAATTTCCTGCAGTAATTTCCCCTCCAAAAGCCTTTTTTTTTGCTCTAACTTCCCTACAAATTCACTTTAGAAGCTAAAATCAGAATAGATTAGTCACTTGGGCTCAATTTATCATGTGACATAACAATATAGAATTTTCGACTTTTCATGTACCTCCACCAACTTTTGAGGTCGATGACCCCCTCCTCCTCCCCTCCAATATCATTGTGAAGATGAATTTGAAATATAGTAAACTTTTTATCCTCAATAATCATATGATTTGATATTAATTACTTGTTCACTAATTTAAGGCTCCTCAAATTTTACTCAAGTTTTGATAATTCGCCATTTTGCATCCACTTTGACCCTAATTCAAGAAGTCATATTCTCGTCATCAACTAACCCCACACACAAAATTTGATCTTTTTAGGTCGATTTGGTGAGGATGTATGGAAGATTCATGAAATTTCCACAGTAATTTTCCCTCCAAAAGCCTTTTTTTTGCTCTAACACCCCTCCAAAATCACTTGAAAAGCTAAAATCGGAATAGGTTAGTCACTTGAGCTCATTCCATCATGTGACATAACAATAAATATATTCGACTTTTCATGTACCTCCGCCAAGTTTCAAGGTAGATAACCCCCTCCTTCTCCCCTCTAATATCATCTGTGATGATGAATTTGAGATATAATATACTTCTTATCCTCAATAATCATATGAGTTCATATTTATTACATTTTCACAAATTTGAGGCTCCTCAAATTTTACTCAAATTTTGATAATCCGCCATTTTGGATCCACTTTGATCCAAATTCAAGAAGTCATATTTTGGTCATCAACTAACCCCACACACAAAGTTTGACTTTCCTACATTGATTTGGTGATAAAATATGAAAGATTCAAGAAATTTCATTACTCAAAACTTCCTCAAAAAGCCATTTTGCTCCAGGGCTGTAATAACGGATCGCGCTACGTTACGTTCCGTTCCCGTTCTGGTATCCGTTCCTGGGTTATTCCATTACATTCCCTTTACATTAAGTTCCAACTGTGGAGGTTCCGTTCCTTTCCATATCGTTACGTTGCATTCTGTAGTGCTTCGGTTCCCAACTGCTTCTCGCAGATAAACTGGTGTGCGAAGTACTACATAAGGTTATGGCCATTCGGTAGTCAACACACACACAGCGCATACATTTTGTTTCCATTAATACGCGCTTACTCGAAGAGTACTGGACGTCGCGGATACCCGCTGGACTCCATACTCAACTACAATAAACGTAATCGTCTCACACTACTGTGTTATCATTTCTCATCAATCAAAGATTCCATTCTGTTCTTTACCTTTTTTCAGTTCGAGTTGATAAAGTTATAAGTTTTAGTTTCGTCCTTTTTTTTATTTTTATTTTTTTATTTTTATTTTTTTATTTTTATTGATGATAGACAATAATCAAATTTCAATTTCACATAAAAAACGCACATTGCACTGGACTCACAGGGTATTAGGAACAATTCTGCCAACATTCAAATTTCAAAAAATGAAAACAATGTAAAATAACGGAACACTAAGAAAATTGATCCGTTATTTTCCATTACATTCAGTTCTCAAAAATTTCGTTCTGTTATGCCCGTTACGTTCCGTTATTCCGTTATGTTCCATTACCGTTATTACAGCCCTGTTTTGCTGTAATTCCCCTCCAAATGCACTTGAGAAGCTGAAATTTGAGTATGTTGATGTCCGTGATTCACTCTTTTATATGAAAACGAAAACTTCGAGCTATTTCACCCTTCTCTAGCTCTCCTCAAAATTTGTGTAATCCACCATTTTGAGATATATCGAAAAAACAAAACTGTACTTTTTCCGTATTTTCAAGAAGAATCTCTCAACAAATTCTGAGCGAATTTCATGAATACCAGTTTGCGCTAGTGTGGGAAAAATAATAACTATAAGTATAATTATACAAAAGAATTGAACATTCACCAAATGATTGCGAATGGTCTGGAACGCAACGATTTGAAGACCTCATCCGCAGGTTGTAATAGCTATCATTTTTATTGAAAACTCAGCTAAAAAATACGCATAATAAAATTCGTTGATTCGCGAAACGCTTACTTTTTTCTATAACCTCGACAATAATGGTATAGATGAAGGCGAACAAATCCAGTAAAATATCATTCCGTAATGCTAAAATGAATGAAATTTGTCAACTCTGAAAAGAATTTTAAATGGACAGGGTAGGAAAGACTTGTGAATAAAATATGAGACATTTGTAAGTATTGAGCGGTACGGCGCCTCTTTATGAGAATATGTTTCAATTCGAATATTGCGGTTTAAAAAAGAAATCTATACGTAGAGGTACACGTGAAGATTTTAAAGAAGGGATGTCGTAATGGCTGAAATGGAGGACTTGGAATTACTTTTCTGTATAAGCTCGTGATGTAGGACAACCCCTGTCTTTTGCATTCTTGCTCGATATTACACGCCGATGCTTCGTATATTGAGCTTTTATTGTTCTTTACAATTCCAATGAAATAGTTGGGGATTCAATTTCGAGAATGAAAGAAATTCTACGTTGTATTGTGAACGTGATCTTTGTGTTTGGATACGATTTGATGCGATGGACTTCTCGAATGAATTGCATGTTAATTGAAAATTATATAGTTAAGCGAAGATTCTAATATTGTTTTAGTCTTCATCATGAAAGCTATGGGTATGCATGATTTAAGCGAAAAGCGTGTTGTAATACTTGTGAACTCAATGATTCGTGAATCGTTGAAGTTAACTCTTATAAAGTATTTAATTAGAGGTCGAAAGTATTTTAAAGCGATAACATTTTAATCTGTATATGTCTCTTATAACAATTACATACCTTTCCTAATTTGTACGGGAAGCGATATCATAATTGGAGCGTCACGTGAACGAATGATAAGTGTTCGAAATCAACGTTTTTATGAAATTATGATAAATCACTAGGTATTGAATTATTACAATCACGGAAAATTCACATAACATTATAGATGAGAATACCACTGACCGCACTACACATCAGTATGAGGAAAACAACCGGAAATAGAAATATCATTTCCTCCAACTGCATTTCATTATTTTACTCAGGTTGTTTCGAGTGAACAGACATGGCGTCATATCACATTGATAGGGGTGTGGGAAATGAGGTAATGATGATCATTCACACAACTCAGCAAAGATGCTGTATACTTTCAACACCTCTTGCCAATTGTTTACTTTGCTTTAGCTTGTCTATTAATGTGAATTCATCAATAGTGTATATATCTAATAATAATTAGGAATTCATTGACATCACTGATGATAATGAATTGATGAATGCATATTATTAGGGTAGTTCGTAGTTTCTACGAGTATTGATTACTTGAAACACTGAAACAGATGTTATCATCATCTGTATACATCACTTTCTTGACGAAAGAATCATAATTAATAGCGATCCAAAAGTGCAAAATTTCACTAAACAGACGATGGGTAAATCTATAAAACGTCAGAAATCAAGTTTAAAACCTTTTCGTTTCAGTGATCTGTTGTTCATATGTCATATTCTTGAATTTATCAACTTAGCTCTTACCTAATGCTTCGCGTCGTGGCGCCCTTTATGGGCCTATTGTTCAACTTCTTCATTTTCATCATACTGGAGGATCGCAGGAAACAGATTTTGATACGTGGAAAGATCTTATGATATATTGAGAGAGCTTATAGGTTTTAGAGATATGAGAAATACGACGACAAAAAAAATCTTTCGTATACCCGTTCTCATATCATGTAATGAAAAATGATTGATATCAGACCAAATCTTTACTCAATTTTATAACTCATTTCTGAACAGTTTTTCAATACAATAAATAAAAATAAATAAATTTAGCAATCGACTACCCAGAGAAGATTGAACTTTGAAAACTCCAGAGGCAAGACACAAAAGCAATGGGCATTAGAGCATTGAGAATCGTCAAACCAATATCTTTGGGTTTTCACGTTATGAGAGTAGTATAACGCACAACTTGAAGGCATATTCAATTCAACTTACTAATGTTTAACGTTCTTTTGTAGAATACTTGATGCATGAAAATCACCAACGTACGAACAAGCGGGAAAGATTTATTTTCAAGTATCGCAACTACATACCTAAATGTAGAAATTCAAATAAATTGCTAATCATGTTAGGCTCCCTTAACAGCTTGTGTACTTTCCTTTCATCAAATTTTCTGCTCTACTTTTCAGTAGAGGTTTGAAAATAAAATATCCTCGTGGGTGATAAGTACTGATGATTTTAATGCTTATTTAGCTCTTTGAGAAATTAAGATTTCAATGACCTACATCCTTTGCACGCTAAATACATTTAATTTTCTAAAATGCACTTTTAATAGGAATCAATGAATTGAATGTGTCAATGTCATGCAATGACTGAAGGTTACACCAATAATGCTTTTTGTCAATTTTTATTTTTGAATATACTTAGGCTCTTACTTGTTAACACAAATAAAATGACGAAATTTAATTTTATGAAAAACTTGCAAACTTTTAAAGAAACTTTCCATTGATTAGTAGCTATTTACGTACTTGAATGAATTAGGTATCGATTTGGTTATTTTTTAAAAAGGTAGTTTGTAATAATATATTTACGATTTCTTTGGGAGAGGCACGTTCATAATATTATTAATTAATTTTTTATTTACTTTTTTTTACAATATACATCGCAAAAATGCCATTCCTGGCATTGACAAATGATGTTTAAAATATAGCTCCTTTTTCCTAGTCATTATGATTAATATTGTTGCTGTAGAAATGTAGTAAAATGAAAAAAAATGAGGTTTTAATACATTTTATGCTTATATTATACGTATTATATTATATTAAAGTTTCGAAGTTTGGATTAAAGTGAAAAAATGTTTGCAAAAATTGGCTCGAGAAAAATGACTGAATGAGATCAAATAAATCCTTAAATTTTTGACGCAGATACTTTAGTAGTTGACAAGAAAATCTTTAACAAAAATTCGAATGAGATGAGGGTTTAAAATAAACAAATTTATGATTATATAATCTTACCTAGTGATAAAATTATTCATCATAATTATTAATTAAAAATTTCTTACAATTTTTTGTTTCTATACAGCTCCTGGTCCAGTTAATGGAAAATTCAAAGGTGGTAAACCAAAAGGAGTAGCTAGTCGTAACCAAGGTATCAAGTGGATACGAGAAAATGCGAAAGATGGAATTTTATATTTCGCCGATGACGATAATACCTACGATATAGATCTCTTCAAAGAGGTAACAATTTCACTTAAAAAAATATTACGAATATTTTAGCTTATAACACGAAATACCCAAATAACAACGATATATTTTTTGAAAGGTTTTTAATGAAATTAAAAAATTGCGAACTTAGGTTTATTTTTCACGAGCTCAGTGATTCGTACGTATTGCATAATAAAACGTGTTTGCAGATGAGAAATACTAAAAAAGTTTCCATGTGGCCAGTTGGTCTAGTCACGCAAACGGGAGTAAGCACACCAGTTGTAAAAAATGGCAAATTTCATGGATTCTATGACGGTTGGATCGGCGGTCGGAAGTTCCCTGTGGATATGGCGGGTTTCGCCGTAAATATCAAGTTCCTATTGGAGGTAATCTGATTTTAATTTTATTTATGTGATT
Organism: Phenacoccus solenopsis; assembly: GCA_009761765.1. NCBI lineage: Eukaryota > Metazoa > Arthropoda > Insecta > Hemiptera > Pseudococcidae > Phenacoccus > Phenacoccus solenopsis. Next base: position 9,300,826 of record CM019754.1, on the reverse strand, counting down.
TTAATGGGTAATAAATCAAATTGATATTCCTTCTGTGAATCAATATTTCAACATTTTACAAATTATTTTCTATTATTTTGTAGAGGCCGAAAGCAATAATGGCTTATAAGTCTGGGTACGAAGAAGATTCTTTTTTACAAAGTTTAGCACCTTTTGAACCTAATGAAATAGAACTAAAAGCTGATAACTGCACAAAGGTAAAATATGATGGAAAATATGTGGTTTATATTTTATAATACGTAAAAAATATCACAGGTATTTAATTCCACAAAAACGTTTTCAGATTTTAGTATGGCACACACAAACGAAAAAAAATCCACCATCGTTGCCGGTGAATAAAAAGAAATATAGTGACACGAATTTAATCGAATTAAAAAAGATTATCGTTTAAATACCTACTGCAGTTGTTCAAATGATTTACCAAAAATTGCTTTTTGAAGTATTTACGTATTATTAATTTTAGGTCGTGTTTTTTAATTCGTATCGAATTTTTATATGTATTACGAATTTCTTCTTATACTTTCGTTGCGCTCATTCGAACAAATGTAATAATTTTTACACTAAACTTATAAGTTCTCTTCTATCAAAATATTTCATATAATTTCTTACCTATATATTTCGTAGAACAGCTTATTGTTTTATTTAATTCTTTGCTTGGTTGTTTCGTATTTACAAAACACGTAGAGCTATGTATTTTATCATTACATTAATTACATAAATGCATCACTTGATCGACGAAAGAGAAGTAGTACCACCAAATTTTCGTAATAATCATATCTTATGTAAATTTACTTACTTATATCAAATTTTTTATACTTTTTTTTTTAATTATGTTAAATGTTTTGTTTGTGTAAATAATTTTTTAAATTTGTATTGTCATTGGTGTACATTTGTTTTGTAAAATGTTGAATGTAAGTATTTTATTGGTTTTGAATTTTAATTATCATGTTGTATTTTCTTTGCCAATACCATACAGCACAAAACGAAAAGTAATCATGTTGCATTACCAGTAGAAATTTCTTTTTTTTTGCTTACCATTTATTATAGGTTATTAGAAAATTTGTTTCTTAGAAACATAAAATGGTTATAGTTATCATTATTTTCTAAAAACATTATTAGAACATGATTACGCTTATTTTTGTACCCGCGTAGGATGCTCGCGAAAAAAACGAAAATAAGTATCGTAAAAATTATTTACGATTGTTTAGTACTAAGTCCTTGTTAATTAAACTGGAGTTTAATAACGATAGAATATATCAAACCAGAAATTTTTTTTCAGGTTTCTAGAAAACAAAAAAAAAATCAATCATTTTAATCTGAATGAAATGAATCTTTACTAAACCATCCACAATGTGAAATTTGTAGGTAGGTACCAACGAATCCATTACGTATTATTGATATCAAACGCGAAGTAATTTCAGATTTTGTACGTATAGGTTATTTCAAGCTTATCTATTAAATGACTATTATTATTAAATATAATTTTGTGCCATGAATAATTTATTAAATGCATATTTTTTTCAATTGTTTTAAATATTTAAATATAAAAATCATGTATTAGGAGATAAGCTTATGGAAGATTCTCAATTTTATCCTAGTGTTATAGGAATGTTTTATTTTTCATGTGATCTGAACATTTCCAAAATTTATACGATTGGTCGTGTAAGAAAGAATGTTTAAAAGTGATCTTGTAGCTTTCATATTAAAAATATATATTTTTAAAATAAATTATTTTTCAATATAAACGGCCTTACATGATTAAAAATTAATATTTCACAAAACGCGAAAGCTTTTCAGCACAAAAAAAAGAAAAAAGTCATCACAAATACATATACAAATTTACAATGCACAAGATGATTATTATGTACTTATTCAGAGCAATTTTCACACTCTAATAAATCATACGAAAATGAAATTTTGAACACATCACGCCGATGAAGTTCGATTATCACGTAAGGATGGAGCAATAAAGCGATCAACGGTGAACACTCGATCGGCAGCCGAACAAGGAGCAGTTGAAGAAAGATGATTCATTTGATCTAGTTTTGGCGTCTGTACAGATTCTTCGATGATGGCATCAGAATCACAGCGTACGTTCTCTAATTTTCTGGTCGATATTTCGTTTAGGTTATTTTTACTCGTCTGGAATGCGCGAAATGAATTAATCTCTTTTTTTAGAAATTGGAAAAAAATTATAATAATATTAAATTCGTATACCTCCGATGATAAAGGATGAACGGAAAATAAATCGACTGGTACGTTAGGAGTGCATATACGAGATCTATCGGATTCGATTAACGATAAAGGAGGCCCATACGGTGCATATGGGTGATGTCCAAAATTGTATAAACTGTTATTTCCCGATATACCAGTCATTTCCATAACGCCGATTTGAGAGGTACGCACGTGATAGGGAAAATTCTTGTTCGCTTTACTCGGTAAGGTGAGAATCTATAAAAAATAATTGATCTGCAAACAACGATCGGATGATCTATTGATTTGAGAACATTGATGTGTGTACTTACGAAAAAGAATATATGTCCTATAATAGCGATAAAATGAGTTACACCGCAAACTACGCTTTCCCTTATCCATTTATCTATTAAACTATTGGCAACAAGTGTGAAACATGGTCCGGCAATAAACCTATTCGATTAGATAGCTCGATTAATAGTCATGGATTAGAAAAGTTAGCGGAACTGACGCCATACGAATCCAATATTTACCATAATGTACCGATTACATTGAAAGAATGGTAGAAATTTGATTTTTCAGGATAATGCCTTAATGTAAATACCGTCGAGTATTCAAAAATCCACCAAGCTGCAACTCTCAATATCATCAATCCATATCCCGCTGGACTTTCGTAAAGGTACAACACCTCACCTGGATCGAATACCTAATTTAAAAAATATAATATATTAATATAAGATATTCTGAAGTTCATTTTCAATAATTAATCAATTTGATTTTTCACATACATGTTGTTCAAAAATGAAAAGTCCTAAGCTGGTCACAACATAAGAACACATGAATATGGTGAGTTTGATACTAGAAGCTAGCCTCAAACGTCCTCTCGTAATTGTGTATCCTTTTGCCATCAATAGCAAAAGTAACAGAAAACAAATTTCACTCCAGGATTCGAAAATTCTGCCTGAAATTTATTTCATTTGATAGTCCAATCACATAAACCTTTATTTTGAGAATAATTACCAGTCGGATTGGTTATTTGTACTAAAACTTTCGCCCTCAAATATAGGGCTATAATCTCAGTCAGATGTATAAATAATTATGCTTTTTTAACTACTTTTGCAAGCTTTTTTATCAGCAAAATAGTAGAGTAAATAAATATTATAAAATTAATTTCTCTACAGAATATTACATTTACCTACTCATCCCTACAAACTTACTTTAATTAGGCGATAAAGTGGTTATTCAAAATGATCCACTGTGCGTTACATTGAGCACTGAATATTGAACCCCGTACAGGCATAGCACGAAATTCCCTTTTAATCAACGACCAACTAAATATAATAAGTTGGTAACACTGATTTTTATTTTCACAACCAATCACAAAGCATTTACAGCCAGTGATGTAATATGAAAGTATTTTGAAGTATCATAAAACAAGAATTTGCTGCTTTATCCATGCTTTTCCTGCATAATGTTCAATCGGACGCACGGAATATTTTACATGTGAAATGAATGGAATTTTTACTCATTTTTTGAAATTATCTTACAATGTTTTTTCATTGCCCCATTTTTTTCTATTGAAAGTTTCCTTATGCAACTAGGCTCAAAAACCCTTCGACCATATACTATGGACTGCTAATTCAAATGGTAGAAATTGAATCCAACAACAACAGTAGTTAGATGCGCTGACGCATGCGTAGTTTCAGTTTCCTTATCAACTTATACAGTTATGATTCACTGAAATAATTATTAATATACTTTCTTTAACGTAATTTTAATTATTGAGTAGTATTAATGAAATTAAATCAGTAGTTGATGTTAATTTAACATTCTTATCATTGAAAATTGTCATTTTCATTCCTGAAATATCACTACGCATGCGCGAGCTCATCTATGATGTTGTTATTGTTTGCTTCACTTTTGTGTTCGTTTCTGTACGAACATTAGCAGTCCATAGTATATGGTCGAAGCAAAAACCACTAATTTTGGTGAGTTAGACTACCGCTGGAGAAAAAGCAAAAGTTTCAATGAGCAGTTTTTAGGATCATTACTGTTAAATAATGGAAAGTTCAGCCAAATGACAATTATTTAGAGATTTGACCGCTTTTAGAGCTTACTGGATTAAACTATGAGATGAAAAATATGGGAGTTGAATTTTAAAGATGTGATAAACTCACCTATGAGTTTTATGGAAGGGAATCCAACACCATCTAGAGCATAACGAATATACGCAATGCATAATAATGATACTCCAATTTCTTGAAATATAACGGATAGAGTAAATAACTTATAAGTAGAATGTAAAAGCTGTCTGGATTTCAACTCGACTGAAAATTGGAAAAAATACGATGAGAGTGTAATTTCCTTCATATGATAATTTAATAAATGATATATTCTTACCGGAAATACCAATAACTGCCAAAAAAAGCAAAACATACATGACGAAAAATGTTGCCAATAATGGTAAAATATCTGGAATACAATATAAGATAATAAATAATCAAAAAGCTCAAATTACAACAGTTTTCGAAATTATAGGCAAAAATTAGGCAACTTTTGTAACATCGCCAAACAAATATGTACTACGCTAAAATTGATTCTTCTAATAGCAGGGTTGCTATTAAGCGTATAAATAAGGAATTCGCGAGACGCATGAAATATAGAAGTAAATTTAAGTACTCACAAAATTCATCAGCTGAAAAATGTTCTCTCCATATTTCCCCTGGGGAGCCATTTGTCATCAAGAATTTGTATTTTAAATTCAATCCCTATTTTTAGACGAGGAAAAAATTATGGAAAATCAATTTCGTTTTTTATTATTATTTTTTGATAAATTTCATGTCAGGTGAACGTTATTTATAATACCTATAATTTAAATTAAATTACTTGAATTTATATGTGAGATAAATACACTCACATTGGTTGCATTGCAGTGGCTTATTGCAAGAAACCACCATCTTGGTCTGGCACTATGAAACCTTCTAGCTGTATGACAAGATAATATACCAGAATTTTTAGAATACGAAGGAGCCCCCTGATTCCTTACCAATTGGCACCCCGAAGATATGTCATTTTCGGTCAAATTAATAATTTGATTTTGATGGATGTTGAGAACGGATTCTTTTTCTTCGCACGTCTACGAATTTAAATTATTTATTTAGGTACAAAACGAGTAACACTAAAAATACTTGGAATCATTGGAATATTAATTTTATCCAGGTTTGAAAAATAAAATAAAAAATACCTTTTGCTTTTTATAAACCGATGGCCATTGGCTCTCCGAATCATAGTACAAAAGTAAATTTTGAACCGCATATTCCTGTAAAATAAATAATTTTTTAAATAGCAATATGTTCCAGTTTAAACGAATTAACAAAATTTAATCTCACTTTGCTGTATTCGATGAAATACTCAAATTGGCCGTGTTCAGAAAGAAAACAAAATCGTGCCACAAAATACCACCTCTGAAAAATATTTTTAAGCAATAAAATTTATCATGGCTACATAATATTAACGAAAATAGGTACTATTTTATATCAAGTTTTACACAAGTACCTAGATTAACATTTTGCTCGAGTAAGTGCTGTTTAGATTAAAGCTGCTAGTTAGGAAAATTATTTCCACTGATAATGTAACACTTTTGAAACTTACCTCAGCAACAATTAGATGACCTTCGACGTATTTAGCACTCGATCCTTTTATTAAGAAAGATGAAATACTTTTGACAATAACAATAAAAGTGACCAGATGATTCATTTTCTACACAAAAATATTCATACTGATTAAGTTTCGGTAACATTACTACAATGTTAGCACAGGAATAGTAAAAGAATAGTAATGAATAGTTTAGTGCACGGTGGTTGTATGAGAGGTACCATGGTAACCATTGTGTACTTGTACGATGTAATAAGTATACAAATTATGATAAAAAAAACAGTTTGATAACCTTTACTGTAATTTGAAATTCATTTACGATGAAAAAGTTCAAGTTGTTAGTTAATGGATTTGTTTTTATTTAAATTTTCAACTTTATCAATAAATCGTGGGGGAATTAAACACCAAGTAGATTCTATTTCATGAAGTGTATGCTCATGAAAGTTATAATTTATATTAGAATTATGAGACCTCGATGTAATTTAAATATATTGTATACATATTATGATTATTGCGATACTAAAAATTGTTGTAAAATGAATATTTTTAATAATTATAAATTACTATATGAATCATGTACCTTCGTTAAAAAAAAAAAAAAAAAATGTAAAATAAATACGAGTAGCAGGAGAATTGATCATAATTCTTTTTATATGGTCAATTCATACAAATTGATTACAAATTATTTCATGATAAAAAATGAAAAACAAATATTAAAATACAAAAACGCCATACACTATAAGTGAAAAAAAAAAAAAAAACTAACAAACAAACAAATTTTATTCATGAATGGTAACAACAATATAGTAAAATATAAAAGTCTTAATGAATATCACAGATATGTTTTCCATTTCTTCTCACATTCCACTCGATAGCAGCCTCAATGATATCAGTCCCTCTGAAGAAATCCACAGCAACGATATTACAAGTTCTACCCCAAACACCTCTAAACCAATTGGTAACATGAATATTAACACTGGAGGCCATCTCTCTCAAACCACTAGTCTGATAAGTTAAAATGGTCCAAAATGTTGGCGTCAATTCCGCCATAGCTGCCCAACTATAGAGAGGTCGGCTGGAAAAAAAATTTCAAATTGAAAAAAATATAGTTTAAAATTATTTCAAACTTGATAATTACCAAGAATAAATTTATCTACCTTTCGATAACATTATTAAAATATTTTTTCAAGTCATCGATATTTTGTACATTAGCCCACTTCTGAACGACTGGACTCCAGAGCAACGATGGATATTCTTTAACAATTGTATCGTTATTATAAGATATAATTAAAGTCTTATTCGTTCTCCATAACTGGCCGCAAGTAGCACTCCAATTCGGAGGCGCTATCCATTCGGATAATTCGGATTTTAGGTAATTCACCAAATCTCGATGAGTTTCCAGATTTTGTTTGAAACCTATAATTTCATTAAGTAGGTACTGAAAATCTTAATCTCACTGATATAGAAAGAAAATAGTAACGATAGAAGAATAAATTTCGTTTTACCTACTGGGAATCCGTGAAAGTCTAAGATAACAATTTCTTTAGTATTACGAAGAAATAATTTAATATCATCGATGATAGTTTGAAGTGGCTGAACTCTAACTACTCCGTGGTTCAACCACCATCGGTCTTCCAAATGGTTATTTGAGGAGACTCTGAGATCGAGGTAGCGGATTCCAAAGATTAGTTGATTTATTATATCTTCATCCTGGAACACAAGTTAAGCGATAATTCGACGACATAATATTTACGTTAACGTTAGTTCTCAAATATCGCTGAGGTGTATGTTTAAGTGAAAGTACACGTGTTTTGAAGGGAAAATAATGTTTATGTGATGCACGTGGAGATACTTAATTATCATAATCATTAGAACCGACAGTTTGCTAAACAGCTAGGTCAACAAATTGCGGAATTGAGTGGAATTGACATAATTTCAATCAAAGGATATTTTATGCATGTGAGGAGTTCAAAAGATAATTTTTTTTTCGAGGAAGTAAGTAAGCTGTAGTTATTATCATTTTGAATCTTCTCCCAAGTAGAATCTTTTATTCAATAAAAAAATTCAAAAATTTAATTAACCACTAGTGGTTTCACAAAATTTTCAAAAAAATATTTTTATCGAAAATTTGTAAAAAAAATATATTATATATTTTTTTAGCGTTGCAGGTATCCACCCACTAGACGAGTGGCCAGAATTACATTTTTTTTTACAAGAAATGAAGATAGCGGGATCACAATAGTTGCTAAATGAACTCAAAAGAATTTCATAAAAATTTCAACCATCCAACTCAATTTTTACACACTCCCCAAAATGATGTCAAAGTTTAAAAAAATTGAAATTTTCAAAAAACAAATTTTGAACAATTATTTTTTTATGTTCCAAAGTTATATTTTATCATCTAAGACTGAAAAAAATTAAGTCACCAATTCATTTGTGATGTAGGGGTTCAAAACCATTTTCATTTTTTTTTTCAAAAAACAATAATTTGGATTGTTTTCAAAATAAAACAACAAATAGGTAATTTATCGGTGGTTTGTGCAGTAGGAGCTCAGTTTAAGCTTTTATGAACTCAAGGGACATGATATGCACGAATTTTGTTCCACATGGATTCCTTATGGTTTGAACTTAATCAGAGCCTATACTGGGTATATAACCTATAAATTACTCATTTGTTGTAGGTACATTTTTGAAAATCAAAATTATTGCTTTTTCTAAAAAAAAAAAAAAAATGAAAATAGTTTAGATTCCTTAAATTTTAAATAAATGAGTAACTAAAAGTTTTTTCAGTCTTCGAATGACAAAATATGACCGTGGAATGACAACAATTTTTTATTCGTTGAAAATAAAGATTTTTTAAAATTTAACTTCATTCTTTAAGGAGGGGGGGGGGGTGTTCTGAAAATTAAGAAGACAGCTGAAATTTTTATAACGTCTATTTGAATTACTTAATAAGTATTATGACTCTGTTCTCTTCATTTCTTGAAAAAAAATTATATTTAGCCAACCCTAATATCAATTATCCTCCCTCCTTCAGAATATGTAGTGAAAGATGGAATGGGACTTTAAAAAAAAATTTTAAAACAAACCATTAGAAAATTTGTCAATGTCATCTGTAAAAAAAAAATGAAAAAATGACTAATTTTTCCCATCGCTTATTCGCTTTTTTCATTAATTCACCGCACATATCCCTTCTATTGACACCAATTTTTCATCAGTAATATTACATTACATATTCTGCATTTTAGCGAAACCAGTATATTTTTATTTGTTTTTGATACTTGAAAAAAAAATCTCAATGACCATCATCAAGGTAAAAAAAATAATATTTTTTGTACTTCTATATTTCGACCGCTTCAGATACAAGAGCATAGGCAAATTATCATGCATGAGTGTCATATGTGTGGCCTAACTTGCAGTGTAAAGGAGGTGACATTGAGGTGAAACACCCTGCATAAATCTAAAAATGCAATTAAATAAAATAATATAAAATATTATTTTAGCAAATAAAATAAAAATTAAAAAAAATTATACCTGAATTCAAAATTAAGTATTTCATCATTTAATTTGTTGTACGCAAGGGTATAAAAAAGTATGCAACTTATCTACCCCCGCCCCTCTCATCATCATCCACAGAAGCCAAAGGTCGGTAGTTAAATCTATTAAAAAATTAGATTTGAACTCATACCTGCGTATAGACATAGCGATCCACGACATTCAATCTGGATAAAGTATCAAATGTGATATAGGAACCTGAATCATGTGTACCAGGTATAAACATATGTTTAATTTGTACATTTTCCAATTGCTGCTTCATATCGTGCATCCACGTTGGTTGTGTTTTCAAACAGGACATCGCTGCGGCTAAAATCAAAAGTTCAATTCACTAGTTGCGTATTAAACTCGTCGCATATCCGTCACAAATAATATACACGCTGAAACGATATCCTTTACGAAGGAACCGTTTTTGATTAAATAAGAAGCGGACAATTGTTACACAATACAATATAAAAATCTAAACGAATTAAAATACGTTTTAAAGAAATGTTCCTATTGTGAACACGAATGTTTATATATGAAAAAATAGGTCGAAAATTTAAGTAAATTACCGGTTCCGTTATTTGTAAAGTATACTGCCCAGTAGCCTAAACATTCGGATTTGAATTTCAACTTCCTTTGGACTTTTCTATGAACGGTTATATTGGTTGAGATGAAACCTGTGGTATTTTGAACTTTAATTGTATAAACTGGAAACGTTTCTCGACCACTTTGAGGATCTTGTTTGAATAAACCAATCCAATCTCCTTCTTTAACATATTCAACGTCCCAGTAAAGTTGTAAAAACTGCTCGAACGAAGGTGAAACGAGAATCGCTACTCGTGGCGCTCTGCAGTATTGTTTGTCATTTAATTCAGCTATGTTGAACAAAAAAAAAATAAGTAACTGCAATTAAATATTTGAATTCCATTCAAATACCTAATGAACCGATTTTTTCATTCAATAACGGAACAATGAGTAGGTACGGTATCATCAACACTATAAAAATAATTAAATTTCATCGTAATGCATTATCTCTTCCAAATGAATTAATTCAGGCAAATTACCGGTTTTGGTGACGGTCTAGTACTCATTTTACATGATAAACAGTAGCAAATTACGAGTACTTCCACTGTTATAATGACGTAACCTATTTAAAATTAAGCCTGCGATCTGCGACCTTGTTGTATGAGAAAATAGCCCTCAGGTATTTTTATTGTTTATAATTATTTTGTATTCTACTGCGCACCGTGTTGGAGTATATGTGTGTAATTGCTGATATCGGTGTTGGTGAAAATCAAAAATACGATGCATGTGTATTTTTAATTAACAAGTTTTAACGTAAAGATTCAACCGTCACTCTTTACATTATGTTGAAGGATTACGCAAGGTGATCTGAGAGGTGTTTGACAATGTAGTATAATACAGCGAGAAAAGATCTTGCCTCTTTCTCAATGCTTCTAATCGTTTCAATTACTTAAGAATTATTTTGAAATTAAAGAAGAAAAAAAACTGAGGTATTTCATTCTTGAGGCTTTGATGAAGTTTACTTCGAATGCTGTACAATTACGTGGTGGATGAGTTTTGTAATTGAAGGCATTTAGTTTCTACAGTTTATGAACTCAGAATTTAATTAAGTTTGGTGAGAGTTTATTGACATAAATACTTGACCAACGCAACTATAACGAGAAATGTTTTGGATTATTTTTGAAATGTGGATAGGTAGGAGCAAAAAGTTATGACATAATATCAACAGCATGCTCGAAAAATGTCAACTTCATAATCAGTATCTATTTATTTCCTCTACATTGGGATTAAAGTTAACAATTTTTTAATGTTTTGAAAAAATTATCATTTTGGAGTAAATTGATATTTTTTTGTAGGATGAGCCCAATTTCATTTTTTTTGTTTTGAGGTGTAAAGTATGTTCTTAGCATTTGTGACTCAATGACTCGAAAATAACGTACAAAAAATTTTAGCCTTCAAACTCACCGCAAGCATATATCTAAAGAAGTGGTTGAATAAAAAAAAAAGTAAAATAAAATGATTTTGAAACATCTGATTTTTTTTTTTTTGCATCAAGAAAACTTCTTTCGTCATATATTTTTTGTAACTATTTTTTCAAAATTTGGGATGTTTCATCTTTTTTCAATTTTTTTTAAAAAGCATTGATTTTGGATATTTTCAAAAATAAATAACAATTGGGTAATTCATGAGTCTGCTGCATAATGTGGGCTTCATTTCAGCTGCACAGAACTCTGGAGACAAAATATGCTCGCTTTTTATCCTTGTAGTAGCTCCCAATAAAATCATAACTTTGTTTTAAGTAGGTATATTCTAGGTGTTTCCTTATCAAATATTAGGTAAAAATTTTCATGTACCAATATTTCGATGCTTTTCTTCAAAAACCACGTAAGTCCAAATATATAAATTTTTCAGGAACGAGTATTTTATTTTGGGTGACAGACTTACGAGGTTTCTTTTTTTACGGATAGAAGCGCTAGTTGATGATTTGGACTTACGAGGTTTTCAAAATCGAATTCCTCGATTTTTTTTACATAAGAAACCACTTACGTAAGTCCAAAATATATAAATTTTTCAGGAGAGGTACGAGTATTTTCTTTTGATGACAGACTTACGAGGTTTCTTTTTTTACGGATAGAAGCGCTAGTTGATGATTTGGACTTACGAGGTTTTCAAAATCGAATTCCTCGATTTTTTTTACATAAGAAACCACTTAAAAGTGAATTTTGCGTAAGTCCCACTTACGTGGTTTTTGAAGAAAAGCATCGATTTTCAAAATTATAGACATTAAATTTTCTTGCTGAGTTTTTAATTTGAAAAGGACAACTATTAGAGACTACATGATTTGGATAAGAGGAACGGAGAAGCAATGACAGCGAGAGGGGGTGCAAAGGGTACATTTGCACCGGGCTCGGATTTTTTTTGAGGGTCCGTTTGGTGTGGGGCTCCAGACAAGAAGGTCCCCAGAATGATTGAAAGCATATATTGCGGTTTAGGAAAAGGCCAAATTCGGTTTTAAAAATCATTATTTAGTATGTACATGTGTTTTTTATTGCGACAAGCAAAAAAAAAAAAAAGGTCATTCAGCTGAATATCGAAAAAAAGGGTCCGAGTAATTTTTTTTATCAGGGCTTGACTTGGCTCTCGCCATCTCTGAGGGGGAGGGTAGGGCCTTCAAATCTTTGCGTAGTTACATAGATACCAAGTTACTACACTCCCATAAGAATAATGTAAGTAGTTCAGAAATGATCGCCAGGAGCGCAACAATCTAGAAGGCACATATCTGATTGGTGGCTGAAAACAACCAATGATCAGTTCAAACATATTTTGCGGGGAATTCAAAACAACCAATCAAAGTTGAGATTCGTGTCTGGTGGATCGCAAAGCACTCATAATGAGCAAATAACCCTACCCCATTTTTTTCTTGTTTTTTTTTTTTTTTTTTCGGAGTGCAGTAACTTGGTATCTTGGTATCTAGTACCATTTTGTAATCACTGGCAAATGTCCAACTCTTTCGTGTGGTACAATCGTTATCTCACTGAGCACGCTGCTTAAGAAGTAATAAATTCGCAATGAATTCAATGTATTTTTGTTTTGAAATACAATTTTCTAGCTACAGATATTGCTGCAAAAATCGTTATGCTGTGTTGTACGAATTTTAAAAAAGGGATCTCGTAATAACTATAACTTTATGTATGCAGCAGAACTTCCAAAAGTACATAATTATTTCATTATAATATACATACATATATATATTTCACACACGCGTAGCCCCGTGGGTATGCATGAAATTCGCTCAAAATTTGGCGAAAGACTCTTCTTAAAAATGCAAAAAAGCTTCTTTTTTTGTTTTTTCGATAAACCTCAAAATGGTGGATCACTCAAATTTTGAGGGAGGGTGGAGAAGAGGCAAAAAGCTCAACATTTTTGTTCTTGATCTTATATGTAAGAATGAGTCACGAACATTAACCTACTCAAATTTCAGCTTCTCAAGTGTATTTGAAGTGGAATTAGAGCCAAAAGCGTTTTTTTAGAGGAAATTTTGAGTCATGCAATTTTTTTGAATCGTCCATATTTCGTCACCAAATCGACTTAGAAAGATCAAATTTTGTTTGTGGAGTTGGTTGATAACCAGAATATGACCTCTTGAATTTGGATCAAAGTGGATTCAAAATGGCAGATTATCAAAATTTGAGTAAAACTTGAGGAGCCTCAAATTAGTAAAAATGTAAATAATATGAACTCATATGATTATTGAGGATAAGAATTATACCATATCTCAAATTCACCTTCACAGATGATATTGGAGGGGTGAAGGAGGGGTTATCGGCATCAAAATTTGGTGGTAGTACATGAAAAGTCGAAAATTCGTTATTGTTATGTCACATGATAAATTGAATCCAAGTGACTAACCTATTATGATTTTAGCTTCCAAAGTGAATTTGTAGGGGAGTTGGAGCAAAAAAAAGGCTTTTGGAGCGGAAATTACTGCAGGAAATTACACGAATCTTCCATATCTCCTCGCCAAATTTGATGACCAGAATATAAGATGTTAAATTTGGATCAAAATTGATCCAAAATGGCTGATCTTGGAAATTTGAGAATAATTTGAGAAACCTAAAGTAGTTACGTATAATTTCAAAAATATGTATTCATATGATTATTCATGGCAAGAAAAACTACATTTGTTTTAAATTTAACTTCTGTAGTAGTTTTTGAGGGAATAGGGTAGGGGTTTTCAAACTCGGTATTTAGTGTGGCCTGTAGGCTATAGACATGAAGGGCTTAGCAATATTATTTACAAACTTTAACAAACCCAAATTAAAAACTCGGCTTCATTAACGGGGCATGGCTGCTTACGCTTTTTATTCAAACCACAAAATTTTCTACATTTTCAAAAATGAATAATAAATATGTCACAAAATACCCCCCGATTTTTACCTACAAGGGGTTCCAAAAACTTCGATGTGTGCGGAAAATATTTCACAGATGAATCAGCTGAGCTTCAGTATGTGAGCTTCTTCATCTAAGAGCTCTGAAATTATATGAAAGACTTTAGACCAATAGAACTGAATAAATATTTTGAGACTATTTTCGATTTTCATAAGAACAAAGGCAAATATGATTCTCGTAAACGCAATGGGTTACTAATAAATGCTTAAAGACCTTATTAGAAGTATCTGGAGGAGTTAAGATCAGGTTATTGGGACTCCGGATCACTCAAAAGGTAAGGATGACAAAACGCTGAGCAGCAACAGTAATACAAGGGTTTAAGCCAAACATTCTTATTCCTCGCTGCTAACTTGAAACCATTCCGGACACTTGGACCAACATTTAACATCAGGTATAGTCGAAAGAAGCAGCTGAAAAGAGATAGGCAAAAATACATTTCAAAAATCCAAGCATTAGAAAAGATAGGAAAAAGCTGAAATGCTGAAAATGAATTTAGAAATTCTAATAGGCCATTGTAAGCTAAATATACATCCATATGTACTAGGAGTTGTAACGGATCCCAAGTGTAAATGATGTAAACTAGAAAAGGAGATAGTAAACCAAAAGAGGAGTAAATATCTGTCCGGGCTCAAACACGGGTTCTTTTCTCGCACCGATTGGCTTTATTACCTTTTTAAACTCAATAGGATAAATTCGTGATAATAATGGTTGAGCTAAGGTCATTAGGGGACCCTTAATGGCACTGCTCAACTCATATAACTGCCAAGTAATGATGAAATGTAGGGAACAACGGGCGATAATGGCCACAGTGCATGGTACTTGCACCACCCAGTTGAACCTGAACTTGAATAAATGCTTACACAATCCTGCCAATAGTCTGGGAGTATATACCTACATCAACATAGTGATTTTAATACATATCTAATTATAATAATCTTATGTACTATAACATTCTTTATTATAATAATATACAAATGCAACTCAGAGAAATAAAATACAATAAAAAAATTACAAAATCAATAATTACATATGATAACTTGCTTCAGTTTTCCAACACGCTTATCTCATTAGAATTCTTTCTTCGATCATTCATGAGAAGATGGTCACCTAATAGGAAATATGCGACTGAATAGGCATTAAACTCAGACAATTTTAACGTCTATATTTTCCAACAACTTGGTTCTGCAGGTAGACGAAAATGGGCGTATAATTTGAAGCTCTCTATCGGCTATATGCAGCGCAACTATGATATCGTCGCCATTATCAAAGGGGAAAATATCGCATTCGAAAAGGGGCTTTATAGTATAATTTTTCTTCTGGTAACGAGCTTTCATAAACCAGACATCAGAATGTTCTTTTTCGGTTATATTTCGAAAATTGAAGGGATACCGAGGCGATTGTTGAAACCCCCAAATGACATGTTCGCCGACAAAATCATTATGAACGAATCCCCATTCGTTGGTGTGAACGGCGTGATGAAATTCCTTGATGATTACAGCTTCGGGATTTAAATTGAAAATTTTAAAATGACCTGTTGAAAAATTACGCATCTGTATCATATCATTACGCACTTCTAGATCCTCAGGGAGATCCATTTCAGAGGGTTGCGCAATGGTTACTCGTTCTCCAAAATTGAAAGGCAATGTGTATGCTTTGGTACCAGCTCTGGTTATCTGACGCCAATCACGATAACCCATGAGTAGCGAACTATTTAGAGGTAGAGGCGGTGGTCTGCTGAAATCGAAATTTATCACTTGTCGAACTAAGGAGACGAAAACTACCATAAATATCCGATTCGGAATAACGATTCGCGAAATCGCAATATTCGAAATGTACAGTTGGTTGTTTGGGCATATTGTTCGCATTGTAAAATGGGAAAAATGATCAATCTACGCGATGATGTTTATTGATGATGATCGATGCGAACTACTTGTACACATTTTTGATCATAAGAAATGATCAGCGACGTGTACGAAGCTATAGGATACATGTTTTTCAATGATAAAAAATTATCTCGATTTAAAGAGATTTGGAGATGCGAGGTGGATCTATTCGATAATGGTTACTTGATAAGATAAATGAAATGACGAACTTCAGAGTAAAATGTTAAGTGAATTTTATTTTGTCAGTTTTTCAAAAAATGATGTTTCAAGCTTCAGATACTTTAATTCAAATCCAACTCAACATGAGCAACCTGCAGCTTGGATTATTCACAATTAATAAAATATGATCGTACATTATCAGCATGTGAAAATCATTCCGAACAACCAATCTAGATAACTAACAACCTATTTACATTACTGCCGATTTATTAGGGTAAACTTGAATGTAAAACAAGAATATCACATCACGCACAGATAGATTATAGAAAAATGGCTTACCTACCATTCCGGTTAAAGAAAATAAATATTAAGACATCGGCTAATAGCCTCTTCCACGATTTATCATATTTCGCGAACGTATGAATGTTATTATTGTGTTTCTGCGCTTTACACCATTTACTTAAAACCACTAGATATAACATTTGTATCAGTGTTGAGAACATATTAAACATATAAATTGAAATAATGTCCACCTCGAAACATTGATGAGATCTCGTTAACTTCGTTTGCACCCTTAATTTAAAATTAGCGAGTACATTTACCAAAGCTGTAATAAGCTGTAAATGAATTCTACTGCATTAAAAAATAATAGATAACAAAAAATGCAGCCTCAGAGATAAATTTCAACGACGCAAACTCATTTTTGCGCATGCGCAGAACAGCAACACTACTGATTACGTTAGGTTACAAGCTTACGACATGTTAAAACCCTGCTCAAACACGTGAAAAATCATTAATACAAGAATTTAAAAAAAAAAAAAAACAAATCAAAAATTTCAGACAGTTGTTTAGGCTTTTGCAGTGGTTCTATTTTGTTGATTTTTTCAAAAAGAATGAAGATAAAGCCCATTTTAAACTTTTATTATTGTTAGATGAGTTTTTAAAAAAATTAGACATGGTGCAGCAGTGCTAATAAGTGGAATGAAAATTATCTTATTTTATTTCATCTTATTTATATTTCATTTTCTTTTATCTGTACTCATTTACTTTACTTTTAATTTTATTATGTTTACTTTATTCAAGTGTATTAGCATTGTGGAAGCTATTCATGGCTAATGTGCAAATGAAAACGATTAGTGTTATTATTAATTTATTGTTTTAGAAAAATACTGACAACAAAAATTTTGGCTCTCCCCTCTCACCCCGGAAATGACATATTGGAGGGTTTGTTCATGGAACCCTGGTTTTCTAGTAGGTACCACTTTACCACATTATATAGAAAACTTTTCAAAAACATAACATAACCTGAAAATTTAACGAGTAATGTGATATGAAATTAGAGTAAAAATAAAATTTTCGTCCTCTTTTTGTTGCTATTATCCTTCTCAACGTTCAAAGACAAACATTCGAGAATTAATTTCCAATTAGCTATATTAAAAAAAAATAATGATAAGTCATTATCAGCGAGATTTTCGAAAATTTTCAGCATCGAAAATATGGCTCGTACAAAAAATATTTTCATAACTATTTTTATCGTAAAATCATTCCTTGAAGAGATGAAACGGAAAACCCGTTTCTTTTGTGGTAAGAACCTTCACCATTTGGGGTAAACAACACACTAACTAAAAGAGACCTCTAATTCATGAAAGGATCTTTTTCATGCTTTGATTTATTGAACAATCAGTCGATTAAAAATTAAATTAAAAATATAAACAAAGAAACATAACGATGAGAATTATAGGTGCGCAAAAATAAGAGAAACAGTATTAAGTAATTAGGCTAACTTATTAACGTACATTTGAATTATCTTCTGCTATTTTTATATTCATCTCGTTACTCTTTATTCGTAACAATAAAAGTTCGTATAAAGGTTCAATACATACTATGATTATCTAGCTTGGCGATAAATTCTATATGATAACCTCTGGCTACACCACTGACCTCGATATTATGCTAACCTATTATAAAATATTCGCGAACACGTTTAGCTAACATTTACAATAATATTAGCCCAGATATCATCAGTGCAATTGTGCAAATGATGGTAAAAATGAAATGCGAATGTTACATTATTGAAGTATATACTTATAGCACACTGCACGCTGTACAGTCACACTTCATCAACTATAGAAATTAATTTCTAATAACAAAATAGATTTATCTACTAACACCTGTAGGTCATAAAAGGAGAAAATGTCAATGTATCCAAATAATACAATAGGACTTTAAACAATACCACCACAAAGAAGAGATTTAAACCAATAAGTACCTACCTATTGTTGAATATTTCGAAGAAAAATAATACCTTAATAAAAACCGTGTAATTTATTTAGGCACTTGAGGTATTACAATGCAAATGGTAATAGAACTCAAGGGTAATGGTAGGTATAAAATTTATCTGGGTTCGAATTAACGATGACGCAGCATTTATACAGTTTAAGAAAATCAGATCTTAAAAACAATTTGTAGTTTACATTTTTCAATGAGAAAGACGGATAAAGGTTAATATGGCGTTCATTGTACTAATTTCCACCCAACGTTATTAGCCTCAATCACCTTTCATCCTACGTGTTTCCATGATTGTACAGTTTATGTACCCATTTATGATATTCATGATTCGAAGAATTCAGTTTCAGGTCCTCATAAGGTATAAAGTACCTGCTTACATTTCATTCAAAGAGATATATCTATTCATTTGTTTGATATGAGAAATCTCATCTACACATACTAAGTATATGCTTTGAATAAATAATTTGCCAACAAAAACTAATCTTAAAATATTATTAAAACAAGTCTCGACTTGATACAATAAAAAGTAAAAGTCTAAAAGAGCACAACTTACCACCAACCACGCTCCGATTTATGAACTCCAATCGCGAACCAAACTCATTGGTTTTACCGGCTGCATCGATGATTTCATGTACAGCCAAAGAAACGTAACAAATGAACACCAAAACACACACGAAATAAAACCTATTACCTATAATACTCATTTCACTTTTACTAATAACCGCGTTAACCGTTACAGTTCTCAAATATGTACATTATTCGTCGTTACGATGTATTTTTGCGAACAATCTGCATAAACAGCACCGCGCCAACGAGCGATGAATTATGAAAGAGGCAACAGTCGAAAAGAACCTTCGTGGATTTATCCACCACGAGTACCACGCCGCATAATAATCACAGTGCATGACTGTTGTAGTCTTTTATATTATGATCGTAATTGAAGTAAAATTTGATAAAAATAATTTGTATCGTTTGTTTTTTTACGGAATTGCGATCATAAAATGATATAATACTTATTTCATCAAATTTCGGAGTAAAAAATATTTTGAGATAATTTTTCGATAGAATGAAATGGAAAGGGGATTGGTTAAAGATAATAAAACTGGAGTATACAAGCGTGTGTAATAATGTAGGTAATTTCGACATAAAACATAGTCATTGTTTGCATTTATTGAAGCGTGTTTCCTTTCAACGATGCTGAAATTTTTCGTAACGATATATGCGAAATCCTCCCTACTCCTTCCCCAAAAAGCTCACCTAATTAAAAGGGAGTATCATCAAAATCGAATGTGAATATGCATATATATAATTTGGGAAATATTAAACGCTTATGATGTTACCATAATTATGAACTTTGGTAAGTTATTATGTAAGCAGTATTTATAATAAGTGTACTAATCAGAGTACGTGTGTATTATACCTGTAATAATTTCAGGAATATCTCTATTCATCCACTGTCTTATATACTTACCTATATATTGCTTTACATCAGTAATTATACTCAATTAAACTAAAACGTAAGCGGCATTGAAGCATATTGTTACGCTATACTTGATTGATTTACCAATTGTAGTACTTATTACTGCGTATGATCTTAATTTCGACAAGTAGTTTCTTTGTAATCAGTTTTTACACATTGACATTGATGGTTTTTCACCATCGAATGCTTCCCTATCTATAATTAAGCTTTGTACCATGAAATTTTTTTTTTGGCAAGGAGGAGTTAATGAAAATATTTATCCATTACATAAGGAATGTTTAGTGATGGTTATGAACAATTATTACATATCTGCAGAAGAAATGAAAAAGTCGATTCGCGCAAATATATCTACGAAGATTGCCTTATGTCGAAAAAGATATGTCGAAAAAGATGAATCCAAATTCAGGGCTGTCAAAAGTTATGAATGGGTCCAGGGCACGATTTAAGCTCGAGTATCTAATTAGCCCTTCTGGTTTCAACACAACATTTTCAAAAATATATTTTCATCGAAAATTTGTAAAAAAATTAAAATTTCAAAATATGAACTATTAGAATATTTCTCAAAGTTATATTTTAAAAATATAGAAAAATTATCAATTTTTTCAATCTTTCATTCACATTTTCAGTTAATTCACCACATATAGGTAACCTTTTCAATGACACCAATTTTTCATCAGTAATATTACATTACGTAGGTACTCTACATTTTAGCGAAATCAGCATACATCATTTGCCTTTGATAGTTAAAAAAAGATTTTCAATCACCATCGTCAAGGGAAAAATAATTTTTCAACTTTCACATTTCGACACCTTCAGATTAAAGAGCATAAGAAAATCATCATGTATTAGTGTCACATGTATAGCCTTACTTGTGATATTAAGGTGGTAACATAACTCAGATAAATTAATTGAGTTAAATGAGCCAAATTTCGATTTTCTTTTCAAGTGTACGTAATTTATGAGTATGAGGCATAATGTGAGTTTACTTATAGCTCTAAAGAACTCTGAAAACAAAATATGCCCGATTTTTGTCCTTGCAATAAACGGTGTTTTCCCACCAACTATCAAATAAAAATTTTTAATGCATACCAATTTTTTTTTAATTTATAGAAATTAACTACCTAGTAACAATCCTAACAATTATACACCCCTATAGCTCCTAGAATTTACTTATAATGAAAACATAGAAAATGTTTTTTATTAAAAAAAACATATTCCCTTCCGTTGCGACATTTTTCATTTTTTTTCGAGTTGCTGAATATATATAATTATTTTTGATTAATTTTTAAAATTTTGTATGTTTCTTGATAATTGATGTTTTTTTTTTTTCATTTTACTAAGCAATTATTGTAACCATCATTATCATTTTTATTTATTTTATTTTATTTTTATTTCATTATTAATTCTTGAAATAACTTTACTCAATCACTGGAAAAAAATCCTAAAAAGCTGAAAATTATATCTTATTACCTTCTTTTGAAAGATGGATTGACCAAATTGATTTTTTGCCTACATGTCGCAAAAAGGAACTTCTACG
This sequence comes from Phenacoccus solenopsis, assembly GCA_009761765.1. Taxonomy (NCBI): domain Eukaryota; kingdom Metazoa; phylum Arthropoda; class Insecta; order Hemiptera; family Pseudococcidae; genus Phenacoccus; species Phenacoccus solenopsis. The sequence goes on along the minus strand of CM019754.1, from coordinate 9,279,117 downwards.
ACAAATATAATTTAATAGGCACCATAATAATATTTTATCTCCAATTCTATGTACCTAATTTAATTCTTTAAATTTTTTTGTAAATTTAATAAGAAGTTATCTTTTGCACCTAATACAAAAAACCCAAGCGTCACTGTAGGTACATGTAATGAGTGGACTTAACCACCTATTACTCTAAATAATGACTCATTAAAAAGTACATTTTTGGCAAATTATGTTCTTTGAACATTGAACCTTCGTCTAGGAAAAATTAAAATCGTCAATTCTTTTGATTAAACTATATTAGTTAACAACTAATTCTTTGAACACTGAAAATTCCTACGAAAATACAGATCTTTTTTTGAAATTTGTAGGTATTTCTCAAAGGAGATACAAAAAATAAAAATAAAAATTTTTTTCAGTTCTTTAGTTAGTAGTAATTTTAAGTCAATCCATCGCACCGTAATACTTGTCGAGATGTAATTAAAATTCTTCATCGACATCTATTACTTAACATTTACTCAATTAATGTGCTCTAAGAAAAAAACCTGACCTCCCGTTAAATTAAACCCTCTCTAGTCGACAGAGTGTGAAATCAAATTAGCTTTTAAGGATAACCAACATGAGTCATTTTCGATAATTTCATCTTTCGATCATACAATAAAAACTCCTTTCATGTACCAGCATTACATTTTCAGGTCAGCTAAGCTCTCCTTCTCCACTCTAATATTATGTGTGAAGGTAAAATTGGGATATAGTATACTTTTCATCCAAAATAATCATATGAGTTCATATTAATTACATTTTCACTAATTTGAGACTATTTTCTACTACTTCAAATTATCTCCAGCTTGATAAGGAATTCACTATTTTAGAATAATGCTAGAAAAATTTGTACGAAATTTTTTAATAAAATTAACATTTTGTATAGTTATGGAAATTTTAATTTTTGCTAATTTTGAACTGTTTAAATTTTTTCCCGTATTCGAAATCTGATTTTTTTTTGTTTAAATTGTCCATTCTTTCATTTTGAACGTTATATAAATATTATTATTATTGTAGTATTTTTTTTACGAATTTTTCAGTTTTGAGGATTTTTTTTGTTCTTCATTTTTCAGTGTTTTGTTTTCGGATACGATTTTGATTTCTATGTATATATATATTTATATTTTTTTTGACTGAGTTTTCAACTTAAAAACAACAGCTATTACGGCCAACCTGGTTTGGAAAGCTAGATCGGAGAGGAGGGTCTTTAAATCTTTGCGTTTCAGACTCTACTACCTTCGACTTGATTTTTGAGATGAAAATTCAAATTGCAAAATTCTCAACTATGAATAGTAACGATAATAAATTTTAGGTAAGAGTGTAATGGAACAACTTCTTAAGAAACTCTTCCACGATTTTTGATTTTTCAAAAATAATATCATAAAAATTTCTTTAAATATGAAAATGTTATGAATTTTTTTCTTGCTGCAATTTTCTATCGTCAATTTGTTCAAATATTTTTCATGCTGAAAAATGCACGAAGACGATTTCGCAAGAAAGTGCTCACGAGAGATGACGAATGAACCAATACTAACCTTTCTGACAAATCTGAAGACGATGATGATATTTTTTTTCACAAGAAGAAAATAATTCCTAAATCTTTATCAACTTAAGTATCTTTTTCTTAAATGAAGACAGTTGATTCTTTTTTTGTTGATTTTTAATTTTTGCAAAATTTTTGTAATTTTTGTTGTTTACTTATTTATCATTATTTACCTGTTTAGAATAATTTATTGTTTCAAGTTTAATTTCTTTTGTTATCTAATTTCGGATTACTTTCATTTTTCATGATAATAAAACTTTTATTTTTTATTATTTTTTAAGTTGAAACAACAAAAAAGTAGTACTCATTCATAATTTACAAATAGCAAAAAATTTTCAAACGCCTTGAGGCAATTTCATGTTACGAGACTACGCATCCACTGTGACAGTACTTTAACGTGCAAGTGTCTAAAATGCATGGACTATAAACCATTGCTTGCTTGTACCCATTTCTGAGAATATTACCAGATCTAATTGATCGAGCTCGAATATTAAAATAATTGATTAAAAATAATGACGAAATAATAAGACAATATACCATTCAAATTTTTATTCTGCGAAATAAAACAACTGAAATTTGTAATAAATAAATACACTTCTCCGAAATAATTTTAACATCACTTGAAAAACGTAGTATTCTTCAATAACTTAAATTTGAATTATAAATAATTTTGAAAAATAAATAAAATAAAATTAGATTACCGCAATCCAAAAGAAACATTCCGAAATGAAAACAATTGGAAAAAGGTTTATTTCAAACAATTACAAATGACAAAAAAAGAAAAAAAAATAAAGTTACATCGAAGCGTAGAAAAATAATCTAAAGCTACTTACAAACATCATATAAATAGTCGAAAAACACACGGTCGAATAATTTAGATAAAAATCGAAAATCGTAATAAATATCGAAACGATACAATATTTACATATTAATGAATCACGATATAACATCATTAAATAAAACAACTTAATAGATAAGAATGAGAGAAAAATTTACATAATCGAACATAAAGCAGATTTTTCTGTACCCTTGTTTACAGGAGGGTAGACATTTAATCTGCTTTCTTTTACTCTCGGCTTTAAACTAACAGGGACTAGGTTTTGCTCATCACTAGCAACGGACGTTGCTGGTATCACATTTTCAGGCGTCGTTTCTTTGACGGTATCCTCTACAACTTCTGTAGGCTTAGGTTCCTCGATTCGAGGCGAATTTACCCTCTCAGCGAGATTCAAACCAATATTAATTTTTATAGGTCCGCTGAAAATCTGAGCCGGCGAATCCATAAGCTCAATATTTCCATCCATGGTAACAACGCCTTCGTGGCCGCTTTTAGTTGGAGGCGAATCTATTAGCGTTTCGCTTTCTTCGAATGAATGTTCGTTTCCGGTATCTGTGATGTCTACTATTTTATCGGGCTCTTCTATTTTAATAGGCTTCGGAAGCGTTTCAGATTCTTCGACGACGACTTCTTGTTGAGCAGCGATTATATCTTCGGTATTAAGAGTCTCTAGATTCGGCTCATCGAAGTCGTTCGGGTCATCGTTGATGACGATTTCTTCGATAGGTTCTTCGATCAATTCGACTTCTTCGATATCCGAATCGGAGTCTTCGTAATTCATTTTATTATCGGGTTCTACCTTTTCGGGCGTTTCTACGCGTTCGGCTGCGGCTTGCTTTTCTTGTTCTAAGGCTAGTTGTTCGGCGTCAGCTTTCTCTTGATCTAGTTTTATCTGTAATTAAAATAATACGTTTAGTTTTAGCCCGAATGTTTTCTCGTAGGAAGTAGCACGATGAAAAAATGCCCACCTGATGATCTTGATAACATAAAGGATGATATATGAGATCGTCGATTTTAACCGCATTCCTTAACTGCCACTCGTCGCTTTCGTCATTATAGAACTGTTCGAATCGATCTTTGCATAGTTCGCAAGCGACAATTTGATTCGAGCCAGCTGGCACACAAGGAACATCTTCCAAAATTTCTTCCGTATATTCAGTAGCAGGATGATTATCAAACCAATTTGATCCTAAAAAATACCCATTCGGATAAGTAAAACGAAAAATCATCGGCTAAAAAAATTTTAATTTTCGCTATTTACCTCTATCGGCATTATCTTCCATTTCTTGAAATTGAATCCAATCATTTTTAGCATAAAACCATTTTCTCGAATGAATCGTACGAGCACCATCTTTGCCTTTTCTATTTAATCTAAAATGCCAATCCAAATGTTGACTATATTTGAGGGTCTGTTCAGCCGGAAACCTTAGGCCACACGAACCGCATTGGATTCCAGAATAAAGCATTTTAATAAGCGCCGGTTGCCTCCTGTAAAATAACACGATAAGTTAGTAAGTAGTTCTCGAAGTTTTTCGTAATACTTTCAATACAGAATACGCACTGCTTCAAAGTTTCTGGTTTGCTGAAATCTACCAATTTAACAGTATCTTCTTCATTATCTCCTTTATTATCGATATTAGGAACTATACCGCTTGCCACTAATTTTTGGAATAATTCGTCGATGCTAATATTCTCTAATATACCAGTAGGTCCAGGTTGGGCATTGGAAATACCGCTAGGTCCAGGCTGGGCGAGAGGACCGTTGTTAGTTGTCGGTGCCTCGAGATCGATACCAGGTGCAGCTGTAGACGTGGGTGGTACTGGTAAAGGTGGTATAGGCAAGCTATCTGCAACTATTTATTATTCATTATTATTTTGTTCATCAACAGAAGAATATGGTTATTTTGCGCATATATACCTGAATATTGGAAATGAGGTGGTAGGGGTGGAGGTGAAGGTAATTTGGTGACCACCATCTGCGATAAATTAATTCCAGGTGTGATGCCAAGAGGTAATACGGTGAAACGGAAATGATACACTTTGTTCATGATTTTGAAGGATTGAGAAGGTCCACCGAAATCGGTCTATGAAAAAAAAAAAGAAAAACAATCATTAAAAAAAAATTCAGTTGATTTGATAACAATAACAAATTCAAACAATATTCAGGGAAAATATTTTTTTTATGGATAAAAAAAATTAAAATCCAAAATAATTCATGTTGAAATTTTCTTTCATTCATAAAAAAATTTACAAATAAACATGAAAATTTTTCCAACAGAAAAAATTTATTTACACCAAAAAAAAAAAAATAAATAAAATACTTACTCAATGGAACGCTATTTTTTAGCATTCCAATTTTTTTATTATTATTCATAAAAAAAATTGATAGATAAACATAATGATTTTTTTCATTTGAAAAAAATTCATTACACTTCTACAAAAATACTTACTCTCATCATTCGTATTTTTTTTATGAGTAAAAAGATTTAATATCAAAAATCATTTGTTTTAAATTTTTTTATTCAGAAAAAAATTGATTAAAAAAAACATAATATAATATATATTTCTTGTATTTATTTACACAAAAAAAAAATACTCACTCTAAATGGGACATTATTTATGAGTACTCTTTTCAGTCTGTCAATGAACATCAAAACGATAGGTTTACCATCTATTTTAAAACTGCAAACAAAAAAAAAATTATAACGGTAGAAAAATAAAATAATAAAAAATACGCTCAAATTATCAAAATCTCTTTCAACTCACTATTGCGGTTTAGCATCTAAAAATACAGGGAATTTATGTTGATCGTTGATAATAATACTGATTTTTCCGGCTACTATATCCAATCTTTTAACATTTCCGATGTTGACAGAAGGCGGTGGTCCTTCCAACTTGATATAGTTTGTTTTGTAATCGAGGCGAACTTTAATAGGAGGTCCGCCGAAATAACATTCGTAGCCGACGCCGTTTATGTACAATTCACGAGTGGGTACTCCTAAACGGAATCTAAAAAAAAAACATGCGTAAATATATTGCTCAATTACCAAATTTTTTTCTCGTAGTATGAATTAGAATAGTCGAAGAATTGGTAAAAAATTATAGATGGAGCATAATTTTGGTACTCCAAATAGAATCTTAGTTCCCATGTTTGTAATTTTGATACAAAAATAATTAGTTACAACAGTAGCATAAGAAATGAATACAGGCGCCGATTTGTAGTCTTTTCATAGAGGAAAGGGGAAAGGGGGAAGAATTAGAGTAAGTTATTCGTTCGTATTTCATTTGAATCTTGTCGTCTCTCATAAAAACAATTTCGAAAAAATCTTTAAGAAATTGTACTAATAATCCAACCTTGGAAAATGCTAATCATGGATTTTCACAGGATGATATCAAGTTCATCATCTGGCTACCTCATTAATAAAGTTTCAGATGCCAAAATTAATATAAATAGGAGATAGGGGATGGGAGAATCGAAATTTTGAAAAATAGGTTGAAAACATAAAACTCTTGAAATAAAAAATAACTTGTATTCGAACCAAAAACAAACTAGATCCTTTACTCCAACTGTATTCAACGCATTTAATATTTTTTCGATCGATTTTAGAATTAGATAAACCTTACGACAATTTTCATGGGGGGAGGGGGTTATTTTTCGAAAAAACAACCTAATTGGAATAAATATTAATTTTATTAGCTGATGTACCAGACCCTTTACCATGACAATATTTCACTTATTTCCATGATTATTGATGAATTATGAACAAGCACTAGTTGAAATAAGCAGCATGAAGTGTTGATTTTAAAATTTATCAAAAATTACACGAGTAAAATATTGTTACAATAAAAATTCCATCCGATTTAGACAGTTCATTCGAAAAATAACTTTTTTTTTCTTCAAAAAATCAACGCCTTCGTTTTTTTTTTTTTTTTTTTTTTTTGAGGAAAATATTTCATTTTGGACTAAGAGATGTTTTTTCACGATTTAATGATTTTTGGACATTTTTCTAAATTTAGCCATCCATACCCACTTGAAATAACAGCAGCTCAGATGATAAAAAATATACAAGGACATTTTTTTTTTGCTTGTAACCTCTAAAAATATTCTTTTCACATTAAAAAATTACTACATTAATTTTCATACCAAAAAATTAATCTTAAGGGGGGGGGGGGAAGCGCTGAGATTCAATAATGAAATATCTTGTAAATTGAAAAAAGTTACACTTTTCGCTTTTTATTTTTCACATTCATTTGCTTTAATTTCCTTCAAGTTTATTTTTCTATGAAGGAATTTAAATCTTTTCAAAGCAATTTTCACATTTAATGAAATATTAATTTTTAAACTCCGATGCTCTAACCAAAATTTGCCTGTTTTTACTCAATTTTTGAGGTACATTTTTTTTTTTGAATGAAAACTAATAATGCTAGAGATTATCAACTTGAACTTTAAAAAATGTGACATTTGCATCACTGCAGTGTACATTTTATCATTTTTTGTCGGATTGAAATACACGATTCAAAGTTTGGAATGCTCCTTTGTAAGACTGATAATGATTTCAATGTTTGTTTCAACACACATAAGTCATAAAAACAGTTCATATTTATTTAAATTGCTTTCGAAATTGAAAATTTCAATTTTTTACACTAGTGAAATTAAGAGAAACCATGTTTTGTTCCTTTCTTCTCAATATTGATTAGCTTTCTTTTGAGTGACATTTTTCATTATAATTTAAACTTGCGAAAAAAATCAAACATTAATACGATCAATCAACTTTAAAATATTGATTCGCTATTGAAAATTTAATTTTTATTTATTCACTATTCTATTAATCTTAATAATTGTACCACTGTAAAAAAATACACGTGACGTGGACATTCTACGCAAGAGGAATGGTAACCATTCACTTCGATAGGTATGGAATATCGATATTAAATACTTTATTTTATTCAATTCTTCATCAATTTTTTCAGTTTTATAAATTAAAAAAAAAAATAATATCAATTTATTTATTGCCATTGTTTTGCTCTCCACTAATGATGAATTTGTTTAAGAATGATTAAGATCAATCCACGAGTTAACACAGACCCTATATTGCCATTTTGAGAGAAAATTTCCTTTTTACATACTGTAGAGGACCCTTACCGGAGTTGAAAGAATCAAGTTGTCGTCTCCACAGTGATAATATTTTTCTGTGGGGATTCGAGGAGGAGGTACATTTTCTATTGTAGTTACCTGGGCCTACATTGGTTAAAGTTGAAAAAGATTTTTACACGAAAATAAAAGGCTTTAAATTTACAAGAAATCAATTGGCGTTTTTTTCGTACGACCCATACTTTTTGAGTTATTAGAGCAAGAATAGAGTGCCAATGGCACTAAAATGCATAAGTCTATCAAAAATGTTTTTTTTTTTTTAAATATATTTCGCTTGCCGTCACGTTTACAAGAAAAACATTCTAGTGGAAAATGAAGAACATAAAATTTGCGATCAAAGAGAAATCAATTTTTCGGACGTGTATTAATAATGAATATATTAAAAAAAATAATATAATAACAATTTCATAACAAACATTTTGAATTATGAAACGCATAATTCTTAGTGATCTAAAAATTGAATTTAATGATCAAATTAAATTTAATATTAATAATATTTTATTACGCCATTAGTCGTTTATGAAACCAGTTTACATAATAATAAAATTTCCAAAAAATTGAGTGATACATTTTTTTCCCATGATACATACCTTCAAAGAGATATTAAGTTCCAAATATTATAAAAAATTGCTCTTTTTTTGAAATTTTTCACTTGACGACACTTCTACGTGAGAAACTTGGATAATAAATTGAGTGGCAGCAATTTTCCCTAGATCTTATTTGGTAGGTGCTGAAGGGGGTGCAATTTGTTTTTCACGTATATCGCTGCTGTTATTGATTGTAGGTGAACGAGAGTGATATAAATATTAGGACAACTGAATATCCAACAATTTCAGCTATAATAATTTATATTCGCCCCAAAATGGAGGAGGAGGGAGTCAGGTATCGAAACGAGTTTAATTTATAATAATTTGAATTTCCAATTTTTGAATTGTCTCGTTGTTTCATTCAGGAGAGACAATTGTTATTTTCTGCATTATAAAAAATTTTATTGGTATATATATATATTTTTTTTTTTTTTTGGTTAAATTCAATTATAAGTATAGAATTTATCAATTTCTATTTCTACTACAAGAATAAAAAGATTAATACAATTAATTCAGTAAAAAAAAAAAAAAAAAAAAAAAAACGATTTATACTTTAAAAAAAAATTTGTACAAAAATAAAAAATTGACATTCAAAAAAAAAAAAAAAAAAATCAATTTTTATTAACTGAATTAACTGTATTAATCTTTTTATTTCTGTAATAGAAATATAACTTGATCAATTCTAATTATTTCATGTTTTATATATCTGCAGTTTAATTAATTTCAACGTATGCGTTTAATTATGAATTTGACTCGGAGAAAAGCAAAACTTGTTCTGCATTTGCAAATCGACGCCTATGAGGATGACACTTCAAACTTCAAAAATGTAAACAAATCACTAATAAATTCGCACAACAAAATATTCGATGCTACTGAAGTACCTACCAGAAAATATTCGACCTTCGATGATGAAAAAAAAACACCTCGATAATTTTTTTTTTCTAAAAAGACAACACCAGATATACGAAACAAACGTAACAAAATAATACCTGTGTTTTTTGCCATAAACGAGCGTTTCAACTTCAGGCGCGTTCAAGGAGCACGGTATTCCGAACCTATCGTCGATGATGACATTTCTCATTCCGTTGAAGAACGATATATCCCTAGGATCGTCCCAATTCATAAACACCACAGCGGTCGATCCGTAATGTCTGATTTCACGGGAAACACCATCGATATTAATACTGCGTACGGGATCCTTGTTGATCATCTCCACCAGGGACATATCAGTAGGCGGAATCTCCGGCGTTACGTCTTGCAAAGACGTGAAATCGGAGAAGCTAGCCCCGAAATCTGAGTTAAATTTATGAAACGGAGGTGGCGAATTTGATTTAACGCTCGGCGATTCCGATACAGACATGATGATTAAATTGGAAGGCTGCAGTTTCTCTTCGTTGGTGGCAATTTGCGAGTAAAAACTATCGTCTGATTTTATTCTTTTGCTTTCGATTTCCGAATCGCTTTTGGAATCTTCGTCGTCGCTGATTTTATGCACCTCTGAGATGTCTCTTTTGCTCGTAGTACTAGAGACGGTACTGTTGGACGATACGCTATCGTTACTACCGGAGCTATCGGTACGTTTTCGTTTACGATCGTTATGACGTGTTTTCTGCACAGCTGAACGTTTACTGGGTACAGGGGGGAGGGCATCGACATCTATGACTTCTGGTTCTTCGGGTTTACTTTCTACGAGCTTACTTTCTTTGGGCTTCGACTCATCCTCCGGTACTACTGGCGGTACTTGGAGTATCTGGAAACCGAAGATTTGGCGATAATCTATATCCTGAGATTTACTCGATTCAGCGGCGGCCGCAGCTGTGGACGATATAATAGGCGCTGGTGGCGGAATTGGTATCACCGGTGACGGTACTGAAGCTGGCGATACCGTAGCTACAGAGGCGTTCAATGTGGACGTCGATGTAGACGTGACCGGAATCGTTATTGAGATCGGTGCGGCGGGTACGACCGGTGTAGGTAAGGTAACCGGGGCTGTGGTTACAACCGCAGGTACGGGAATTACTACCGGCGTTACAGGGTCTGACGATGATGACACCACTGCGGGGGCCGGTATTGATACTGTTGAGGTAACCAAAGGCGATGGTACCCTAGATACGACCGGAGCCGGAGGCGTTACTGTAACCGGCGAGGTCACCACTGGCATCGCCACAGGGATTGATTTGGACGATGATGGTTTCGGACTAGTAGTTTTATCACGTTTCGGCGGGCTACTCTTGACAACCTTTGGTAGACTTTTGACACTAGTCGTGGGCTTTTTACTCTTCTCCTCGGTGCTATCGCCTTTACCGGGTTTCATTAATTTCAATAACCTTGGCACAAGGTTCGGGTAATTTTTCGATATAAAATCCATAAATCTTTCCGGATTTTTATCCTTACTAATTAAATTGGCTAGATTTTTCATGCCTTTTTCGCGTTCCTCTTTCGATAATTTCTTCTTCACCGGTTCTTCTTTGCTTTCGTCTTGTTGGTTGACGATCTGGTTGAATATGTCGCTAATATTGGACGATTTTTCCCTCTTTTTGGTCATCTTAGAGGAATCGATTTTCGTTTTGGACGGCTTCACATCGACGCTGGTCTGCGCACGGGGTTTCTCCTGCACCACTTTCACTTCTACGCGCCTCCTAGTGGTATCCTTGGGTTCGGCTTTCGAATTCACGATCGTCTCCTTGGCATCGAGTCTCTGTCTTTTATCTATAATGTGAAAAAATAATTCAATATTTACGTCATTAAAAAAAGAAACGCGTTAACACGAGCACTTAGTAGAATAAGTTCGTATGGTCGAGTTGAACTCCATCACGAAGCTTATTCCGTCCGAATGAAGTGTTTACCGTTCGAGACCAAGCTATTCTGCCAATTTTTTTACCGTCTTCTTTACCTGTCACGTGGCTATACCGCTACGCAGTTATTCTACCAATTTGTTCTTGTATTTTCGAGTAACGAAAAGTAAATCGTTTATACGAAATAATCGAAGTTTACTACCACCATCAGATTTATACGTATTGTCAATATAAATTTCAACGTCCAGTTCAACTCGCATTTCTTCCTTTATTTTCGCATCGAGAGAAATCGAAAAATCGTACGCTTTTTGTATTCTAGTCGAATTTCAAAAAATAACAATTTACATTTTAGTCAAAACATGATTTCGATTTGTCAAAGCCGATAATTTTTTTTTTTATCAAGTTTCCAAAAAAAAAAAAATATGTCAAAAATTAATCATCAAAAAATATCAATTATTAAAAAATTTTCAGTTCAGGCAATTTAGCTCCGAGAACAGTACCAGGAAATAATTGTCAATAAGCTGATTTTCGGAATATTTGCGTATGATGACTTCAAAACTACATACTAAAATGTCCACCTAACCCAGATATGAAGCTGCAGCAAAAAAATATTCTACTATGAATTTCCTATTGATTCAACACAATTCACTCACCTTTGAAAACTGAGTTCAAGGGTTGACAGGGATGCTCCAAAATGACCTATTTTTCCATTTTATTTGAATGTGCTATTTTTCATCCTATATTTTTTTTAATACTTCAAAATGAGGAAACGACGTTCAATGGGGAAATTTACATTCAAAAATTTAAGGCTTGGAGTATTAAGCCCAAGTTCAGGTGGGGGGGGGGAGGGCAAAGCGAAATTTGTATTTAATAAATATTCACAAGTTACTAACATAATTCGAAGTTAAATATACATCAACTAGAAATTCTATGATAATTGGGGGAAAAAATTCGCGATTGAGGGGCAAAAGGGTGAGGATGTGAATATTTTATTTACTCACCGATAACTATACTGTGTACTTATTTTTATCATTTAAACCTCATTTATTCATATTTTTACAATCAAGACCTTTTTTGTTATCATATTTAATGACAGTGTGAGAGATCTTGAAAATTTAAAGATTTGGATCTAAAAAAAATGCACTCGAAAAATAGATGGGAATTAGTCGTGTCACATTTAACCTCTTACCAATCAATTTCAAGCGCGCCTCATTTGAAATTATATTTTTTCCTGGAAAAAAGTATGCTGTGATCTTCCACGCAATACATAAGTCACACTCATTGCTTGTTGAAGACCAGTTTCAAAACACCTAGATGGTTGCGTGTCAATATTTTTTTGGTTATTGACAATTCAATAAAATTAATATAATATTGAGTTTCCACCCTCCCCTTGCTCTTCTATCAAAAGTATTTCTTTTTAATTATCAAGGAATACGCAGGTAAAACAAAGAACGTTGAATCATAAAGTGAGTACTGAGTATTCAATGATTTAAAATTGCACTTATTTTCATTTTTAATTTTTTTAATAATAAATTTATTTTTTCCAAGTAATTTATTTATAATTATTTTTAATTTATGAATTATATTTATTTATTTTAATTTTAATAGTTAATTTACATATAAATCAATTTGAACGATGAAATTAAAATTGAAGAATTAATAAAAGCTATAAAAAAATTTAATTTAAATATTTTTAAGTTATTATAATTGATTCCCCACGGGGGGGCTCAGATTTTGTATTTTGATTTTATTTCAACGTATTCAGTTTATTATTTATAATAATTTCCTAATAAATGGCTTAAATAAGGAGAAAGAAAAATTAATATGAAAAAAAGTTACATAAACAATTAATTCTGAAATAATAAAAATAATTTTAAAAAAATCCCTCCTTGGCCAACGATAATAAAGTCTAATCTTTTGGATGTGAATGTTACCTCAAAGATCCCAAATGAAGGTAGCTTCCTTGTTTTGAAGTGTATTAAAAAAAAATGCATGCTATACAATAACACATCTTAAATAAAAACACCTCTAGCCACAGAGCTGTACACGGCGTCAACTGACAAAAAAAAAAAAAAAAAAAAAAAAAACACGTTTGAATGAAATAGAAATATTGAATTTTCAAGGACGAATAAATAGTTAAATTGATAGAAAATCCCTCATAAATCCTTCTTTACCGCGCTGCTTTTTCGATTAGAGGTTTCCTCATGTAGTTAGGAGCGAAACCTCACTTTTTGGTGAGATTAAGTCCCCTCACGAGGTTACCTCCACAATTTGAAGGGACGGGGGACATTTCAGTTTGTTGTCACAGAGATCATCATAACATACAAATAATACAAAAATCAGCTCACTGAAAAATATTCGCCGCTCACATGCTTATTCGCCTGCACCATTATACTTGTAAAATTCCCACTTTCTTCCAACTATTCGATTAATTTTCACGAAGAAATGGCGCGAGATATACGCCACAGACGACTTATAAAAAACAGATTGATGTTCTTCGTTCAATCAATTTTCTAAAACCTCGATGTCTTACGTTTAAGGAGCAAACGCTTGCTCGAGCACCGAATTTTAATCAGTAATATACGTATATAAGCTAAAAACTACGATTACAAAACTTAACACTTAATATGGAATTATTTTGGAAGAACTAATAAAATAACACACAATAAGAAACGCTTTATTATGTAACAATGAAATTAAGGAAATTTTTGTAAAAGAAAAAAAAAATCTTTAATCAGTAACAAAATATATTTTGAATCAGTCTATCAAGGAAAAACCAGTAAAATATCACAGTCTAAATAATACTGTAATTTAAAAACAGTATTGTGTACTTTGCCAATAATATGAATCGTAGGTATAAGTAATTTACCACCTGCTATCAACCTTAACCTCTGTTTGGCTACGTTTCATCGAACGTTCGAATATTCAAAGCCACCGTAAGCGTATTTCGTTCGATCACGTTGTGAACTTGTAAACGATGTAATTTCGCTCGTACGACGTGAAATGCTTATACCAGCTGCCGATCGTTCTCTGCGTCGAGCTCTCGTGAAAGAAATAGACTAAATTAGATGATATTTCTATTATTTTTAAATGTATTTCTAAATGACACCACACTAAATCTTATTTTAATCCTATTTTATCTTCGAATTTAATCAAATTAGTTTTCAGTTAAAAAAAAAATATTACATCATCAGGTATGGATGTTTCATTAGGTAAATAAAATGCCACAGAATATCGTAAAAATACCTGATAATATATATTTCATTCGTAAAATTTTCAAGAATACCCGTGAACTACCTGGTGATGTTATACTTCACGGAAATCAAACAAATCTCAGAAAAATTTAATAATAGAATCATCGTCGACATTAAGTCCGAAACATCCAGCCAAAAAATATTTTCGACAATTTCGGAATAAAACAATAATTTCCAAGAAAAGGAGACAAATACTTCGTAAACACTAAACAATATCACAAATAGGAAATAAGGGTGAATCATTGTTAACGCAAAGTTCGAATTATGCACCTGAGAAATTTCAAAAAAAAAAAAAAAAAAAAAAAAAAAAAACTCGAACAAAACACATTCTCAGAACTACTTCATAAACATCAAACAATAAAACATGAAAAATAAATAAGGGGATGGGAATAATGGTTGATACGAAGTCCAAAATATACGCCTAATAAATTTCCAAGAAAACATCCGAACAAAGCATCCAGGTAGTAGTTCAATTAGGGTGATTCACTCCAAGTCCATAGTTCATTCTATTGTAATATTTAATCGAACACTTTCTATACACCCTGGAAAAGCTCTCTTGGCACTTCGTCGGAATTTGGCGACGCGTCGAAAAAAAAAAAGCGTTGATTTGCAATTCACGTTTTCAAGGTAGTCGGTTAGCTATAATGACGTCATTCGATATACGAACGAAAATAAAACGTAGAAAACATGATTTCGAGGATATCGTTGCGCTAGCGATAAGATTACAATTGACAATTTAAATCGATTTCTGTTCATGAAGAGTGCAAGAAAAATAACGAATCGATTAAATACAGAAGTTTTTTCACGCAGATTAACTTGGATTGGATGAAATTGTCGAACAGAGGTTTTCAGTGACGCAATTGTACTTTTTTAGGGCAAGGGGGAATGAATCGATACATATGCCAACTACAGATGTGAAATTTGCAACTCGAATTCTATCTGCTTTTGCTTACATTGGAAAAATGAGAATGAATAAAAAATATTTTTTCATCGGGCATGCGAATAACCATTGTAAAAATGGTACTTACATGAATATGAATATGTATTCATACCTATTAAATATTACACTAAATGAACACACCGAATTAAATGCTTTTCAACTGCAACAAAAAATTTCGTTTTCAATAAAAAATAAATAAATAAATACTCGTAACTCATAAATTTCCAGCAAGTAAAATGAATATTTAATTTTTCAAAAAATCGCATTTTCATTTTTAGTTTCAGGTTTTGTAACTCTTGAACACAAAATTGATATCTAATTTAGAAAAAAAAAAAAAAATGTTTAGTTATACTTTTTTCATCGTTTTCCATCATTTCGAGTTTTAAGAAATTTCAAAACGTCGTTTCATCGACATTTTTATGAATCATAAAAAGTCAGTCATAGGGCATTGCAAAATCCAAAAATCACGACCGATGAATGATTACGAGTTTGAGCAAAACGTGCGATGAAAATAACGTAAAAACCATAATCATCGTGAAACCATAGTTTCGCGATAAGCCATCTTGTCAATTAGATATTTTCATCAATAAGTTGGCAAAATGGATGGTTTCGAATTGTTTCTTAATTTTTTGAAAATTTTTATGAACAACTGAAAAATAAAAAAGTGCGTATTTTGCCAACTTATACGCTAGAGATATGCAACTGCTCAACTTTTCAGAAGCTAAGGGGAGAACTCCCCTCTCAGTTGCTCCTCTGAAGATTTTTTTACCTCTCTAGTTGAACCAAAAATTCAACGAATACTTTAGTACGCAGAATCTCGAATAAATTTGGCACCAAATTTTTTTCGGAGGGAGGGGGGAGAAAGGAGAGATTTAAAAAATCGAATACTCAAGTTCCTAGTTCCGAATGGACGACAAAATGATTCAACTTTCATTTCAAATTGCATTCGTTGACATTTCAGACTCTTTCCCCGTTTCCCCTGCGTAGTCTAGTGTCATATCGTCATCATCTCGACACAGAAATCGATTGCGGCACTTCGGCATTTCACATCGTGAACCACGTTTGGCTAAGCGAATTTCGAAATATTTTCCTTATTACTGGCGGACGACGAAGTGAAGACAACAGATAAACAAGGATATCGAGAGCGAGGAATACAAACAACAATCACCGCCGAAGAGAGAAAAAAAATTATATAGGCAATTTCAGGCACAAACAGACGACTGCTATACTGGCAAATTAATTACTAATTTCACTGTACTAAGTATTTTGTATTTATAATACACAATCATCATATTTCTTACAAGAGTAACATTCGTGAATAAATTTACCCTGAATAAGGCTATATACAAACCATTTTTCTGGTCAATTTTAGGATCGATTTGAGACGACGTAGATGTTTTCGCTTCTTTAGTAATAGCCGTCGACGAAGAGGTATTATTAATAGGCGCTCTAACTTGCTGTAGTTCGTTCTTGCGAAGACGAGGATCGCGTACACGTCTTGCTACGGCGTTCACCAATTGCGCGTTGGCGGGCGCGATTTTAAAGGCGGGTGCGGCTTGAGGACTTTTGCCGTTCGGTGACGCTACGTGAGCTGTGCTGATCTGTAAACGTAACCGTGAGAATATTAACTAACGTGGATGCGAAATGCATTTTTTTCCTTTTAATTCACATTTTACTGGATGAATATTATTATTTTTGGTTTTAAATTAAATCGATTTTTTTTCCTAATTTCTTCACTATATTATTTTGTTCAATGCTACATTAGCCTTACATAATTTTAAACTATTTGTAATTTAAAATTATTTTTAACATTTTCAATAATGTAGTTTAATTCTTATTTTCTGGTTATCATGCATATTTTTTTTTATATTTCTGTATATTCTATGAAGACGTGTTTCGTGTACGTTTCTTGCATTCTGGTTGTATACGTCATACATTTAATTATCTATAGGCGACTAACCATAGATGCTGGTACTATAGCAACTTACATTATGAAATTAAAAAAAAAAAAATGTAGTGATAAAGGAATCATTTTTTTTTTACCGGAAGTTATTTCTGCAAGTGCTCGAATTCTTCATTTTTTTTTTTCAAAAATACATCGTATGGGGAGAGGAGGTAGACAGAAGGGGAATCACTGAAAAAAATGTGTAGCGAGATTTAAACACTCCACAATTTTGATTTATAAATATCTTCCACGAATGTGCATCGTTCTCCAGAAAAATGAGTAAGAAGTTTTTTTAGACGAAATGAGGGGGGAGGGGGACATACAAAACTCTTCGTGCTGGCGCAAAGCACAGAGTAAATCGTAATTCTGAAGGTAAGTAGTTAGTAGTAAAGAGGGCGAGGTCACAACAGTTACTAAATGACCTGAAAAAGTCATAAAAATTTTAGCCCTCCAACCAGAGTCGAATTGAGGTTGTGTGGGACTGGGGACCAATGAATGTTTTAAGCCTTCGAAATTTTGCTACTATAACGTTCGTAGCCACCCCCACCTCATTTTCTCATTATCACATTTTATCGAAAATTTTCAATTTTGTCAATGTTCATTTTAGAAATTTTTTGTATCATTTCAATCTGCCAAAAAATTTTTTGTTCAAATCAAGTATTCAAAAGATCTACCCAGAGTTAAAGATTTGATTTCTTCAAAATTTATCTTTCCAAGGTTTTATCGTTTAGAATAAATTTAATACCAGAATTCTAAACAGCATAAAATTTCTTTCATCAGACCTTTTTATCTTTTCTAAAAGAAGATTAAGGAAGTAATGAACTTCAGCGTTACGACATTGTCAAAAATGATAAATTGTGAATCAAAAGACGCGAGGTCCATTCAATTTTTACGGCTCTCAAAATGAAGTCAAAGTTTTCAACATTTCTAAAATAAGACTGAAAAATTTTAATTGCCATTTTTTTTAAATCCGGGTCCAAACAGTTTATAAATTATTTTCAAAAAGCAACAATTTCGGTCATCTCCATAAATTAACTAAAGGTAATTTATCGGTCGTGTGCGCAGTAAGGGTTTAATTTAATCTATTTCGAATTTCGTAAAGAAAATATACTCGATTTAATCTCACTAAACTTCCCAAAACATTACATTATGGCTTCAAAATGAATCTGCATAGATGTTTCAGTATTAAATAGCTCAGACTTTAGGAACTAGTGTAAAAAAATTTCAATTTCCTGAAAAATCTTTTTTTTTTGAAAATTACATAATTTTTAAACATCTAACTTCATTTGAAGGAGGGAGGGAGGGGGGGCAAAGATTGAACTAGGGGGCTGAAATTTTTATTACTTTTTTGACGTCATTTAGCAACTATTTCGGTGCACTGTGACAGATAAAGCGTTGGAGCTGAATAAGTAACTTGACGTCATACTATTTCATGTTTCACTTATAACGAAATAAATTTTAAGCATATATGGAATTAGTTGTTTTGGAAAGCTGATCAAATTTCAAAGCCAGATTCCAACAGAGAACTTGAAATTTCGAAGGAAGTTCAAGCAGACGACTAGCTACAGTTCAATAAATTTCAGAATGCAAGAAACCTGACGTCACATTAATAATGATTAGGATTGAATTAAGCCATTTTACACAACATTTTCGGCACACTTAACGCGTACGAAATGAAAAAACTAAAATCACCTACCTTTTTCGTAGTCTAAAATATGTTTTTCTAGTTAAAAATTCTACTTAATAGTTCATTAGAATTAACGTGAAGTAGGATGATTCAACATGATCTCAGGTTTTTCTCTCAAATTGCGTGAATAGGGTAACTCTCTATTAATATACACGAAATTTTGAGAACAGACAAAGTAGATAGTTCTTCAAAGCTCAATAGTTCTGAGAGTCGATCGAACCAGAGATCACTTGAATTCATGTTTTATTTAGTGACATACTACATTTTGGAGAGAGGAAGGGGGAATTAGTAATCTCTGAGAGATAACTGAATTTATGAGCATGTTAAATGTAATAATTAAGAAAAGAATGCTTTTGAGGTACTTTAGTATCTTCGAGTTTCCTTTCCATCTGCATTATTCTTTTTTTTTTCGAATACAATAGCTATCGTAGCCAACCTGATTTAGAAAGGAAAGGGCAAAAAGCGAGGGGAGTCTTCATATTATCGCATTTCAGGTCATTTATAATAGATTGGTCACATTTTTGTTTTTCAATACAAATCGTATTTTTCTCTTTCAACGTGCCATATAGTTCCTTATATGAAAAATTATCAATTTATTTGTAGAATAGAATAGAATAGAATAGAGTAGAATAAAAAACTTGTTTTTTTTTTTTTTGTTAATTTGATCCATTACTTCCTGACATAGATATGAATAATTTTTTTCACTCAAATTTTAAATCATGAAATTATTTACTCGAATACTCACATCGATTTAAAATAATATTTTAATTTTTCAAAACTGAATCATGATTTGAGAAAATTAAAAAATCATAAAAATTTTCATTCACTGTGAACGTCAATAAAAAAAGTATTTTGATTGAAAAATTTTTTTCTCAACTATAAAAATTATTTATTTAAAATTATTCGACTATATCATTTTTTTTTGAATATTTATACTGATTAGATACTTCATTAAAGGAGGAAAATGTGAACAATAAAAATCGATGTTTTTCAAATCAGAAATTATTGCATCGCTAACTTAAAAATAATCGAAACAAAATAATATCGAATTACTTACCGAGACGAATTTAGGATTAACATGTACTAAGGGCGAATTTGGCCAACTAGGATTCACAGCCTGTACCATTCTGTCCAAAGATGATAAAACTTTCATAGGCAGAATACCATTCCAAGTAAATCTCAATTTCAATAATTTACTACGAACGTTTTCATCGCCCTATTAAAAGGAATTAGAGGATTAAAAAACTGACGAAAATTCGTTTAGAATATTTCCAAAATGAAGGATGAAAAATTACCTTTTCATAAACCATGGTAAATAACCTATCGATATTTTGGCAAAATAAGAGCATATAATGATGGCCGATATTTTTAATTATTGAGTCAATTAAATACAAAATTGGTAACTTGAGATGATCGGCAACCTAGTAACAGAGGAAATTAAAAATACATCATTTGCGTTCCACACATACTAGCAGATGTGGGAATTAGGAATACGTGGCTGAGGTATCCGGACTTGGGTACACAAAAGGGCGCCACGCAGAGAATGAGATGAGACGTCGCGACCTATTAAAGGTATTAAAATGACTTACATTTTCTAGCTGGTCCTTGATACAATTTACTATTGTCGGAGCGAAATCTTTATTTTCTTCAGCCACTTCAGTTAATACGTCAATTAAAGGTTTACTATTGAACGTCAAGTCTTGTAAAGTTTTTAAATATTCTTCTCGTATTTCGGCTTGTTTTTCAGTCAGTTGTTTCGCCGGTGTCCCCATTTTTCTGGAAATGTCGAAAAATTATTATTAGAATTGAGGAAGTGCGTGTTGATGAAATACGCGTTAGGTGATTGAACGCGAATGGATTGTAGAAATCTGAGGCAATGTTTTACAAACTTTAGAGAATATTTTCATAACAATTGAAACAAACACGATTGTAACATAATGGATATGCGATGGTCATACTTTATCTCGAAATTACCAACGAATACGTGAATTTGTACTGATGACTGTTTTAGTAATAGAAATTTAGGCAACGATAAGTGAGGTATACAGAACTGATAATGATAATTAATAAAAAATATATTAGTAATGGTGTATCTAAGAAATATACGTTAGCTAATGATGGAAAATTGAAATTAGTATTTTTCGACGAATAAAAATTGAGTCGATTTTAAATGATTTGGAACTGGCAATAGTATTTTTCACGGGATAATAAACTGAAAGCAATATTTCCAACGTATGGTAAAGAGTATGTAACGGAAATGAGAACTTTTCTATTTTCCTTCATCTAATATGGAGAATTTTTCATCAATGCAAAATGTATGTAGAATGTTATCATTTGAGTGAATTAAAGACATATAATATCAAAGTTATCAGTAGATTGAATAAATACTTGGGAATAATATAATTAAATCGTAACATGTTGAACTTCCGAATTTCTAATCTTAATTACAAATATCAAAACCGAAAACGATAAGCTAGTAAGTAGTTCAAAACTGATCACTAAAACCGAGAAAACGAATGATGCAAGCACACCAGCTGAAAATTTGAAACGTTTGTGGTTCCAAATGGGAACCAACAAGCCACGACCACGACCAACGTCAGCACTACACTAATTTCTTTTTATCAACAAATTCATTCGGTCGTGACAATTTTGCAACTTCAATGCCAAACACTCAAGTGATAAGTAATGCGTATACATAAATAATGTAAGATAGTTTGACAAGTTTGATTAACGTGAAAAGTAAGGTTCAACGGATAAACAATTGATAACTCGAGCATATCGTTGGCAACGTAGGTGCAAGTATTACATATGACGTTAAAACTTTCTACAACTCAATTTCACCGTTTATGGCATGACTAATTGCAGTAGTTTAAAAAATAAATCGATATATTAAAATATATTACGTAATTACAGCAGATGGAATTGTTTACTAGCATTGTTCGTTGGTAAATTATTTTTACTTGGCGAAGGGCGATATAGTATCCACGTTATTAGTGATATGATTTTTGAACCCATAACTCGCGATGGTTTAAAACGAACCATAGGAATAAACGAGAAATAATTATCGATATTCGATGTACACGGATACATGACGAAAATTAACGTACGGATTTCACGTAAAATAAGTTATCGTTCGTAGAAAGATTGTAAAATTATCACATCGTGTACGAATGAATAAGATGTATAACTTACCAATCAACATGAGAAATTACGACGATATACCGAGAATTCCATGAAAGCTTAACAAACTTTTAGTATAAATTATAAAATTATAAAATAAAAACGGTAAAACCGAAAGTTTACACTTTCAATGACACAACTCTACAAATACGAAAATAATAATGGTGGATGTTCGTTCAATTTTCAGACGTATTATGATGTTTTTCTCATTCTCGTTCTCCTTTCCTTTGTCCCTCCCATATTCGAAAATTTCCCTCGTTTTTCCCTCCAACACTAAATTCCCTTTTTTTCTCTTTGTGAAACGAATACGGCATTCGACAAAAAACCGGTTGTGTTCTTGCAAATACATACTTAAGGTGCGTAGTTTTGGGGTAGCTTACAAGTGTTTTTTTGTTGATCTTTTGTTTTACAAGAGAAGTGTATCCTATTTTCGCAAATCCTTGTTACTTCGCTTCTGGTGCGTTGTATAACGTTCATCTAAAGGAGTTTTTTGCTGATCGTACGTATTAAAAAAACAAATCATGTTTTTTCTTCAAATCCTTCCTACAGATGCACTATGTTAAGCATATTTGAAAGTGTTTTTTTGGTAATCGCAAATGTTGAAGAATTTTCACAACATTGCATTGCAACATTTTCATTGTGTAAAAATTGTAATGCTAGATTCGCAACATCCTAGAATAAATTTTGATTTTTACAGACTCCATCTTTAATTGAAGAAGGGAGTTGTTTACGTAATTTCCATTTTATAAGAATTCAATAATTAGTGAAATAATAAAGCACGATATATTCAAATGTAACTGTTTTCGATTCGAGTTATGCGTTTTAAAATTGTGTAAAGATGTGGCAAATATGGAACCCAGGTTATTGATTTTGCATAAGTTATAGCTAATTGGTGAATGCACGGGCAGAAACAGTTTATTTCAACGTCAACCAGTACCGTTTCATTTGTCCCCGTTAGATACTTTAGTGAAAAATTTAATTTTGCGTTTTCCGTGTGATACGGCGTCAGAATAAGTCGGAAACGGAATGTACGCAAAAGGCAAAGGATCTACGGTACCTTCAGATGCACAAGCTCGTGAAAAGTGAGTTCATGAAATACATATAATGTGCCAACTCGCTGGTGAATTATGGAACTGTCTTGATTACAAATTATGTTCTGTAGTTATGTGTCACACATTTAATGTACATTTATCGAAGAAATTAGTAATATTAATGTTCGTTGGTTGCTTAGGTTTGATATAATTTGCCGGCTTTAAGGTATTGAAAAAATGTTAATTTTCAGCTGATTTTTTTTTACAACTAAAGGTATTTTGAAATTCGAATCAACTTGAAGATCATTTATCGGTTCTACGTGATTATTTGTGTGGGAGATTTATATGTGTTTCTAATGATCTGATTTTAATTTCAGGTTAGCCTTATATGTTTACGAATACTTATTACACGTCGGAGCACAAAAAGCTGCACAAACATTCCTAACAGAAGTAAGATAGTTGATTCTGATTCTAGTTGATATTCATCTTCTGTTTTTGTTGATCTAATAGGCCAATTTTGTTACTCATTTATTTTTTAGATAAGATGGGAAAAAAATATTTCCTTAGGAGAACCACCAGGTTTCCTTCATTCTTGGTGGTGGTAAGTTTGATTCATTATTTTTTAAATTTCCATCTGCAACGTACAAGTGTACTATTGTTATACTTGTTCCAGTGTATTTTGGGATTTATACTGTGCAGCGCCGGAAAGACGAGATACCTGTGAACATTCTAGTGAAGCTAAAGCATTTCATGACTATGTGAGTAAATTCGTTCTACCTATTCGATAGTAAATTATTTCTTTCATCTTATTATTATTGAATTGTTTATTACAGGGATTTGTAAATTCCGGTTATAACGTAAATGGAATCGGACACGTGAGTATTTGCATTATTCAGCTCTCAATCTATGCATCCAAAGACTTGTATGTAATTCTTGAATTATTATTATTATTCATAGAATGCTGGACCAGCACCCAGTCCTATTGGTCAAATGCCACCCAGCGATGGAATGCCTGGCGGACCTATGCCTCCTGGATTTTTTCCTGTGAGCATGATTCCGAAATGATTCCATTTTCAATATACCATTTCTTTGAACAAACTAATGTAACGATTTATGACAAATTTTTTCAGCCTTTCATGGGACCCCGATATCCCACCGGACCTAGGCCTGGTGTGAGAATGCCTCAAATGGGAGGAGATTTCAATGGAGTAAGTATTACAGTGTAGCTGGAAAGTACTCTTTATGAACGATTAAGTATTACTACAATTTTTAAAAGCGAAATTCATTACAGCCTCCTGGACAACCGATGATGCCAAACACAATTGATCCATCTAGACAAGGTAAGTTGATGCGTTAGAGTCATCACAGTGAATTAAATAACTAAAACTGTGGACTTTATCCTCTCGAATTTTCATCGCTCTTTTAATATTCACGTATTCATTTTAACCAGAGCTGGAAAATATTTAAGAAATTCACCTCATGTGGTAATTTGTGCTACATTTTGAACATTACTGCTTTAAATTCATTTTGATTTTTTTCCCTTATGATGAAATAAACGAAGGTTTTTGTCCTTACTAATTATATAATCGATGCGAGTGGATTTACTGACATTCTATCGCTTTAGTAATGACAGTGTGGTGGAAACTCATTTACATTGATAACGATTTAAACTCTTTTGAATCAATGCGCTGAAAATTAGGAGTATCATTTTGAAAAATAAGAGGTCAAGTTGTTCAGTAATTCGTGAACAATTTCTCGTTGAATTAGCAAGCAAGATTGGACTGCATTTGAGATATGTTACTTGCTTTGATTTTTTTTTTTTCAAGTCAGCAGCAACGCCGCATTACTGAAGCTGAGTTTTTAATTGAGGCTGATTCAACAGTTGATTTTCTTAACCTCTTGATGCCCAAACTCAGTACCAAGGCTGAAAGCTCTCACCTTTGCCTCCAAAACTATGTGAGAGTTGAATTCAAAATATGTATTATTTTTGCCCAAATAATCATATGAACCTTTTTAATAAATTTTAGCTATTAGGTTCCTCAAGTTTTCTTGACATTTTGGCAATCCCCCATTTTAGATCCATTTTGACGAAAATTAAGGGGTCGTAAACTAATCTTCGACAATTCCCACATGCAAAGTTTCAGCTTTTTAGTACATTTTCGATGTGGATGGCAAAATTTCTTGATGTGATTTCTCTCCTTGAAGTCGATTTTCTCTGACCCCCCTCACCCTCACCTTTTCATAACCCTCTTAGAAAGCCGTAATTTGAATATGTGAGTAATTTTGGCATACTTGCTCATATGAACCCATTATTAAAATTTTTTACCTTTCTCTATATCCAGTTGAATTTTGAAAACTAATTCTTCTTCTTCTGCCTCCCCTCCTACATCATCTGTGAAAGTAGATTTGGGATTCACATTTGAAGCTGAAATTTGCATATGTTGATGTCTTTAATTCGCTCTTTCCTACAAGATTATGAAGCAAATTGAGTCATTCTCCTACCCTCTTCGGTCTTTTGAAAATTTTGAGTAGACCGCCATTTTGAAGTGAACCAAGAATTTAAATAATGATTTCTCGCACATTCGCGTAAAAAGTTTCGCACCAAATTTCCAGCGACTTTTCATCCATATGTTCTTCAACTAATTGTATTTTTGTAACGGTGAAATTGTTCAAAATAATAATTTCGTTATAATGGTGAATCGTTTTGCATCATTGCCCAGTTTTTGAAAGTTCTTTACTAAATCAATTTTTATTTATGTTTTTGACTGTCAAATTGCGCTGCTGTTGTATTTTATTTACTCCATATTCTAGTGTAGGAAATTTGGCATCTTGCTTGCATAGTGTTCAATCGGTCTGATGGTATAAATACTAGTACATACTTACGGGTGTAATTGTTCAACAGGTGATAAAGGTATATTACCCTGAACGTGTGCGATAAGAGACAACAACTAAACTGTAGGATGCAGTTTAAATTCGTCACTTATTGAGGAAAAACTTTCCATTTTGATTAAATAAGTACATATCTTTAGACTAGAAAACATTTGGCTACCATATTGTAATCTCTATAATTATTGGTGATAAATATGGCAACAAAGCGCTTATCAGGAGGATCTAGCTTCGTGGACCGCACTATAGCTAAAGAGACGAAAATTTCAAATACTGTTTCAGAGAGAATCGACGCATCGAGAAAAAATTAACCCAAATATGTGTTCAACCAAAATGCTACGCTGGTGTGAATGTGATCGCAAGCGTAAAAAAAAAAAGTGAAATATGAAATTATTTGACCCACGTGAATGTTTGCATGTATCAAGTTATTGAATTTCAAATTTCGTTATCAACCAGTACTTTTGTATTCACTAGAAATGTTGGCAGTTATTCACTTGTAAGGAATCGAATCGCAAAACTCGATTACCTCCACGTTTGAACTGGCCACCCACGACTTAGTTCAAATAATGGAAGTTGCATTGGGGTTTGAAGGAAAATTAGATCGTGCTAGTGTGCTTTGATATTTAGAATGATGAAAGGAATAAAATGGTAAGCCTGTGTGCAAAATGAAAATCGAATTTATGAGCCCAAGGCTTCATGCTTAACACTACATACAAACAACTCTGTTATATTTCTTTTAAAATTTGATTTTTTGAAAATTTAAATTACGGTAATTCTCGACATTAAAATATGGGGAGGGGAGATACTTCATTAGCTCTCAAAATTCCTTATTTTCTCATTTCTTTTGCATAATATGACTTTCATTTTTCCAAAAAAAAACCGAGGAATCGAATTCTACGGTAAAATGGGGGGGGGGGGGCTTCCTAGCTATATACTGAAGACATGAATATTTTGTTGATTTTGGAGAAAAAAAAAATTTTACTCATAATTTCAATATTAATTTGTATATGGTTTTATGAGAGTTTATTCTTGGTCCCTCTAAATGTATTTCGTATTATTTCTACTTCGCTTTTCAAATCCCAATGGTATACATATCGATATACATACCTGAAAGTTGGGCATTCACCTATGATTGAAATTGAGGTTCAGATCTAACTGGTTGGTGCAAGCACCTTGCGCTTTGGCCATTTATAGCCTATTGTGCCCTACAGCTCATCATCACCTAGTTATTAAGGGTCCATAAGAGCCTCAACTGATAATACAAGAACTACTGTGCAGTTATATGAATCGAGTTGTATCAATTAGGGTTTTCTTTTGGAGAGTCAGCTTGTATGTATATCACCGTACAACTTTCATTATTAGGATTATATCCTCCTACCTATGTAATTTTAAAGTCCCAGATGGATAACTTGAGGAATCCAACGCAGGAGACTCACTAATGAGCTGCTACATATATATACCTGTGACCAAGATATGGAAAGGAGTTGAAGGATTTGTTAAAGGAAGTATAGATAACCCAGCCGCAGAGTGTGCTTCGAGAACAATGGAATAAATTCTTATCATTGTAGCTGAGATTTATCAGGGTTGCAAAGCCCGCTCCAGGAACCACAGTTGCTCTGGCACATACTGCAGTCCGAAATTCCAAAAGAACTGAAGAAGGAAAACTCTGGTATGGAGAAATAGGAAATAATGCCAGACCTAGATAGGGTGTCTCGCAGAGATGGGGCGATTCTGAATCGCGAGTAGGAATCGCGGAATCGGATTCGGAATCGGAGTCCTGATGAGAAGGAATCGCTTCTTTATGGAATCGGAGTCCCAATCGATGAATCGTATGCTCGCGATTCCCTTTGCGATTCTTGCGATTCCTTTAGTGTTGAAAGCTGTTAAATTAGTCCAAAACAAGTGAAAATTGTCATTTTGAAATATGAATGAAGTAAAGCATTAAATGAAAGGTGAGCAAATCACAAAAAGAGTATAATGGTCCAGTGTTGGGTATTATTTTGCCACCTTAAATGTCCTCAATTATCATTAACATGGTGACCTATCCTAGAATTTTTTCAAAAAGAGAATCGCGACGGAATCGCAAGGAATCGGATTCATGAATCGGAATCCATTAGTGTAAGGAATCGCTTTTTTAGGAATCGGAGTCCGTTTTTCATGGAATCGCAACTTCTGGAATCGGAGTCCTTTGAGACTGGGATCGCCCCATCTCTGGTGTCTCGGGTTTACCAGGCCTGTATTCGCTAGATGCGAATCCCGGAGAAATACTTATGATTATGTGTGGTCTGAAACACGAAAATTTGAAGAACTCCCCTCCCCTCCTGCTCCCTCCCTTATTTGATAGATTTCAATAGCTATCGTTTCGAATTAAAAACTCGGCTAAAAAAAAAGAAGATAGTATGAAACTAGCGATTTTCACGCAATTATGATTTTATTTCAAACCTTTTCTTTCCATAAATAAAACGAACATGACTTTTCTACTGAATCCGTCATTAATTGTGAATAATTTTACGATTCATAATTGACTTTCTCTTACTACATAATTCGAAGCTTAGCTTACGTGCGATTGCGTATCACGACGTGTTTCTAACAATATTCTTTTCCAGCTCTGGTATTTCCCCGTGAAATACCCGAGTATACGCGTGAAACCGGTCGGTAAAAAAAAAAATGACGGAAATTCCCGCAAGTGACTCGAAAGACGATTTTCGTGTGACGTTTTCTTGTATTCAGTTTGTACGTTGTGCATGCAATTTATTATTTAAAACTGACTTCCATTATCGAAAATCGTGCATGTATTGGAATTTCAATAATTATAGATTTCGTCGTACGACGTTTTTTTTTTTGCGAAAATATAAATTTATATTTTTCAAAACATGCTACGAACTACACTTCGAGGGTATTACTTTACGAAAAACGAGTGAAATTAATTTAAAAAGATCATTTATAATAATTGATATAATTTGTTACCAGTTTTTATTTTAGTCTTGTTTTCTGTCTTCCATTAGGTGAAGGCGGAGAGTATGTAGGTTGGCAAGGTAGGACTTATTTGTTTATTACCTTTGCATTAGAAATAGTAAAACGCACAAGCACCTGATATTATATTTGTCACTTGTTGGCTTGAACTGTTTGAAAATTGTCGCCATTGTCTTTACGTGTAACAGGGGGAGTTGTATATGTATTGGCTTGCGCTGTTTGTGATATTGTACTTTGGTGTTGTAATATTGGTCGCTGAGTTGTATGTTTTTGTTTCGGTGCATTTTTCCAAGCATCGGTTTTTGTTTCGGATTTTGTATTATTTGCGTTTTGTTTCTTTTTATTTTTCCATTTTTGGTCGATGTTCTACGTTGCCATATCGCTTTGTATGATGTGGAAACTGTTGTATAGTTGTTGAAAGACGGTTTCGCTTGTTTTGTTTTTTTTGCCTTTGGTTTTTTTATTTTTCTCTATTTTGAAGGGATGTAAGCAGGTTCATGAGGATGGATGAGGTGATACTGGCGTGTTATTGGGAAAGAAATGCTTTATTCGTATTGGTTTATCGAATTATAGTGTAAATAGCACGGCGATATTGTTTTGCACATTTTCAAATTAAGCCTGTAATTATGTTATTTGTTCTCTTTTTTATGTGCGCGCCTGATATCGCGAAGGGGGATTTTTAATGGCGATGGTAAACATGTTCGTATTGGTACTTGTATTGAAGGCTGTGTCTCTAATGATCTCTTGTTTGGGTTTTATTTATTTGTATATCGGTAGCTTTGCTTTAATTGTTTTTCACTTTATGACACGCTTCGTATGTATGTAGATGTAACCAGATGTCTGTAATGTTTAACCTAAGTGTTTTAATATTAGATTTATTTTTATGTTGTAACATAAAGACTCATGTTCTTTGATCAAAAGTTAATGCGTACTTTTTTTTGGTGGAGTACGTATATTTGCGCAGGGGTGGTGAACGATACCAGAACAAAACTTTTGGAACGATCGATAAAGGAAAGAATTTCAGTTAATATAATCGAATATTCAGTGACGAAACGAATCAGCTTTTTTAATTACGAATGAGTACCGAAATAGGAGAAATCAATTTTCTGAATTGATAACCAATACCGAAACTAAACAGATCAATAATTCATGAAACAAATAAGAAGAACAGAACTGAACAAAAAATTAAATGTATTCGTTTCGAAACCTTTATCTAGCCCTTGAAGCTGGTAAGACTGTAAAGTCTTGAAAACCTAAAAGTGTGTTCGCAATCGTGAAAACTCACGATGTCTTCGATTTGTTAATTTTTCAGTTGAAATCACGTAGTGACGGATTTAAATACGATGATGTAGCTCCCTTAGGTTAATTCAGTGTTTCGCTTTGCTATGCAGTATATGTGCTTTTAGACGAGCAATCAAGTTCCACCTCCCACTCCCCCCTTCAATCCGAGAAAAGTACTATCGTAATTTATTAAACAAAAAAATAATGAATCAAGGGTAGAAATCAGAAATTTGCAGAATGGTATTTTTCGATTTTTTCAACTCATGGAGATATTATGTATAACTATGTACATTTTTTTTTTTTTTTTTTACTTCTTGATATATCATTCAGAAATGTATTTTATTTTAGAAATTTTTTTCGTTGAAAAAAAAAATGCATTGTTGAATTTCCGCAGAAAAGGGTTTCCGCTGGCACCAAATTTGAAAAACAGTTTTGACGACTGATTCTTAATCTAGAATGTATAAAAAAAATTAGCTTGGGTGTTATTTTATCTAGATCTTTTCCTTTCGAAAATCTACCCCTCTTTCTTGAAAATGCTGCTATCTCCCCTCCTATTGATTCTGCAAAAAAAAAAAAATTTCAAACAAAAATGTTGTTTTTGAAGGCTTCTCTGCATTTTTGTTCGTTACAAAAATTCCATTTGGAGCAACCCTTGCATCTTAAATTTCAAAGTTGTTTTTATAGAAATACTCAGAATGAAGTTATTCTCATTTAATATATAAAATATCAAAGGTAGCGAATAATGTGTAATAAAAAAAAAGTATTCAAAATAAAAATTTATATTCAAAAGCAATTTTTGAAGAGAAGTGGACCCTTTGGGTGTGAAGGCGGGGGGAGGGAAGGGTATTAGGATGAAGCTTTATATACATGAAGGGATTCTCTCAAGCGGAGAGGATAGAAGAAATGGCATCTAAGCATTATTTTCTTCTAAAGTAATGCATTCTAGGTTAAGAATTGCTTTTTACATTATTAACGAACGGATGCAGTAATTCGACTATACTAAGACAAATGCTTAAAAATCAAGAAAAAAGTTTTAAAAGTCATGAAAAAAAATTTCAAACATTATTAAAGTACCTGAAAAGGTAAAAAAAATTGTTTCATATTTTTTGAATTCTAAGAAATATTACCTTATATATGTTTTAAAAAAATAAAAATTATCGAGATATTTTAGCCTTCTTTGTATCATTTAGAAAATGTGAATATCCAAAATCTGAAAAAAATCAAGTAATAAAAAGAATGAAAAATGAAAAAAAAAAAAAAAAAGATTGAAAATCAGAGAAATTGTCTGAAATACTTTTTTCATTTTTTTTTTTTTTTTTTTTTTTTTGACAATTGCCTCAAAATAATTCGCAGTCTACGTAGTCTGTGCGTAAATCTTTTACTGTGTATACTCCATAGTGTAGTTTCGATAGTAGTGAACGAAGCGGGTAAAATACCAAAACAATAACAGAATAAAAGAGTTCTTTATTCACCACCTCTGCATTAGGGTTTCACTTGTAAAATGATAATTATTCTATTTTTTCACCTATACCAAGTAAACAAGAGTCTCTTCGTCCTTGAAACGAATCCTCGAAAAATAACCCTAGTATATGAAAATTGAAATGAAAATAATTAACTATTAAATATCGATTATTTTTACGAAATATATGATGTAGAATTTCAAGGAAAATTATGGCTAATTTTTCTTCGTCTATGAGAAATAAAATTTGACTTCTACATACAAAAAAAAAGGAATTGTCTAATTCTGAAATTTATAAAAAATTTTTGTAATCCAAGTCCCTAGTGCCATGTGGCGTTATGATTATTGTTTGTAAATTTTTTTGGAGAGTTTATTCGAAAGTCATACAGAATTATTTTTTAGCTGACACCAATCAAAAAGACTAATGCCATTTTAGGAAGTGCTATCCGAATAAAATACCAATATTGGAACGGAAATCGTTCCATATCATAATCACTTTATGTGTTAGAAATATTGTGTATCTATGCTTGGAAATGAATTATTACTCTCTTGTGATTTTTTTTTCTCTTGTGAATTGGAATGGGTTAAAATATTCGTATATTTGTTTTAAATAATATTTTTCGAAGCTCGTTTCGGCTTTAGTGTTTTTTGTTTATCGTAAGAAAATATTGTACGTATACGATGATAAATAACTGTATGATATCTGCATCAGGTCCACCTAGCATGAGTCCGATGAATCCTAGAATGAATCCGCCACGCG
Source organism: Phenacoccus solenopsis (assembly GCA_009761765.1). Lineage (NCBI taxonomy): Eukaryota > Metazoa > Arthropoda > Insecta > Hemiptera > Pseudococcidae > Phenacoccus > Phenacoccus solenopsis. Next base: position 9,246,782 of record CM019754.1, on the reverse strand, counting down.
GCCCAGGTATGGGACCGATGGGTCCAAGCTCGTATGGACCAGGTGGTATGCGAGGTCCTCCACCTAATTCGAACTTAGGTCCGGGTCCGGGTGGCCCGGGACCCAGTGCTGGAATGTCACCGATGTCGATGGCTGGTCCGAGTGGTGGAAGGCCGCAGTGGCAGCCGAATACGTCAACGGTAAGGATGGTTCGTTCGAGTGATTATTTCTTTTCCTAACGATACGAACGGGCTGACGGGGAAATTGATTTGAGTTTTTTTTATTGCAGCCTATGAATTATTCTTCGTCGTCTCCGGGAACGTATGGGGTAAGTTGAGATTTTTTTGTGCTGAAAATTGCGCGGAGCGTTGAATTCGTCAGATAGTATTTTGCAAGTTGGAGGAAAGCTGAGTGAAATGTTCATTTTATCGTTTCGAAGGGAATTTTATCTTGTAGAAGAAATTTGTTGATTATATTTCTCTTAAATGTTGCCACTTCGGTATTACTGCAACTTATATGCTGTGAGTGGTGATAAAGTGAATCTCAGATTCTGGGTATCGATATGGTATTTTATCGAGTGCCGGTGAAGAATATCGTTCAAGTTTTCATTAATCTGTAACATAATCGAAATATTTAGTTACTCGATCACTTATTAAATTGTTTCGAATGGCAAAATTGTTTCACCCCATTCTTCTAAATATCAATGTCTATCTGACCCAACGTACAGCACTTTGTTCATTTTGAGGAAAACTCAGATTGGTAACCTTACAATTTTTTTTTAATTTTAGGGACCTCCCGGATCAGCTGGTCCACCAGGACCTGGAACACCTATAATGCCTAGTCCGCAAGGTATGACCCAGTTTTTTTAGTGGTGTGAAGAAAATAGTATATTGGCTTTTTTTTTACAATTCGATTCGTTTGGTTTAGGTGGCGAAAATATGTACACAATGATGAAACCAGTTCCTGGAGGAAGCATCCCAAGCGTGAGTATTGAATAAGTTTTTCATAGGCTTGATCGTTGCTTGCAATTGTGATTGGGAATGGACGAGAGTCCGTTGTGCAGAAATTATGAATTTTCGATATTTACCACGTATTTGTTACGTAATTTAAAGATTCTTTCGATGGAAAATTTTACAACGTGAACTCATGCAATTGGAGCTACGATGAACGCCTGATTTTTTTGCAGCGTTGCCAACCTTGAGGATCTATTTTGTGTATATTCATCGTTTTTTGGATATTTTTATGAAAATTTACAACATTTTTTTTTTTCAACTTCAGTCGAAACACATCGATTCGTATTGAATTCTTTCAATTTTTATATGTAGTAGGAGTTCCGCTTTTGATTCCTTCGTGACTCAATCTCTGTCTGAATCCTGTCCGTAAATCTTCAAAATGTTGAAATGAAAGTAAAATATTTATTTCGAATCTTTGTGTATATGTATCATCCCAACAAATTACCAAAAACATTGCAAGAGGAAGAGGAAAGTAGGTCTAATACCCAGAAACAGACAAGAGCCTAATAAAAACTACATGAGGTAATTTTAGACTAATAAAAGGCAATAAAACTATAGATCTGCAATGGTGACTGGTGTGACTCACTGGTAGTTCATTGTATAGATAGGACAATAAAATCGTCCATCTCTTCATGGTAGCAAGTAAAATTTTGTGGTTGTACTTTGGACCTGCCATTTCATATGAGAGTCTTATAGTATAAGGGATTTTTGTAGGAAGAAAGGTCACTATTATTAATGGTAACCACAGGTGGTCTAGTTAAGTGATAGAACTGTATAAAACAGGAATATCCTTAGCAATAGAGCAGAGGTGATAGATGTTAGCTACATACGTATAATATGTATATTACGTGCCTCTAATAAGACTGCTACGAAACGTTATCTGGAATTCTAAAACAATACTAAAAGCATTTTTAGCTGAAGTTATAGCTATTGGGATTTGTCTGATTTGGAAAGGAGACGTAGGGTTTATATCTTTAGTTTCAGATCATTTGTGGTCATGCGGTAAATTCCGTACTTCTTTGTATATATTTTTCCTCATTTCGTGGCATATTAAAGGAATTGAAATTGAAAATAGAGATAAAAAAGTTGGAAAAAAAGGAAACGCCAACGTATTTAAATTTCAGCCACCTAAAAGAATTTGAAGAGAAGGATATTATTTGACGCGTCCTTATGTTCTCACCAAATTTGTTTAGGAAATTTGAGTTTTGTATGTGGGATTAGTCAGAGAGCAGAATATGAGCCTCAGAATTCAGGTCAAGATTAATTCAAAATGACGCACAGTAAGAATTTGAGGAAAGTTTGGGGAATCTTAAATAGGTCAGATTTGGACTCATTTGATAACTATCCACATTATCATGTAAGAAGTTGAAGGGAATGAAGAACTGATCTGAAATGTAGTGTGGAATGAATGAAATGCATGAATTTTTTATGGTTTTCCTATGATCGAATGTGTTCGAATCAATTTCCTGTATTATTGCTTTTGGAAAGGAGGGGGAAAAAGTGGGGAAATTCCTTGAGTATATGTAATGTAAGCGAAAGACTTCATATTACCCATCAAATTCAAGTCGAAACGGATCTAAAATTTTGGATGAACCAGAATTTGAGGAATATTTCTAGGGCTTCACATAGCACAAATTTAATGATTATAGATTCGCATTATATCATAAATTCAATTTATTCGTTAGTTTAGCAGAGGAGAGTTGAAAGTTTTTAGACATGAGTGTGAAGAGGTCACCAGCATTATGTGCTAGTTTGAACATGTACCCTCGCCTCTAAAAACTTAGCTTCATGTTATTGATTCTTACTTCTACTCATTTGTTTTGTTTGTTTTTATTATTTTTTTTTTCATCAACCTTGAAGTTTGAAAACATAAATTTACTGTTTTTTTTTTGTTTTTTTTTTTTTTTTCTCTGGGAGTTGGAACTCTTACCTAGTCCAGCAGGTTTCTTTTAATGATGGGAATTTTAATAGGCTTTATAAATATCTACAAAAGAAGAAAAAGTTGTGTTACTTGTAAAATTCGTGATTATATAATTTACCATCACATTATCTGAAATTTACCCCAAAATTACCTGTAACTTAGCAATAATTTCCCGATAATTTTCTAGTAATTTTGAAATTTACTCTGAATTACTATAATTTATCTCAATAGTTTCTCGGTAATTTTGAAATCTATTCTCGAATTACTTGTAATTTACCAACGGTGTAATGATGATTTACCGGTAATTTTAAAATTTACCTTGAGCTACCTGTAATTCACCAAAAAGTTCCCAGTGATTTTGAAACTTACCGCTGAATTACCTGTCATTTGCCAACAGTATAATGGTAATTTTGAATTTTACCCTTGCATTACCCGTAATTTACCAATAATTTCCTGGTAATTTTAGTAATTTTGAAATTTACTCTTGATTACCATGATTTACCCTAATAGCTTCGCGGTGATTTTGAAATCCAGCATTGAATTAACTATAATTTACCAACAGTGTGACGGTAATTTACTGGTAATTTTAAATTTTACCCCTTGAACTACTCGTAATTCATTTGTAAGTTCCCGGTAATTTGCCAGCAATTTCAAAATTTACCACTGAATTACCTGTATTTACCAATAATGTAATGATAATTTATCGGTAATTTTGAAATTTACCTCTAAGTTACCGTAATTTACCAATAGTTTCGCGGTTATTTACTGGTAATTTTCAAAAAATGCAAATTAAAAATAAAATTGGAATTTTATAAAATTTTCATTCGGCTGTATACTCGAAGCATCGATCCTTTCGTCGGTAAAATTGGTTGGTGACGCTGCCGATTCGGCGCGAATACGACGACGTTGGCTAATACGTACATTATGCGATAGGATTTCTCGATGGGTAGCGGACCCGAAGGCGGCCCTTTAGGCCCTATGGCGCCTAACTCGATGGGTCCTGTGATGAACGGCGACGGCTTAGATATAAAAAATTCTCCATCCAATGGAGGGCCCGGTACACCGCGCGAAGACAATAGCGGCGGAATGAACGATTATAATTTAGGCGGTTTCGGCGGGCCGGCAGAAAACGTAAGTATTTTCGAATTATTTCGTTAGCCCACGTATCGGGCCTACCTATACGTATGTACACACACGATTAAGCTTATCGAAAAACGGCTCACTGGTAGCGAAGAAAAGAAGGTGACGATGCTAAAAAAAAAAAAAAAAAATGAATAAAAAAATAAAAGATAAAAATAAAAAACAAAACGAGAATTTCAAAGAGAGATACGAGTGTACCTGTACGTAGACTGTAGGAACCATTCGAGCCCTTCGGAAGCTGTGCGAAATATCAGGCAATCGAGCGTGTCGAAATATTTACGTAGCGAATTGTTCGACGTCACCGTCGTTTCTTTTGTATTCGCATTTAGACATAGATTAGCGTTTAGGGTCGTCGCGAATTTGATTTCGACGATGGATTTTTTTTTTTGTTTTTGGCCGCGTTTAGTTATTTAGGTTTAGGGGTTTTTTATCTTCCTTTTTTTCCTTTTTTTTTTTTTTTCAATTCTCTCTTTTTCTTCTTCTTTCTATCGTAATTAAATATTGTACGAATGTTCGCACAGTCCTAAATAGTAGAATAAAATGTTTTTCTAAATGATCGATGTAATTGGCATGCTGTTATTGAAAAGTCTACGGTGTAAAAGTAATAGAACTGTCTCTTTCATTTAGAATTACAGTTATTGGCACGTAAAAGAAGAAGTAAGTAAGTGAGTAAATAAAATTGGAAACCGATGGGAAAATAAATCACAGCCAGTAGCATAGAAGACTAAAAGAAAGACGCGTTTTATTAATTGTCGTTGAGCCGTTATTTTCATTCATCCAATTTTCGCTAGAATTATTTCATCGAGTATTTGTGCGCTTGGTTTGTAGTACGAATTTTTTTTTTCATTTAATTTAAAAACTAACTTAAATTTTCCAAGGTGATTATTATTTTTTTTTTTCCATTCTTTGTTTTATTGGAAACAATGTTACGATAATGTTTAAGATTAACCGAAAGCGTAGTGTTTTAAAACGACGTAAATAGCTTGTAATTTTATATTTTATGGAATTTGACTAGCGTTTGAAAAGAGAGAAAAATGCAAAAAAAAAATTATTAATTTTCGTAATCGACGGTAAAATTACGTTGTTTTTTTTTTTTATTGTAATTTAGAATTTTCGATTGTTGACATATTTATAGATGTAAAAATTTAGGACTGGAAGAACATTCGACCAATAAATTTATATTAGTGCGAAATAACATACATTACGATGAAAAGACGGAGGTTTCGAAAAATTTCGACGTTTTGAAATATTATGCGAATTTCAATCGAAACCTCGAGGGGAGAGAAAAAAACAACCGTGTTATGTACAGTACTTCGGTGTGGTATAATTTACGATTTTTTTTTCTTTCTCTGCGATCGAAAATGATGGTTTTTTGTTCTTTCAAAATGAAAACGAAACGATAACGATAATGGTGACGGTATTGACTACATTTAATATTATTTTAATCTGCGTATTATACATGTATGTATATTACTCGTATTTGAGGAAATTTTCGAATCACGTTTAAACGGTATTTGTGAAACGTGAAAATAGCGCGAGGTGGGATGGGTGATTTAGTTGTGACTGACCGAATGTTGGTGGATTCGTAATTTTTTTTCTATCTCTCTCTCTTTATGACTAATGAAAGAGATAAATTGTAGTTTCTTAATGAATTGAAAAACTTTTTAAATTTACTCAAAAGAGGTATTTGAAAGGACGCTCACTATCTTTTTTTTCGCTTAATGACGCATCTTGTTGTTTAAATAGGTTTTTTTAAAAGTAAAATCGATATATATATATCGAGAAAGTCTAAATAACTGTTGTATGATTTAAAAAAATTCTTTTAATGTATAAAATTTATCTTCGAGTCTGAATTATAAAAAAATATTCCACCATTACGCTTTATGGTTTTCATGGATGTAGAATTGATTGAATTGGGTTCATAAATAACGACGTTTTTCATTATTGACAAGAATCTACCATTTTATTGTCGTATTTTTTTTTTTTTTTTTTTGAAGATTTTTTTGCAAATTTTATGTTTACTTTCCCCCTCCCCCTCCAGCTTACCTACTATCTACCTTGTAGATAATATTGAAAAAATTTTCCATTTCATTACTTCAATGTAAGTTGTAGCAATCATAGTTGACGAAAAAATGTCATAAATGACCTTACGAATAAAAAACTGTCGATTTTTTTGGAAACATTTCAACAAAAGGGAAATATGAAATCGATATGAAATGAATAAAATTCGTACTCAAATGAAATTTCTTCTGTTGTTTTGAATATATTTTGAAGATAAGTTGACCATTTGAAATAATACTGAGTTTAATCTCCCTCCTCTTCCGTGCCTCTGGCCCAAGTGGCAGTACAAGGCACGCATAATAATAATAATAAAGTGTAAACAGAGAATCAGGGATTATGATGGTAACAATGCACAAAACTGAACACCGAAAAATGTAGCGGAGAAATAGATTAATTTTAATGAGTAATAAATGATCGAATTCATGAAGAGATCCGGGAGATGAAAAATAAATCGTGAAATAAAAATGGAAAATATAAAGATCTATCCTCTTCCCTCAAACATTGCTTCTCAAATCAAGTAGGTTGTAATAGCTATCGTTTTTAATCGAAAATTCATCCAAAAAAAATGTTCTTTAGTATCGTATACGAATATAATTAAAAAAAAAAAAAAAACTGATCATGAAACAAAATGATATGATGCAGATCTCTTAATGAATGAATAATTGAATATATTGTTGTAGGTTTGAAAAAATGTTTTTCTTGTAATTTTGAAGTAAATAATGGCTTAACCAGGAATTTGTCTTGAGGAGGGGGTGATCTCGATAAATGTTTATGATTTACATGTTGATGCCTTTAGATCTTTTATGCTGTGAAATTTATAAAATCCTATTTTTCTTGATTTTTTGAAGGAAGTGACTGTCGAAATTGAGAACTTCAATAAATTTATTTCTTAAGCAAATTTGCAATCGAGTATCTAATTTGTAGTTTAATTTCTTTTTCTTTCGGGAATTTATATCGGGGAAAAAAAATGTACACAAAAATTTCATTTGAGTTATATTTTTTTTATAAACTTGAAAAAATTAATATTTTATATATAATATGAAAAAGGTATTGGTCAAATTGAATTTTTTTATACTTTTTTTTCAACATGAAATTCCCCCCCCCCTCCTTCCAAAAAAATATATATATATAAAACTACGAATTAGATATTCGATTATGTTCTCAATGAATTAAAATTTGCTTAGTAAATATTTTTATCGAAGTTATTTTTTTAAAGTAAACTTCGTGGAATTTTTTTGCCAATTTATGAAGGATTGTGGGTAATTTTCAGTTTTTGTTTTTTTTTTTTTCGAGATAATTTCTGTAACGTTATCGTAAAAATAGAAACCGATATATTCCACCAAGTTATTAGTATGTTGGGAAAACTGTATATAGATTGCCAATCCCATTTATAGGTCAATTTTGACCTAGCTTGATTTCTTCCTCACTCAGTAAGAAGAATTTTTTAGATTCGAGCTGTTAATTTTGAAACTCGTGATCAAATGTATCGGACAAATTATCTGTTTTACTTTTCATTTATCGATAGATTATTCAGCATGTTGTGATATTTAGGTTGGAGATATCGGAAATTATGATCGATTTAATCTCAGATGAATTTTTAATAAAAATTATGTTTGTATCTTTTTGCTTCCTTGATGGTAAGATTGTTGAAACATAGTCATTGATGAAAGAATGGGGCTTATCATTTTCATTAATTGTCTCCAGCCTAAACGGCTGTTCAAAGCACAAGAAACGAAAGAAAAAGAAAGATTATTAATTTTTCCTTCAATACATAAATAAATAAATAAATAAAGAAGCAAATGAAATTGTTGAAACCTCGTGCTATTTTTACGTTAACATAAGCATACTTGACTTACGAAAGTGGCGAAATACCAACTAATTACGTGATGCAATGTTGACGAATTTGAGCGTCCGTGGAGTAGCGCCCAATATTTTATATTCCATTTTTGCTGATTAGTAAAATATTGTTTCGGATTGGAGGTTGTTTACTCGAAACAAGGTTAGGTAAAGAGACGAGCGTGTGATCGAAACAATTCTCAATTCCTATCCCTTTTTAATTTAAATACTCAGTACTCTTTATTATAACGATTTTTTTTTTTAATTTTAATTTTCGTTAATTTTACCTGCTATCTGTGATATAATTTTTTTTTCTTCATTTAATTTTAACGTAGTAATCGATCGACTCTGAAGGGTAAACATTTTGGATTTTTTTTCGAAATATATTTCCAACGAAATTGTAGCGAATTTTATTTTAATATCTTTATCGAAGGTTAATAAAGTACCTTTAGAAATTCAATAGTTGAAAAAAAAATTAGAAAAAAAAAACGAACACACTTATTTCATGGCTTATCACGAAATAAATTAACCAAGATTGCAAATAATTTTTTTAATTTTCATCAAATTCTATATCTAATTATTTTTACCCGAAATACGACGACATTATGATTTTCTCGTTGTCAATTATTTGCGATACCATAAATGATAGGCGCTTGTTGTTTGGAGTTTTTTTTATTCATGTTACAATTTAAGATGGTGCATTTGTTTTTTTGTTTTTTTTTGAAGGTTTTTAGTCGTAAATGATAACGTGTAAAATAACGTTAGAAAATTCTTTTATTTACCCCGACTTCGATTATTTGTGAAACGATTGATTAAAATTGTAAAGTGTAAAAACGTACTTTTTAAGCTTTTACGTGTGTAATTTGTTATTGTGTTTTTGCCTTCGTAAGTTTTTATGTGTATATTTCGGTTTATTGCTCAGTGTTATTTGTGATGTTAATTTATTGAATTGATGTGTTTTCAGTATTTATGACGAATAAATTTATCTTTATTTTTGTCGAGTTATTTGATGTTTATTTGAGATGCGCGAGGGGGTTAGGCACGTTTTTATTTTTAATTGAGATTTTTTTTGAAAGTAAGTATTGCATGAATGAGCCTTTTTTTGGTTTTTATCTGACGTGAGATGCATTTTATCTAGAATGTGTGAGGTTTTTTGTAGGGTGTTTCCTTTACGTTTTTTTTATTTTTATTTTTTTTTTTTTTTTTTTTTGTAGAGGTAATCGTGTTTATTTCAATTTTTTTTTTTTCTGAATAATTTTATTTCATTTATCCGTTTATTTTTAAGAAATACCCAGTCACTGTAATTCGCGAATATTGAAGTACAATAAAAGACATATTGTAATTGATAAGAAAATGTGTTGTTAATTAATTGATGAATTTTTTTTATATGTCCGACCTTGTTTATATTAGGTTATGGAAATGAAGAAAAAAAAAATGGCGCGCCTCGTATACGTTCTCCCTTGATAAAGAAATGCTTAATTAAAAATTACATAGCTTAATTAAAATTAACATATGTGTAACGATTATAAACAAATGTTCGATTGCTTGATATATGCACCCAATTTGCTCGAGACGATGTGCGAAACGTTTATGGAGGACGAGTACGTGAGAAAGGGCTGAGAGGCTTGTATTAGCGCGCGGATGAGTCGACCAAGGCCCACGTGGGCCGTTAACGATTAAGCGTATCGTATGCATGAACGACGCTGCCAGTACGGTAAAAAGAAAATGTATCTATTTGGTTTTCTTACAGGACCAAACGGAATCGGCGGCGATATTGAAGATTAAAGAGAGCATGCAAGAAGAAGCGAAACGATTCGAAAAAGAGGGTGATCACCCGGATTACTATTTGAATTAATTTAATTTTATTTTTTTTATCGTTATTGACGATATTTTGTTCCTCATGGAAAGTGCAATTCCATTTTTAAAAACATTCATGACGGGGAAGTACATTTGAAAATATTTTCCAATCGTCACGACAAGGTGTCGATGAGGGGAATTAACGTATAGGGGTTTTATTCGTCGAAAATGATCGTCGTGTTTCCTTTCTTTTTTTTTTTGAATTTTTTTAAATAGTTATAGAATTGTTTACGTTTTTATTATTTTTTTAAAATGTATATTTTTTAAAGAAGGGAAATGAAGCTTAACGTATGTGTAAGACAAGTGTAGACTTGGTTTCATTTTAGTCTATTTTTGGGTGATTTTTATTTTTTATTTTTTTTTTCTCTTTAGTTAATTTAAGTATTTATTAGTTCGGGTGCGAATGTGGCCGATGGATGGTCTATATGTATATATACGCTATATACGTTCCGAGTTCCGTTATCGATGTAGAGTTGTAGGAGATCTGGATCTTTATGAATTGTGTATTTAATTTCTTTGTATTATTAAGTTTATTCGTCTTGTTTTTTTTTTTTCAATCATTGAGGGTGATTCAGGTTTTAGGAAATGCTTTGTTGGCTTTATTTTATGTTGCGTATTCGAATGTTAATTGGCGGTTGTTTAAAACGGTGTTCGGTTGTTTTATCAGTTTAGGAATTTTTAGTCATATCGTAATATTAAGATTTTTTACCGAGAAGAGCAAATTGAAAATTTTATGATGTCTAATTTTTAATGCAGTCCGAAAGTGGGAAGTTGAAGTGATTGAGAATGTTTTGAAAAAATAATAAAATTATTAATAATAATGGTATTCAATTCGAAATACGGAGAAACAAAAATTATTATATTTTGAATTCATTTTTTTTTCTTCCAGCTTTTCTCCTTGTTTTTATTTTATTGTATTTAAAGTAGTACATTTATTCCCAAAACTACTTCTAAATGGAATTCAGGTTTGGTTCATTTTATTTTTTATTTAGTTTAGATTCTTGTAATGTTGAAATGTTGAAATTTTTTTTTTTGTAATTGACTGTTTATCATCTATAGTGTGATTGATGAGATATTTTGATTAACTATGACCAGGGTCAACGCGTGATTTAATTTTGACCGAAGAAGCTAATTGCTAATCATATTGTAAAATGAAACTGGTACTTGCTTAACCCTAGAACACACCACATGTGTACAAATGTACATATCAAGGTTGTACGTTGCTGCATTTCCGCCTAATTGCAACAGAGAAGTGCGATTGTTCTCGTATCTGTTCCTCATTGAATGATGAATAAGCGCGTGCAACGATGATTGCCTATCGGCCTATTTGCAGGGGCCACCAATATTTTTCAAGTGAAAAAACATTGAATTTTACAATAAAAAAAAAATTAATTGCATATATTTGCATATCAAATACATGCTATTTTTTATTTTGAGATAGTTTCATTCGTATGTACTGATACAAACTAACTCCCTTTTAGATGACACTAAGCCTTTTCATGAAAAATATTTTGCTGAGTAAAATAAATTGTTATTGACTGACTAGCTCCTGCTAATGGATGACGATATTACCCCTTCAAAAAAATTTGATAGGCAACCCCTAATAACTACGCTAATTTTTTTCCATCAATTACGGCAGAGCAGTGGCAACATTCACTACAAAAAAAATTATTTCGTGTCTTTTCCTCAAAATTTTGTATTTTTAATTTTTTATACAATTTAGGTGCCCCTTCGAAGCGGAGAATAGGCAACTAGCACATATTCGTTGCAAAACACTTCAAATAATAATAATCTAACCCAACAAGCTGAACTTAATCTTAAATAATACAAAACAATGAAAAAAATTGATGTGTACATTTGTACACATGTGGTGTGTTAGACATCAAAAAAATTTGTGATGTATTCTAGGGTTAAGCAGTAGTGAAAATATGAGGTAGTAACTGATGTACTAGCTCATGAAACGACTATCTTCCATAGTTTGTTGACGACAATTTTCAGATTATTTTATATTTTACTAATGCTTACTTTTGTTTTTTTCCGAGTAATAAAAAAAATTACCTTGACTATATGAGCGAATAGAAATAAAAAAAAGGAAAAAATTTAAAATGAAGAAATAAAAGATGAAGGGATTTTTTTTTTTATAAATTCATAATAATATTCATTCTTCTAGTATTTGTGATAAATTTAAATGTTCGAAGACTTTTTTCACAGTTGAAGGAACTATTTGATGTTTTCAAGTTCGATATTCGAAGCTAATTTCTTCATCAAGAGAAGAAAACTTTGCTTTGCCGCATTTCTACTTGTAATATACTTCCTCAATCATAATTATTGTCTTTGAAGGTGCTTTTAGTTTTTATTGTATTGCCCAAATATTTTCCAGCATTACCTTACTGTGGAGGATTAGGAAGCATGGAGGGTTCAAGTTACTCCAGGTGCTAAATATACTCTTATCATAAAGTTTAATAGGAAAGTGATACTTGAAAAAGCTGATAAAATACTTCATTTTAATAATACCTGAACAATTTATTTTGGGAGTGCTCCCCAAAAAGAAATTGTCCAGGTATTATTATAATGGAATATTGTATAAGCTTTTTCAAGAATAATTTTCCAATTAAAGATAATGATTCGAGTATATGTATGTCGCCTATAGACATCACTCTCTTAAATACTTACGTAGTGATCCTACTACTCCATTCCCATTTGTTTAAGTGTAGTACCTAACGCGATGAAAAACAACAACGAATTTTTTGATTTTATTCAATTTATCAAAAGACGCTGAATTATGAATTTGAGTTTAATCTTGACTGACGGATTCATTCATACATTTTATTATATGCCCTAAAACTCATCATTACCTCGCTATTAGCGTATACTATCGAGGGGCAGTGCTGTGTAAGTGTTATGGTGGGCTCCTAAGCACGAATTTTTGAAAAAAGAAATTATATATATATATTTTTTGTAAACATTTGATTTTCTGTTTCTACTTTTCAACGATTTTTTTCAACCCCTCAATTTGATGGAAAGGCAAAATTTATGCAGAGCTAGTTCGGTTTGAAATGAGGGCTATAATAATGTCAAGTAATTGGATTTTCGTGAACTCTGATTTCCCTTCTTTACTTTTCGAAATGCTTTATGCCTTTTCAGTTTAGTAGTAGTAACGAATACGAGGAATTTTAACGAACAAATTTAAAAGCTGTCAATTTTTCGCCTGTATTTTCCAAATATTTTTATCTCATCAATTTCAGCGACGAGCAAAATTTGTAAAGGATTTTCTTAGTTGGAAATAGCGAGCGTAATGGTGTTGAGCAATTGAGTTTTGAAAAATGACGAGTTCCATTTTTATTATTCGAAAAAAATGTTATACCTTTAATTTCAGTGATACGGAAAATTGTATGTAATATTTTTGGTTCTAAATAACTCGTTTTATTGATATAAAAAATTCATATTCGTTATTGCTTGACGGTATGCCCAAAGTATTGTGCTTGAGTACGTAATAGGTAATATGTGGGAATCAGGAACCTCTCTGGGAGCACCTATTTGGCTATTCATTACTTGGTTGCTAAGAGTAATCGGTATTCGAACCTTTTTTTTTCTCCTTGGGTTCAGGCAAAGTTTTCTTCGAGTGAGGAGGCATCGTTTTCGAATAAAATTTTTCATTTGTTTAATGCAATTAGGAAACTCCCATGTTGGCATTAGACAGAGTATGTCATGCTGAAATCTTGATGATATATTATGATTAGAGGATTTTGATATCAGATAATGATAAAAGGATGGGGTTTTTGTGACGTCACCGTAATGTGGGTATTTATGATGTATTTTATTCACGAGGCTTCTTTTATTTTTTCTTTTCGAAAAAATTTTTAATTCTGAAATTCTTACGAAAAAATGAAATTTTCCTCTCAGAGTGTGTTTTGGGATATATCAATGTATTTTGTAATACTCGGTGAAATCTAAGAAATAAGTTGGAGAAAAATGAAGTCATTCGTATAATCACGTTGAAGTGTGAAAGACGAAGCACGCATAGAAATAATATTCTCGTTGGTATTACTAAGCCTATGGGTATCCCTGGCAATTTTCATTCATTCCGAATGGCCCGTAAAAAGGCGATAAAACTGGACCATTTATGACAAATTGTATTTTTCAGTTACCTTTTTTTTTTTCGCTACTAAAATCGAAAATAAAAATCGCACGTTTAAATTAACGAACTCGCTGACAAAGATGAACAATAAAGTTAACTTTCATTACCTGTTCAGTGCTCAGCGAACGTGATATTAAGCGTTGATGCTAACAAGGTTAGCAATAGCGTTGGGAAATAGACATCGTAAACACCGAACGTCGTTTTATTCAATAACACGGTGCATTTTTTTTTCTGAAATTTTTGCCGAAGAGAATCTGTCTGAAATGTAGTTTCGGACGATAAAATCAATATCGCTGTTGGGGTTACCTTAGCCCTTGTGCGAGTAAAATTAAAGCCGCTTATCGCGGAAAATAATTTTTCGCGACTAAAATTTGGTTAGGTTTAGCGAAGCGTGAGCGTGTCGCGATATTTTTCACACTCAAGTTATTTAGACGGCGAAAAATAATAAATCGTGGCAGATAATAACGCGAATAAAATGGGGTTGAAGTTGTATAGAATGGCGCGTGTAAATGATTTAATTTCGGATTCCGAACATGTATGGGATGAAGGAGGCGTAAATTCGTTAAACGTTTGACGGAAGTAGGGTTCGAATTATGGTGTTTTCGATGTGATGGTTAAGGTGTGAAACGAGTGTGCGAGGAATCGATGGTATTTAAAATTTGATTTTAATCGCGAACCAAAGAATTTGATTCGAGGGTTAACCATAGAACAAATTTAATCTATGTCTATCGTGTTCAGAGATTTTTTTTCTCATTGAGTTAATCAAATTATGATCGATGCACTGTTACTGGGTTTTTATTATTTTTTTTTAGCGTGGTGTAGTAATCGGGATTCGTAGTAATACGAATGTTTAAGATGTAGGAATATTATGTTATTGTATAGGTTTCAGTGTTCCTTTTTTTTTTTCTTCTATGTTACTTAAGGCGAATTTTGCACCAAATACCACTGTAATCCGATGTTAGTTTATGTTATTATTTAAATCAAATTATATATATCGGTATAGGATTTTTCTCTTGCTCCGCAGATCATTGTGAGCTGCGATTATGTAAATACTTGTAAACTTATCGAAACAAAAATGAAATTAGAAATAAATATATTTTGTTTTTTTTTTTTAAATCAATTTTTCTCTGTTTTACGTAGAATTAAGTAATTAAAGCGTGTTGATTGATCGTGAAAACCGATGTATAATTTCCGGAGGTTTTGACGGAAATGT
This sequence comes from Phenacoccus solenopsis, assembly GCA_009761765.1. Taxonomy (NCBI): domain Eukaryota; kingdom Metazoa; phylum Arthropoda; class Insecta; order Hemiptera; family Pseudococcidae; genus Phenacoccus; species Phenacoccus solenopsis. Next base: position 9,231,624 of record CM019754.1, on the reverse strand, counting down.
GATTTCTGCGGTGACCACGACCTCGCTTCATTCGTTGGTAATGATTTTCTGTAGCGTAGTATAAACGAACTCAGTTGTGAAATTATTGGGATATAGTATGTGATAGGCATTTTAATTACGAGGGAGTGCGAGGTTCTTTATTCATTTTACGAAGTATGGAATTCAGGTAGTGATGATGGAAAATTTGTATTTGAGTTTTGTCTCCTTGTGATGCAATTTGTTCGAGAAGATTTCCTAACTGAACCTGAATTCCGTGTTTTCGTACGATGACGTATGCGAAGAAGATGAATTAATGTGTAGGATACGCGAGTTGAAATAATCAGTGGTGTCAGATTTCATTCATTGCGGTTATCTGATTGATAGAAGAATTCAATTCGACAAAAAAGTTGGTAAGTTTTTTTTTCTTATTCAATAGTAGTGGTACCATGTTCATAATTTTCATATTTCTTATCTATGTTCGTAAAATTTATGGAGTATTAAAATCATCCAAACTGTATTCCTTTAAATATAAAATAGTTCAATAAATTTCTCTATCGCGCCTCTGGGCCTGGGCTGTGCGTAAAAAGTCCAGTGATTGTACAAGGAATTTTCAGTATTTTTTAAATTACGGTGAGCTGAATTTAGCTTCATTTTATAAATGGAAAAGTGCAAACAAAAGTATTTTCCGAATGATTTTTCTTACTTCTTACTTCTTAAGTTTTACGTGCCGTGTACTGCCGCCTAGACCAGAGGCACGGTAAGTATGGTGGATTAAATGCGGTTTAGGAGGTTAGTTTGTTTCAGAAATAGGAGAATGGGGTCGGATTTTGTAAGGTTGTCACATAGTATTTGGGATAGTTCAGTAGGATGGTTAAAAAAAACGTAAGCAGCCATGCCGCATTACTGGAGCTGAGTTTTTAACTGGGGCTTGTTTTGATTTAGTAATAAACTTGCTTAACCGTTCATCACTACAGGCCACACCCAATACCAAGTCTGAAAACCCCTACCCTATCCTTTCCAAAAACACTTAAGAAGTTGTATTTGGCACAAATGTAGTATTTCTTGCCATGAAATAATCATGCGAACACATATTTCTCAAATTATAACTATTTGAGGGTCCTCAAATTATCTTCAAATTTTGTAAATCCGCCATTTTGGATCCATTTTGACTCAAATTCAAGTGGTTATGTTCTGGTCACAAACTAATCCTACACACAAAGTTTGACCATTCTAGGCCGATTTGGTGATGAGATATGGAAGATTCATGAAATTTCCTGCAGCAATTTCCCCTCCAAAAGCCGTTTTTTGCTCTAACTCCCCTCCAAAATCACTGAGGAAGCTAAAATCAAAATACGTTTGTCACTTGGGCTCATTTTATCATATGACACAGCAATAAAAAATTTTCGACCCCTCCTGTACCCCCACCACTATTTTAGGTTGGTAACCCCGCCTTCCCCCTCCAACATCATGTATGGAAGTGAATTCGGGATATAGTATACAACTTATCCCCAATAACCATATGAATTCATATTAATTACATTTTTACCAACTTGAGGCTCCTCAAGCTCTACTCAAAATTTTGATAATCCGCCATTTTGAATCCATTTTGATCCAAATTCAAGAGGTCATATTGTGGTCACCAACTAACCTCACACACAAAATTTGACCTCTTTAACTTGATTTGGTGGGGAGATATGGAAGATTCAAGAAATTTCATGACTCAAAACTTCCTCAAAAAGCCGTTTTTTGATCTAACTCCTCTCAATATGCACTCAAGAAGCTGAAATTTGGATATGTTAGTATCCGTGACTCACTCTTTCATATGAAATCAAAAACGAAAAATTTTAGCTATTTGCCCCTTCTCCAGCCCCCCTCAAAATTTGAGTGATCCACCATTTTGAAATTTATCGAAAAAACAAAAAAACTATTTTTGCGCATTTTCAAGAAGAGTCTCTCACCAAATTTTGAGCGAATGTTATGAATACTCGCCGGCGCTACGCGTGGGGAAAAAAATATATATATACCAAAAAGTTGGACATTAGCCAATGATTACAAATGGTCTGAAACGCAAAGATTTGAAGACCCCACCCTCCCCCGACCTTCCCTTCCCAAATCAGGTAGGCTGTAATAGCTATCGTTTTGTTAAAAACTCAGGTAATTAATTGACGATACGCCTGGTATGTGCTGCAGTGAATAAGGTGTTCTACAGAGAGAGGGGTATGACAGGTGGAGCAGACAGGAGTTGGTTCTTTTTTGAGTAGATGGCTGTGTGTGAATGTAGTGTAGCCTAGGCGGAGTCAGATGAGTACCACGTCTTCTTTTCGATCGTAGAGATGAGGTCCATGGTTGAATGGAGGATCGGATTTGGTGGAACTTATTCGAATTCGGTACGTTTGTTCATTGTTTTAGCCATTAGTCGGGGAATTTGACGCGGAGAAACAGTTTAAGATCGCGAATTGGGATTTTTAGATTTGCCATGGGGTAGAGGGTGGAGCCTAGGGTGGGCCGAATTTTGGTTTTTTTCGAAAAGTAAGGAGGCTTAGTGAAAAATTGTTGTGAAATGACCTCGAAAAGATATCATAAAAATTTCAGCCCTCAAGTTCAATTTTTACCATTGCCAAAATGGGCCCAAAGTTTTGAATTTTTTTGGAAATCCAAAAATTTAAAAATTGCGTAATTTGCACTATTAATAAGCTGAAATATTTTTTAATGAGTAAAAAAACATGAAAAAAAAAATTTGACGACTATATTTACCATTCAGTGGTTCCCAACTAATTTCCAGCATCACTGAAATAATGCGAAAATCGTTTGATATTGATGCAGTAATGGTGTTATGTATAACATTAGGTATCCCAACTTAAACGAGTAATTACATTACTTATATTAAAATTCTTATAGCTATATGCGCAGCACTTAGCTATAATCCAGAACTCACTGCACGGAGGTGGCTGCGCTCGAGTTACTCCAGACCAGCTGGGTGAAAGTTTATACTTACGAAATAAGGAGCACAATTAAATTTTGTAATCTTTTTTGGACTCAAAAATTGGCATCTTCTATAAAATTTAATGCCCAGATAAGTAATTTGAATAAGAATTCTAACAATGAGGTCCTAAGAGGAGAAAATTTCATAGTCGTCAAATTTTTTTTTTCATGTTTTTTACTCATTAAAAATATTTCAGCTTATTAATAGTGCAAATTACGCAATTTTTAAATTTTTGGATTTCCAAAAAATTCAAAACTTTGGGCCCATTTTGGCAATGGTAAAAATTGAACTTGAGGGCTGAAATTTTTATGATATCTTTTCGAGGTCATTTGGCAACAATTTTTCACTAAGTCTCCTTACTTTTCGAAAAAAACCAAAATTCGGCCCACCCTAGTGGAGCCTTCTTTAGCCGCAATGTCTGCCAGTTCGTTGCCTTTAATGCCAGCAGGAGCTGGGACCCATGAGAAAACCACGCGAATATTATTTGACACATGAGTATAGATTATGAGTTTTGCAATAGGGTGTTGGTTTGTTAGGTGAAATTGTTGTAAAGATGAGAGCGCTCAAGGAGTCAGTGCAAACAACATAAGGGACAGGAATATTTTCTAAAGCAATGTTGTCAATGGCAAGTGTAATAGCGTAGAGTTCGGCCGATAGGATGGGAAAATAAGGAGCTAAGGTATATCTGAATACGATATTTTCTAAAGAGGCAATGCCGCAGCCTGTGTAAGATGATGATTCAGAGCCATCTATAAATAGAAGTCGGTGAAACATCCATTTTCAAAGTTGATTGAAGCATCCAGGAATGTAACCAGAAAATTATGACTAGGTGGGCCAAATGAGATCCAGAAAAATTTCAGGTGGACTGAAAAAAATCAAATCCAGTTCTGTGTTAATGGGAGGTAGGGGGGAGAAGGTAAAATGAAAAAATCTTCTGAAACTCTTGTTCTAGCATCTAAAAAGCGTCATTACGTATAGAACGGAAATGAAGTGCAAATTTTTATTCCATACAGACGTACAGTATTTCCTGTAGGGTGGTTGGGTCAGATGATTTTCCAGGTGAGTTTGGCTTACCGGTTGGTTACGTCCTTGGGAGCTCCTGTAAAATCGAGATAAAAATTTCAAAAATTCTTAAGTTTCAAAAAAATGTTTTTTTGACTATTTGAAATTTTTTGGATGCAAACGTTGCTTTTATGAATGAAACTTTTTTAAATTTAAGACTCATCTTTTTTTTTTTTGAAAAAGGAAATAAATATTCATTAAGTAATTCATAAGTCAGATTTTTTGAAAATTCAAATTTGATTTAGAATCAGTTTTTGTATTCGTCTAAGATTTAGTCTGGTGCATAGTATGGGCCTAAATGGAAGGTCTTGAAGACTGAGGAGACAAATAGTTCAAATTTTTACCTCAGGGATTTCCAAATTATGAATTATTTCGCCATAAAACATTTAAATGATTTTATTTTGAAGTAATGTAGTGATACTTTGAGAACTTTTGTAAAGCAGAAATTAAGTATATTTACCTTCTAAGCTTCGAAATCCTTGAATCAAGGACATACTACATATGTAATCTATAAAGCTGTCCATTTAATATTTATTTTTGAAAATACATGAAATTTAGTGAGTTCTCAAAAAATTAAAAAATACGTATATTAGGATCCCTGAATTTTCAAAAAATTAATGTTTAAATATTTTCTCAATTCTTAGATGATGACATAATTTTTGGAGGTCAAAAAAAATTGTCATGGTAAAAATAATTTTGTGAATTTAAATCAAAATGACAAATCATCAAAATTTAAGGGAGATTTGAGAAGCTATTCCATGAAGATTTTATTAAAAACTCAGCTCTAGTGATGTGACATGGCGGCTTACTTTTTTTTTATTTTCTTTATATTATGATGTGTTTTGCCTCACCGTAATTGTAACATCCCTGCTCGATCATACTTTTTCTTAAAGAATTAATTTTTTTTAAATAATCTCCTCTGTATCCTTCGATTGAGTTTTAGGTTATTTGTTTTCTTGATCGTGTTAGAGTTTGTGAACGAGGTGTTAAAGTGGGAAAGATAATGATGTTAAAAGTGTACACTTTTTGTTGTTCCCTTTATGGCCCTTTAATTATTGATTCGAGTTTCATAAAAATCTATATCAATGGTACAAATCTTGTAATGTATTTTTTTGTATTGGCTTTCATTGTATGTCGTTGAATTGCAGAGTTATCGAGCGTGCTTTATCGTTTGCATTTCGAAGATGGTGAGGTGTTTCACTGTCGTAATTATACATTATGGTGACAGATTTGCTCACAGATTCCTCAATTACATCGCGAGCCACTCCTCAGTTTGAATTGGTTTGCTGTTTATGAATTCGTGATTCTTGCAAGAAATTTTTTCGAGTTCAGTTATGGTATTGTTTCAAACATCCATTTTTTTGATTTAATTCTTCCATTGATTGTTGAAGTAGTTCGAGGTTACTCGTATCTCGCTTTAAAGTTTCGATTTTTGTATTTATGCTGTTGAATTTTTTATTCGTCCTTATTACTATTTTTTACTCACACTCGTGCATTTTTATGAAGTAGGAAATTCAGATTCCAGTTGTGTTTATTTATGATAATTGGTTTTTTGAAACGGTATGTATCATTTTCAATTACTTACATTACATAAGAACGTGAATACATAGCCTTTTTCTTTTAATGCTCAAATATAACATCTAGGAAAAGGTATGAAGGGGGTGAATTTTGTTTGAGCTGATGTGACCATCTAAAAAGTGGGAAAAATTGCAGTTCTCAAAATAGATAGAAAGAACTGCTAAAGTAATGTATCATTTCCTACAAATATGATGTTTAAATAATTGAAATTTTTGTTACACAAACTTATATTTTGACTTCTGAAGACTAAGAGAAAGGCGTTAATTCTCACAAAATTTGGGTATTTAAATCTTTTTAGCCGAATTTTTCACTTAAAAACGATGGTTATTACAGCGTACCTGATTTTTGAAAGGGGTTCGGGGAAGGGTGTGTCTTCAAATCCCTGCGTTTCAGACCATTTGTAATCATCTGTTCATGAAATTCGCTCAAAACTTAGTGAACACTAGAGCACCATAACTATGGGTATAATGAACCGCCATTTTGTGCCATTTGTAGTTTTTTCGCGCGTAGCGTATGTTTTGCTGTATATGCTCGCTGCACAGTATAGACCGTTATTATAGTAATTCATATAATGATTAGTGATGAAATTAATTGTGCTAAAATTGAAAGATGGGCAGATGTTTCGCGATAAACTGTGGAAATTCTTCAAAAGAAGGTTTACGTGTTTTCCGCTTTCACCATAAAAGTAAAAGAAGAAAAAGATGGGTCCAAAATACGCGCCGCAATGATTGGTCTTCCACGTGAACAAGTCCCAATTGAAAACTCAGCTCCGCTAATGTGGCATGACTGCTTACGGTTTTTTTTATTCATTCTTTCAGGGCTGTAATAACGATAAAGGAACGTAACGGAATAACGAACGTAACGGGCAATTTCTTCATTTCAGTTATGGAACGTAATGTAATGAAACGAAATTTTTGAGAACTGAACGTAACGGATCAATTTTGTTGGTGTTCCGTTACCATTAATTGTTAACCGCTAAGTGACTGAGTATTTTTACCCTGACTGTAACCTAAACTGATTGAGTGCCTGAAAGGCTCTAACTAACTCTAACTTGAAATGACTCAAACGTTATCTTTGTAAACTGACTTGAATCGATACCTCAATCAATTATCGATCAGTCTTCAAAAAAAAAAAAAAAAAAAAAAAAAAAAAAAAAAAAAAAAACGTAAGCAGCCATGCCGCATTACTGGAGCTGAGTTTTTACCGTTCATGACTACAGGCCACACCCTTTACCAAGTCTGAAAACCCCTACCCTATCCTTTCCAAAAACACTTAAGAGGTTGTATTTGGCACAAATGTAGTATTTCTTGCCACGAAATAATCATGTGAACACATATTTCTCAAATTATAACTATTTGAGGGTCCTCAAATTATCTTCAAATCTTGATAATCCGCCATTTTGGATCCATTTTGACTCAAATTTAAGAGGTTATATTCTGGTCACAAACTAATCCTACACACAAAGTTTGACCATTCTAGGCCGATTTGGTGATGAGATATGGAAGATTCATGAAATTTCCTGCAGCAATTTCCCCTCCAAAAGCCGTTTTTTGCTCTAACTCCCCTCCAAAATCACTGAGGAAGCTAAAATCAAAATACGTTTGTCACTTGGGCTCATTTTATCATATGACACAGCAATAAAAAATTTTCGACCCCTCCTGTACCCCCACCACTATTTTAGGTTGATAACCCCGCCTTCCCCCTCCAACATCATGTATGGAAGTGAATTCGGGATATAGTATACAACTTATCCCCAATAACCATATGAATTCATATTAATTACATTTTTACCAACTTGAGGCTCCTCAAGCTCTACTCAAAATTTTGATAATCCGCCATTTTGATCCATTTTGATCCAAATTCAAGAGGTCATATTGTGGTCACCAACTAACCTCACACACAAAATTTGACCTCTTTAACTTGATTTGGTGGGGAGATATGGAAGATTCAAGAAATTTCATGACTCAAAACTTCCTCAAAAAGCCGTTTTTTGATCTAACTCCTCTCAATATGCACTTAGGAAGCTGAAATTTGGATATGTTAGTATCCGTGACTCACTCTTTCATATGAAATCAAAAACGAAAAATTTGAGCTATTTGCCCTTCTCCAGCCCCCTCAAAATTTGAGTGATCCGCCATTTTGAAATTTTCGAAAAAACAAAAAAACACTTTGCGCATTTTCAAGAAGAGTTCCTCACCAAATTTTGAGCAAATTTTATGAATACTCGCCGGCGCTACGCGTGGGAGAAAAAAAAATATATATACCAAAAAATTGGACATTTGCCAGATGATTACAAATGGTCTGAAACGCAAAGATTTGAAGACCCCATCCTCTCCCGACCTTCCCTTCCCAAATCAGGTAGGCTGTAATAGCTATCGTTTTTATTAAAAACTCAGCTAAAAAAAAAAAGGAAGTAGCAAAACTGCTCAGTGCATTGTCGTTGATTTATACAATGTGAGTCATTTTGTGTTATTTGCAACTTTGAGTCATTGTTTAACTGTTTTTTGTTTGATTTTTAATTTTTTTTTCAATTTTAAATTTTTTGCTATTATTATCATCAATGAAAAAAAAATTATAAAAAAAGATGAAACTCCAACTTATATCAACTCGAACTAAAAAAGAGGTATGGAACGGAACGTAATGAAACGTAACAGAACATCCAAAATTGGAACGTATTGTAACGGGAACGTAACGGAATGACTCAGAAACGGATACCGCAACAGGAACGGAACGAAACACGATCCGTTATTGCAGCCCTGCATTCTTTGCTATCTTAAACTAGATAAATATTGTTGAAATTGTATTTTTTTTATAGGATGTATTCGCCTTGAACGCAGTCTCTTCCTTACTCTCATCAGTTTGAACAAGTATTATGTTTTTTTTTTTTTTTTTTTTGCATATTCATTTTCGAATCTTCGGTCGCAGGAGACTTTTACCGTTTACGCCAGTGTTTGCTTAAGATTTGGTTCCTCACTTTTAACTCTTTTAAGAAATCTATGATTTTGTTCAATAAACTGGGTTCATCTGCAACACTATATTGTTTGTTCTAATCATAAAGTGATTCATATTGGTTTAAATGTTTCACAGAAGAATATCAATAGAAACTGTAGCAATAGGTTTGAATCTCATTTATGTATGGTTGCATTTTAGGTAGGTAGTGGATACAGGTTTTAAAGCTTAATTCTATAGCGAATGAATTGTCTGAGCCTCCTTCATTAATTTTGTAGGCAGTAAAGATTTTTTGTGTATAATTCATGAGAAATGGTTTTCTTTTTGAATTGTGTTTTGGATTTCTGATAATTGCTTTGTATTCTCGCTTTTATATTTTTGTGTACAGTTTGTCTATGTAAGTCGCTGATCGAATACAAGTCCTGAGAAAGTTGATTACTGCAAACTGCCATCCTAACAAATGAGAAACTTTCATTGCGAAAGACTGCGGGTAGTTTTTCGTGCGGTATTTCCCCTAGTTGAAATAGCAAACTGTTCTACAGCATTTCATATCACAGAAGCAATTTTATTTGGTTTTTGCTAACGGTCCCTTGACAATTTTTAGAATAAGGAAAAAAAATATAAGAAAATACCAACAAAGCTTTCTCGTATTCCTTTTACTGGTATATGTACAAATACGTTAAAACGTTAGCGAAGCTGATCTTTAAAAGCTGCCATGCATTAAATCCGTCCACCTTATGTTTTACCATCTATGTTGTTTACTTTGAGCGTATAGACGCGAATCGAAAAGAAAGTAATTTTCTTTGCTTTTACGGTCAGTTACCGCGCCTACGCAAATTTATCGCTCATGCGATCGGGGTAATGTTGGTATGGATCCCTTTTAGAGCGTCGAAGCGAGTTTTCATTTAACACCCGCACCCTAACTTTTCATCTTTGACATTAATTACTTTATAATGATAGATTAAAGAGCAGATAAACGATTCGCAGTCGAAGGAGCGTGAGATGAATACTATGTTTCGACTCTATGATGTGTCATCGTGAGAAGTGAAAATTTTCATGTGCGTGTTTAATTGGTGTACACGTGCTTTTCGTGATTGCGAGCTAAGAATGTGTTAGATTTTACGAAGACGTGCTCGTTTCGCGATCTTGTGTGGCTGTCAGCGATAAAAAATGTTGACGAAGGGTTTTCTATTTTTAATAATTCTACGTTTGGAAGTTTTGTATTGAAGATAATTGAATGAATCGTTTACCTACTTTGAACTGAGTCTTAATCAAAATTATAGCTGTTATGGCCCACCTGATTTGGGCAGGAGAGGTCGGATGCGCTTTTGAGAACATTTGTAGTAATATGTGGAATTCCTGACTTGTAGTATGTATCTGAGACCCGAAACGGATCTCGGATTGGCAATGGGTCTTGGATTGATGTTACCATACCCAACATTGGAAATGTCTTTACTGCTGTATATCATGTATATTCTGTGCGACCCATAAACCACAAGCACTAAAGCGTCAAATTTCCTACTGTGATGAAAAAACGTTGCGATTAGGTATTGGTAACACTGCAAAAAGTGATGAACAAAAAAAAAATTGAAAATTAACATCGCTTTTTTTCGTTGCTCTTTGCTATGAAACAATGTTACCGATATTTAATCTCTACGTTTTTTACATGAGTAGGAAATTTGACGCTTTAGAGTAACTATGGTTAGTGACTCGCTTCTTGATTGATTATACGTCATGCGCATAACGACCAATCATGAGGCTAGAATGTGATGAAATCTAGGTGATTTCATTTCTACCTTCCTGAATAATGTAGGTTCAGTTTTTCATCTAGCTCCTAATTTGCACCGAAAAATATTGATTAGACCATTCGTTGTTTTTTGTATGCAGTCGTTTGACTTGTCTTTTTGTAGTGTTGAATACTTCAATTTACACTGTTGTGAAATTTGTTTGAAGTATACTTGTATTTTGTATAATAATAAACATTATAATCATTAGCATGAAATTAATTTTTCTTTACCTTGTGTAAAAGCTGCCTCAACTGTATAAGGTTGCTCGGTGTAAATGCTGCCTTAGCTCTGGAAGAGGTTTCCACTCAGGGAAATCCAGCATTAGCTCCCATAGTTGAGGATGTTTACCTCGGATAGGCTTGAGAAGAGCTTAGGTCATTATAGTGTTCAGAGTCGTAAAGTTAGACGCAGCCTTCCTTAATATTTTGCCGTTAATTTTTATCTTATTTATTTATTTTCTTCGCATCCGTTACAAATGAAAAATAAAAATTATATTCTTAATCTGTATTAAAAAAAGAATGTAAGCAGCTATGCTGCATTACTGGAGCTGAGTTTTTAACTGTGGCTTGTTCTGGTTTGCTAATGACGTTGCTAAACCCTTCATGACTACAGGTCACACCCAATACCAAATCTGAAAACCCCTATCCTATCCCTTCCAGAACTCCTTAAGAAGTTGTAATTTCTAACAAATGTAGTATTTCTTGCCATGACATAATCATATGAAAACATATTTCTCAAAATATAACTATTAGAGGCTTCTCAAATTATCTTCAAATCGCATTGATCCGCCATTTTGGAACCATTTTAACATACATTGAAGAGCTCATATTGTGGTCACTAACTGATCATACACATGAAATTTGACGTTTTCAGGCCGATTTGATGACGAGATATGGATGATTCATGAAATTTCCTGCGGCAATTTCCTCTCTAAAAACCGTTTTTTGCTCTAACTCCCCTCAAAATTCACTTGGGAAGCTAAAATCAGAATAAGTTAGTCACTTAGGCTCATTTTATCATATGACACGGCAATATGAAATTTTCGACCTCTCGTGTACCCCTACCATATTTTAAGTTTGATAACCCCTCCTTCTCCCCTCCAACATCATGTATTGGGGTGAATTGGGGGTATGGTATGCTTCATATCCTCAATAATCATATGACTTCATATTAATTATATTTTTACGAACTTGAGGTTCCTCAAGCTCTACTCAAATTTGGATAATCAGCCATTTTGGATTTATTTTGATTCAAATTCAAGAGGTCCTATTCTAGTCACCGAATAACCCCACACGCAGAGTTTGACTTTTCTAAGTTGATTTGGTGTAGAGATATGGAAGATTCAAGAAATTTCATAACTTAAGACTTCCTCAAAAATCCGTTTTTTGCCCCAACTCCCCTCATAATACACTTAGGAAGCTCGAATTTGGGTATGTTTGTGTCCGTGAATCGTTTTTTCATATGAGATCAAAAATCAAGAATTTGAGCTTCTTGCCCCTTCTCCAGTCTCCCTCAAAATTTTAGTGATCCGCCATTTTGGATTTATTTTGATCCAAATTCAAGAGGTCCTATTCTAGTCACCTAATAACCCCACACGCAGAGTTTGACTTTTCTAAGTTGATTTGGTGTAGAGATATGGAAGAATCAAGAAATTTCATAACTCAAGACTTCCTCAAAAATCCGTTTTTTGCCCCAACTCCCCTCATAATACACTTAGGAAGCTCGAATTTGGATATGTTTGTGTCCGTGAATCATTTTTTCATATGAGATCAAAAATCAAGAATTTGAGCTTCTTGCCCCTTCTCCAGTCCCCCTCAAAATTTGAGTAATCCGCCATTTTGAGGTGTATCGAAAAAACAAAAAGGGACATTTTTTGAATTTTTAAGAACAGTCTATTACTGGATTTTGAGCGAATTGAGCAAAAAAAAATATATAATTAAAAATTTGGACGTTATAAATGTAATTTTTTTGGATTTTCAAGAAATCTCTCACCAAGTTTTGAGCGAATTTCATGAATACCTGCTGACGCAACGCTTAGAGGAAAAAATATATATACGTATATATACCAAAAAGTTGGACATTTGCCAAATGATTACAAATTATCTGAAACGCAAAAATTTGAAGATCCCACCTTCCCCCGACCCTTCGTTCTCAAATCAGGTAGGCTGTAATAGCTATCATTTTTGAGTTAAAAACTCTGCTAAAAAAAAAAAAACCGGTATAATTGCTGATTCTACTACATAAGTTTCTGAATAAATACGAACATGAGAAATAAAAATAAAATGAAAATAGGTAAACAAAAGGACATGGTTCGAACAAGAAAAATTAATAATGAAAAAAATTACAAGAAATAAATATCATTAGAATTGAAACAAATTGAAAAACACCAGTACAAAATAATCATTTACAGAAGTACATATTTTTGATAAGAATCTCAGTTTTAACTGTGGTTTTGTTAAAGATCAGAATATGATCCCTTGAATTTTGGTCAAATTGATTCGCTAAGTTAATGGAAGAAATTTGAGGCATTCAAATGCTCAAATTTGATAAATATTGATTCATAATTCCTATGGATAAAAAGTACTTTACGTTTTGAATTCGACTTGTCATATAGTTGTAGAGTGGATAGTTGAAGTTTTCCAGCCTATATACTTCATAGTAAAGTTGTAAAAATGGTAACAACATTATTTGCAGGTGCATACAAGGCCCTATTAAAAATTCAGCTCCAGTAATGTGATTTGTTATGTAAGTTATTTTGTCATAATGGTAATGGATAACTCTTATCAGCATTTTAACGAGAAATATTGCTTAAATTTAAACCCCTTAGTTGCTCATACCTAATACCTTATCTGTTATTTCCAAGTTGGTAGGTAACTTATTCAACATTCACGCTTAAACTTGCCTGCTAACTCGAATCTTTCCATTTGAAAGGAATTAATGGAGCGAAATTTTCACCAAAGAGTAAAAATACATTTTTTCTATGGCGATAAAATTGACCAATAAAGAGATTCATGATGAAATCGAAATGGAAAAATTAGCATAAATCGTATGCATAAGTGGCCTTTAAAGAATTATTTACTCATTGATATAGTTGTTTTGACGAAAATAATAATAATAAAGGCTTCCTGAGTAATATGACTCCGCATCAAAATTAATTTAATTTCCAAGAATTTTAGCGTACTTCGTTAACGATAACTTAATATAGTCACGGTTGGTGGTTACAACAAAGTTCAACAAATAAGTTAGCCTCTGATAACGTATAACGAGATTACAAATCTCGTTGCAAAAATAAACCAACTTTGTAAATTATGCAGAAAAACTAAAAGTGCGAGTGAAAAATTCGTTTGTTATCTGAGTTAGCGGAGTTTTAACACCTGCTTAAGAATTTAAATTTTGAACTTTTAATTCGCCCAAAAGTTATCTAACGAGGAAATTTTTCGTCTACGAAATTAAGTTGTGTTGAAATATGAAATTAAAATGTTCGAAGAAGAATTTTTTTTTAATTTCAAAAATTATATATAAGGTTTATACTTGGGCGTTTATTACGTTGCTAAAATCGTTCGATAGGTTTTATTAAAATTCAGTTCGTTTGGGTTGTTACTTCGCATGGAAAGTGTTGATGCGCCCTTGAATGGACCTCGAAATTACATCCCTCTCATAAACGTTGTTTAATTTATTTAAATTAGTTTTTCGACCTCTCACATATGCAAGTTTCGCGCCACTTCGTTAGTATAATTTGCAAATGATAGACGGTGATTTTTGTTAAAGAGAGCAATTTCGTTGGCTTATTTGATTCGAGAGATGAGCAAATGACCCTTCGAGTTGAATTTTAATTTTACGTTGAGCGTTCCCTTTTGTAGATAATGTCGGTGTGGTTTCGGTACTACGTGAGCTGTAGCGTAGCCAGGATTTTATCAAGGAGGGTAATAGTGCGCTAGAAAAGGTTATTAAATGAGGCGATACTTTGGAGTTTCATTTTTTTTTTTTTTTGTAAATTTTTAGTTAGAATTGTGTATCCAACCATGCCAAACTTAATTTCGAAGAATTATGGACGTACGCTGTTTTTTTCCTGTACTCTTCATAATTTATTATGTAAAAGTCACAGTGCTGTTTTGAAATAATTCGAAACATTTTTGAACCTCTTCACTGTCGAATGGATCGACAACAGTAATTTCTTTTTTTAATCTTGAAACTTTTCATTTGAATTTTTTTGACTCCATAATATTTATGATTACCTGAAAATGATTTTTATTTTATCAATGAATTAGAGGAAGTATACTAATAAAAGAAGTAACCGATTTTTGCTCCAAGCTGCTGAAATTCGTATATGGTGTCCGTGAGTTTATAACAAAACGATAGCTATTACAGCCTACCTGATTTGGGAAGGGAAGGTCGGGGGAGGGTGCGGTCTTCAAATCTTTGCAATTCAGACCATTTGTAATCATCTGGCAAATGTCCAACTTTTTGGTATATATATTTTTTTTTTCTCCCACGCGTAGCGCCGGCGAGTATTCATAAAATTCGCTCAAAATTTGGTGAGGAACTCTTCTTGAAAATGCGCAAAATTTTTTTGTTTTTTCGAAAATTTCAAAATGGCGGATCACTCAAATTTTGAGGGGGCTGGAGAAGGGCAAATAGCTCAAATTTTTCGTTTTTGATTTCATATGAAAGAGTGAGTCACGGATACTAACATATCCAAATTTCAGCTTCTAAGTGCATATTGAGAGGAGTTAGATCAAAAAACGGCTTTTTGAGGAAGTTTTGAGTCATGAAATTTCTTGAATCTTCCATATCTCCCCACCAAATCAAGTTAAAGAGGTCAAATTTTGTGTGTGAGGTTAGTTGGTGACCACAATATGACCTCTTGAATTTGGATCAAAATGGATTCAAAATGGCGGATTATCAAAATTTTGAGTAGAGCTTGAGGAGCCTCAAGTTGGTAAAAATGTAATTAATATGAATTCATATGGTTATTGGGGATAAGTTGTATACTATATCCCGAATTCACTTCCATACATGATGTTGGAGGGGGGAAGGCGGGGTTATCAACCTAAAATAGTGGTGGGGGTACAGGAGGGGTCGAAAATTTTTTATTGCTGTGTCATATGATAAAATGAGCCCAAGTGACAAACGTATTTTGATTTTAGCTTCCTCAGTGATTTTGGAGGGGAGTTAGAGCAAAAAACGGCTTTTGGAGGGGAAATTGCTGCAGGAAATTTCATGAATCTTCCATATCTCATCACCAAATCGGCCTAGAATGGTCAAACTTTGTGTGTAGGATTAGTTTGTGACCAGAATATAACCACTTAAATTTGAGTCAAAATGGATCCAAAATGGCGGATTATCAAGATTTGAAGATAATTTGAGGACCCTCAAATAGTTATAATTTGAGAAATATGTGTTCGCATGATTATTTCATGGCAAGAAATACTACATTTGTGCCAAATTCAACTTCGTAAGTGTTTTTAGAAAGGATAGGGTAGGGGTTTTCAGACTTGGTATTTGGTGTGGCCTGTAGTCATGAACGGTTAAGCAAGGTTATTACTAAATCAAAACAACCTCCAGTTAAAAACTCAGCTCCAGTAATGCGGCATGGCTGCTTACATTTTTTTTTTTTATGTAAGATCAAAAACGAAAATTGTGAGTCGTTTACCCCTCCCCCCCACCTTAAGCTTTCCTCAAAATTTGAGTAATCCGTCATTTTGAGGGGTATCGAAAAAACCAAAGAAGTCAAAAATTAAAAAAAAAAATTAATTCCGAAAAAAAATCAAAAACCAAGCAGTGTTGCCAAAGTAATGTACTTGAAAACGAATTAATTTTTCATCATCCATTCGATTATGAACATTTCATGATTGAAATTTTTTCCAAAAAAAAAAAAAAAAAAAAAAAAAAACATAGACAGAAAACAAAGAATGGAAAGTTTTTATCGTAATTAATTCAGTTCGTGACAAATCTCATATTGCCAAATTTAATTTGGTGCTTCATCTGTCTGCATTTCAGTGGGTCGCACGGTATATGTAAACCATAAACGTGGACATTTGCCAGATATTTACAAATGGTCTGTAACGCAAAAATTTGAAGACCCTACCCCCTCCACCCCTCCATCCCAAACTAGGTAAGTTGTAATAGCTATCGTTTTTCTTAAAAACTCCGCTAAAAATATAATGTGTCATAAATTAATGTAAAAACACATCAACGTCTACTCCCCAAATCAGGTAGGCTGTAAAAGCTGAGTTTTTCACTAAAAACTCAACCAAAAAACGGACACCTAAACTTCATTCCATATTCAATCCAGCGCAAGGTCTACATAAATGATCACCGGAAACTGCGTATAACGATTTGTTGAAAAAATAAAACAAAAAAGCAACGAAAAAAAAACAATGGAAATTTAAAATTGGCGTTATCACATTTCATCATCGACCACTTTACTCTATTTTCGAAAATGTAATAAATTCAAATAATCGTTTGCATCTCATTTCATTTACTTGTTGACCTCTAATTACGATGCAAAACGGTCCGCGTAGTACAGCACAGCATTAACGACTTGCTCCTTGGATTAGAATTAGCTTCTCTGACAACTTGGACAGTTTTATTTTGCGTCGTTTGAAACGCACGTGGTTTCGTAATTAATCGTTAGTTAACAGGTATTCGAATGATATTTCGTAGTTTTTTTTTGTTTTGTTGGTATCGAAAAAAAATTGTAAATTAAAGATTATTCCGAAGTGAGTACAACGTTTGATATTTAAATTATCCGTTGAATTACTTAGTTGTAACTAGCGGCGATTGTGAATCCAACACGTGTTTTTTTTTAGATATATATTTGCAATTGAATTGCGCGAAATGATTATTTATTGTTTGTTCGTAATTAATGCAGTTTTTTATCGATTTAGTTTCCAATGATAATTTAAAGGTTCGCAAAGTTTTCGACTTTGAATTATTTTTCAGTCGATGAACCCAATGAATAGGTACTTAGGTAGTAAATATTTTTTTCAAATTGAAGGTTCATCTACACGTGATTGGCTGTGTAGCAAAGCGGTTTTTGCTTTTAACTTTACTATACGTAATTTTAGGCTTAATATTACTTTTTTAAATTTATTCAATTGATATTCTAGGGAGTGGGAAAATATATATCGTTAAACGTGAAATTATGCACGTTCTTATTTATGTACCTTCCGTGACCGAAATATGCAAAAAATATTCATAATATTCAAAGGTCTTTCAGTGGTGTAGGTATATAAGCAGGCTTAGTAGCTTAAAACTTTTTGATGTAATTCTGAATACCTTTAATTCTTTAAAAAAAAAAAAAAAAAAAAAAATTATAAAGCATCTCTCTCGCTATGGAATATTTTTCATTTTTTAGCTTTTTTAGATTTTTAAATAATTTTGTAATTTTTGAAATTTTTCAACATCATTTATTTTGATTATTTTTTTTTTTAGGCATTTTTATCATTTTTTTTTTTTTGAACACATTGTTATTTTTAGAACAAATTAATATATTTCTTAAAATTTATTTTTCTGAGATTTTACAGTCTATGATAATTTTTTCAAATTTCGAGCATTTTTTGTCTTTAAACAATTTTTTGTTAAATTTTTTCTTTCATTTTTAAAGAGTTTTTTATTTTCATACTCTATTTTTTTCAATTTTGTTTTTTTGTAATATTTCCATTTTTGGCAGTTTTTTAACTTTTTTTTCTTATTTTTGAACTTTTTTTGCACCTTTGTTTTTTTGAGAATTTTTTTATTTCTTTTTTTCTCTAATTTTCAATTTTTGGATAACTTTTCATTTTTGAACAATTCTTTATTTTTTAACGATATTTCTTTCGTTAATTTTTTTAAAATTTTTGATGATTTCTACATTTTTGAATATTTTTTTAATTTCCAGTATTCTTCCTTTATTTTGTATTTTTGAACCTTTTTTCATTCAACAATTTTTTTTTTCAATACGCGTAACGATAGTTTTTTTTTTTAGATTTTCTTAATTTTGGTTCGTTTTTAATTATTTTTTATTTCATATTTTTATATTTCTATCCTTTTTTTTTTTTAATATTTTACACCTTCTTCATGCTTTGCCTCTCGTTCAGTTTTTCATTTTTAGATATTTTTTTAATTTAAAAAAATTTTGTTGTTTATAAACCCTGTAAGATATCACTTATTCAGCAAAATAAGATTGTTTCCCCTCCCCCCACTACTCCTAAAAGTGTTTTTTAGATTTTGAAATCATCCTTTAAAAAAAAGTTCAACTTGAAAAAAATCAGGTGACCATTGATAGCAAACCCGGATTAAAGGAGAGGTGGAGGGGGGGTTAGTACCCCTTCGCTGTCATTCGATTACAATGAATGATTTTTGACGATGTCAAAAGCATAACTTGATGCATTAAAATATATTAAAATGTTACTGAGAGTGCATTACTTCCTTAATCTTTTATTATATTAAAAAAAAAATTAAAAAATTCCAATGAAAAAATATGTGATGGTCAGCATTTTGGTATTAAATTTATTTTAAGCTATTGAGCCCTTGAAATGAGAAAAATGTTCAGCGAAAAAAGGATTCTCAACCTCTCAATATTTTTTTTAAATACTTAATTTCGAAGAACGAAAATTTTCAGGGTGTTGCTGGGAATCAAGAATTTGTCAAAAAAATTAGAGCAACGAATGTTTTCGAGGTTATCACGCTTGATTTTTGAAAAAATAAAATCTCACCCTTCGTGCAATATTGGAAAACAACAGCAAGAATTTTTTTGTGAAAAAATTGAAAAAAAAATTTTCCTCACAAATCAAAATATTATGCTGATAAGAAAATGAGGTGAGGTAGGAACATTATGATATAAAAATTGTGAAGACCTGAAACCTCGGTAACCTTCGGTCCCACAGCTTAATTTGCCTCTGTTGGTTTTTATGAAAGCTCTTCGGAAGTTGAGCTTTTGAATTTTGAAGATTTTTTATTTTTATTTTCAAGTACCTCGAGAACGAGTGGTCGTAGAGAAAAATCAGTAGCGAGGAAGTAGTTGCAAATTTCTAGCTCTACAACTTTGGTTCTTATGTAATTTTTACAAAAGCTCATATTAGTTTTCCAGAAAAATTAACTCGAAGTAAAGAGTCCAATGATTGGTACGTTTTGTTCTCTTAAAGTTTCATGTTTGCATTCTCTGACCATAACTCGAGTAAAGCATGATGAATAGACTCCAAATTTGGGAGACAGGTGGATAGTATGAAGTGTAAAAGTCCTATTGTTTTGGAAATCGATCCCTACGCTGAAAGTTGAAGATTTTTTTAGTTTTTTGCAAATACCTCGGGAATGAAGGGTTGTGAAGGAAAAATGTATAGAAACAATATTGTAGGAAATTTTATTCTCTACAACTTCATTTCTCATACATTTTCCATTAAAGCTCATATAAAGTTGAATTTTTCAACTTCGAATTTTATTTGTGTTCCTTTGTTGCTATTTCTGCATACACATCAGTTATTGTTCAACATTATCGTGAAGTCCATTCTTCTCATTGTCCATATATCTTCTTTGCCCTTCTGTTTTGATGGTCTTCTGAACCACTGAAAATTTTTACTACCTATGAAAAATATATTTGTATTTTAATGGTGAAAAAAATTTAATGAATTATTGAAGAATTAATACAAATAACCAAATACCGCTCTCCAAGACACCTATACTTTCGTAATCCAGACCCACCATACATCCATCAGAACAACCCCAATCAAATAACAAAGCTCCTACAATTTCTACACTCCGCATCCCTATACAACCTCATCTAATCCTAAACCATGTAAAATAATAATAAAAAAAAAAAAAAAAAAAAAAAAAAAAAAACTCCTCTAGCCTAGAGCTGTACATGGCGTAATTTGATAAAAAAAAAAAAAAAAAATTATAATTGCATTAAAACATTATATTGTAAAAACTGAGCTTCTCTCTTTTTTTTCGTTTTTAGAAGTCTTCAATTGGTTTATTTCATTTTTTAATAAATTTTTTTTTATATACTGTAGAATTAGAACATCTGCGTTTTTAACCATCCTCGTTCTCTTAAATCGATTCCATGACTTAATTTTTTTTTGCAATTCAAAGTTGAGAAAAAAAACAACTCGTTGATCGAAAAAGAATTTCACGAGTGGAAGTGTTGCAAAATATTCCGCCCCAGGCGTACTCATTCCGTTGCCAATATTCCGAGACAAAATAATAAATTAATTCCCATCGCGGTTGCGAATAAACTAATGCGTAAGCGTAAAAAATTTCAAACATGTGGTACATAAAATCCAAAACCATCGACGAAACTTGTTGCATTCGATTGTCGAGATAATAACCTTGTACTTCCATTTTACGTTAAACTTGACCGATTTTTTGACTACTAATGTGAAAATTGGCATCGCCCGCTACGGATTGACGCGAATATTAAAATATTTCCACTTTGTCGTTTCTTCCAGTATAACGTGTAATTTATATTTTAAACGATGAAAAAAAAAGTTGAACAATAAATACCGAACGCCTCTCTACGCGATTGCGGCGACATTGAAACAGCCTACGACGAAGCGTAATTAAAATTGACCGCGCCTGTGAAAATTCATAATTCGCTGTCCTATCGGCTTAAAATGAAGAGGCGGATCGAGATCTCTTTATTATCGTTTAAAGGGTATAATTTTCAAGAAATTTAATCATCTTTGATTTTTCAATACGCCGTTAAATATAGGCACGTCTGTGGGTTATTCATGGAGTGAGGCGATTTATATTCGCGAGTTTATTTCTTTGGGGATGGTTTACGTTGAAGTTGAATAATAGGTATTGACAAAACGCCGACCAAAACCAATCTCGTGGGTTTTGCTGTCTGGGCTTAAACTTTAATCACATTGGCCTTTTCATCGGAGCTGGAAAAAATAACGTGAATTTTTCAATCCTAGCCTGCGGATTGGATTAAAATGATATGTGACGGGAAAAAAGAGGATTATGATAGGCGTTATTCTGGTGCTAGCTGAAAAGGCGGCTTTAAGGACTGAATAAATAGGTTCAGACGTGAACTTGTATTTGATTTGTGTGGTGGAAAGAGAGTGTATTCTGTGTTAGTACTTTCGCTTGATTTTGCATTGTTTCAACTTTCATCCCTTCGGTTATATAATGTTTGATAAGATGTAAACCCTTTGAATATGTAATTTGGAGCATGTACGTTAGAACAGTGTATTTTTATCGTCTATAAAGTTATGGTCTATGGTGTAGATTGAACTGATACTAAAGTAAAGTAGAAAAGTGAAAACTGCATTAAATAATTCTGACATTTCTAAGTACATATTTATTTATTTCTCGATAAGTTCGTATCTAAATTCATTCTTATCTTTTTTTAGCTCCATAAGTGTTAAGCGCACAAATATTGAAATACCTTAAGCCCATGATAAAATATCAACTTATCACTCTGTTTGGTATTTTAAGCGCAGATTTAGCGATAAAATGTGCTTTTAAAATTCAATCGTTATGTATCACATAATTCAAGTGCTATGTTTATTGTTCAATAGGTGTTCTTATTTCAAAACGGAGAAATCGCTGAATAGAATATTCTAATGGCTGATTTTACGACGGAGTCGTGAGTAAACATTACATTGTATTAGTCTGTAGTCTTAATTTTATAATCCTAGCGAAACTTCTATTGAAGAAGTGTTGTGTAGAATGTCTAAGTCTAAAATAAAAGCTAAAAGAAGGCGACATAGAAAAAAATTGTTTTTATGAAATATTTTAATTAGATTTTTCTGTTCGTCATTTCGTAATTTTCGCTATTTCATTTAAAGATTTTATTCTCGATTTGAAAAGGAACTGTTTAAGTTTCAATGAAGAAGATGAAAATATCAGTTGTGTGATAAATAGTAAAGGACATTTTGAAAAGCGTTTTCTAAAGCTGAAAGAAGCTAGCATATCGTTTTTACTTCGATCTTGCAAAATTAAAAGCGAGCGAATTTGTAAAAAATACCTCATTCAATGAAGTTTATCGACGGTTGACATATTTATCTTGACTAGATTCAAATAACATGTCCATTTTTTTAGCTGAGTTTTAATGAAAAGGAAAGCTATTGTAGCCTAGCTGATTTGTGAAGGGGGTGGAGGGAGGATGAGGTTTTCATATTTTTGCGTTTCAGGCTATTTGTAATCATTTGGCTAGTGTCCAACT
Source organism: Phenacoccus solenopsis (assembly GCA_009761765.1). NCBI lineage: Eukaryota > Metazoa > Arthropoda > Insecta > Hemiptera > Pseudococcidae > Phenacoccus > Phenacoccus solenopsis. The sequence continues at coordinate 9,209,135 of CM019754.1, read as the reverse complement.
TTTTGGTGTATGTATATTTTTTCACCGACGCGTAGCGCTGGCGGGTATTCATGAAATTCGCTCAAACTTTGGTGAGAAAATCTTTTTGAAAATACGAAATAATTATTTTTTTGTTTTTTCGATACACTTCAAAATGGCGGATCACTCAAATGTTGAGGAAGGGTGGAGAGGGGGCAGATGGCTCGAATTTTTCTTTTTTGATCTCATATGAAAGAGTGAGTCATGGACACTAACGCATCCAAATTTCAGCTTCTTAAGTTTATTTGGAGGGGAGTTAGAGCAAGAAACAGGTTTTTGAGGAAGTTTTGAGACATGAAATTTCTTAAATCATCCGGTTTCCTTATCAAATCGATCTAGAAAAGTCAAACTTGGTATGTGGGGATAGTTGATTATCAGAATATGAGCTCTTGAATTTGGGTCAAAATGGTTCCGAAATGGCGGATTATCAAAATTTGAGTAGAACTTGAGGTGCTTCAGATACTTATAATTTGAAAAATATATGTTTATATCATTATTGCATGGTAAGAAATATTACCGTTGCTGTGGTTCTGGAAGGGATAGGGTAGGGGGTTTCAGATTTGGTATGAAATGTGAAAAAATTAATTCTTGCAGCACTCATTAAATTTGACTATATACCCCTGGACCGCTCGAACTCATTGTTTACAATAGCATAAATTTCTGTCGATATCAGGCACGACGGGATTAGCAATGTTATTCGCAAACCTAAACAAGCCCCAATTAAAAATTCAGCTCTAGTGATGTGACATGGCTGCTTACATTTTTTCTTTCTCCTTTTTTTTAATTAACATTTTAGAATTTAATTTAAAAATAAAATACGGTACTGGGATGGAGGTAAGTTCGAATCGGGTAAAGTCGATTGATTCTGGATTCAAAGATTCAAATGAATCTTGAAATGAACAGGCATGGAAGGGTTAACAATGTTATTTGCAAACCTAAACAACCCCAATTGAAAATTCAGCTTTCGTAATGCAGCATGGCTGCTTATGTTTTTTCCCCCTTATGTACATTTTCATATTTCAAGAGCGGGGGGGGGGGGTTGGATATAAAATTTTTTGGTTGAATGCATACAGCACACAGGCGGACATTTTTAAGACTTTTTTATATTACGTATTTTTTTTATGTGAAAAGTTTTTTAAAAAATTGAGAAACTACATTAATTTTAATTTTTTTTGCAAAAAATTTGAAGTCTTGATTTTTGAAAAAAAAGCATGCAGTTCTCAAAAAATAAAATAAAAAATCATATTGAATTTTTATGATGACATTCTGCGAAAAATATTAATAGGTTTTTTGGAAAACAAAAAATTAAAACATCAAAATTTTTGGAAAAATACGATTTTTGCTATATGCCCCGTTTCCAGAAAAACTATGCAATCCTTGAGGATCTTTTTGAAAATTTTTTATTCAAGAATGCCTGGTCAATGATTTAATGCGAGGATTTTGCAAAATTCCCATTTCATCTCAACAACTGCTCAATTTTCTCATAATTTTTGTCATGTTACTTCAGTCAATTCCATAAAACCCACCACCAAACTAAAATTTTACAAAATCCTCCCATTAAATCATTGACCAAGTACTCCTGAATAATTTTTATTAAAAAAAGATCCTCCTTGGTTGCGTAGTTTTTCTAGAAACGGGGCATAGAAGTTTTGGTTTTTTGTTTTCCAAAACATCTATTAATATTCTTCGCAGAATGACATAAAAATTCAATATTATTTTTTATTTTATTTTTTGAGAACTGCGCGCATTTTTTTTTCAAAAATCAAGACTTCAAATTTTCTGCAATAAAAATTAAAATGAATCTAGTTTCCCAATTTAAAATAAAAAAATAAGCAGCCATGCCGCATTACTGGAGCTGAGTTTTTAACTGGGGCTTGTTTTGATTTAGTAATAACCTTGCTTAACCGTTCATCACTACAGGCCACACCCAATACCAAGTCTGAAAACCCCTACCCTATCCTTTCCAAAAACACTTAAAAAATTCAATTTGGCACAAATGTAGTATTTCTTGCCATGAAATAATCATGCGAACACATATTTCTCAAATTATAACTATTTGAGGGTGCTCAAATTATCTTCAAATTTGTAAATCCGCCATTTTGGATCCATTTTGACTCAAATTTAAGTGGTTATATTCTGGTCACAAACTAATCCTACACACAAAGTTTGACCATTCTAGGCCGATTTGGTGATGAGATATGGAAGATTCATGAAATTTCCTGCAGCAATTTCCCCTCCAAAAGCCGTTTTTTGCTCTAACTCCCCTCCAAAATCACTGAGGAAGCTAAAATCAAAATACGTTTGTCACTTGGGCTCATTTTATCATATGACACAGCAATAAAAAATTTTCGACCCCTCCTGTACCCCCACCACTATTTTAGGTTGGTAACCCCGCCTTCCCCCTCCAACATCATGTATGGAAGTGAATTCGGGATATAGTATACAACTTATCCCCAATAACCATATGAATTCATATTAATTACATTTTTACCAACTTGAGGCTCCTCAAGCTCTACTCAAAATTTTGATAATCCGCCATTTTGAATCCATTTTGATCCAAATTCAAGAGGTCATATTGTGGTCACCAACTAACCTCACACACAAAATTTGACCTCTTTAACTTGATTTGGTGGGGAGATATGGAAGATTCAAGAAATTTCATGACTCAAAACTTCCTCAAAAAGCCGTTTTTTGATCTAACTCCTCTCAATATGCACTCAAGAAGCTGAAATTTGGATATGTTAGTATCCGTGACTCACTCTTTCATATGAAATCAAAAACGAAAAATTTGAGCTATTTGCCCCTTCTCCAGCCCCCTCAAAATTTGAGTGATCCGCCATTTTGAAATTTATCGAAAAAACAAAAAAACTATTTTTGCGCATTTTCAAGAAGAGTCTCTCACCAAATTTTGAGCGAATTTTATGAATACTCGCCGGCGCTACGCGTGGGGGAAATATATATATATATATAGTGATCTATGGTCAAAGTGGCATCAGTTTGCACATTCCTCAGAAGTGCATCTAATGTCACATTAACGACACCACAATGGCGAACGGAATGTATAATATCATAGTTTTCTTAGAAACAAATTTTTAAAATGATGCCACTTTACCTGTAAACATCAAAAAAATGAGGCTACAACGACCGTAGACCGAAAAAAATTTTTTGTATGAAAAATAGAATATTAGTGGTAAAGTGGCATCACCCAAATAACCACACCAGTGACGTCATGACACAAAGCTGAATCGATGAGCAATGTGATGGTAAAGTGGCATCAAAAAAAAGATGCCACTTTGTAAAAAAGATGCCACTTTACCTGTAGACGACGAAAAATGATGCCACTTTATCCATAGATAAATCTATATATATATACCAAAAAGTTGGACATTTGCCAGATGATTACAAATGGTCTGAAACGCAAAGATTTGAAGACCCCACCCTCCCCCGACCTTCCCTTCCCAAATCAGCTAGAACTGTAATAGCTATCGTTTTGTTAAAAACTCAGCTAAAAAAATTTTACGTATAAAAGAAAAAGCCTAATATAAAAAAGTCTTAAAAATGTCAGTCTGTGTACTGTATGCATTCAACCAAAAAAAATTTTATCCTACTTCCCCCCCCCCCCCTTAAACACTTGAGTAGGCCAGAAAAAGGGCCAACCGATGGATTAAAATGTTTCAGGAGTCGTGGTCCATCTTAGCCCCCTTTAATTATGGGCTTGGTTAGTGCTTATTGGTGAAAAGAAGTACTGTGTATTGTAAATTCATTTTCATCCGTCATTTTGGTGAAGATAGGTTGAACTTCTGAGCCTTGATATTCCATGGTTGTGTAATGAGGGCTTCCGAAAGAGTGATCGAATCACGATTTATTGAATTGTTCATATCTCCTGGTCACATTTAACCTAGAAATTTTCAATTTTGAATGCATGCTTTGTTAGGGACTAAAATGTGACCCCATGAATTTGATCAAAGAGAATCCCACATGATAAATATAGATTGCTTGAGCAGCCCCAAATAGTTGCGACTTGTATAAAAATTGAAACCAAGCACTCGTATTTTTTTAGCGTAGGATTTAATTTTAACATAAGTGCTAATGTTTCTTTTATCTGATCTTGAGTATACATTATGATTAAAACAAGCTATGTATTACTTTATTAAAAAAACATACAACACGTGAAACAGGCGTCTCGAACAATAGCTTGTGATATAACAAACGCTAATGATCCTGTCCACTAACAGCTTCCGTTGTTCGCGAAGGTGTAAATTTAGTCGAAGCACGCCTCGCGAACGATGGTTTACCAAATCAAGGTTATCGCATGCGTAGGTTAAAGAATTCGTGCTAAAATAACGACGAAAGCGATGAAAAATTCCATCGCGGCTGGCTGACGAAACCGTTAATAGGGTGTTTTTGGAAACGAGTGGAGGATTAAGAAGTTAATTTTTCATTGTCTGCCATTTAATGCGATACGATTTGTCAGTAAATAGTTAATTCAAAGGGGAAGTAGAAGTTTAATCGTGGCGAGCCTATTGATTGGAAAAGAATCGAGATTTAAGTTTAAAGTTCAATCTTATGGTGAGAAATTTTTAGTAATTTATTTTCTTATTTTTCTCGCGCTTACTAATTAAATTGTACGAAAGCGTTGCGTATGTTTTACTCGGAGTCAGCCCTTTTGTGAAATATCCCTCGTTAACGTCGACTTGGAAGATATTATGAAGTATACGAATAAAAAGCATATTTCTTTCAATGGCCGAAATTTTCGGTGGCTGAATTTATTTTTATTGTGCGCACGTGGACTAGGTTGCGTCGTCAAGTCGCGAAACTCAAAATGGCAACTTTGGAAAATAAGGTTAACCAGAGTGTGGGTATAAACAAACGGTGAAAATTGTATTGATGAATGAAAAAAAAAAGTTTGAAAGAACACAAATCCCTTTTTTCAATTGGAAATAGGACTCTCGAAAAATTTAGCCGATAGTTAATTCCTATTGATAACGTGCTTAATAATGCCTTTAGATATATAGCTGTTTCTGAACATCTATTCGTAGTACATCTGGTGGTGCTTGGTGCGTTAATTAGAAAAATATTTTTTCACCTTATGCCCTCATTTATGATCTTTATGTTGATAAACGAATAAAAGATTTATATTTGTTTGTTTATTAACGGAGTTTTTAATAGATAAGATAGCTATTACAGGCTACTTGATGTTGGGAGCTAAGGTGGTATAGGTGGATCTTCATATCTTGGCATATCAGATCATTTGTAATCAATGGATGTCCAAGTTATTGATGTATTTATATAATATATTTTTTCTTCTTTTGTTCAACAACCAAGGGAGAATCGACACCATTTAAAAGGTGGTCAGAAAATGTTCATTTTAATATCTAAATGAATGTTTTTTGAATTTTTGATTTAATACAAAATGGTAGCACACGCAAATTTTGAGTGAAGGGAGAGAGGGGGAAAATACTTCAAAGTTTCCATTTGTGGCCTTATATAAAAGAATAAATTCAGGACATCAACATAACTTAATTTTAGTTTCTTAAGAAAATTCAGAGGAGAGTAGGAGTAAAATTTTTTTTTTAAGTGGGTTTTGGCCATGAAATTTCTTGAATCTTTCACATCTCCTCAGGAAATCAACCTATAAAGCTGAAACTTTTTAGGTAAACTCAACTGCAGCTCAATATGTGACACTTTGGATTTGAGTATAAATGAATCGAAATTGGAAGATTATCAAAATTTGAAGGTCCCCCCACCTTGTTGTGCAAACGATTGTGAAAGAAAAATGCTCAAAATTCGATGAGACTCTTGGAAATATCTAAAATAATTTTTTTTTGCATTTTCGATTCGACTCAAAATGGCAGTTCACTCAAATTTTAAGAGGGGCTAGAAGAGAGGCAAATACCTGAAAATTTTCTTTCATGATGTAATTGCTAATAATAAGTCAAGGATACAAACATATCAAAATTTTAGCTTCCTTAATGTATTTGGAAGGGTATTAGAGCAAAAAACTACTTTTTTAAGGTGGTTTTGAGTCATGACAATTTCTTGAATCTCTTTTGTCTCCTCACCAAATCCACATGGAATGCTCAAACTTCGTATGTAGAGTTAGTTGCAGATCGAAATATGACATCATGAATTTCGGTCAAAATGGATCCAAAATGGCGGATTATCAAAATTTGAGAGAGGCTTGAGGAGCCTTAAATCGTTCAAATTCGATTAATGTGAGCTCGTGCGATTACTGGAATGAGAAAAATTATGCATTCTAAATCGAGAGGTGTATTGGGCTAAATGGGGGAGGGGGAAGAGGGGTAGTGAAAAATTGAAAATTTTCGGTTATGGTTTAATTTTGCTAATTAAGTCGAAATTATTTACATATTTAAATTTCAACTTCCCAAGTGCGCTTGAAAGGGAGTTGAAGCGAAAAAACAGCTTTATTAGGTAAAAGCTAGATCAGGAAATTTCTTGAATCCTTTGTGTTTTCATTAAATGTACTTTGAAAATTCCAACTTCTGGGTTTGATGATAACGAAAATGTGACCTGTTGAATTTGGCTCAACATAGATTCAAAATGGATCCAAAATGGTGGAACTTCAAAATTCCAGGAAGGCTTGAGAGGATGCTTAAATCGCTGTAATTTGATAAATATGGGCTGGTGTAAGTCTTGTGGGCAAGTAATATTGTATATCTTAAATTCAGCTTCTTAAGTACGTTTAGAGATTTTTTTTTAATTGCCCTCATTTCTCGAAATGCCACTAGATCAAGGAGGTGCATCGTTCAATATATATTTCAACGCATTGAAAAATTACAAAACAAAAAGAATCATTAAGTTCACCTCTAATAATAACTAAACAATATTTCATTAAATTGAAAAATAATATAAATATTTTTTTTAATATTATCTATTTACAAAATATATAAATTTAATTAAATTCTAAATTTAATTATCTAAATAATTAAAATATTAACAAATCCTTTCGTTCTAAATTAATAAATTTATTAAAGATAAAATCCAACCTAAGTGGCTGCGTAGGGGACTTTTACACGAGCGAAAGTTTTCACATAATATAGATTTAATTGAATAAAATAATTCAAAACTTATTTTCTAGATTGAGTGTTGCTAATGCACGTAACAACACATTAAGAAAAAGTGGAAAATAAAAGTGTGAAAATAAAAACAAGAATAATCGAGGATAAATAAAAATAGTTAAAATTCGAAGAGGTCCTAACTCTCCTAAGAAAAACAACTACCCCACAGGTGGGGGTTTTCACGCTTGATATTAGGTATGGATGTAGAATGGTTAGCATCTGTGAATTTCAATAAGTTCCACTGAATACTCAGCTCCGGTAATTCGGTATGGCTGCTTACATTTTTTAAATTTAAAATATCAAACTATAGAGTGATATATAAATTCTTATTGAACTTAATACCTTTTATTGTTGATACATAATTATGAATGTGAGCGAATGTTAGACGAAATGTTTCCAATTAATAATTACTTACAACGATTCGTGAAATTCATTTCTATACTCTCGGATAGTTTTATTTTAGAATTATATTATCGCAGTTTTTTATGGTCATTAAGACGATACTAATGTACGAAGTATTATGCTCTATATAGTTGAACGTAGGACGTATATTACACGTGTATGTGTAGCTTTAGGGGTATCTGTTACCTATTAATTTAATATTGATACTCAACTTACATACCATAATAGCTTATCTAGTTCATTGTTAAGTAGATGAGTGGTGTGGTTAAATGGTAAAAATTTCTTGCTAATTTACAACGTCATATTAACCGGAGTTTTTTAATGTCTATAAAATCAGATAATAAATCATTAGAGTCGTGAACTGTCAACGATTCTTACACTATTATAATAGTGCTTATTTATTAATTTTATGGAATACACATTGTTGTACTGGGTGACCTTGAATTATGAACCAAATGTGAACGCTATCCATACATCGGTTATCTTACGGCGAAATTTATTATGCATATTTTTTTCTAGCTATTCGATCTTCGTTCATACTTTGCATTGAGGTTGATCAAAGTCGTAAATTTTCGATAATCTTTTTCAACAAACTAGTCTATATGGTCTATCGAAGGAATTGTATTTTAGAACTGACCTTAGTTATCGGTTTTACGATTAGATTAAGTATTTATTTTTATTTTTTAATTCTTCGTTCGCGTTGCAGCTGATAATGTTTAATTTGCTGGCAAATATTAAGATTTGCTGGTAAAATTGGGAATAAAGTTTTATCATGTATGAAGATACTCGTCATGTTATCTCTTTGCAGTTTTCATAAAGGTGATTTAAACATCAGTGAAACGTCAAACTTGTCTTATTTAATCGATTGACGTACCACTTACTCGTTTTCGCTTCTTAGTATTCTAATGTGCAGCAATTCGTATCGTGTTGTTAATGAATTCGTAGCTCATCGAAAAAAAATATTTTCGTATAATTTTCTTACTAACCATTGAGCCAATTGAATTTTTTAAATATCGGATTACACTCTGGAAGCCTTTATCGAAACATTGTTTGAAATAAACAAAATTTAATGGATTTACTTTATCAGATGAAATATTTGAATTTACGAAATTTCGACGTAACATCAAAATGTTTATGGTTTTTTAAAAAATGTATTGAGGCGTAGTTCCAAGAACCATGTCAAATTTTTAGAAGCTACAGCGCACTAATTTTCAAATTTGAGTTTATGCCTGTCGATTAGGGTTTTCGACGAAGAGGTGTGATTTAGGGTGGGTCGAATTTTTTTCTTCAGAAATTTAAGGGGTTGTTCAGTGATGCCAAAAGGGCATTAAAATTTTAGTTCAATAACTCGACTTTTAGACCTACGAAATGGAGTTGAGTTTTAAAAAAATATTTTGACATTTCGATTGAATTTTTTAGCTGAGTTTTCAACTTGAAAACGACAGCTATTACAGCTAACCTGATTTAGGAAGGGAAGGGGAGGGTGGAGGGTGGAATCTTTAAATCTTTGCGTTTCAGACTATTAATTTCTAGTCATTTGGCAAATGTCCAAATTTTTGGTATATACATTTTTTTTGCCCAATTCGCTCAAAATCCAGTAACAGACTCTTCTTAAAAATTCAAAATAAAGTCCCTTTTTGTTTTTTCGATACACTTCAAAATGGTGCATCTCTCAAAATTTGAGGAAGGCTAGAAAAGGGACGAATAGCTCAAATTTTTCGTTTTTGATCTCATATGAAATAGTGAATCACGGATACTAAGATACCTAAATTTCAGCTTCGCAAGTGCATTTTGAAGGGAGTTATAGGAAAAAATGCTATTTTGAGGAAGTTTTGAGCTATGATATTTCTTGAATCTTTCATATCTTGCTATCAAATAAACCTAGAAATGATGACCGCAATATGACCTCTTGAATTTGGGTCAAAATGGATCCAAAATGGCGGATTATCAAAATTTGAGTAGAACTTGAGGAGCCTCAAATTAGGAAAAATGTAATTAATATGAATTCGTATGGTTACTTGGGATAGGAAGTGTAATATATCTTCAGCTCATCTCCATACATGATGTTGATGGGCGGGGGGGGGGTGTAAAACTTATCGACCTGAGAATGTGGTGGGGGGACATTAGAGGCCGAAAATTTTCTATTGCGATGTCATACGATAGAAATAGTCCAAGTGACTAACCTACTCTGATTTTAGCTTCCCAAATGTATTAGGAGGGGAGTTAGAGGCCAGAGAGGAAATTGAAACAGGAAATTTCATGAATCTTCCATATCTCCTCACCAAATTGAGCTAGGAAGGTGAAACTTCGTAGGTGGGGTTAGTAGGCTATGAGAATATGATCTCTTGAATTTGGATGAAAGTAGATCTAAAATGGCGTAATATCAAAATTTGAGTAAAACTTGAGGAGCCTCAAGTTTTTATATTTGCAAAAAATGTGTTTATAACATTACTGCATTGTAATAAATTCTATATAGTTGTTCTAAATTTAACTTCTCAGGTGATTTTTCGAAAACATAGAGTGGAGGTTTTTAGACTTTGTATTGGGTGTGGCCTATACACATTAAAGGGTTAGCAACGTTATTTCCAAACCTAAAAAATCCATGTTGAAAACTCAGCTCCAGTAATGCGACTGGCTGCTTACGTTTTTTTTTCAATCTTCAAAGTCATATTTTGTCATCCAAAAACAGGAAAAAATTTAGCCATTAATTTTTTTTAAATTTAAATTATTTTTAAAATTTTTTTCAAAAAGCAGCAATTTTGTTTATTTTCAAAAATGAACGCTAAATGAGTAATGCATTGCTCCTGTTCACAATACGGGCTTAATTCAGGCTTTTTCGGATTTAACATTCAAAACATTTTGGATTTTTGTTCCATAGGGATTCCTAAGCCTTGAGCTTTTTGATGATTAAACATTTACATGAAGTCATTTTGAAGCAAGAATGTGATATTTTGGCGAGCTTTGTGAGGTAAAAGTCAAGCATATTTTCCCTCTTGAATCAGAAATAGCTTAAAATATTGTACACACAATCATTAAAATACCCACTGGGCATTCTCTTTTAAAAATAAATAGAACTGGTGTTTTTTGAAAAAATGTAAAATTGGTTTGGATCTATTAAATTTGAAAAAAATAGATGGCTAAAATTTTTTCATTCTTTGGGCAACAGAATATGACTTCAAAAGATAAAATAATTTTCAATTGCCAAAAAAATTATTTTTTTGGAAATTTTAATAAACTCCAGCTTTATGTTGAAAGTGTCTAAATATTTGGTTAGGGATATGAAATTTGTATGACATCATTTTAAGACCATTTTGCAACTATTGTGGCCATTCCCAGTCACGGATTGATTGGGGGGGGGGGGTCTGGGAAATTGTAGTCCTAGGCGTTGATTTCTAGTGAATTAAAAATTAGGTAAATAAAAATTTTTTCTATATTTTTATTTAAAATTAATAAAGTAATTACTAAGAATATTAATATTTCTATAATGAATCAATTTAAAAATCAGTTAATAATAGAAAAATAAATTAATATAAAAAAAAAAAAACAATTTGATTTTTGACAATTTTTTTCTTTTATTAAAAAAAAATGAAAGTGGCAATTTAAAAAGGGTACATATATTCAGTTTATTGTAATCGATTAAAAAATTGAAATGATACAATTTTGAAAAAAAAAATCATTCTCTAGATTGATTTCTTGAATGCATAATTTTGTAAAACATATATTCTCGATAGGTTTAAATAAATCGAAAATTTTTTAACGCAAAATAAGAACCGCAAATATCTTTAAATTCATGCGTAAGATTTTTGAAGAAAAAAAAAATCCACGAGTGCTGAAATAAATTTGAAAATTTTAAATTGAAAAAAACAACAGCAACAGTTTAAAATAGAATGTTTTCGCTGTTTGTGATTTGCACCATGTGTACTAAAAAATTGTTATTAATAACCGACAAAATTAAGTATATATTTTTTTAATTTAATAACGATGAACCAAAATATGCTAATAAAAAAATGAGGTGGATGTGAAAGAGTTATATTGGTAAAATTACGACGGTCTAAATCCATTAGTAGTCCTGGCCCACCTAAGCTTAATTCGGTTCCATCACTCATTACTTTTTGAGAGAAAAAAAAGGAAACTCGCCCCACCACAGACTGTAACCTATACACAATATAAAAAAATTAAAAATTTTTTTTTAAACGAATATTACTGTTAGGCCCTTTAGCAACATTTAGAAGGCCAAGATTACCGATTTTCAAAAAAAATTGATTTCAAACTATCCTAAAATGCTTTGTACGCAACATGTGTTTATAAAATTGTGTATGTTTTTATTTTCATATAAATTTTGCAAAAAATATTAATGCTAATGAAGTCCTTGAAATTTTCATATAGTTCCAATAGATGTTAAACTTCACTTATAAATATGTAAGAGCCCTTATTAAAATCTTTTTCGTCTCCTGTTTCTCCCTCGTGGACAGAACCCAAATCGCATAAGTCTCACGAATCGGAATATCCCAAGCTCCCCACTCATCTAGCTCAGTACTTGGAATACTGCAACTATGCCCATCACCCTGTTGGAATCGATTGCTTTATTGAAAAATTGCACAGGCTCGAATGGCCGTTGGAAAATCACCCGTTTCCGGAAATATCACCATTAATGCATCACTTTACACCCTGTTCTCGTGAATGCGCACTCCTAAACGCGCATCATTAAGTGTAATTTGGTTCCCATGTTAACAACGTCCTCAAGCGTAACAAACTAAGTAACACCGAACAAGTTTCTAAATAAGCGTGAGAATCATCTATTTGCTAAGAGCACATGTATCACCATCGTACTCCTGGCTAGTCTGGCTGGTGACGAAAAAAATACACCGAAAAAAAAATCGAGAGGGAAGAAAAACAGCGAAAAAATGTAATTTCGTTGAGCATCGTTTTAATTACTTCGGTTAACGTGTTAATTATAATAAAATTTTACGATAGTTACGTCTCATTGAAGAAAGCTTTATCTTAGAAACGTTCTAAGAGCGGGTTGTGACAGAATGCTTTTGTAAAGAGTGAAGTTCGTGCGGTAACTCGTCGCTCGTATCGACGTATTTATTCGGTCGTTTCGGTGATCGCGAGTTTTGCCCATCAGAGGATTTATTTGGTAAGCTTTTCTTTGTTTTAAACGTATGTTGGGTGATTTTAGGCATTTTTTTCAATATTTGCTTTTCGTGGGTACGTAAAGCTTCGTGTGTGATTTTTTTGAATAACATGTGTACATAAGTGGGAATGAAAATATGTTCAAAGTTGGTGTTAGAGGTGGTTCAATAGCTGGAAATATTTACCATCTATTATATTTATAATTTTGCTAAATTCTTGATTTGCGTGGATTGTGAAATGAAAGAATTTTATTAATAAGTAAATCTGTAGTGCTCGGACGTGCTTAATGGTATTACGATCATTTTTCATATTTTTTCTTTATTTATTTTTTTTTTGCCAAATATCATCTAATAAGTAGGTACTCGGCTACTCCTAGTTTCAACTATATCCCAAGCGATGCTTAATTAATTTATTCGAATATTATTAACATCAAAACCACTCCTAATTTTGCTAAATTTCCTATGAAGAAGATAAATCAAGCTAGGTATATTTTACTACGATGAAAATAATCCTATACCGGTCGTTACATTCTAAACGATTCCTCGTCTCTTCCAGCATAGTAAAACTAGAGACCTGATCCGGCGACTATTACCACCTAACACGCGTATAATCGACTCGAGCGGATTTTCAACTCTGAATTACCCCTAAGCTTTGATTATACTCCAGAATAATATGTTTTTCGCGTACGTCGCCGCATTCGAAGGTTAAAGGAAATTTATCTGCGTTTCGTGTTCTCGATGATTGGGCGGATATGGAAATTTCTATTTAATTGCAAACGTTCGCTCAAAGTATTGCGACGAATTTCTTACTTTCGAGACTCTTTTGATGGTATCGATTTCCCACCTATATCCGGCAAGTTGTATTTGAAAAGCGGAGGGGGTGGTTTGTCGAGGTAATTCTTTGATGAAGTTGAAAAGGAGTTACCTATCTATTACGATTTTGACGTTATACATTTTCATGTACGTTGGTGGCTTTCAATAGAACCACGTGGTTGTGACAACGCGGTGATATGAAGTCGATTTTTTCGTATGAGAGAGTTGTGAGGGTGAAGGATGTTGAGGGGATTGTAGTTTCCTATAAGGAAATAATAATGGTTTTTTGCGCGTGATTTTCGAAACGTTACTCGGACGTAGGACTCTTCGGCGATATTTTCGAAAATAGGATATTTTTTCTGATATTTCGAATTTTATTTTATTCGAGGAATTGCATAAGTGAAATTCAAGGCATTTTAGTGGAAAAATTATGAATGAGATTTTTTAATAAGTTTTTATCAATCGGTTAATGAATGAGAATACCTGAAAGTTGTTTCCATGAAGTTATAAAGTATAAGGAAATTTTGATATTAAAAAAAGTGAAAAGAAAAACAATTGATACAACTGATGCTAGCTTTTTCTTCCTTTCCCCTTCCACCTCCCATCAGTATTCATGATTGAAGATATTATTTTCTAGTTGCAGTTTGAAAAATTAGTGATACGTGAGTAATACAATATTTTTCGACCAAAAAAACATTTACTTGAACACATGAAATACATTTTCTGATTTCCGAACGAAATTAGATGCTTGATGAAAAAAAATCGAAATTGAAAAAAAATTTCGTGATTTTTTGGATTTTGAATTTCATGTTACATCGACCACTACTAATATTATTAGTCACTTAATTCGTATTATATGCCTAATTTGGCTTTTTTAACAAATGATATTAATTTATACTGAAGTTTAATTGTAGAAAAGATTAAGTTTTTTTGAATGCATTTATTTAATTTCGTTCGATTACGGAGGTCATTTGCGACAGAACATTAATTTCTATTTTAGGAGCTAAAATTGTTGAGTATCCTTGTGTAAATATTAATAGATGATTGATTATATTATTTTTATTTAATTTTTTTTATATTATTGATTTAAAGTTATTTTTTTCAATATTTAGTTTAAAATTAAAATTTTAATTTTGGATATTAAAGATGAATAATATTGAATTTAATTTAATTATTAATTTATTTTGATCTTGTTGATGATTATATATTTTTATATTATTATGTATAAAAAAAAAATTCTTATTGTCCTAAAAGTCAAGTTACAGAGATGCAATAGTTGAATTTGAATTTACTAAAGTAAATGGAATATGTTATAATGTCTTAAATGGTGGATGAGGTTGTCTGCTGATATTTTGGAGTTTCCGGTTTTTGTTTTTAAAAAGGGGTATTTGAGACATTTTACATGATGTATTTGATTGTTAGAAGTGCTGTGCAGGTTTCGCAGGATGGTGGAAGCTTAAGTTTATTATTTGAATATTAAAAAAAAAATTTTTTTGAATTTAATCATTAAATTTTTTTTTTTTAATGGAATACTTAATACATTTAAATTGGATCCAAATGATCTCAGGAAATATTAGTCCACAACCATTACAGAGTCTAAAACTCTCATTTTATTCCTCTCAAAAACACCCAAAACGTTCATTTCCAAATATGTGATACTTCAGGTCCTCAAGAATCGCAAACGTCTGTGCTTTTCCAATTTTATCCATGTAAGAAGGTGGACGTTCTTTTGTACATTTGTTCAGGAGATATGGGCGATTAAAAAATTTCATGACTCGAAACTTTTTCAAGAAGTGATTTTGTGCTTTAACTTCCTTCCAGATTCACTTGGAAAGCTAGAATCAGAATAAGTAGTCACTTGGGCTCATTTTATCATATGCTTGCACAATAAAAAAAAATTCGACCTCTTATGTACCCCCAACAACATTTTTAGGTCGATAACCCCTCTTTCTCCCCTCTGACATCATGTATGACAGTGAACTGAGAATATAGTATGCGCCATACCCTAATAATCATATGAGTTCATATTATTTTTATTAATAAAATATTGTTAATATTGAATTTAATTTGGTCTTTAAATTCTATTTTTAGGGCAATAAGAATTATTCGATTAATAATTCAAAATTTTAGTTATGAAATTGTTATTATATTTTTTTTTTATATTTTTTATTAAAAATATAAATATTATTTTTATTAATTTTTTTATTTTTAAAAGAATAGTAGTTTTTTTTAGATTTATTAATTACATTTTTTACCAATTTGAGGCTCCTTAAGCTTCACTCAAATTTTGATGATCTGCCATTTTGTATCCATTTTGACCCAAATTCAAAAGGTCATATAGTGGTCACCAACTAACTTTACATACAAAGGTTGACGTTTCTAGGTTTAGTTGGTGACAAGGTAATTATGGAAGATAAAAGAAATTTCATGACTCAAAACTTCCTCAAAAAGTCGTTTTTTACTCCAACTCTCCTCCAGATTCACTTGAGAAGCTAAAATCAGAATAATTTAGTCATTTAAGCTCATTTTATTATATGCTACCACAACGAAAAAATGTTGATCTCTCAGGTACCCCCACCACCTCCTCCCCTCCAACATCATGTATGGAGGTGAATGGAAAATATGATATGCGTCTTATCCCGAATAATCATATGAATTCATACTAATTACGTTTTTCCCCGTTTGAGGCTCCTCAAGATCTACTCAAATTTTGATAATTCGCCATTTTAGATCAGTTTTGACCCAATTCCAAGAGGCCGTATTCTGATAGGCTACTAACTCTACATACGAAGTTTCACCTTCCTATGTCCATTTGGTGAGGAGATATGGAAGATTAATGAAATTTCCTATTGTAATTTCCTCTCCAAACACCATTTCGGCTCTAACTCACCTCTAAATTCGTTTATCAGAAAATATTAGTCAGTTTGGCTCATTCGATCATATGACAACGCAATAAAAAAATTTTCCACCTCTCTTGTTCCCTCACCTCATTTTCAGGTCAATAACCTCTCCTTCTCCCCACCAACATCATGTATGGAAATGACTTGGAGATATATTATACTTCCTATTCCAAATAATCATATGAGTTCATATTAATTACATTTTTCCTAATTTGAGGCTCCTCAAGTTCTACTCAAATTTTGTTAATCCGCCATTTTGGATCCATTTTGACCCAAATTCAAGAGGTCATATCGTGGTCCCCTACTAACCTCGCATACAAAGTTTGACTTCTCTACTTGCATTTGGTAGCAGGATATGAGAGATTCAAGAAATTTCATTGCTCAAAATTTCCTCAAAAAGCCCTGTTTTCCTCTAACTCTTCCCAAAATGCACTTAAGGAGCTGAAATTTGGATATATTGATGCCCGTGACTTACTTTTTCATATGAACTCAAAAATGAAAAATTTGAAATATTCGCGCCTTCTCCAGCCCCCCTCGAAATTTGAGTGAACTGCCATTTTGAGGTAAATAAAAAAATACAAAGAAAGTGGATTTGTGGAATCCCACAAAGAGTCTATCTTCGAAATTACAGCAATTTTCATTCATACCCGCCGGAGCTGGTGATGCATAGGGAGAGAATAAAATATATATGTATACCAAGAAGTTGTACACTCACTATAATGATTACATATAACTTGAAATCTCTTTTCTCTCAGCTCTCTCTCGAAAATTTGCTAGGCTGTAGATTGTAAAAGGTATCGCTCTTACTTAAAAACTCAGCTAGAAATAAAACGCTTTTAGGTACCTATTCACATGAACCTTTTTTGATGAAATGTCGAATGTTTTCCATATACGTCTCTTTGCGCCACCTAATGGAGGAAAATGATTTTATATGAGTACTAAAAAGTTTAACATTTGCGTTATAATCACAAGTGACCTGTATCGCAAAGCTGTGAACCCCTTTCCCCTCACCCCTTCTTTCCAAATCAAGTAGGCTGTAGTAGTTATGATATTTATTAAAAATTTGGCTAAAATAAATCTTAAAAAAAATATATATAATAAAATCGTTTTGTAGTTTTAAATTACGAGAAAATCTTCAAAATATAAAATAAATATTAAAAAAAAAATTAATAATCAAAATTATCGATCAAAAAACATGAAATAAAATTTGTAGAAAAAAAATCAAAATAATAATTAAAATATAACGAATGAGAAAACTTTCACTTCAAACCTTTGAAAGCTCCATTCGTACCAAAAACGGGACGAAAACGCGAAGACGAATCCATTACCGTTTAATCAGATTACAATATTAAACGGTTCTTTTGAAATTGCAAATTAAAAGCATAATAAGATGTAAAATGTGTAAAGATTTATATTGAATTTGTGTAAATTCGTAGGTGCCTAATTTCGCTTCGTTAATTCAAACACTATATTTTGTCTCCTCTCGTTGAATTTGAATAAAGCCTAAAAGCGGAGTTGGTCTTCGATCGATGTATAATTTGGGCATAGATTTAATGAAACGCGAGCTACGCTAATGAGAATGCATTAATTTTAAGTAAAACGTTAAAACTTCGAAGCTCGTAATTTCAATATGCAAATTCAGCGTATAGTGTACACAGCGAAAATGTGACGAGTTAAAAGAATATTTAGGAGTTGAAAAAAAAATACTCGTGCTTGGAAAATAAGCGAGGTTAAAACTTACGATTGAAGTTTTCAAAAAGGAAAAAAAATCAAGTTCGATAAGACTCGAGGTTGGAAATATCGCTTATTTTCGGCACCCTAAAACGCTCCAACGGTAGCCTTTTACTACCCACGTCCCCATCTGCTAGGTTCGCCTTGACTATCGAACATGTTAATAAAATCACATACGCGATTTGTTGGCAGGAGCGTTTCACAAAGCGATCGTGTAGCTTTCCTCGAGAACATTTTTGTTCGGCTCGAACGGTCGCCACGAGGAGGTCGAAAATATCGAATCATTGTGGTGAACGTTGAAACCCCGAATCGAACTGTTATTAAGTACGTTGGGTGTTTAAAATGAATAAAACATCGCAGAGAAGCTGCGAACTTCGAACGAAATTCTACCATTCCATTAAGAAGCGTTAAATATTTACAACGTATTGGCGAAGCATCTTTACGAAATTTAAGTTCACCGCTTATTAATGAGGTAGTGGAAAAAATTCGATAAATCGAAAATCTCGCCGCGAAATTCAAATCATCGGGCTCGCATCTTTTTCACCAGATAAGGGCTGAAGCAGTTAAAAGGACGAATGAGACGACTGTATTATCAACATTTCACCCTTTTATAATATACACGGATGAAAGCGAGGGTAGTATCGAAAGTGTTGGAAGAACTGCTAGGTCGTTTCTCTTGTTTGAGAGCTCGTAGTTCATTTCGGTTTCAAAACAACGCGCCAGATTTTCGTCTGTTGCGTTCGTAAGCGAAGAGGTGAGTTTTTTTTTACGCGAAATCTCGGCAGCTGAAATGGAAACGTGCGCATATCGAGATATTTGAAAATATTTTACGTTCGTACGTGATTCGGTGTTATCTCGTTGGATATAGTGGAATATTATGGAAGCTGAAACTGCTGGGTAATTTTTCATTTATTTATGTAATTGTATTGTGCCCATTACCATGCTAGATTGAGGTACAGGATATGGTTCAGGTATCCTAAAAAATCACTCGGTTGTGAAATTAATCTGTGTTTGAGATGTGTATCGATATGTACGAAGGGGATATGTGGTTCATGGATACGAGGGAATAATTTTAAATAAATTAATGGAATTTTTTTTTATTTAATGAAGAAATTCGATTATTCTTTTTATAAGAGATTTTATTGCAAAAAAAAAATTTATAAACTCTAAAAAAAAATTAATGGAAAAAATATTTTTTAAAATTAAATTTATTATTTTGAATTTTTTTTTTTTTTCAAGGAAACAATAACATAAAAAAATATAATAATATTAATAATAACAGTAATAAAATAAAATAAATTCGCCTCTAGCCCTGAGTTGTACACATACATGGCGTATGATAAAAAAAAAAAAATTATTACTTTAGAGAATACTAGGTATTATTTAATTGAACTCCAAATCTTTTTTTTTAATTTTATTGCAAAGTGAGCTGAGTAACTAGGAATTAAAAAAATTTATTTTCAAATTAAAAAAAAAAATTTTGCTCGATAAAAAAGTGACTTTAATTTTTTTGAAGATATCATCTCATTTATATTATTATTTTTTCCAGTTTATTCTTTTGAAGAACCTTATTTTACATTCAATTCGCCATAAATATCAATTAATTTTTTAGTATTTCTAATTCGATAAAAATACAATTCACGATTGTCTTTTCATTTAAAAATTTTCGATACGTTGAAAATGTTCGCAATAAATGATTAAAAATTCTGTTACCTTTTGGCGAATATTTTTACAATTTCGAACGATGTATTTATCCGAGTGAATTTGAAGTTCATTATAGTTTCTGTTCATGTCACCTTTTATAGTATGATTTCAATCTGATATACCGATCACGTTCTCTTGGTGTATTAATAATAACTTCGCATGAATTTTTTCCCCTTGGTAGTTGGCACATATGGAATTTTCACCATACAACGATGTTTTTTTCTTCGTTGATATTACCTAATAGATTTTTATATTCTTAGTCGATCCGTTTTATGACGTAATATATTTCGATAAAAATTCCAATAATGATTTTCCTTATTTCTTTTAATTATTAAAAGTGTTTTTTTTTTTCTGTGAAAAGAGACGATTCGTTAAAATATTATATAACTTGAGTGGAGTATCAAAGATGGTCTTTTTTTCGCTGTAATTAAAAAAATTTATGTTCTCTTTTACCTATAACCTGAGGGAATTTTTTGTTTGAATTGTTTGTAAGCTCGGAATTAATTTCACTTTTTCTTTATAATTTACGGTTTAATTTTTTTAATGGCGTTTTGAATGGAGGAAATATCCAAACGTTTGGAATAAGTGGAGGGTGTTGGGTTCGTTGTGATTTTTATTTTGCGTTTTAATGGGAAGTAGTTGGTGTGAAAATTACTGTGGAATATTTTCGAATAAAATACGTTGGTTGGAAAGATGAAAAATTAAGCTGAAAAATCCATTCGATTTGAGAAAAAATAATGAATTTATTTATCTTGGAAGTTTTCGGCGTGAAGCGTTAAACAAAAGTCGTAAATGTTGAGAGAAAAAAAATGTTGTTTGTTAGAAGGATAGTGTGCTGATAAAAGCTGTGTAATTATTGAGAAAAAAAATTTCCGTTGAATCATTGAATACAAATTAATAGTAAGTAAAAAAAAAAGAAGTTGAAATGGACTGCTAAAAAATGCAGCTCAAAAATTTCCTCGAATGAAGAAAAAAGTTTTACAGATTCATTATAAAAATTATGTGCATTATAAGTACCCTATTAAAAAAAAAATTATTATTATTTATTGCAATAAAATTTTTCATATGAATAATTAATTTTTTTTTTCAAGTCATTTTATTATTATTTTTTCATTGTTCATTTATTTGTTTATTTATACTGTCGTCTTTAATTGCTAAGATTATTATGCCAGTGTAGCCTTTATATGTAAAGTTGAAGGGTATTGGAGGATTTTATCAATCTCACCTGAAACCAACACATCGATGCGCCTCTAACCATAGTAGCTGTACATGGCGCGTAAAAAAAAAAAACAAAAAAAAATTAAGTCAGTTACTAATGAAAACCTGAGATTTTTTTTTTTTTAAAGGGTAATTTAAGTGGCGTCTGTAACTGCTATTGGATTGAAGAGAGCTTATTTAAAAAAATTTTCATTATTATCATTATTCATTCATTCATGCAGTGTACAGTATTGAGGAAACCTGTTCATTT
Organism: Phenacoccus solenopsis; assembly: GCA_009761765.1. NCBI lineage: Eukaryota > Metazoa > Arthropoda > Insecta > Hemiptera > Pseudococcidae > Phenacoccus > Phenacoccus solenopsis. The sequence goes on along the minus strand of CM019754.1, from coordinate 9,187,885 downwards.
ATTAAAAATGTATAATTATATGTATATTAAAAAAAATTTATTTGAATCACTGAAAAATAAAAAAGAATTATTTATTTATTTTTTAAAGAAAGTTGGTTAAGAAAAAAATTAAATTAAAAAAATCAGTTCAACTTGAAAAAAAAAATCACAAATTCATTACAAAAATTATTCTTTAATATCTGCATTGTCTCACATACTCTGTCCTTGGAAATTTTAACTTTTCCAGAATCCAAAATAAGAGAATATCCGCTTAGAAAATAATGCCAGCAGTTAGAAAATTTCCTAAGCTTCCTACATTCTAGCTCCTTGTATCCTCCACTGCAAGAAAATTTCATTGCTACCCCCCCCCCCTCCCCAGTTCTTTATTTTTAATATTTAACTGAACAGATCTTTACACTTATATCGTTTTTTTTTTTTTTTCAAATTTGTTTCCTAAGAAAATCTTAATTGTCATTTGTCATTCGAAGAAAAGAGAATGTAAAAAAAAAAATGAACGAAGAAAGCTGACTGAGAAAAAAAACGGACTTATAAATGATATATCATTCCAGAAAGTGTTTAGTAAAAAAAAAAAAAAAAAAAAAAAAAAAAAAAAAAAAAAAAAAAAACGATATAAGTGCGAAGATCTGTTCAGTTAAAATAAAATTTATTACAGTTAGTAAAAATAAAGAACTGAGCTGAAAAAAAAAAAATTCACTTCTCTAACCTCAAACGATCAGGTGCCTCTAGCCGAATTGCTGTAAATGGTATTTTAATTCAAAAAAAAAAAAATCAAGCGAAGAAAAAATTTTGTGATTGTTATTATTATAATTTTTTTAATTTTTTTTTGGTGGCGTTTTTAACTGCTTTGGTTATTACGCCACCATTCTTATTCATCGCTCAGAATGTTATAGAATTGCAAAAAATTTAGTGTGAAGAAAATGTTCAGCTGTAAAAATTTATTTTTTTCCATTTACGTGTCGCATATACTGCTACTGGGGCCAGAGGCGAGGATGGATAGTTGCTCAGAATTTGGAGAGAAGTTTGTCAGATTTTAGATTGTTGAATGGATTGGTAATCATGAGTTCATAAAAAGTGGATGATAGACTGTTGTAAAATAAAATATAATGGTATCTATCAACATTTTTCAATCATGATGGAAAAACTTGTACTTCTAATGGTTAATAGGTAAATAATAAAAAATAAATAAAAAAATTGGAATGCAAAGATTTGAAGACCACACCCTCCCCCGACCCCCCTTCCCAAATTAGGTAGGCTGTAATAGTCTTCATGTGCTTCAAAAATTCGACTAAAAATAAATTTGAGTAAATAATATAGTAAACGAAATAAAATAGGTTTGAGAGAAGAAAAATACGATATAAATTAATTATTAAAAGGCTATGATGCAGTTACTTTTCTCTTATCCCTGCTCGTCTGGCTTCCTTAAACAGCTCTACCTTACACTCGACGTGCCTCTAGCTACTATAGCTGTACAGGGCACGAAAATTAAAGAAAAAAAATTCACTTCAAGCATGAAAAGAATGTACTGTAATTGTTATTTCATAAAATAAAAAAGGTAGTGGTTTGATTTAAAAAAATATATTGAATAAGCTAAAAAAAATTGTTTTAATAAAAAAAAAGTGTATAAATTTATTGTAAAAAAATTTTTGCTGAAATCACTACATAGAAATTTTCCATACTATGTTATAAAATGAGTAAAAACAACTAGTACTACTACTAGTACTTACAGGTTATTTAGCAGAAAAAAATTTCAGCTTAACTAGTTAAATATTTGTAGGGAAAAAAAATGAAATAATTATAAATTTATTTCGAAAGCTATTCGCTCTAATCACAAAGAATTGATGATTATCATTAAAACACCTCATTATTTTTGAAAGCTAAAATTTTCAAAAAGCTTTTATAAATTTACCATTACATCACAATAGATTCTAATTCGTCGAATACCTTCGATAAAAATTCAATTTCTCGCTTATAAAAGCGTCACCCCTGATAATCGAGCGAAATAACGGAATAAAAAAGCTCGTAACGAATGATCATTGTAGCGAATCTATTTGCATGACATTATACCCCTTGCCACATGTTCGAAAGGAAGGCTTTGTCGGCTCCGCCTCTACGAAGAATCAAAAAACCCTCACAATGACTTTTCCAAGACAATGGAGGAGCTTAAAGTGTACCAATTATGAAAAGTTTTGTTGTTGTGTGAGAGCTTAGGACACATTTATTTATTTAATTTTTACGCTTTGTATGAGAGTGAAAAATAAGAGACATGTAAGCGGATGAAATTCAGTTCTTTTATACGGCTTAAATCGTCCGTTAATATTGTAGTGGTTTTTTTCCGGTTTGATACGACGACGGTAGTGTGTGAATGCGATAGTGTAATCAATTTAAAAAACACGTCAAAACAATATCTACTCGTCACCGTTGTAACGAGATTTTTCGTGAAAACAATTACGCAATTTGAGCTCATCGTTTGTCAATGTACTCTCGACGAATGAAGACGTATTGGAAAATTATCGAGAGATTTTCAACAATAGCGAAATTATTAAGGTTTCGATTCTAAGGAAGCTGACGGAATAGGTGAAAATGGTGGATAACGAGCGACGATTTTTTGAAGGCAATTTCTTGGGCGAGTTTTGAAATGTATTTTATTTTTACGCGTTATGGAGAATGAGAGAGAAAGCTACCGAGTAATCTGTCCGGAGGAGTTTTACGTCGAACAATTTGTTGTCATTTGGAAAATGTTGCTGCGCAGTTTTGAGAATTTTCGCTCGCTCGAGTCGGCCAAGTTTTTAATATGAGCTGTTGCTTTAGACGAGCATCGGCCTACGTATTTCATCGTGATGAATGAGCGCAGAATTGTTTGAAAAAGTTTGTTAATTTTGGTAATGCGATCTTGTATCATTCATTTAGGAACGTGGTAACACTTAATCAGTACGCTAATTATACCCTTTTACCTGGGTACTGGGCAGTGTTCATGTGTAAGGGGTATTGTTGACATGACGTTGATTAGTTTAGGGGTGTGCGATGACGTATTTTATTTATATGCGTGCATTAGAAGCAGAGTAATGGTCATTGGAGTAGCTTTTTGTACTCCAGATTATAGAGTGAATATGGAAGAATAATTTGTTATGAGTTACGACTATTAATAATATTGAAAAAAAAATCAGCAGGTATGCCTCATTAGTAGAGCTGAGTTTTTAGTGGGAACTTGCTTAGTCTTGCAGAATAACAGAATATTTTTTTAACCTTTTTGTACCCACATAGGGTTTCCCCCTAAATCAAATATGAAGTAGAATTTGATATATGAAGTACCTCTTACTTACACAAAAATTTACGAGTTTATTCTAGGATGGGCTGATTTTTTTTTTTTTAAATGGAATGAGGTCACAGTAGTTGTTGAACATCCTCAAAACAACATCATAAAAGTTTCGGTCCCTAACACAAATTTTTAACCCCCCCCCCCACGAATTAAGTCAAAGTCGAAAACGAACATTTGAGCTATTAGCAGTTTTCACTTTCTAAAGTCATATTCTGTCGTCCTAAAGACTGAAAAAACGTAAGCAGCTATGCCGCATTGTTGGAGCTGAGTTTTTAACTAAAGTTTGCTCAAGTATACAAATAACATTGCTCAGCTACTCATGTCCTAATACCAAGTCTACAAGTTTAAAAACACAAACTTATCCTTTCCAAAAACACTTAAAAAGTAGCATTTCTTGCCATGCAATAAGCATTGAACACATATTTCTCAAATTATAACTACTTCAGGCTCCTCAAATTATCTTCATATTTTTACGATTCGCCATTTTGGATCCATTTTGAACCACATCCAAGAGGTCATATTCTGGTCATCAACTAACGCTACACACGAAGTTTGACCGTTCTAGGTTGATTTGAGGACGAGATATGGAAGATTTATGAAATTTTTTGAAGGAATTTTCCCTCCAACAGTCGATTTCTTGCTCTAACTCCCTTCCAAATGCATTTGAAAAGCTAAAATTTGAAACAGTTTGTCAATTGGGCTCATTTTATCATATGATCCCTCAATAAAAAATTTTGGACACCTTATGTGTACCCCCACCACATTTTCAGGTCTGTAGCCCCTCCTTTTCCCCTCCAGCATTATGTATGGAAGTGAATTCGGGGCATAGTATACTTCTTATCCGCAATAATCATATGAATTCATATTAATTAAATTTTTACTTTTTTGAGGCTCCTCAAGCTCTACTCAAATTTTAATGATCCGCCATGTTGGATCCATTTTGATCAAAATTAAAGAGGTCATATTCTGGTCATCAACTAACGCTACACACGAAGTTTGACCTTTCTAGGTTGATTTGATGACGAGATATGGAAGATTTATGAAATTTTTTGCAGCAATTTCCCCTCCAGAAGTCGATTTCTTACTCTAACTCCTCTCCAAATGCACTTGGAACGCTAAAATTGAAAAAAGGTTGTCACTTAGGCTCATTTTATCATATGATCCTGCAATAAAAAATTTTCGAAACTTTATGTGTACCCTCATTACATTTTCAGCTCCTTAACCCCTCCTTCTCCCCTCCAGCATCATGTGTGGAAGTGAATTGGGGGCATAGTATACGTCTTATCCCCAATAATCATATGAGTTCATATTAATTAAATTTTTACTTTTTTGAGGCTCCTCAAGCTCTACTCAAATTTTAATGGTCGGTCATTTTGGATCAGTTTTGACCCAAATTCAAGAGGTCAAATTTTGGTCATCAACTCACGCCACACACAAAGTTTGACCTTTCTAAATTGATTTATGAAATGTCATGACTCAAAACTTCCTCAAAAAACTGTTTTTTGCACTTACTATCCTCAAAATGTACTTAAAAAGTTCAAATTTTGATATGTACGTGTCTGTGACTCACTCTTTCATCTGAGATCAAAAACGAAAATTTTGAGCTATTTGCCTTTTCTCCAGCTCCCCTCAAAATTTGAGTGATCCTCCATTTTGAGGTGTATCGAAAAAATAAAAAAATACTTTTTTCGCATTTCTAAGAAGAGTCTCTCACCAAGTTTTGATCAAATTTCATAAATACCCGTCAGCGCTCCGCGTGGGGGAAAAATGTACGGTTTGTTGATAATATTTTAAAAAGAAGATGCGCGGTCAGAAGAGCCTGTCTCTTGCGGCTAAAGGAGAACGGTGATGTCGTTGTTTCCTGGTAGGAGAAGGATAAGTTGTTTACCTCAGGGCTGAAGGGAGAGTCTCAGGGCAGTTGCCTTTAGAAGTTGGTCGCCTCAACGTTAAACTATCGAGACCTTCGTGTTCTTATTATTTGTACTTTATTATTAATAAAAGTTTCTTGTAAAGCAAACAGTAGTGTGTTCATTTAATTTTTTTTTAATTTTCTGACGATCTCATTTTTCCAAAGTTTACGAAGTTTTTACAGTTTACCAAAAAGTGTGCCATTTGCCAGATGAATACAAATGGTCTGTAATGCAAGGATTTGAAGACCCATTCTCCCTCTCTTCTTCTCTGCGCCCAAAACGGTTAGGTTGGTTTTTAAGTTGAAAAGTCAGCTAAAAAATTTCGAATACCAATTTTTTTTTAATTCAGGAGATCTTACAGTTTTTAATTTTTTCGTACTCGAGAGGAAAAATATGCTGTATTTTTTGTTTCACAGGGATTCTTAAAGCGTGGGCTTTTGTATGCAAAAATATCAAAATGAAGTTATTTTAAAACAAAAATGAGATATTTTGTGATGCTTTGTGAGGTAAAAATTGACCATATTTCCCCTTTTGAGTCCGAAATATACTATTTACGAATTCACTCTAATAGTATGTCCAAAAAATTTCACCCCATACATTAATATTTACATACTCCATAATTGGCAATTAATGTTTGAAAAATTTATGAAATTTAAAAAATTAAAAAAAACATTAGTTTTGGCCAAATTGAAAATTTTTCTGTATTCAAAAGCTACATTTTCTCTTCTGAATTTCAGGAAGAAAAAAAATTACTCTATTCTAATTCGAAACAGGTCTGTAATAACGATGATTCGACAGGAAAACTCGATCTCAGAAAGCTTGGAAGACTTCATTTTCGAGTGTGAAATTTCAGACGAATTCAAAATTGAAATGAAAAATTAATTGCATGAATTATTAGACTAATTTAAAGCATACGCGAATAAAAATTTAAATAATAGACCACAGGGAACGAAAACCTTGACTTCGCGTTTCCAAACGCCATCATATACTTTGTCTCATCAAGTTCTGTTTCGTAGCTGGTTGACACGATTGCGATCCGAAGTACGGTCGTGAAATTTCTCTATTTTTTCAACATTTATGGTGAAGCAATTACATAATTCATTATTCCTCAGGAAGTCTTTTTTCGCTTTAATTTCTCTAAAATTTAGTAAAGAAGTTGGAACTTGGATGCGTTGGTGTCCTCATGTTATTTCATTCTTTGATATCATGATGAAAAATTTTTGGGCTTTTGGGGTCCCTCCAACACTATAGGCTAAAATGTGAAGATTTTAAGGATATCCTCCACCTCCTATTTTCTTCTCTATTAATAGCTAACGTTTTTATTGAAAACTCTGCTTAAATGGAAACAAATAAAGCGTTAAAGTAATCACATGAAATTTCCTATCTAAAATATATTTTATATTTTCAAAATGATAATTTTTATGGCTAATTTAACGATGAAACAGAAACATGAAAATGCTTTATGCGCGTAAAATCATACACTTACTACTCGTGAAGTAAATCACGATATTAATAAATATTCGGTAATGTATTTCAAAAGTTATATCACATTATGACCTTGTATTATCTGGTAACTGGTTTTCATCGTTTATGTATAGGCTGCAATAATACGTACCTATAACGATGAAATATGAAATTGTAAAATATTTAATTCACTGCCTACTCCTATGAGATTCAAAAAGCTGCTTGAATGAAGTAAAATTCTGGGCCTACCAAACGCCCACTTGGTAATATTACGAATATTTGTAACCATGAAGAACGATATGCTTCGATGATAAATAATGTTGAAATGTGTCAAACGAATACCCACTTCATTTTTTTTTTACATTGAACACGCGGTACAATGGAAACAATAACTTGAAAAAAATAATTTTTCAGACGAACTGAATCTGAAATAATTTATTTACTGTCTGTGAAAAAAGATTTCGCAGAAAAAAATTATTTAAAAAAAAATCGCCTACACGTCGAAAATATCGAAGTTTCGCCAACTATTAGAGTAGACAGAATTCGAATATTCGAGTATTGTAGAGATACTAGAATTAGGTTTCTAACACAATTCTTGTTAATAATGGCGTTGAATCAAAATTAGTAATTATAATCACGCCGCGCTGCGTGGATTAACAATAACATAGTGATTGTCGTTGTAGTAAATTAACTTTTGAGAGATTGTGATACATGAAACAGAATGTAATTGTTAATGAATAGGTGGTGAACTAGGTGTACATGATTTATCAACATTTGCTTTCTTGATAAGATTATATCTGTAGTGTGGTTATACATATAGGAAGCTACAGGCTGTTGGATGTAACTTGTGACAAAATTGTTGTGTACAAATTATGATAGTTTGTGGGGTGATTTGATGTTGTTTGGTGGTAATTTTTTTTTTCGCTTGTAAACTTTAGTCGAAATTGGTAGTAAGATGACTCCTGATTCTCAAAAGTATCATAATAAACCTCCTGCTCTCAATATATAGAACTGATTTCAGAAAATGAGGATGCATCCTTAAAAAAAGATTTTCGCCATTTGAGCTATCAGGAAGCTCCTGATCAATAAAGTGATGTAAAAAAATATTCGACGATGAATTTCCCACCAAGTGAAGTTTATTAAAAATATAAATATTATTTTTATTAATAACAAAATTAATTATATGTATATAAATAATTGAAGAAAAAGCAATTACAGATTTAATATCATAATTTAAAAAATTCATTAAACTAAAAATTAATATACCAAAAAATGTTAAATTTATAAAAATATAATTAAAATTCAATATAATTATAAATATATTTTTAATTAATCGAATTATTATATACACACCAAGTATATTTACTCATCACTAAAAAGTTACTCCAAACGAAAAACTTTTTTTCTTTCGGGTCAAACTATAGTCATCTGTATCCTACCATTTTGATTAATTAAAAATCAATAATAATCTTTAAATATTTGATTGGATGAAGAGTTTTCATCGCCTGAGAATTTCTAAGTGAAATAAAAATTTTTTAACAACCGAAATATTATATTAATCGAAAAAACCTCTTTCGATGTTTACTGTACGCATGAAAAATTTAATTCACTAAAAAACACAGATTCGTTTATAATTGATAAATGACCGGTTTTAAGATAATTACGATGATGAATGTTACAAACTTATTCTTAAGGACTATGTACATTTTTTCTGATTTATTCAACGATACGATTAAAACATAATATTTTATCGTCTCGAAAAATGGATTTAAACAAAATACGAGTACCTATTAACCTCGAAGTGGAAAATGAGGAATAAAAGAAAAGCTCTAAAGGTCATGGAAATGTGTTGTCTCGCCAATGACAAATGAGACGATTCACACTTTCATCATTAACGAGTTGGATAATAATTTGATAATGGAAAACCTCTCACACAAAGATAAACAATAGCTCGACATATTTAATGATTCGATGGTTACATGCGGTTACATCCAGTTAAATGGCATCACGTAAATAAAGACAAGGTTGCAAAAATCTGAGACTGGAATAAATTGAAACAATGAACGGTGTGAAATGTAAATATGATTTGAACTCCCGGAGTAATGTTTTGAAAGAAAATGAAATTAAGGATGAATATGTTAGTACTTTCGGTGTGTTTACGTTTGTTAAACTGTAGTGACGTGAAGGCTGAGAAGAGTGGAATGAGTTAATATTGTTATGCGAGTTATATAGTGGAGTAATCGATTTTTTTTTTTATAAAAATCAGCTTTATTCAATGTCTTGATTTTTTTTTTTTATTATAATAAATTTTCTGAAAGTCTAGAGAAAATTTTATAAAACTTCCCATATCAGAGTAATTTGACTCTGCTTCTTTCATCACACGAATGTGAAGGAGAGTGTATATTTTTATCCGAGTTTTCAATAAAAACGATGGTTATGACAGACTTACAGGCTACCTGTTGTAAAAGTGACTGAGTGGAGAGGAGGGGTAGTTAAAATCATCGTGTTTCGTGTCATCTATCCTAAATTTGCCAAGGTAAAACATTGATATATCTTATTGTAGCACTATCATGAGTAGATGAAAATCGCTCAGTTTTTTCTTTAGAGATATTTTTTTCAGTTTTTTGATTTCATTCAGAATGTCAGTTTACTCAAATTTTAAGAGGGACTGGAGAAATCTATAAAGCCTCAGAATTTTTCATCTTGGTGTCATGTGATAGAGGAAGTTATAAACATGAACATACCTACATTTCAATTCCTTACGTGAACTTAGAGAGGAGTTGGAGTAAAAAATGATTTTTTTGTGGAAGTTTTGAGAGATGAATATTCCAGAAAATAGTATGTTTTTTGTCCCCAATAATGCTGTGAGATCATACGTATTTACCAATTTTAAGCTATGCGAGGTACTACGTCAGCACACCTAGAAAGCTCAAATTTCATGAAGTTTTTATTAGAATTTGATAATTTTCAACAATTTTCCTGAAAACGTAAATAGTTGATTTTCTGTTGTTTTGTCCAAAATCCCAACATACTAAAAAAAAATGTATTCCAAATTATAGAGGGAAAAAAAGTAAGCATCCATACCGCGTTGCCGGAGCTGAGTTTTTAATTGAGGGTTGTTCAGGTTTGCAAACAACATTGCTACCTCTTCGTGGCTACAGGCTACACCCAATACCAGGTCTGAAAACCCTTATCCTATACCCTTCCAAAACCACTTGGGAAGTTGAATTTAGAAGTATTTCTTGCCTGCAATAATAATAAGCTCAAATTTTTGGAATTTCTACAATTCGGGGCTCCTCAAGTTCTCCTTAAATTTTGAAGATCCGCCATTTTGGATCCATTTTAAGGCGAATTCAAGAGGTCATATTCTGATCATCAACTAATTCTGCATACGAAGTTTGACCTTTCCAGGTAGATTTGGTGACGAGATATGGAAGATTCATGAAATTTCCTGTAGCAGTTTTCCCTCCAAAAGTCGTTCTTTGCCTTAACTCCCCTCTACATTCATCTGGGAAGCTGAAATAAGAACAGATTAGTCACTTGGGCTCATTTTATCATATGATACCTCAATAAAAAATTTTCGATTTTTCGTGTAGCCTCACTGCATTTTCAGGTCGATAATCCCTCCTCCTCTTCCTCCTCACCAACATCAAGTATAGAGTTGAATTGGGGATATATTATACTTATTATCTCAAGCAATGATAGGAGTTCGTATTAATTACATTTTTACAAATTTGAGACTTCTCAAGCTCTACTCAAAATTTGATGATCGGGCATTTTGGATCAATTTTCAAGCGGTCAAATTCTTGGCACTGACTAACTCTGCACACAAAGTTTGACCAATCTAAATTGATTTAGCGAGGAGATATGGAAGATTCAAAAAATTTTATGACTCAAAACTTCCTCAAAAAAACATTTTTTAGCCTAATTCCCCTCTCAATGCACATAGAAGACTCAGATTTTGATATGTGTGTGTCTGTGACTTATTCTTTCATATGAGATGAAAATCAAAAAATTTGAGCCATTTGCCTCTTGTCTAGTCTCCCTCAAAATTTGAGCGATCTGCCATTTTTAAATGTATCAAAAAAACAAGGAAGAACCTTTTTTGCATTTTTAAGAAGAGTCTTTCACCAAATTTTGAGCGAATTTTATAAATACCTGCTGGTGCTCCTGTTTTTTTCTTAAACAATTGAGCAAGGAGCTTGTAAATCATTGAATGGTTATTCTAATGGAAAACTCAGCTCCATTAATGTAGCATAGCTGCTTACTTATTTTAAAATACGTAGGTAGTCTCTTCATTTCAACGGTGTGCTCAGCGTTTTCAAGACGAAAACAAGAATTTAGAGTTCTATGTTTCGACCCCCTTCAGTCTCAAGATAGGAAAACCACTATGCACGAGTGTTACATAAGTAGGAGTACTTGTGTTATGAAGGAGCTCAAATTGAGCTGAAACACCCTATATAATAACTTATTATGTTACATTCCTAACTAAAATTATGAAGTATTCTATTTTTTTAATTAAATAAATGAATACAAAATTTAAATATTTAATTTTTTTATTCATATAAAATATTATAAAAAAAATCAATTCATCAGTGAAGGATGTTTTTTTTTTAAATAATAAAATTAATTATAATTATTAATGATTATAAAAATTAAACAGATTATGAAAATAAAAATAGTAATTAAACTAAATTTAATTTTTAAAAAAGTTTAATTTTCATATAATTTTATCTTTCACTGTGAGGTCAATCTGAGTTGAAGACAAGCGCCTCGACGTTTATATAGGTGAGCAGTGTGAGCACGTGGTCACATCATTTTTCGTTCATTTTGAAATTTCGTGCTGCATTTGACAGATGAAAGCTACCAAGATATAAAACGAAAGTGAAAGTCTAAACAACGATTCCAACGACATACCTAGTACTACAGAAGCCTTAGCAATAAACCAAATAAATTGATTTTGAAACATACCAAAAATACTTATCCGAAAAGACATAAAAATAAATAAAATTCTTCACTCTCGATTACCCAAACTAAGTCACGCATCGAATGTTCAAAAACATGAAATCTTCTAATGGTAACTCGCGTAAATTTCTTGTCACCGGTTTACTGCCCGAAGGCAAAACATGCACTTCGTAGCATCTTACGTATGTAGTGCAAACTCGAAGTCGATTAAACCGACCATTCGTGAGGAATGTCGTTTATACGCTCAACCGCTTAATGAAATCGTTCGTCGGTAATCCAGTAATCAACGTTCGGTTTCATCTTGCACTCGTATATTATCGTGTGCGTGGTAAACGTGTAAACAAAGTTTTTTCGTTATCAGTGATTCGTCGAATTTTATAAAAAATGAGTGCATTGGTGTGATATATCGAATTATGGAGATTTACTTATATTTCCGGCGCGTGTGTGAGGTGTAAGTGAATGCGATTTTGGAGTCTACGAGTTGATGTAAGATTTTACTTTTGAAAATTCACGCTTTTTGTACTTTGTCGAAGCGATGATTAGGTGTTGAGATATGTTTTTTTATTAGTCGTTTTGATCGTATAACTATGTTTCTTTTTTATTTGCAAAGTTCAATTGGTAATAAATAGGTTTCTATTATATTTATTAACAATGGCATTTCTCACCATACGATGATATAGCTTCAATGGTATTCGCACCTGAGCTCGCATAGTGAATAATTTAATTTTAATTTTTAAATTTATCAAAATTAATACCTAACATGTACTCTTCCGAATGACTGTATCAAGAGTGATTTGAAAAATATATAAAAATCATCAATAGTTATGGAATACTTATTACAGTAGGTACTATAATTACAAAGAAGAATATCTGTTTACTTTTCACTTCTTTGTTTATAATCCTCCTTGTAGGAGATAGCCATGTGTACTCGTATACTGTATCTCTAGTTATAAAGAATACTGTACCATTCGTTGGTTGGAAAAATCGTTGAATTTTTTCTCATTTACCTCTCTCGAATCTTCATTTTGTTACGTAATGAAATTTAAAATTCTTCTTAATTCGCATTGCACGCCCAAAATATTTCGAATATTTCACTAGAATCACGTATCACGTTAAGGTCATCAAGTATATAAAATAAGCTTGTTAGTCTTTACCACCCGATGATGAATCATGCAAGTACTTGTAGACTTTTTCAATTTACATATCTACGTTTTTTTTTTGTACCTTCAATTATATTCACCTATTTTTCGTTTTTAAGTAAGTATTTAGCTAATATCTCGCGAGGGAACTCACCTACGATAAAAATAGACTAGTGCTAAAATATTCTGCTTTTGATTCTACGTTAGTAAGCCTCCGTACTTTTTTTTATAGATTTGATAGGAAACTAAAGAAATTAATTTAAAGTTGACCCATTTTCGCACATAAATGTATGAAAATGTACACCTCATGAACAGTGATTTTTATAGCGAGCCAAAAAATGGTATTAACTAATAAGTAGGTAAGAGTAAGTGATGGAAGTTCTATATTGGTTTACTGATTGTTATACCCATACCTTACCTACCTATCTATATTGAACCTACTAACTAAATCTATATGTATGTTATACCTACTTGCCAACCTTATTAATCCTATACTAAGGGATATGTTATATACCCACCTATTCTATCCTATATATATAATATGATATACGGGCCTTTTTTGTCATTTGGTGGGGGGGGGGGGCACGCTAATTCTCGGAAGTTGCAAGTCCATAATTTTTTGTACCCCCTCCCCACCCCTAGTCTCTGTGTTTTGAGGAAAAAATCAAAGTTGATAATTTTTCGATATTTTCAAAATTTCCTTTAAGCCCTGCTAATACATGATTTTAGTGAAATTTCAAGTGATAGTCGATACCATGATTACCTCTTTCACCTCTATGAATAGTGACCAAGAACAATAAACTTGGCTATAAAATTTTTCAAGACGCTAGAAATTCACTCGATATAATGAAAACAAAAATTCTACATTAGAGTAGCAACCGTTCCTAAGTTTCCATCATTTTTAGTGGATTTCACTTCTAAGTAAAGTTCCGTTGTTTAATTTCCGTTTTCCGACGATGACTGGAGTAAAAATTAGCGCTCTGACTTTGAGTTTGAAGGGTAGGTAGAAGAAGTGGAGCTTAAGAGAAGTATTGTTTTTGAAGTCGATCCGTTCGTTAACAGCTAAGCTTTCGAATTTTGAAGTTTTTTCAGTTTTTTTGCATATAACTCGGGAATGAAAAGTCGTATAAAAAAATATATAGGTACAAAGTTGTAGAGAATTTTATTCTTTACAACTTTGATTCTATCCATTTTTCATGAAAGCTCAACAAGAGTTGAGCTTTTGAGCTTTGAAGTTTTTTCAGTTTTTTTGCATATAACTCGGGAATGAAAAGTCGTATAAAAAAATATATAGGTACAAAGTTGTAGAGAATTTTATTCTTTACAACTTTGATTCTATCCATTTTTCATGAAAGCTCAACAAGAGTTGAGCTTTTGAGCTTTGAAGGTTTTCAAGTTTTTTGCAGATAACTTGGGAATGAAGGATCGTAAAAAAGAAATATACAGGAACAAAGTACAAGGAAATTGTATTCTTTACAACTTTGATTCTCTCCATTTTTCATGAAAGTTCACAAAAAGTTGAGCTTTTGAACTTTGAAGCTTTTTAAGTTTTTTGCAGATAACTTGGGAATGAAGGATCGTAAAAAAGAAATATACAGGAACAAAGTTCAAGGAAATTGTATTCTTTACAACTTTGATTCTATCCATTTTTCATGAAAGTTCACCAAAAGTTGAGCTTTTGAACTTTGAAGCTTTTTAAGTTTTTTTGGAAATATTTCGGGAATGAATAAGGGCCATAAAGGTAAAATGTGTAGGAACGAAGTTATGAGAAATTTTATTTTTCGCAACTTTGGTTCTATCCATTTTTCATGTAAACTAGTGCCTACTCGCCCCTTCGGGGCCCGCAATAAAAATTAAAGGAAGAAAAAAAGTTACTCTATCAGATAAGTACTGCTACATTTCGAGCTGCACAAGCCAATTCATTCTTATTTGTTACCCCCACCGAAAGTTCTTCCTTTCAGGATGGGCTCGCCCCTTTATACTTTTGTATACCCGCCATTTTAAATAATTTTACAATTTTACCCTTGCTCTTGCCTATGTAAAGAGTTTTTATTAAAATTTACAACCTTTTTTTCCTTTGTATACGTGCCATCCTTTATTACCTTTTATACCTGCTATTCAAAACAAGGATGCGCGCGCACCTCAAAACCGATTTCATTTTGATTTTAATATATAGAAAGATTTGCCGAAAGTTAAGCTTTTGAACTCTGGAGCTTTTCCAGTTTTTTTTTGTTGCAAATATCTCGAAAATGAATGGTCATGAATAAAAAATGTATATGAACAAAGTTGTAGGAAATTTTATTTTTTACAACGTAAGTTCCATCAGTTCCTCATGAAAGTTCGCCAAAAGCTGAGCTTTCGAACTTTGAACTTTTTAATTTTTTTGCAAATATCTCGAGAATGAAGGGTCGTGAAAAAAATATAGGAACAAAGCTGTAGAAAAATTTATTCTCTACAACTTTTATTCCCATACATTTTCCATTAAAACTCATAAAAAGTTGAGCTTTTAAACTTTTAATTTTATCGTTATTTTTTAATCATGACTTCTGTATACAGATCAGTTATTGTTCAACATTATCGTAAAGTTCACTATTTACACATAACCGTACTTACTTTGTACCTTGCTCAGTTTTTGTACAGATTCTAAAAGGGCTGAAAGTAAAAAGGAATTACCTACCTGGCATTCATTTTCCTTATGCGTATATTTTGAAATCGTTGTAGAATAATGACGTAGAGTTCTTAAAATACTCCTAAATGATTGATTTCAACTTCAATGGGCAATTTTTTCTCCTTAAGTTCTATTTTTAATAAAAAAAAGTGAAAATTAAAATTTATATTTTTTTGATAGAAAAAAAAAATAATAAAAAATTAGGATGAATATACTTCTCATTCATCATCTTCGGGCTTTTTTGGAAGAATTTTTGCTATACGTACGTTGTAGTGTTTTTCAAGGAGATATCAAATGTGATATTTATTTCACTCTCCCCACCCTTCGCATCCCTTATTAATGTATGATCGATTCTGAAGGAGCAAAACACGATTTTTTATTAATAGAAATTTATCAAAATGTGTTATATGAATAAGTATTGATATAAACGATTTCTCATGGACGTTACCTCAGTCTCCATTTCAGTGAAGAAAGGGGTGAGGGCAGGAGCCATATATTTTCCATATGGATACAGTACTCGTTTCAATGTTGAAGAAATATACATAATTACAAATAAATTTGGGAATCCCTTAAATGCTTTGAAACTTTAAAAACATGAAGGAGTTTACTAGAAGATTCGATTTTATTTTTTAACGCTTTGTGAAATACTATTAAATGAAAGAACCTAACTGTACATTTTTGTGAACCACTGAATCAGAAAAGTGGGGCATAGACCCTATCAATTCAGACTTTTGATTTTCGAAAGCCAGAAAAAGATAGTACTCGTAACTACAGAAGCTCTTTTATATCGACACTCACTCTCATAATATACATGTAACAAGAATACCATTTTTCTCTATTGAAAAAATGGTGTGGTTTTAATTTCAAAGTCTATTACACAAGTAATAAGGGATGAGAGAGTGAAATTAAATATACATATTGTTGAATTTTTTTTTTTTAAAAGAGATACAACGTTTGTAGAAACCATTTTTTTTTTTTCATTATTCCTGTAGGTGATGGATGAAAGAACAAATAGGTGATTATTTTTAATTTTTAGATTTAAACAATTTTTTTGAAGTTTCTAAGCTTCCTATCGAGTCTACAAAAAAAAGTGTAGATAGCTAACTTACGTGGAATCGAAAGTAGAACATTTTGGTACTGAACTATTTTTGTCGAAGAAGCTCACCTTCGCGAGATATAGGTGAAAAACTGATTTTTGGACAATTTAAATTTTTCAAAAAAAAAAAGAAATTGTAGAATCTTGCAAATTTTTTTTTGTTGGTGGAGAGATCATTCTGGTTGATTTAAAAACGTTTCCAATTCTCTAGACAATTTTTTTAATCCAAGGTGCTGATAAGCACGAGTTTTGTGTTATTATTCTAATTATAAAATGAAATGCAACAATATAACGAACACATCACAGTTGTCATTACTTGCGATGTTTATTATTTTTCGATAACGCTGTAGCGAAAAAAAACAAATTTAACGGAGTATAAGCACAATATTGTCGGCTAAAATAATAAATTTCTTTCGTATTATTCGACGTTTCTCAGTTACTATCATCGAGTGTATATTTTGAAACTATATAGCAGCAGGTACATCTCTGGTAAGGAAAAAACACGATCATATAAGTACACAAGGCGTATTGGAAGAATAAACTATTTATCTTCATAGCGAAGACTGCTTTTAATGACAGCTCCGCTATCATCTATGAAAACCACCTTTCATCTTAAAGGACTGCCAACTATATCCATTATTCACATTTAAAGGATCGAATGTCAATAAGAGCTTGCCGAGTTTGTTTGCTTTTCTAAGATTGATTAAACTTGATAACGTTGTCAGAATACGATCTTATATGAGGCCACGAAAGGTCGAAAAATAATACGAAGAAAAAAAGCTCGATATTGGGAGTAATTATAGATATGAAAAATTACTTCGAAGGGGGAAAAAATGCTGGGGAAAGCTCTCGTCGTTAACGTATTCAACAGTTAATTTTTGGAGCGTTAATTCGCGAAATATTTTAGTGTGGGAGCATTCTATAGGTACGCCTTTTCCATCACGACTCTTTTGAAAATTTCAATCTTTTGTTATTTTAATTACGCCTCGTTTCTTATTGAAATGACGACTTATGAAGGGAGAAAAAACGAATTCGTTTTCGAAAGCGTTTTATATATAGGTTTTTTTGGCTGCGATAACTTTTCTTTAAAAAGCTCTTAACCTTTTCCTTATCAATTTATTTCGCATTAATATTTTCGTTGAAATCACGTTTCAAAAAAAAACTTTTTTAATACTTTCTTTTTTATTCTTCTATATAAAACTAATTTAATAACATTTCAGACTTTTTTCTCCTTTTTCTTCGTTTTTAACGTGAAAACGTTGTATCCAACATGCTCATTATTTTTCTACCGACGAATAAAAAAGAAAAAGTGAAAATGAAATTACGAATTTCGTCGGATGGTTTTAACGACCAGTACTCGGAATTAAATTAAACCGAGGGATTTATTTTTATGCGGAAGAATATCGTTACTTCAATTGCATCCAGCGAGTTAACAGATTAGTTGGGGAAATTGTACACCAGCTCATTAGCACTTAAGTGACCATAATTCGCTAATAGTTTATCGTTGGTTTTTCGTGAAATTTTTTGTCGTACTTTTAACGAGCAGATTAACTAGGGTGA
Source organism: Phenacoccus solenopsis (assembly GCA_009761765.1). Classification (NCBI taxonomy): domain Eukaryota; kingdom Metazoa; phylum Arthropoda; class Insecta; order Hemiptera; family Pseudococcidae; genus Phenacoccus; species Phenacoccus solenopsis. Next base: position 9,169,767 of record CM019754.1, on the reverse strand, counting down.
TTTTCTAGACTATATTGAACGTATGTAGTTCGGATAAACTGCACGTAAAAGGACGCTCTTTCGGGTTATTTCCATGGACTTTTTTTTATTTTCGTGTAAAATGCTCGATTTTTGTCGAACAACGTATTTAAAGTTACCATCGATCAATTTGTGCAAACTCTCTTAGGTAAAGTTGAAGCGAGATGAAATTGTTTTTTCGATTTATTTCGAAAAGGATGAACGCTAAGGTCGAAAATCGCCTGTAATAAAATGTTCTTCTTCTAATTTCACATAAAAAAGGTTATTATAATTTTTTTGGTAAGGAGGAATGGAACAATGATAGAGTGTTTCAAAAAAGGGATACTTTCAGGTAAATTGTTAATTTAGCTCCCACTCGTACGAAAATAGAATGAAAATAATTGCGATTTTTTGTAGAATTTCCATTTCTTGACACAGTCTTGATATATTCTGAATCGTTTCATTCTCCTTAATACTCATTTGTTCACCATCTTCATTCGTCTTTTATATGTGATAAAAATTATGTTATATATTCGTAATTGTCGTAATTGACATCTGATGAAGCTATCTGTGTCGTCAAAGTAGTGTGAATTTTGTAAATTGCGATTTTAATGTTTTTTATTTTTAGCTGAGTTTTTAACTTGAAAATATTAGCTATTACAGCTTTCGTAAGTTGTTAAGGAAGGGTTCAAGGAGGGTGGGGTCTTCATTTTATTTATTATGTGAACCTTAAATTGAAGTAATTGTGAAGAATTGTGGAATTTTTTATTCACTTATTTATTTTACAGGATAATGGAAATGATATTTTTTCATTAGGATCTTTAATAACAATTTTATTTTTTACTTTTATTTTTATCTATATTATTATCGAAAGAATACTATCTAAACGAACATTAATTTTTAAATTTAAATTTTTTAATATTGAATGATTATTAGATTCACCTAATTAAATCATTCATGAAAAATTAATTATTTTAAATATAAAAAATGTAGTGTACGAAATACAGTACTTTTGTTGGTTATCATCCCTTAAATGACATGGTATAGTACGTCTCTATAATTTGGCAACATTGTAACGTTTCTTCGCCCTCGTTGTTGAGTGGAAAACTGTTATGGCAAAGGGTAATTATAGTAACTGGGCCGCTTTCTGATTGATCATACCTTACACATCACGCACGTAACGACCAATCAAAAGGCTAGAATGTAATGAAATCTAGGTAATTTTATTTCTACCTTCCTAAATAATATCGTTCAGTTCTCAGTGAACGAACTAAAATTCGTTTGTGATTTGAATCATCAGCTGATTCATGTTTACATTTTCCGACTTGCTGATTGGTTGTTACACGCGTGACGTACAACCAATCAGAAAGTGGAGCAGTTATACCTGCGTCCAAGTGATTCGGGTATAATCAGCGAAAAAATCTCTTTACCAAGTATTTAAAATTGATTTTTTCGCATGCAAAGAATTTGTAATGCAGTTGAAATGAATTTATCAGTCTTAAAATTCTTTAATATAATTTTAAAAATAACTTTTGATTTAGAAATTGTAGTTTAACTTTATTGTGATATTAACGAAATGTGATTTTTGCGCTGATTGTAACCGAATCACATGGAAGCACGGTATACTATAACTACACTAGATGGACCTGATTGACTCGTGCTAGTTTTATTAACGCTCAAAGTATCAACATTGGTTATCCCGCTCCATGATGTAGGCGAAGGAAGGAGCGATTTATATATGACAGGGTTGCCAAATGTACGTAGGTACTATACTGACGTCATTCAAGTATTAACCAATTGAAAGGCAGTATTTTTGTACATTACATTAATAAACGATTTCCTATTCTGTGAAGCTATATCAAAGTATTTGATATTGATATGATCTGTGGGTGCATTGTATCTTATACATTAAGTACGATTTTGAAATAAAAAGTTTAATTTTATATGACAGCTTCGCAAAACAAATATTATGTATTTTGTGATCTATATTTTTTGCTTATCACCAATGAATTTAGGGGGGAGGGTAAGGAGGGATGTGGAGAAAAAAGCATTAAATACGTTCGTACAGTTTGGAAATAATATAATTTTATTTTTATCAACATTTTTATTATAATTTGTAAAAAAGACAGTTGGGTGTGTTGTGGAGTCGGTTGAGGTTGGAGGGGGGGGGGCAATAAAACTTGAAATTTATAATATGTTGAGTATGTTTCACCAAAATTCCATTTGAAAAATGTGAGTAGCCACTAGCCATGTCACACTACTGTAGCTGAGTTCTTAGTTGGGGTTTGTTCAGGTTTATAAATGACGTTGCTAATCCCTCAATGGGTGTACAGACCAAATCTCAAAACCCCTACCTTACCCCCCCCCACCACGTAAGAAATTGAATTTGGAATACGTAGTATTTCTTGCCTGCACCAATCACATAAGCCCATATTTTTCAAATTTTAGTATCCTCAAATTTTGACAATCCGCCATTTTGGATCCTCTTCGACCCAAATTCACCTTGCCATATGTTAGTTATCGACTGAAACTACATACAAAATTTGACCTCTTTGGAATGATTTAGTGAGGAGATGTGGAAGATTCATGAAATTTCCTAAAGTAATTTCCCTTATAAAATATGTTTTGGCTATAACTCCCCTCCAAATCCACTTAGGAAGCTAAAATCAGGCCAGGGTTGTTATTTGGGCTCATTTTATCATTTGATACCATAAGAGAAAAATTTTCAACCTCTCGTATATTCTCACCTCATTTTGAGGTTGATAACCCCTCCTTCCCCCCTCCAACATGATGTGTGGAAATGAATTTGAGATATAATATACATCTTATTTCCAACAGTCATATGCGTTCATATTGATTACATTTTTACTAATTTGAGGTTTCTCAAGCTCTACTCAAATTTTGATAATCCGCCATTTTGGATCCATTTTGGTGCAAATTCAAAAAGTCATATTCTGGTTACCAGCTAACCCCACACACGAAGTTTGACCTTTCTAAGTTGATTTAGTGAGGAGATATGCTGGACTCAGGAAATATCATAACTCAAAACTTACTCAAAAAGGATTTTTTAGCCGACTCCCCTCCAAATTCAGTTGGAAAGCTGAAATCAGAATAGGTGAGTCACTTGGGCTCACTTTACCGTATACCACCAGAATAAAAAAATTTCGACCTCTCTTTTTACCTTACCACATTCTGAGTTCGATAACCCCGCCTTCTCTCTTCCAACATCATGTATAAACGTGAATTTGAGATATAGTATGGTTCTTATCTCCAATAATCATATGCGTTCATATTAATTGCATTTTTACTAATTTGAGGCTCCTCAAGCTCTACTCAAATTTTGATAATACGCCATTTTGAATCCATTTTGATGCAAATTCAAAAAGTCATATTCTGGTTACCAGCTAACCCCACACACGAAGTTTGACCTTTCTAAGTTGATTTAGTGAGGAGATATGCTGGACTCAGGAAATTTTATTCCTTGAAACTTCCTCATAAAAACCTTTTTTGCTAACTCCTCTTCAAATGCACTTGCGAGGCTGAAATTTTGATATTTCACAGTCCATGACTTATTCTTTCATATGATGTCGAAAACAAGAATTTTGAATGTTTTGCCTCCTTGCAGTCCCCCCCTCAAAATTCGAGTAAGGATATAAAGATCTCACTATCCCCCAAAAACTTCCTCCCAAAGCAGGTAGACTGTAATAGGTGTCGTCTTCAAGTTGAAAACTCAGCTAAAACTGTGGTAATTTCTTATTGAGTAGATACTGATACTCTAAGCACTAACGTTGTTCCAATTACGCCCTCCAAAAACGTGGTAATGACCTTTTTCACGTAAAATTAGAAGAACATTTTATTACTCAGATATTCCTGCTATATACCCCATAGTTCGCGGAATAAATCCAAAAAAGCAATTTTAGGAGCTTCAACAATAGGAGCTAGCATCGTACAGATCGATGGGAATTTTTATTGCGTTGTTCAGCGGTACTACTGAATGTTTTCCTTGACAAAGAAAAAATTGATGATGATTATGTCAAGCTTCACTCGCAGATTGCTCAGAGTATAATGCTGAAAGTGAAATATACCTGTAGGCGTTTTCGTTGGTAGATACGGGTAGCATGGTGCTTAAGAAGGAAAAGTGTTTAGGAATTCAAAAGGAAGATTTGAATTATCATTGGTATCAGGCTACAGCATCCTTTCGCAAA